>JAVSCE010002917.1:0-647372 GCA_032199065.1 Smutsia gigantea
CTTCTGCTTATTTCATTTGGCCCTTGGGCCCTACGGAAGCTCACACAGTTCGTAAAGGATCAAATAGATGATCTACGAACCAAGCCTATCCAAGTCCACTATCATCGCCTGGACCTCACCGAGCGGGGGCTAGATGACTACAATGGTATCTGCCCAAATGACACCCCTGTCTTTTGAGACGCTAGAACCTACCAAGCAGCCTCAAAGCGTCAAGATCCTGAGAGCCCATGGCGAGAATGTGTGTAACAGAGCCTATGTGCCAAAAACTACGCAGATTTGGCTTTCAGTGCGGGAAAAATAGTCAAAGACGGGTAAGATCTAGCAAGTACAATAGCAACCTAAGACAGAGACTAAGCCTTAGCTGCTTAAGTTCCTCCATGACGGGTAAGCATTGTACCTCTGTTGGACAACCTAAGACAGACATTTTTCCGAAAGCCCGAATCCTGCGATGCACACAAAGCCTGCCCGCTGCAGCCACATGCAGCCTAAGACCGGCCTCAGTTTCCGCCCCTCAAAATATAAAAGTAAGGGGGAACTGTCAGGAGCCGTTGTCATTTATGATACCATGTTGTGAGAGCTCCTCCACCTTCTATACTAACCACAAACCTGTACTCACCTTTCCTTTCTCCTCCTCCCCCCTCCTTTCTGCTAGAGCACAAGAACAAGAAAGTTAACTCATTTAGCAATAGATGTTAGGACCCATGTGACACAAGAACAAAAGGACTCCATCTTGTTGTTTACTTCTTCTTGGTCAGTTTCCCGCCACAGCTTCCCGCTAAGTCATCAACCAGGTCCGTTGCTTACGTCAAAGACTACTGAGCATGTGCACAACTCGGTGTGTAATTGGACTTTGTAAGCTACCTCATTATCATAATGGGCAACCAACCAGAAAAAGCTACTCCCTACCACGCCCCTTCAAATGCTATATATTCCTTGCCTTTTCTGTTAATAAGGTAGAGCTTGACAAAAAACTGCAGGCTCTCCGTGTCATTTTGTCTCATCCCATTTCATAGGTAGTCGCGGCTCCCCCGAGGTCTCCCACGTCTTAAGAAGCCCTCGCTGGCGAGGACAACAGCCCATCCCAAGAGAAATCTCACCTCACAATCTACACATTCCACATCTTCCATAATGGCTGCTGTGTGAGGAAACTGGATTGTAACCAGGCTAATAACATAAAATAGCAACAGCAATAAAATCATGATAATCATCAAGCCAGAGGCTTCTGCTATGTTCAGAATCCTAGGCAGATTAAATTCATAGCTCTCCCATTGGACAGGCAGTCAGTAGTTGAACAGGTAGGGAGTTCAGAGCAATTGTCACATGGCAGCTGCAGCGAGGGGGCACATCCAGGACAGAGGGACTGTAGAGGAAAATAACCTTAAGGGCAATAAGATACATGTTTTAATGACACCAGCATAAGTAAATCTTGTCCATCAAGTAAGATACATGCAAGAGAGTGGTCCTGTGATAGGACAGTGGCAGGAATGGGATCTCATCCTGGTCCAGTATACCAGACTTCACCCTTCTTCCTGTGGGAGTTACAGATGGGTCAATAAATAGGGCTATGGGAGGTACATGCACTGGCCAGAAAGATCCCACCTGATGCCCTTTCATACCAACCAGTATAAGGGCTTTGGAATTTGTGCCAAGTGTAGGATAAACACTCTCCAGTAGCCAAAAGACCCCAAAACTCTTATAAGACTGCCGCAGTGGTAGGGGTAGGGAAAGCCTGGACCTTGTCTATGACTGCTTCAGGAATAATTTTAGTTTTACCTAACCAGACAACCCCCAAGAATTTTACAGACAAACCAGGTCCCTGAACCTTGGTGCTGTTCACAGCCCATCCTTTCTCCTGAAGATGTTGCAGAGTCTAGGAACTGCCCCTTCTAAATCTGCAAAAGAAACAGATGTGAGCATAATATCATCAATGTAGTGATACAGCCACACTGTTTGTGGTTTCTTCCATGTGGCGAAGTCCTGGGCTACAAGTCGTGACAAATGGTGGGACTGCAGAGGTATCTCTGTGGAAACACAGTGATTGTTCACTGCTAGCCTTCCCATGTGAAGGCAAACTATTCCTGATTTTCCTGTACTATGTCAGTAAAGAAGAAAGCATTAGCAAAGTCCACAACATAATGATATGTACCCAGTTCATGACTTAGTGTGTTCATAAGGGCTGCTATTGAAGGGACAGCAGCATGCAAAGGAGGTGTGACTTTATTCAATTCCCTATAGTTTACAGTAATAAAACAGGAACCATCTGGCTTTTTCACTGGCCCCACCAGGGAATTAAAAGGACAATGAGAGTGGTTTATGATGCCCACCTTTTCCAGCTCCTGCACAGTTACTCCTTGTGTCCCCCAGACAATTTATACTGCTTAGTATTTGTCACTCGTCTAGGTACAGGCAGAGCTACAGGTGGGTGCTTAGCATATACCCTCAATACTGCCTTTACCACACGTACCCTCAGTCTGAACTCTCCTGCAGTGGTTTGTAACCCCCAAAATATATTCAGGGGTGGGAGAAATGTACACAGCATACTTTTTGGGGGGCAAACGCCCTATCCCCAATGGGATTTGGGCTTTCTTCACTCTTATTGCCTTACCACTGTAGCCATGTATCACAGCAGGGTTCATAGGAAAATGCTCAGGGTTGCCATAAATCAAAGAGCATTCAGCTTCTCTGTCCACCAGTGCCAGGACATGTTGTACATTCACAGGGGACCAATGAATTGCTAATTCTACATGGCGTCTCCAATCTCCCTCAAGGTGGGGGCCCGGACCCTTCCCTCAGTCAAACCGCAATACTGAATCGTCGTCCTGTGGGGATGAGGGCCCAGGTGGAGGCTGAGTGCTGTCCGCTAGGAAGTCTTGCAGGGACTCAGGCTGGACATGGGGCTTTGCGTCCAGCTTCCGTGTCCTGGACCTCAGCAGCTGGAACTGCTGCTCTGGCTTTAACTGGTGCCACAGTTCTAACAAGATACTATTGGGCTGCCCATCAAGTTTTTATTTCACTACCCTGGCTTTTATCAAATCAACCCACATCTGGGTCCTCAAGACCTTCACAGGGCTATTTGCACCTCTCCTTTCAGTCGTGGTCTGTACTTCCCTCTGTGCCCTTATTGTTTCAACCTCCCCCAGATCTGCTAAAGTATGAGTAGCCTCACTTGTGGGTTGCCCTATGTGGGGGGGCAAGAATAGTCACTAGGGACCCAAAGAGAGATAAGGGAGCTGTATGGAGCACCAGATTTGTCATTCCTATGGTGAACAACTCCTCATCGGGGTCCTGGAAGTTCATATTATAGATGCTATTTTTCATGCCCAATTCCTGCAACACCCATTGGAGCTCTGCATACGTTTTCCAGCTAGTGGGTAAGTATGGTAAATCACCCTGATTAGGTCAAACAGCCCTGATGGCTGCTGTCAGCCATTCCAGAATCACCTGACTCCCTGAGACACTTTGCAACTGCTGCTGCAGAGAAGGGTGAGTTGTCAGGGAAGCCAGTCTACTCATTTTAGAACCCAACATAACAATATTTTCCACCCCCATAATCCCAGAGATGTAAAAGCCATGTTGGCAGAGGTTCTAATGGCTTCTGCTGATGGATGCTCCTGTCCACCAGCTCATCCTGTGTATAGGGGTGGAGTGTGGAGTGCTCCACACCTAGGCAGGGGGCAGCTTCTCCCCCTCAGGAGTCCACAGTTGTTGTTTTTACTTTCTTAATTACAACAGAGTGGGCCTTTAATACAGGAGAGGCTGATGCCTCAGCGGTGGCCTCAGCAACAGATTGGCTCTCGACCCCAACCCCTCATCCTCTCCTGACACCTCCACCACCATCTCTAGAGCTGAAGGCACTGCTCTTTCCTCCCCCTCCCCCATGACCTTCTGCAAGGTGGACTCTCCTGCTGCCTCCCCTCTCGCTACTGCTAAGGAATTTTCCAGGAGCATGACCTGTCCTCTCAATAATTGTCTCTGTTTCTTAAGGGCATCCCATAGGTCATCACCTAGTTCCAAGTGATGCTAAAGTGTGTCTCTCTTCACCTGAAGTCTCTCTCTCTCCTCAAGAATCCTCTCTCTCTCTTTCATAACACTTTTCACTATCTCAACAAAAAGAGATCATACAATGCCAGTCTTTACACAGCCATTCAGGTCCTCTAAGCAGTCTTCTGTGTGAAGGAGGACTAATTCTGCAGCTTCCAGAGTCTCCACTCTTCCCTAATTCTGGGGCAGGCCCCACCCCTCTAGGAGGTGCTTTACCCTAGACCAATTCCCCACTAGGGGCTTCCCAATTGGAAGGTCCACATATAGGGGGTTCCAGAGTGAAGGTGCACCCTCTACCTCTGCAGCCATTGGGGTCTCTCCATCATCACCAGAGGCAGCCCACCCAAAGATCACACCCATTTAGACAAATTTTGGTTTCAGAGGTCCTGCTGACTACTGCTAGATGTTACTCCAGGGGGAAAATCATGGGGCAAAATACCTCTAAAACCGAAATTAGTCAAAGGGAGAAATAAAGTTAAGAAACCCTTTTATTTCTTACAAGCAGTCATCCTGTCTCTCTCTCTTGACCAGGCTTCAGTAGAAGAGAACTCCACCCAACCTCTCTGGTCCAGATAAACCCTCTCACTCCCTTGTAATTATCTATTGCCATGGAGATGGACTACTTCTCTCCACCCCTTAGAAACACTTAATGATATGCAGATGCACTAAAGCCAGGTGAGAGATTCTGGAAATATAATTTTACCCACAGTGTACCAGTTGGACATACATAGCTCCAATGCATGTATTTTCATAATTATATTTTTGTGGATAAAAATACAATTTTTAAGCGAGGGCTTATCTGGACCAGAGTAGTTGGGTGGAGTTATCTTCTGCTGCAGCCTGGTCAAGAGAGAGAGATGGGATGACTGCTTGTCAGAAATAAATGGATTTCTCCCACTTTATTTCTCCCTTTGGCTGATTTCAATTTCAAAGGTATTTTGCCCTGGGATATTCCCCCCAGAATTACAATTTTGTATTTGTTGTGACAGGATATTGTTGCCGGGCAACTGTGTCTTCGAGGACTCTCCCTGCATACCAGGTGAAACCTCGACCTGGATGAGGGAAGGTTTTTGACTCTGAACCGGAAAGAATTCTCAAGCAGGTCAGAAGAGGCTAGATAAAGAAGAAATCCATTAAAGTGAGAGTAGAAATGAACAGCAGACACCTTACAGGCAGCTGAGAGAGGGAAAATGCAGAGGGGAAGTTTGCTAAACATTTTCTTGGTATACGGCAGATTCCCTTGCCAACTCTAAAGACAGGGTCACTTGGTATCCTGTATCTGCTTGGTCTGCACTGCGTGGGGACTAGCCACTACTACCCCAGTATTTGGGGAGCTGTGGAGCATGGAATGGAGTGAGACTATATTCTGAGAAATTCCAAAAGAAGGGAGGTTTCCAGGCAAGCTCTTGCAGCTGCAGTTCTATCTGAATCACCCAGGCGATGGGAATTTGCAGGTCCAAATCTGAGCTCTCAGCAGCCCCTCCCTACTTATCAGGGATGAAATGGAGACTTGGAAATAGAATGAAATAGCAAAAAGACAAAACACAGTAAGCTGAGCAGTAAGAAAGCTTTATTTAAAGGTACACACTTAAAGAGAGAAAAAGTGTAGGCATCCTCAGAGAGGAGGTGTGCTAAAAGGTTGTGGGTTCTCTCTTTTAAGGATTTTTCAAAGGGCCAGGGGGTACAGACTTGTAAAGTGGTCTCAAAATGCTTATCTCTGGTGAGAAACATGAAATCTCTTCTATTATCAGTCCTCCAGGCAATTCTGTAAAATTAACTTAATACAAGAAATTGGTCAGTTCCTCTCCAGGATAGCAGTTTCCCTCTGGAAACCTATCAATCAAGACCACCCACCCTGCCCCCAAAGTGGGTTGAGTTAGTATCTGTTTGCTAAAGAATATGTTAGGAATCTTACCTCCTAACTTCCTGATTTTTAAAATGGAATCTCAGCCTTAAGACGGAATCCTTCCTGTTCTTACTATACTGTTTATATTTCAGCACTTTTCATCATAGTGAAGGTCAACTATGATGCTTGTCCCAGGTCCCTGTCTGACACCCATATTATGTTGAGACTGTGTGCCAGTATCAACCAAGAAGTTTTTGAACCTTTCTTTCTAAGAATGCTTTCTGGTATCCTGGTAGAATTTTCTTCCTTAAATAAATAATTAAAGCAAGCATAATATTATTAATGTATCTATACCCCAGCTTTTAATGATTTAAAAACTGAAAAACAGATAAGACATTTCCTTTTACATAAGAGAGGTGAATGCTGTGGTCTAAACAAGACTTTTAAAGTAAAATAAGCATTATTTTCAATTTATTAGTACAATTTTTTAAAGGAAATTTACCATATATAAATTTTTAAAGTGAACTGTATCAAGGAACAGAAAGATTTTTTCAGAAAGGGAACTTATTGATTTTATATGAATAATTCTGCAGAAAACTTTTATAAAGGAAGAAAGCACGAAATAAGAGGCCATATCATTTGGATAAGTCATTGGTAATTTAATTGGAATCATATAATTCTTCTATTTCTGATTTCTCCTGGTCAGAAGAGGACTCAGTGGAGATGTCCTAAGATGATGGACATGTAGCAGGCCCAGAGAGCAGCCAGATCCACATGGAGCAGGAGGAAGAGGCTTGGCAAGGAGAAATCAAATGAAATTGATAGGTAGCTTACAGAGTTTACTGTTTTAAAAACACTATATATTTGAGGGAGCATGTAGAAAAACAGTAATGGTGAGTATATGGACAATTGAACATTTGAAAAAAAATAAAGCAACCAATAACTTCTGGAAAAATATAGATGTATAAGAAAGGAAATGTAAATGTATATTTAGTATTTTGGTTCCTCAGTAAGTTTTTTCATATAATAATAAAAATCATCATCATAATAGTAATAAACCCTAATTGTTGGTTTAAATTAAATGGCAATATAACTCCTTACAGAAGGATGAGAAAATGAGAAAGTCAGGGTGTAGTATTGGGCTATAGAGGTTTACCTTTTTTTAGAGTCGGTAGATAGCCAGACATGATCAGGAAAAGTGGGTGAGGACTTCGGCCATTGTTTACATTCAGCTGGTTGTTTACATTCTACACATTCTCTGTAAGCTGTTTTTGTAGGCTGTGTTAAGTGAGGGTCTAGATAACAGACTGGCCACAACTGGCTACTTTCAATATGGAGAAGTTGACCCAAACCTCACCCCAAAATACATTTTATAATCATTAACATAGTAAAAATCATGTCTCTCTGAGCCACGACAATTCCAGTGGGGATCAAACATACTAAAAAAAAAATCCCTTCACACATCATGAAGGCAAGTCCAAACTCCTCCAAAAGAAACTCCATCTGTCTCCTTTGAAACCTAACTCCATTTAATGAATAATCATCTCCCTTTACATAAAAAAGCTCCTTATTGTTTCCTTGGGCAACCCCCTCTGGGTCTGTCTGCACCTCACTCTAGGGGAATATACGCTTGCTATTCTGTAAATGCTTATTCTCCAAATAAATTTCTAAAGCTCAATTGCTTTTGTGTCCATTCTCTACTTATTTCTAACAATGAGATCAAGAACCTGCTGCCAGTAACACCTTGACCCATCATAAATGTTAAATAGAAGAATGTATAATTGATAGAACAAAAAAAGAGCAGTAGAGCACAATATTTAGGGACATAAGATAAATAACAGAAGAAACATCTGGAAATAACCCAAAATAGTTGCCTGTGAGGAACAGAAAATGCACAAGGAATGGATCAGAGCATTGACTCTCGCTCATCTGAAGCTTTCTGTAGTGTCTGATTTTTAAAAATTTAAGTACATGCTTTCTTTACCTTGATAAAAAATAATTCATTTAAAATAATTTTTCAAAAGGAAATATTTCAAACTTTACCTTGATACTAAAAATATCACAATGAGTCTTGAAGTCTCAAGTGTGAAGTCTTTCCCTGACATTAAGTGGCAGTTCCTCTACTCAGTAAAGGATTAGTCTAGAACTATTTTAATGCTGAATGCAAGTTCTGTAAGAAAATGTTCCATTGGCATGAAAAATTAACACAGTGTTTTTTTTTTAATGTAGGAGTATTTTCTGAATTTTTTTTCCTGTCAGCATTTAAACTTCAGTTCCCATAACTGACAGTTTATTAGTTCATTTTCTCCCCATTATTTAATCTTAAGGCAGTGTGGAAGGTAATGTAATTTTAAGCCTCTAGAAAAACGAATTATAGAAAAGATGGCATGACTTCAAAAAATGTTGCACAACAGCTATGTCACCAAACCAGCTTTGTTTTCTTTGGCACAGACAGCTATTATTATAATACTTTTTTTCCTATTTTGACTGTCTTTTGCTTTTTCTCTTTTCAAACTGCATAAATCAATGTCAAGGTACTCACACTTGCTCTATTAAACCCTGTGATAAGACATTTGAAAACAGTAATTCTTTGCAATCCTGGGAAGCACATTAATCAAGGAGTTGTGTTCAGAAAGAGAAAACAATCTAATTGGACTTTAGTTCTATTACCTCCATTGTTGAAAAATTAAAAGTAAGTCATCTCATTTTCCTTTTATTTCTACTTTGTTTAAATATGTCAATATTAAAAAGTTTTATCTTATAATGTAATGTTAAATCATATTTTATAGAAATTAAAAAAAAACAAATTAGTGAGATTCTTTGCAAAAAGAAACAAAATAGATCTCAGTGTTTTTTTGTGTGAAATATAATAAGGCTTTGCTGATGCCAGTTGTAAATCAAGACATTAAAACTTCAATTAATAAAATAGCTGTATTGGTGAAGAGTTTTAAAAATGTTCTGATCATCAGAGATAAAAATTGAAAGCTAGTGAATGTAACAAAAATTAAAAATCAACTGTGAATAGGAGACAGTATGTTTAAAAAAGTATATGGCAGATCAAGTATGGTCATCTTAGATTTCCAATACTGCTACAGTATGTATTGCATAGCTTGCGTCGAGTGACAAGTGGCTACTTGAAGCCCTGTATAGGTTTATGATTATAAGGCAGTTTGACCACCGATAGTTGAGCTGATGCAACAGCTGCATAAAATGAGCTACTGGCTTTTGTGATTTTTGAACTTAATATTTTCCTATATAAATAATATTTATTGATGATGCATTAAAGCATAGCAGTATGGCTGCTTTAGATTAAACTAAATTATTCAATATTTACTGTAGAAAATGATGTCCTGTAAACCTTATAGTCTGCACTATTAACCTAAATTTAATCATTAATCAGCCTCAATACTGACTTTCTGATTGTCTCTAGGAATATTTAGAATTACTTCTTTTGCAGAAATTGAAGTACAAAATTTCCCCCACTGAGTCTTAATTTTAAGAATTTTTAAATAATTGTCTCTTCAAACATCACACTGTTTTAAGCCAGTGAAAATGAAATAGTTCATGGAAAGAACATGTGTGCTAATCAAGGCTTTTAAAAGTAAGTATAGATTCAGTTATTTTATGTTAATGATCAACCAGCTTGCACTGTGATTTTTTGGTCCACCTCTCTGTTTGAGTCACTTAACTCTAAATATTTACTGAATATTTTGATGCATAATTATCTTATCAATTTATAGCTTTTGGATATAATCTTTCTTTTCTATATCCTGATTTCTAATACTACCCAAGATCCTATTAACCTATTTCTTATGTTAATGTCCTTGCCTTCAACATCTTCATGTTTTTCCTGCTAATCACCACTGTTAATTACCTCATTAAAGAAAAATCTTGATTATGTCACATGTGATGGTAAATTATATGTGCAGACATATCTGGGCCACAACGCCTAGATACCTGGTGAAACATTATTTTAGATGTTTCTGTGAAGGTATTTTTTAGGATGATGTTAACATTTAAATTACTGGACTTTGAGTAAAGCAGATTACCTTCTATAATGTGGTGGTCCTCATCTGATTAGTTAGGTCTTAATAGGTCAGACCTCTCCTGAGCAAGAAGGAATTTTTGCCGGCAGCTTCCTCAGACTCAAAGTCTCTAGGCTATGGTTCAAGCTGCTCTGTCACTTGGACCACATGATGTAACAGATCTAATCCTTGAAATGTCAGTGGCAATTAGGGATGTTGTTTGGAGCCCTGTCAGTGAATCACAGTGTAGGCTCTTAGGATTTCAGAGCAAACCTCTGCCATCCTCTGTGGATGAAACTGTTCTCCTTTCAAGAAGCTTTTGCTACTACTAGGCCTTACAGAGACTGAACGCTTGATCATGGGCCACCAAGTTACCATGTGATTTGAGCTGTCCATCATGAACTGGGCATTAACTGACCCACCAAACCCTGAAGTTGGGCTTCTACAGAAGCTACCCCCTCATTAAATAGAAGTGGTATATATGATATCCAGGCTCTGGGGGCATGAGTAAATTACATGGAGAGATGGCCTAAATGCCCATGGTCTCTACTCCTGCTACACTACTGTCTCTCTCCCAGCCCACAACCATGGCTTCATGGGGAGCTCCCCAGGATCTGTTGATAGAGGAAAAGAAAACTCAGGCCAGGTTTATAGATGGTACTTCATGATATGCAGGCACCCACTGAAGTGACAGCTAGCTGCAACACTATAGCTCTTTTCTAGAACCAAGTACAAATCAATTTGTCAAAGGATAGACTTATTATGGTTAATTTTATGTGTCAACTTGGCTGGGCCACAGGGCCCATATATTTGTATTTGGTCAAATATTATTCTGGATGTTTCTGTAAAGGTGTTTTTAATTTGTGAGATTAATATTAAAAAAAATATATATATACTATCATCATTCTTTGAATATATTTTGTGTTTCTAACTTCCATGTCTCTGCCTGAATTTTGCCCTTCCTTACTCCATCCTAGCATATAAAACACAAATCTATTTTTCAATGCCAAACTAAAATGCTGCATATTTCCAGTTTTAAGATAGAGTGAGGCTAGGGACTGTGTGCTTCAAACTGTATTTCTAGTTTAAAGATGGAGCACCAAGCATTCCTAAGGAAACCCAGAAAAAAACATAGGAAAGTTTTACAAATACATCATCAAATTTCAAACAGAGCTCAAAACAAGAAAGGGAGCTATCTGTGAGTCAAAAACTGGTCTAGAAGATGGTGCAGACCAAAACCTGTAGTGCTTGCTACATCCGAGAACCTCACCTGTTACCCTGAGCTGCTGCAAACAGGACGTAGGAACCAATGTAACCGGGCCTGGAAGCCTTGCAAATTCAGCCCCAGGAAAAGATGGGGTAATCGTGATGCAGAACATGACCCACAACTTGGTGAAAACAGACCCCAGGAAATAAACCCCAAAATCAACAAAGATGGGAACATAAATGATTGAACTGATTAATAGAGAAATCAGCTAATAGCTTCAAAATAAAAATGTGTGTGGGGTCTCTGAGAGATACTGAAAGGAATTGCATCTATGAGGAGAAAGGCAAGAAGACACTGAAACAAAAATACAGTGTTATATTTAGACGTTGGAAAGAAAAATATCATTTTTAATGGAGAATATGGACACAAAGAACAAATGAGGAAGCTGGAAAATCAATCTGAAGGATTATCCTATTTAAGAAAAAAGTGTTACCACAACTAAATTATCCCACTTAAAAAAATTAAGATATATGGAAAACAGATTGAGAAGTTTGGAAATTCATTTAATGTGAAACCCAGTAGGAAGAAACAAAGGCAACACAGAAAAGCAATGCTTGATGAGATAACAGCTGTTACTTTCTCAGAACTGAAAAGTAAAACCTAAAATTCACTACTTCTAACTATTCTGAATCTGAGGATTGCAGAGGTAGATAAGGCAGACCCCAGCAAGCATTGTTCCTTTAGTTGGGGAAAAGCACATGTGAAAGGTAGAGTTGCATACTACATTAATTCCAAAAATTGTCATCTACTATCGACGTCCTTTTCTGGGCTCTGCTCTCACTTTTGATGCACATAGAACCTATTCTCCAGACCTAACTCACTTTCCTTTGCTCCTCCCATTATTATCCTCATGCTAAGAAATCCATTTGTCATAAATTCTCAACAACTGCTTGTAAGTAATCAATAAATGATGAATGAAAGAATAAATATGAGACAATGAATAAATAGAACACTTGGGAAGTTTGTTAAAAGAAATAGAAAGTATTTTAGAGAGAGAAAATGAATACAGAGGCTGAAGAGAAGATGTAAGGTTTCCAAGAAACAGTAGAAACCCCATTGGCTCATCTCACATTCTAAATTAGGCATAACGGTCTAGATTGAACTGGTAATGATGTATATAGATATAGCCCATTTATAATTATGTAATTTGTCATAATACTGAAAAGTGTGTCTATTCAGATGTTCCAAGATACATTGATGTGCTCTAAGCATTTCTTTTTTTTTAATTCTCATTGTATTTGTTTATGTAAACCAAATCATTTATCTACATTTCATTATAGAGTGATATAATACCAATTTTGAAAGAGTCTTTAGAAGGATTTATCCACTCATTCTCCTATATTCATCAGGAAGGAGAAATTGGTTACCCTTTTGATAACTGCATATTTTTTATGAAGGTATTATTCACTTGGTGACTAACAGAGAAGACAGCAGTGAGCTAGGACTAGGTATGTTATCATGACAGACCTCCAAATTCTTGGACAGATAAGAGATGGATGATAAAAACCAGATGCATCTTTTCTCTCTTTATAGTTTTTAAAGCTCTAAGAGTGGGAAAGCAGAGATTAGTCTACTCTTTCAAGGTAATACTCAGATTCTCTATCAATGGGGTCAATATTATACATAATCTTCTAGTTGTCACGACATGGTATTCTAAGGCTAAACATGAATGTAAAGTACTGGAAGCCATTTTGAGTACTCTTATTCTTTCATCCATCTTTTTCATACATATTTAGAATTAAATATATGTAGTTCACAGGGATTCAAAGATGAACGGAATAACTCTCTTACCTTTATGTTGTCATGGCCTACAGTGTAAATCAGATTCGAGCACATGTATGTTATATGGATATGTGTACTGGAGTTTCAAAGGGGAAACTCATAGACATATAAGTAAAGTTTGTAGTAAGGAGTTTGAAATTAGGCAGGGCTTCAAAGTGCACTTGATAGAGGGTTCATAAGACTGGAAAGAAGAGCACAGGTGGATTTGGCATGCCAACCAAAATGAGAACATAAAGAATGCAGAGGCAAGAAAGATAATAGAGGAGTTCCAAAAAATTGCAAGCATTTAATATACCTAGAGGGCCAAATTTACATGAGATTGTGACATAACTTGGGTGTGCCCAGGTTGCAATGGGCCTTGTGTTCCAGGGGTTTGGATTTTATTTTAGAGACTTATTATACTATTGTATGTATTCAAGCAGCAAGATCATCTAATTCTTCCTTTAGTAATAGTTATATGGTGGTACAATTGAGCCATGGTTTTCCATTGTGTTTTTTACGAGACTCTTTTTCCTGTTAGAATATATTATGATAATGTTGCAGTATCTCAGAGTTGAGAACTCATTTCATGAAGGATGGGTCGAAAGAAGTAATGAAGCCATTAAAACAGTGATTCTCAAACTTTAATGTGCATATGGATCACCTGGGCATTTTGTTAAATGCAAACCATGGTTCTTTAGGTCTGGGGAAGAGCCAGAGATCCTGCATTTCTCAAAAGCTCTCCTGATTGTATTGAATAGGAATACATTGCTCTTTGAATACCAAGTAGAAAAGGGCCAGTCACTGGTTATAATCACTGTTCTCCTACTCTGGGTAGAGTTTTTGGTGTTTCTTAGGTTAAAAAAAAACTAGATATCAAGTATAATAAAGAGAAAAACGCTAATGCCTAAATCTTATGGAATGGCTTTTTCAAGCAATTTCTGAATTTTCAAGTAATTTCTGCCTGAATTTTTTTTGAAAGTGATGACTGGAATTCAAGAACCTTAAACGTATACTCCTGAGAGAAATTTTGAGTGATTTTAGTGCTCAAAATGTTTAGAAAATTTTAAAAATTTGTATGCATTTTACTTTCTCACTTTTATTGTATAGCTTTAATGAGACTTTCAGGATAATCTAAATCCCTCATATCTTCCTACTTTTATCTCTCAAGCTGAGTCAAAAGGAACATCTAACTTTGTTACTTATATTGATGTGTAAATTTAGTCATGAACATTTTATAAAGACATGTAAATGACTCAGCTGAAGCAGATTCACCCGTTTATCCCCTGGATACATGTGTGTAGCCCTCTTAGCACAACAATTGAAGAGGCCTGCTTAGCATAAGTAGCTTATTAAAATGCAGTAAGGAGAAGAATACCTCTGTGAGCAATTTTCTTATAATATTAATAACCCTGATGGAAAAACAACAGAACACAGATATGGGCCTTTTCACCAGTGAACTGTCTAGACTTTTTCAGTCTGAATTAATACAAAGGGCTTAGTGGTTTCTGGGAGGCTAATGCCCAATGAAAGGGTTCACATTACCAGAAACAGCAAATAATGAGGTAGAATCAAAGATTTCTCTTTGACTTGAAAATAAAATCCATGGAAAACAATATGTAGTTCTCATTTGGGATGTAATTGAATGTTGGTAACTAATAATATAACTTGAAGAAAAATAAAATAAAATAAACTCCAGATTTATCTCACTGGACTCTGATCAAAAAAGAATTAGTGGAACTAAACCAAAAACTGATTTCTAAGTAAAGTCAGATCTTATACACTATACTGACAGTTTAATTGGGACTTAAATTAGTGTTTTCAGAATTTGGGGATATCAAAATAAGTGTGATGACAAGAGTGATTGTGGCTTTTCTATATAACCTTAAATAATGTTGAAGAACTGTAATAGTTGTTATTATTTTACATTGAAAATTACTGCCAGTAATCACAAAAACCAAGAGTTTTTTAAACATACACCTTAATTATATCTATTTATATCAATATGTATATATATATATATTTTTTCCTTTTAGCATGTATATAAGCAGAAATGTAAGGAAAGATCTTCAAAGAAAGTTCCAGTCTAGAAATGTTTCTTTTTACAGCAAATGTAGTATAGGTTAGATGGAGTTTTATTTTGATAACTGCACATTTGTTTGGATATTAAAAATCAGGAAACATCAGACTTTTTGATATTCTTGTCATCTTCCATGCTGTTTGTAATCTGCCACCTCTGTAGAACATGACTGTGTCAGAAAGCTTTTGAAATAAGTAAATGATCTGTTCCATGGAATACTAGTAGATACTTGAGGGCAATCTGGTTCTATAGGGGTTTATGCCTTTCATTATCTTTACTGATCTGTCATGCAAGTCTGTACAGATAAAAATTAACTGTGGAATCTAAACTGGACAGCTACATGCAAGAGAATGAAAGTGGATTATTGTCTAACCCCATACACAAAAGTAAACTCAAAATGGATCAAAGACCTGAATGTAAGTCATGAAACCATAAAACTCTTAGAAGAAAACATAGGCAAAAATCCCTTGAATATAATCATGAGCAACTTTTCCCTGAATGCATCTCTTTGGGCAAGGAAAACAAAATAAAAAATGAACAAATGGGACTACATCAAGCTAAAAAGCTTCTGTACAGCAAAAGACACCATCAGCAGAACAGAAAGGCATCCTACAGTATGGGAGAATATATTTGTAAATGACATGTCCGACAGGGGTTAACATCCAAAATGTATAAAGAGCTCATATGCCTCAACACCCAAAAAGCAAATAACCCCATTAAAAAATGGGCAGAGGATATGAAGAGACAGTTCTCCAAAGAAGAAATTCAGATGGCCAACAGGCACATGAAAAGATGCTCCACATTGCTAATTATCAGGGAAATGCAAATTAAAACCACAATGAGATATTACCTCACACCAGTTAGGATGGCCAACATAGAAAAGACTAGGAACAATAAATGCTGGCAAGGATGCAGAGAAAGAGGAGCACTCTTATGCTGCTGGTGGGAATGTAAACTATTTCAACCATTGTGGAAAGCAATATGGAGGTTCCTCAAAAAACTGAAAATACAAATACCATTTGACCCGGGAATTCCACTCCTAGGAATTTACCCAAAGAAAATAACTTCTCAGATTCAAAAAGACATATGCACCACTATGTTTACTGTAGCACTATTTACCAATAGCCAAGATATTGAAGCAACCTAAGTGTCCATTAGTAGATGAATGAGTAAAGAAAAGGTGGTATGTATACACAATAGAATACTATTCAGCTATAAGAAAGAAACAAATGCTACCATTTGCAACAACATGGATGGAGCTAGAGGGTATTATGCTCAGTGAAATAAGTCAGGCAGAGAAAGGCAAATACAAAATGATTTCTCTCATTTGTGGAGTATAACAACGAAGCAAAACTGAAGGAACAAAATAGCAGCACTCACAGACTCCAAGAAGGAACTAGTGGTTACCAAAGGGGAGGGGTGGGAGAGACGGGTGGGGAGGGAGGTAGAAGGGGATTGTGGGCATATCATGATTGGTGCACATCATGTGTGTGGGGTCATAGGAAAGACTGTAGCTCAGAGAAGACAAATAGGGACTCTGTGGCATATTACTACACTGATGGACAGTGATTGCAATGGGGCATGGGGGAGGACTCGATAATAAGGGTGAATGTAATAACTACATTGTGTTTCTTTTGAAACCTTCATAAGTGTATATCAATGATACCTTAATAAAAAAAATTAACTGTGGAAGGATGATGGTGATGAAAGTTATTCCTGTTCACAGAGATCATAATTCATTATGTCTGGTGGAGATGCAATTGATTTCTCTCATTCCAACCCACCAAGGTGGAAGAAATCATTCCAAAAATTACACTTTATTTTCTTTTTGATATTGACCAGTTTTAGCAAATATATTAGCAATTTTATTTTAGCATTCATGAGTGCCTATGTACATGTCTTAGAAATCTTTTGAATAAGGTTTAGCATCTCACTCGTTCCCTTATCAATTACAGAATAAAATAACATCCTTGACACACGGTTATCTTGAATTTATATTGAGTCATGATTTTACCTTTAAAAGAATGCATAGCCTTTAGCACTTGGTGTAAAGATAGAACATCTTATCCTTAGACATTGTTTATCATCCAATTGTGGTCTGGATGAAAATATACTATACATTATTTCCTCCTTGCATGTTTTCAAGTTCATGTGAGAGTTTCATGCAAGTGAAGACAATTCTTTGACTAGGAAAGCCATTGAGTTATTAAGTAAAATAGTTCTTAAAGTATATGGGAAAGGCAATTTGGCAAATTACAATAATCTAATTTTTTTCACACTACCCATCAAATGCTACATCTATTTTTTTATGTTCAGAAAATTCTATGTCAATATTTGCCTTTTAATTATATGCTAGCATTTCATTTGCTTACTATGCCACATAATTATTCATTTATTCTGTGTGATGAATAGTCCCCTCCAATTTAAAATATGCTATATGCCTCTTTAATTTTCCTTTTAATTAACAGGAATCATCATCTGCATCATTTATATAAACTAAAGTACTTAGAAAATTTAATCTATGATTCAAGAAGGCTAGAATCATAAGCCAGCATAGATTCAGAGCTTTGTAACCTTTATACCAGAAATGGGTTACATTTTTTGTGGTTATGTAATGATGCAATAGGGAAAAAATTAAGACTCAAACTAAAAAGAGGATAACTCTAATGCAAAGACCTTGACAAAGTAAAAAAAGAATAGGTTCTTTAGCATGGGGAAGAATTGGATTGGAATAGGAGCCTGAATACCACATTTAAAGACCCAAATGGAAAAAAGAAAATATAGATTGGTAAATATGACAGTGGTTAGCCCTTAAATAATTGCATCGGTTTTCTTGCAGTATAAGGTCATCAGATGAGATTGAGGCATTATTCCAGCTTTAGAAATGAGAAGATGATACTCAGAAGCAAAGGGAATAATATGAACAGGTGGAAATACACACAAAATTCTTCAGGCAACTATGAACTATAGTTAAAAAGCTAAAAAATTTATATGACAACTGTGAAGAAGCGGGAAGTAGCGATAACCTAAGTTGAATAGCAAGAGTCTTAAATGTTATTTATTTGTAGATAATGAGGGATTGTTAAACTTTTTGATCAGTTGAGTGACATCACGAGAGCAATGTTTAAAGGTTTATTCAGTGGCTAAGTGAGAAGCAACTGGAAATAGAAGAGATTAAAGACAAATGCATTGGTAAAGAAGCATTCGTGATAGTACATGTCCCAGGCCATAAGGACTGAATCAAAGTGCTGTCAGGAGAAAAAGAAAGATGGAAAAGTGGGAAAAAATATCACAGAAAACTGAGGACAGCTTTTTAAGATCCTCAGAATGACAAAACCTCTATATAATAGTTTATTCAAAGAAATGTGTGTATTGTGGGTAAGTCGTAACCCAGAATATAGTAAATGAAAGTAGTTTCCACTCCTTTTACTAAAGATCTATTGCTAGGATGTAATTTCACCAATGCTACCTAATCTCCATCATTTTATCATATTATTTCCAATATCTTCCATAAGCATGTGCTTAAATAATAAAGGGATTTCTAGAAAAAATAGTTATTATACTTCGTGCAAAAATAAATTTACTGTAAATACATGATAAACTAAATATAAATAATACAGAGGCAAAATGTACTGTGCTGTGTTTGACACTCACATTATATATTTTCTAGCTGGAAAGAACCGTAGCAATCATCATTTCTTCATTTTACATATAGGGAAGATGTAAAAAAGATATTAAAAACCAAACTAAACAAAAACAACTTGTATAAGGCTACTTAGAGTGCATGATAAAGTTATTTATGTCTTTGTTTCTGTCTTTTAGAAAGTTTTCTTTATTTTTCACTCGGAGGCTTGTGAGAGTCACAATTTAAAAAAACCCCACCTGAGTCAGGATTCATGGTTTGCTCTCAAGGAGTGATTTGCTGTATTAGTATATTAAAAAAAAAATTTTTTTTTCTCTGTAAATGCACAGCCACTTTGCTGGTTCTTTTTTCAAAGCATTCGTTATATGCCTCCTTCTATGCACCATTTCAAGTGTTCTGAGACCAATTCTTTGGAGAGATTTTGAAGTGTCCTCACTTTCATTCCCCTCAGGTCCATGACAGCATGGCAAGAGTCCACAGTTGTGAGAGGATGTAGGAGACATATGACATTGCCAGCCTTACTCACTGTACAGAAATGTGAAGACATTTAGATTCTAAATAGAATCTGTAAATGTATAATTAACTAATCAAGCTTCTTTGAAAATCATGTTTATAACTAGCTTGAGCATTTAAGATTTAGGCTTCAATAGGTGTGTAATATTCACATTACTTGTTTCTTATAAAAATTTGTTTCTAGGATTTCTTTTGATCCCTCAGGATATATCAGAAAAAGAAAACATCTTAAAGATAAAAATGAGAACTGAGCTGAATATTTTTGTAAAGGTTTGAAATAAAAAATACTATGAAGAAGCTACACATAATATCAATTAAACCAAAAAGCCAAAATATTTATTTTATCCACTGACAAGTATAATGCTAAGAGTAAGGTTTAAGAGACGGTGCTAGCAGTTTCTTAGGTCAGATTCCAAAGGGATGCAAAGGTGGGGATTAGGGAGCCGGTACTACGTAAGAGTCTGGGACGTCTGTTCAATAGCTCCGCCCTCCATTCCTTGACAAGTGTCCATGGGGACATAAATTCTTCTTCTATTATTACATGTTTTTATCTATTTTGTTAATAGGAACAAGGTCTTTGGAACATTAATTTCCTTCTTTGTTTGTATAAACTTAAAGAATAAATTTAATGGAACAACTACTTTCTTTTCCTTCAAGAATGTGCATTGTTAGATATCTTGTTTCACTTAGTATCCTTAGTCCTCCTATTTTTCACATTCATTTGAAAACCCTGTCTCTACTTGCTTCAAAATCAGCAGTATATTTTACAGTAATTTTTTGAAAAGTATCTTTTTTTCATAGCACCATTTTATAAAAATGTTTGATAATATCATAGAGATGGAAAACCAAAAAAGAAAATGGAAGAGATGCCTGTAGCTGAAAAGGGAACAGTAGAAATCATGAAGCCACTCACCTCTCCTTTACAGTTGGTGTGGCAGCTGGACAAATTACAACACAGGCTAATCACTGTGCTGAAAGGAAAATACATCTACCCCACTATCAAAGAGAAAACTTTAACTTCTTTAGTTTCAATAATTCACCATTGTGAAAACAAAATATATTCCTTGGTATTACATTAAAAAATCATGAAGAAAAATGAGTAGGGTTTTAAAAGCTTTTTTAATCTGGTTTCCATGCTTATTCTATTAGTGCGTTCCAGTAAGTAAGTAGACTTGAATATCTCATCTTCTGAGACTATATTTTTTAATGTAGAGACAGAAAAATAGATTATATTATGGATCACCCTCCACAGAAAGTTCATTTTGATTGAGTTTTCTCTTTTTAGTGTTGTTAGACAAAAGGAGGATAAAATTAGAGGAATGTGGGCTAGGCTAACTAAAAATACGTATTTTTAAATGACATCAGTTTCTTATGTTTTGCTCTTATTGATGATGGGATATCTTAACATAATAGCCAACCTACCAAAGCAATTTAATTGCATCATTCCTGAGTTATAACTATGCATTTGATTGAAAAGCCATATTTTAAAAATATACATGATGACATTTGGCCATATTATCCAAAAATTGCCCAGAAATATAATCTGTTTCTGGATATCTTATTAAATTGTCATATGAGGTTGTATGATGTTAAGGATGAAGGACATGTATTTCATTTTGCTTTATCTATTCTTAAAAGAAATCTAATGGTAGTGGGAATTGCCGATGAGCTAAAGCTGTAACCCAGTAATTAAGGTGTGAATTAGGTAGCAATTAAAAGTGTTTTCCTGAACACTGATGGAAGCATATAGGATAATATTTAGGTAATAAGGTCTCCATTTTCTAAATCATAATATGAAAATATAAGAATGAGAACATGTGGAAAGCTACAGAAAGATTAACTATTGGCTCAAATTGCATGCACTCTTACTGGGGCCCCTGCAAACCCAAAGTAATGATTCCATTAAATAAAAACAGATTAAAAGATCATCATATTAATACATCAAAGAAAATTGGGTAAATGTGCTTTTCATTGTTAAAAAATATAAAAAAGCAATAAAAATTTATAGAAAGGAACTGAGATGAAGCAAAACAATAGGACTAATATATACTCCTATAGAATATTTTGGGGAGATGAGAATGGGGAAAAAATGAAGTTTCTTGTCAGTAATATCTCTTGACTTTAAAATGAACAATCAAACACAAATGGTTACTGTTACCTGTATCTTATTTGTAAAATATGAATTGCAAGATACGTATGCTCCCTCTGAATAATAGTGCTGTTTGCACCCTACTTTCAATTATTTTAATAACCTACTAGTTCTCCTGTAGGTAAAAAATTAACCTATTATAGGAAGCATAATTAAGGAATGTGAGATATTAGTTGTGGTCAAGTAAAAATAATAGGAATTTAAACTAATCCCACACCCTGTACTACCTAACATGAACTGTAATTGTCTGTATATTGGCATTCAGTTTTCAGGGCTAGGAAGTTCAGTAAATCTGGGCCAGAAACTAGGTTAGTCAACTAAGATGCAATATGTACAAGACACAATATGATATTACGTTGCTATTTAGATGCAACTAGGAGAGTCCTCTCAGTCACAATTCTATGCTCCTGGGATTAGAACCTGGTAGGAGATGTAGTTATGAACCTAATGAAATCAAACTAATGTATACCTTCAAGCTCAGGACAGTACTCTAACACAGTCCTTATGAAACTGTGATATGTACACAAACCACCATGTAACTTGTTAAAATATGAATGAAGTCAGCAGTGCCAGAGGGGACGCTGCACCTTTATCTCTGCGGTGCTGATGTCGCTCATCCATGGACCAGAGTGGAGTCATGTATCGGTTAGAAAACTCCACAAAAACAGAACCAATAGTCCAGGTAGACTGATAGACATAGATAAACAGATAGATAGGCAGATAGCTATAGATCACTTCTATCCGTCTATCATCTATTTATGTGTGAGATTTTAAGTCATATCTGGAAGATCATCTCATCATGCACTTTTATTTTCTTTCTGGTTGGAAGTTTCCCATGAGTTGAGAGACTGAGGGGCAGGCAAACATGTGGGTCAGCTGGAAAAGCATGCCATCAAAGTGAGAGACCAGCTCGCCCCCTTAATATGCATATTTGTAGTTGTGTTTTTCTTTCTGTGGTTGCTTGACAGATAGCTGCGTGTTCCAAGAATTATTAAACTCATACAGAGCTTCCCTGGAGTCTATTGGAGTTGTTTGTTATTTGGCCAATTTTTAAAAAAATCATGGGCTCTGAATCATTGAAGGTAGGGAACCAGACTAAATTTTATATTTTTAATGAGCTTTCCTCCTTAAAGATATTAAAAATAAGAATAATATTAGCTTCTTAGGCATAAATATCATAGTCTATGAGCAATAATCTAGACTTGGCTATTTTTAATCCCTAAGACTATAGATTGAATTGAGTAATTATTTCATAATCCCTTTACACTATCTGTGTTTTTAAATAAATACTTGATTCTATGTTACATAATTAAAATGCCCCAAATGGCTTTAAATAAAAAGAAAAGAAAAACATCGTAAGAAACTAAAAAACCAGAAGGAAAATAAATGGGAAGATGGATAGCTACTCGGTGTGTGACTCTCTCCTGCTCCTGCTCATTTGAATAGTCATTTGGTCCTTTGGGGAAATTGGAAGAAGTAAAAGAATATGTGGTAGGAGGAAAAAAAAAGTCTCCACTTAAGGAAATAGAATATGTTGGGGGAAAAGAAGTAAATAAGAGCTCATAAAAGACAGGTTTGAGAACCAGACTGATTAGATTTAAATACTGGTTCCGCCACTAGGTGATCTTGGGCAAATTCTTTAACTTCTCTTTTTTTTTATCATACATAACAAAAGTAACTGAGGTAATCTAACCTAAGCGCTAAAAAGAACACCTAACACTTAATAAACACATCAATGTATTTTTTACTATTATTACCCTCTAGTGATTTAAAAGCAGAATATTAAAAAATAATGACTATCTATCATATGTCCATCTTAAGCATCTCTTAGTTTGTATCAACTCTAAAATTTACAATAATAATGGCATTTCCTTAGAAAGTTTTATATTTATAATTAGAATCATATCAATAAGTCTGTCTTGCAGATAACCCCCAAATACCCCTAACTTAAACTAATTTCTGTTTCCAGTTGAAAAAATTAAAGGTATAAATACATGTAAAACAAGCTGTAGTATCAATTATAGTTTAAACGTCCAAAGTCCTATAACATTTGTTTAATTTTATAACAGATGAGCTTTATATGCTACAATGAAGAGGTAACTGTATTTGTCACTGAATCATGCAAATATCCTATCATTATGCTCTTTGCCTTTTTTCTCTGCTCTTTATAGCTCATCCAAGTTTAATTTCTCTGACTTGCATTTCATGTTATTTATCACACAACATCTCAGTGTCTTCCCTGTATTATAGGCAGAAAATGAATTTTGGAAACAGTTATCAGGAAGCTCTTCATTATAACAACATTTCCATTCCAGTTTCATATTATAACATTTATTTTATTATCCTCTGTGTGTGTGGGGAAAGTGGATGTAAAGTATTAGAATAAGTCTCCATTTTTCTTTTCAATTTAGGCTATCAGTAGGTTATGGCACTGTAAAATTGATTAAGATCACTTTCTTTTCTAAAAGTGTAAAATATAGGCTACTTTTATTTTTTTTAATATGGAGAAGTCATTTAAAAAGTTATTTGCCTTTTACTACAAAGAATATTTCCAAAAATATCTCCTTTATTAAAGTACAGAATGGTGAAAAACAATATTTTTTTCAGTTTGTATTACTAAGGTCGAGTAGCCTATCGATAGCTCTTGTCTAACAAAGTCAGTTTTAACAAACTTCATATAAGTAATTATTTTTTCTACTGACTTTAAAAGCCAGAGGATATTTTGTTATTAAAAGAATCTGTTTTCTAGATGGAATACAATTACAGCCAGGCAAAGTTTCTAAAATAATATCTGAAAGATAATAACTTTCAAAGAATAAGACAATTTCAAGGCAAAGGCAATAACTTTCTAATAAAATATTAACCATAATGTAATACTGAAAACATTCAAACTATTAACAGCTTTCACCTATTATAAAAAGTTACAAAATAAAAATACAAGTAAAATATAGTATGGGACACAAACTTTATCTGAAAATAGTGCTCCAAATATGCAAGTTTCAATATTTAAGCAAGTGTAATTTGAACAATGCTTTTAATTTTTCTCCAATTTTTAAAACAACTATTTTGAAGCAAATGTATTTTTATGGCTACTTGTTTTTAACAAGATGAATAAACAACACACATCATTTAGTTATGTAAGTCTTTTTTCCAGTCGCTATTACCTGTTAATAATTAGTGACATAACATTTAGTGATAGTATATAGTGATAGCACTTTATACCAGAGAAGAAGAAAGATGTAAGAGGGAACAAGGGAGAAGGGGAGTGTGCAATAGTGCAGGAAGGCTAAAGGGAAGGGAAGCCACAGAGGGCAAATGTGTTGTTTCATTTAACCATTCACTGACTGCCAAAATGACAGATTTTGCTGGATTTTAGTCTGGTACTGTAGGAGCATTACAGTTGGGGACATCATTCATGTAGATGGAGGCCAAGAAGGCAAAGCTGTTTCACATTTTTGTATTCTATAAATAGCTTTTTTTTTTTTTTCCTATTCTGTTTTCCTTCCTATGGTGAACATGAGACTGCATTCTTCATTTAAACTTCTGATTGAATTTCTGGAAACTGTTGTTTCTAATAGAAAAGTTTGTTTCAATTGCTCACGCACATAAATATCCAAAACAACACAGATCAATTTTTACTACTATGCTAATCATGTACTTGAAGTATTGAGTAATGCATAAAGCATTTATCTCTCTACAACAGTGGATGGTTATGAAACACATTTTAGTCTTTTGTCCATTATCAATTCTGTTGCAATAAAAAGCATTTTAGAGTATGCTCATAATACTTATTACATTAATTCAAAGTTCCTTACACCCACCACCTGATTCAGTTTTTTCTTTGTTCTATGATAGACTTGCAAATAATTCCAACATCATTATAGTGATTGTTTATGGGAAATGACACAATTTTCCCCAAACATTAAGTTTGTCTATTTCACCAGAAGCATTTATTTTCCACAGAACAATGAACGCTCTAACAGGGACTACTGTATAGTTAAACTTCACTGAGTAATCTTCCTGGATATATACTAATGGCCACACTTACCTCCTGAACTCAAGTCCTAGGGCTTTTTTTAATCCATTCATTCAACAAGTTTTTATAGGGCAGCTGATCTTTCCTTTAGGAAGAGTGTTATGCAACTGAGATGCAGTGGTCAGCACAAGTATCATTCGGTGCTCTCTGGACATTATAGTCCAGCAAGATAAATAAGATCATTAAGTATGTGATTCAGTAAAGTCTGGTAAATGTGGTAAATACTGTCATTCCTATTACTGAATTGCCTCCTCATTCTTTAATAAAGATTCAAACTTGCATTTTTGTGTGTAATGCATCATCAGATGAATCATCCTTCTTCCCAAATGATGACTTATTAATCAATTTGTTCTCTCATTGCACACTTGTGTTTCAGTTATATATCTAGACATTGAAATAATAGTAATAAGCAAAGCAGATATAATCTTTGTTCTTAGATTACATTCTAGTAGGTGAAACAGACAAAAGGTACAAAAACAAATACATACATGAATTCAGGTAGTAATGAATTCTGATGATAAATAAAACAGCTAAAATATAAAGAGTCATGTGGAGTTGCGAGGGAAGATTTGAGCAGATACCAATGAAGAAAGGAGAATCATGGAAATATCTATGGAGAAGAGCAGTCAAAGAAGAGAGGACAGAAAGCAGTGGAAACAGCTGGGCATACCCGAGATAATGCAATAAGACCAGGGCAATGTGATCAGGATTAAATGAAGGAGATAAAAAACAACAACATGAAAACAAAAAAATTAGTAGATAGAGTCAGAGAATTATTTCATATACACTCTAATTAGAATTCTGTCATTCATGTTTAAAGTTATATTTTGGAATACAAAACTATTGTAGAGTTTCATCACTAGGCTAACATGATGCAATTTAATTTTGAAAGGTAATTCTGATCATTTCATGAAAATTTTGTTTAGGGGAATAGAACAGAAGCAAGAACAGTTAGATGGTATCATGTGCAATAGAAATGGAGGTGAGGAGAAATTATCGTATTTTGAATGTATTTTGATTGTAGTGTCCATGGAACTTGCTAAAAAGATGTATATAGAATTTGGGTAGAGAGGACAGTAATGAGTTCTAGAGTTTCAGCACGAGTAACTGAATCTATAGTTGCCCCTTTTACAGAGATGGGGAAGAGTAAGGGGGAAGCAGACTTTGGAGTTCAAGGATCAAGAGTTCTATTTTGGATCTGTCAAATTCATGCTGCCTTCATACATCCAAATGGAGAAGTCAGCAAGACAGTTTAGTACATGTCTATAACTGAAAGAGTGTCAGTTCTGTAGAAAAAATGTTTTGGAGATAATGGCATATGTGATGTAGGAATTATTTACAGTTATGAACCTGGATGTGGACTGAGTATAGATTGGCCATGGATAAAGAAGGGTACAAAAGAAACCCAGGATACTTCAAGAGTTATGAGTCTACTCGACAGGCTAAGGGAACAAGGTGTTTCAGGAGGGAGAGTTTGATATCTCAGAGGTTAAGTAAGAAGAAGACTAATATTGACTATTGTGGTTCTATATACATATACAATTTCATCCATTGGTTGTTTCCACATCTTGGCTATTGTAAACAATGCTGCTATGAATGTGGTGGTGCAGAAATCTTTTCAAGTTAGTCTTTGTTTCCCTCAGATATATTCCCCAAATGGAATTTCTGGATCACATGATAGTTTTATTTGTAATTTTTTGAGGATCCTCTGTACTGTTTTCCATAGTGGCTGTACTAATTTACAATCCTACCAGAACTGCACAAGGATTACCTTTTCTCCACATCCATGCCAGCATTTGTTGTCTCTTGTTTTTTTATTGATAGCCACTCCAGCAGGCATGAGGTGATATTTCACTAAGGTTTTACTTTGTACTTCCTAATGACTAGTGATGTTTAACATCCTTTCTTGTACCTGTTGACATTTCATGTATCCTCTTTGGAGAAATGTCTATTTCAGGTCCTTAGCCCATTTTTAAAATTGGGTTATTTGGTCTTTTGCAATTAAGTTGTATGATTTTATTCTGTACTTTGGATATTAACCCCTTACCAGATTTATGATTTGCAAATGTTTTTGTCCATTCCACAGGTTGTCTTTTTTACTTTAGTGATGGTTTCTTTTGCTTTGCAGAGATTTTTTAGTTCGATGTAGTCTCAATTTTTTTTATTTTGTTATTTATGCTTTAGGTGTCATATCCAAAAAGTCATTTCCAAGTTCCATGTCAAGGAGCTTCATTCCCATTTTCATGTAAGAGTTTCATGGTTTCAAGTCTTACACTTAAGTTTTTAATCCATTCCGAGTTAATTTTTGTGAGCAGTATAAGGTAAGGGTCCAGTTTCGTTCTTTTATATGTGAGTATCCAACTATCCCTAGCACTATTTATTGAAGAGACTATCTTTTCTTCATTGAGGATTCTTGGCTCTCTTGTCAAATACTACCTACTACCCTTTTTGATGTGGCTGTGTGCAAACCTACCTGTCAGTCTTTCTCATTCATTGACAATTTTAACTCCCTAACAAGGGAGGCAAAGATGGTTCAACATAAAATAAAACCAACATTTATAATAAACATTGGTCTGTTTCTGGGTTTAAGGATCTTTTGTGGTTCCATATAAATTTTAGGACTGTTTTCTCTACTTATTAAAATATGCCATTGGAATCCTAACAGGGATTACTTAGAATCTGTAGGTATCTTTTGGTAATATTGATATTTTAATGATATTTATTCTTCTAATCCATGATCATGAAATAACTTTTCATTTACTGTGTCTTTGATTTCTTTCATGAATGTCTTGTAATTTTCAGAATAGAAATCTTTTACTCTTAGTTAAATTATTCCTAAGCATTTTATTATTTTTGATGCAATTGTAAATGAGACTGATTTCTTTATTTTTTAGAAAATTCATTGTTAGTGCATAAAAATGCTACTTACTGATTTTTGCATGGTAGTTTTGTATTCTACAACTGGACTGAAATTCATTGATTAGATCTAACAATTTTTTGGTTGAGTCTTTAGGATTTTCTGTATGTATAATAATGTCACCTGCAACTAGAGACAATTTTACCTCTTTGTTTCCAATTCTGATACCTTTTATTTCTTTTTCTTGCTTGATTGCTCCAGGCAGGACTTCCAGTATTTTACTGAATAGGAGTGGTGAAAGTGGGTGCCTTAGTTTTGTTCCTGATCTTAAAGGGAAACTTATAACCTTTCACCATTGAGTATGATGTTAACTGTGGGCTTGCCATGAATGTTCTTTTTTGTGTTGAGATTTGTTCCTTCCATGCCTAATTTGTTAAGAGTTTTTTATCATAACTGCATGTTGAATTTTGTCAAATACATTTTCTGCATCTGTTGAGGTGATTGCATGTTCTTATTTTTTCATCCTATTAATATGATGTCTGCATTGATTGATTTGTGTGTGTTGAGCCATCCTTGCATCTCTTGTTAGGGTATTGAAATTGTCAATGAATAAGAAGATACAGGAAGGTTTGCACATGACCACACCAAAAAGGGTAGGAGATAATATACTCTGTTGGCATATGCTTCAAATGGATTGAGATTTTTGCATTAAAAGGAGGGAAAAGCAATGGCCTGGAAGCAACTATGAGTAGTGAGGAAGATACCTCTGTGGTTACAGGTCCCTGTGGGTGTAAAACCCATTCTCTACTTGATAGGACTACCACATAAGCCATATTAATATACCAGCAGGTTTCAATTAAATAAGGAAGTTTTTTTTTAAGAGCACAATTTGTATCCAGTCCTTACCACTTACTGTGTTTTATCCCCCAGTTACTTAAATTTTTTGTGTCTCAACTTCTCCATCTGTAATGTGGAAATTATAAAGTAATATGGAAATGATATTAAATTGTCAGATTGTTGTGAAGGTTTAAAAGGCTAATATGCAGAAAGGATATAAAACATTTCCTAACACATAGCAAAACACTTGCTAATTGTTTAACAAAGAGGCAGAGCTGGACTGTGGGGAGGTCAGGAATCAAACCCTGATTTGTAACATTTGCTGATTTTTGTGGTGTAAATATTCTCACTATGGCCAATGTCAAGCTACAACATAATGTACTGAATACATTTCTTGGAAGACATACACAGTAGCACTCCATTATATTAGTATTTTACCATACAGATTTTAGAAAAATAATCACGTGAGGATAGATAATAGAAAATAATTAGGACAAAATGGATTTTGAATGTTAATCACCTTTATTTCTCATATAATTCATTTAATTGTAAATTGATAGAATTTAATTTTTAATGATAGCTATTTTTTACAACAGTCTCAAAATTCCTGAATGATTTTTGCCACAGGATAATCTCTAAAGCCTTGGCCTATTTCAGAGCCATAACAAACTGCCCCTTTGCATACCTCTGCAGCCTCAGAAAATGAAGGAGTTAACACCCCAAGGGACAGGTCTCAGCAAATATTGATAAGGGCTATCAAATAGGTGCCTGAGTGTCCCATACCTCAAATAGGCAATTACAGGGGGCAATTTCTTATGCTTCTTGGTGATTCCAGCTAAAACTCCAGTAAAGCTCTCCCTCTGATGTTTTTCAGTCTTTTTGTGTCTCATTTTCCCTGCTTACCAACTCCTGATTTCTAGGAATCCTATCAATAAATGGCCTGCAACCATGAATTTGACCAGGTTATACCTTGTAGAAAACACAAAAAAAACCTAAGAAGTTAACATCAGAGGCATTTTTAGGAAGCAAGAATTCAGAATGAGATTCTGGAACTAGGGCATTGTATGAAATTAAGTTATCTTAAAGCAGAAATACTTATCTGTCTTATCCATGAGGATACCTGGATATCTGATACTGAGTCTAGGCCAAGATAACAAGAAGATAGGCTAGCTAATAGTTTATGATTAGCTGTTTAATGTTTAAAACTACCACAGCACCCCAGCTATGTTTAGGGATGTGTAGATTGATGATTTACACCTGGTGAAAACAATTAGCACACTGGCTTGGATATGTGTCTAATGGGGCATAAAAGACCCTCCTGGTATCTTTTGCCCTAGTCCTCCCGAAACCAAGATTCCTTAAATAGGTCACAATCTGGAGTTAAAGAGCATCTTGTGTGACTAAGAAAGTACTCTGGAGAGCTGTGCCTAGAAATTTCTTGGGTCTCCTACTGCTCTGTACAAAATTTTTAGCTTCATTAAAGCTTTACAGGAGTATGGCTCTATGGAGTTTAGTGAGTCCTTTCAATGATCCAACCGGTGTAACCCTTGCAGTCTCTCATCATCAGAATGTGACGTGGTTCCCATTGCTGGTGGTAAGTGTCATGCTGCATCATCTCAGCATGGTTCTCATCTGAGCTGAGTTGGGATACATTACAGGCAAAGTGGAAATACTAGGTTATGGGGTTGTTCTAGCATTCAATTGGTGTGATGTACTACTGGGCAGTAGGAGAGTGTTAATAAGTGACTTCATCACTGAATAGAGCTTCTGGGTCTTATCAGTCCTGTAATTCTTAAGGTCCAGTGTGTGCGGCAGCAATCCATCATAGAATGGAAAAGGTACGTTTTGGATCGAGCTGAAAATTCAGTGGTCCTAAATCAGTTTCAGAAAGTAGTGGCAAATTCTCCCATTTTATTTACTTGTGTTTAACTGACATCTCTCAGCTCACAGCTCTCTGAGTCTAGGGGGTTGGATCTCCATGACTAGCTGTTGACTGATGAATGAAAATTGGGGTGTTTCATAAAATGTTTAGCTTGTTGTGTTGGTGTTAGCTAAATATAGACTATTGCTGCATTGAGCAGACCTGTAAAAAGTACACTTGGATGTATGCTTTGAAATGTACTCCTAGTCCAGATAGTGGTGAATATCTTGGTAGGTTGGCTTAGAGGTCTGGAAGGACAAATTGGAACATTAGTGCCAAGGACATCTGGAGAAAGCAATAATCTGAATCTATGGAAATGAGAGCATAGGGAGAGGATTTTTGTGTTTTACAGCAATGTCCACTACAGAGAAGCCAATGAGAAGAGACACTCAAAGCCCAGGTGCACATGATGCTTCCCAGGCAGATGTCAGCTGGCCCTATCTGTGGCTCCCCCAGCTTGTGCAATGGGCTTCTGAGAGGAGTAGTCATGGTGGCACAGAGCCCAACAGCTCTGCCCCCTTTGCAAAGTCAACTGAGCTACTGCTGTTGTGACAGTGAATGCTTGATACCAAACCATACTTGATAACAGTCCCATAAGGCACCTTCTATCCTTTCACGCCCATACTAGATATGGATTTACCTACCCTGATTACAGGTCTCTGCCAGAACAATTAGGAGAGTGTTATAGTTTGCCTGGCTTCCTGACATGGGATATCACATAACAGAACCTTAAATCAAGAATCCATTTTACAGAGAAGAATTTGTAACTATAAGAGTATGATCACAGAAGGCACTGATCACATTACATACATGTTACTCTGAAGTACTCAGCCAAATAGAACCCTGGAATGCCTTCATCAAAGGCATCAGATGGGAAATGAAACACCGCAGAGTTATGGTGCTGTCCTCTAGGATGCAATATTTATGATAATTCAGGAACTGAATAATTCAGGAGTGATAATTCATGCTGCTTTATCACCAATAGCTAGAATATCTGGGTCCAGAGAAAGTTGAAAGTAAGTCTTATCATCAGACTTAATGACTGTTACCGACTGAATGTGGACCCACCCTGCCCACAAATCATATGCTGAAGTCCTATATCCCAGTATCTTAGAATGAGATTATATTTTGAGATAGAGTCTTTAATAAAGTAATTAGGTTAAAATGAGACTCTTAGGGTGGTGTCTAATCCAATACTAACTGGTGTCCTTAAAAGAAGAGGAGATTAGGACACAAGACACACAGAGGGAAGACCGTCTGGCAATGGTGGTGTCCGTGCCAGGGGGGCCTGCAGTGCTAGAGGGTGGGGAGCAGGCAGCCTAGAACTCTTCCCACAGAGGTGGGGAGAGGTGTCAGAGTTCAGGAGCTGAGGCTCCAAGTAAACTTCTCCCCTCTCAACCCGCCATTGTCTGTGCACACGCATGTGCACAAACACGTACACACACACACAAGCTTAATTGTTCTGTCAGATTTCACTTACAAAATACAAGTTCAAAGACAATATTTTTAAGAATTTCAAGACTACCAGTGAAAAAAAAATTTTAAATGCCAAGGTTTACTGAACACAGAACTCACACATTGCACTGGTCCCAGGCCAGTAAGGCTGGTTCTGTCTTGAACAGTGGAATTGATATGAGGCCTGAGTGGAACAGTACAAGAGATGGACTGCAGCAAGCTTTTATGGTGTCCTGGGTCACATTCCTTCGCTTGACTTTGATTTTATTTGCAGCTGGTAAAAAGTTCTGACTTGGGGTGAAAACTCCCACCTTGACTCTGTGCTGTGTAGCCCTACTTTTCTGCTTCAGGGTCTGTGCTTTGCAAGTGCAGCATGAAAGTTTGTGGCTGTAAAAGCACCTGAGGGCAACTCAGGTCAATGTGGGATGGGGGATGGGAGCTGGAGGACAAAAGCACAGGCCTTTAATTCCCTTTCTGAGAGGCAATGTCAGAACTTCCCTGACATTCCCGTGGAAATGCAGTCCAGGGTGTCTGCAGCCCTGTGATTTTGGCAATGTTGTATCCTTTTGCTCCTTTCCCTTTCCTGACTCTTGATTTCTGGCGCCATCTCCCGAATCAGTCTCCTTGCACCAAAATCATTTCCTCAGGCGCTTCTTTCTGGGAAGGCAAATTAATTTGTGGGTGGGAGAAAAGAACAGCTGGTACCACTGCTTCCTTTCCGCCGGCATCCCTCAATCATTCTCTAGGGTGGTAGCAATAATTCCTAGCAACCTGATTATGTGAATTGTCTTGAATAAAACTCCCACGATGTTGATGGGGCTTCTAGAAGCTAGAAAAATTAAAGCTTCATTTCAAAGCTACAGTTTCCTGTCTTCCAAAAAGTAGAGATCTTAACCTCTCTAATCTGCCCCCCAACCCAGACCCCTCCACCTCACACACACCTTTTTGAGCATAGTTTTCTCTTTTATTCTAATAGTCTGGGAGAGTCTCAAGATTTATTCCTTTAATTCCAGATGTACACAGAAAATAACAAAACACTGGGATGAAATCTTTGAGGTAATAATGAAAATTTCAACTTCTAAGCTTGATGTCTTTTTGATAATGTACATTGATGTCTATACCTTTTTGAGTCGGAGCTTTGTTAATAAAAATTGTGTTGCTCCTTTGGGAAGATTTTTATATTTCAGGTGAAGGCATAACTGCACTGTGCAACATGCTGGTGCTTATATGGAGAGGAATGTTTTCATATTTGAGCAGTCTCTGAGGCCAGAACTGAGATCCAGGGACTGGAAGATAAGATATGAAGGCTTGATCTCTGTTTTTGGTCCCATAAATACCATTCAAAGAAGTAAGCTGGATTTGTTGAAGCTCACACTGATCCACAGGATAAAACGTTCCATAGTCTAATCATAGTAAGCAGCCACTTGGCCATCCAAGTCAGACATCTGAGACTCATCCTTCTCTTTTCCTCATCATGGCATCAGTCCATCCGTGTCCTAACTCATTCCACCACTTTAATTTTTTTTTTATTAGTTTCTTCCTATCAGCCCCATCACCACTATTATGTCCTTACTTTATATGTTTCTCATCTGTCTCATCCACTATATTTCTAACCTAATTGGTTTCTTGACTCTCTTCTTTGCCTCTCTAAGACATTCCCCACACAGAATAACATATAAGACTGTCAGTTCCCTAGACTGGGGCAGTCCAGCAGCACCTTCTGCAATGATAGGTGTCTTCTGTATCTCCAGTGTCTAAAAGGATGGCTATCGGCCACCTGTGAGCATTTGAAATATGACTAATGAGATTGGAGAATTAAATTTTTGATTTTAATTAATTAAAACTTAAAATTAAATAGCCACATTTAGCTATGGGCTACTATATTGGACAGTAAACTTCTAGAATGTAAACTTCATGAAGAGGCTTTACCTTAGTCCTCAGAGATCAACTATGCCTTGTTACTTCTTAAAACCTCATGTGAGCACGAAAGTTTATTGAATTTACTTATTGGTATATCTACCCTGATCAGTTGCAGCTTCTTGAAGTTAGAGATCATATTCTGAAAATCCCAATAAAAATAACAACCTCAATAGCAATAATTGGAGATAATAATAACTTGTCTCCCTATGTTCCTGCTTTAACTCAGAAATGATTCCAAAAGTAATTCCATTTTCTTTGAAAAGTCATGGAAAAACACCCTTTTCACTTACTTCACCATTTATTTGCTCTTCTTTATTGGGGGAAAATTACAGAATACAATTACAGAAAGTCGATTGGGCCATTTCATATGAATTAGTATGGGGAGGTACTGTGCCTCAGAAACTAATAACAAAGAAACACATCTGAACCAGGCTTTGCAACCTTCTAGAAGAAGGCTTGGTGATTCAGGTACTGTTTATAATTTTTTCCACTTCCTACTATGTCAGAAACTGAATCTGTGAGGTAGGCCAAAATCTTCTATATGAAGAGTGTATAAGTGTATTTGAAATCAACTTTGCAACTGATTTCACCAACAGGTGGCTTAAAAGTCTTGACTAGGAGAGGGAAAGACAAAGTTCCAATTTTTTCTCAAATTCAAACCAAATTCTTCAATTCAGTGGTACCAGGGAGCCTTATATATGAGGACTTACAAGGACTTCATCTGGTAATGATTCAACTCCCTTCAGTTTCTTATATCTTGTCCCAATGATTAAAACCTAAAGGGAAGACTTGACTAGGGTTTACTAGGATTAATAATTTCTAGCATTTATTTGGATCTTATTCTTCTGTGCCACAAAGTGATGAATACTTTATTCCTAATTTCATTCAGATCTATGATGTTCCAAGAATGGTGCTGGGGGGTGAGGACACAGCAGTCAGCAAAAAAGACCTGGCTTTTGCTTTTAACAAGTTTACATTCCATAGGGAAATAATAAACAACAAAATACACACACCAACACATATTGGTAAGGTTCTCGGAAGGAAATAAACAAGGTTCCATGATGAAAAAGGTGGGGGCAATGGTGTAATACTTTCAGACAAGCTAAGCAACCCTGGCAAACATTTAATCAGAGGCCTCAAGAATAAGAATAGCAAGACATAGAGTTTCTGGGGGAGGAGTCCTCCTGGTATAGGAAACAGGACAACAACGATCCTGAGGTAGGCAGGAGCTTGGAAACCCTTTTGACAAGATCATAAAGAGTATGGGATGAGTGAAGCACACATAGTAAATTTATTATTGTTCATCTTGCAGATGAAGAGACTAAGGGATAGAGATATAAGCTAAATTTCCCCAAATCACACAGTCAGTCAGTGATAGAGCCAGAATTTGAACCACGACTGCAGAGCCTGTGGTCAGGATCTTGAGTACCTAACATATGAGTAAATGAATAAGTAAGTGTTGGAAAAGGGATCTATCTAAACTACCGAAACTCGTCTGAAGAGTAAAAATATCAGCACCAATCTAATAATAAAACTGTTCTTAAGGTAAAAGTCATATTAATGACAGCAACTTAAATAATGTAGGCAGATGATACACCAGTTGGGGATAAGCTTTTAGTTTAGGTTTAACACAATAAGGCTTGTGCTAGAAATCCTGTTGTGAAACAAACTTATTAGATTCATGTTCATATAATTTAGTAGTTAGGTGACTTTTTCCTATTTTTTAAGGAAAAAAGATTTTTAAGGTTGTTTTTTCTGATTATATCATTGTTTTAGCTACAAGAATTTTTTTTCATGTTTAGTGTAGTCTTCTACTTGGTTCATAAAAAGGTAGAAATCAGATTATATTATCTCTAAGTCCCACAATACTGTGAAGCTATTACTATCAATATCTTTTATCTACTGGTCATGAGAAGTTAATATCCTAGGAGAATTTCTCAAAACAACTCCTTAGTACTTAAATTACACTTTAGAAAAATAAGTGGAAATAATAGGAGAGTCCTATTGCAAATTGTTTGCCTACAGATACAAGAAGTCACTGGTTAAATTCAATGATTACTTTAAGTCATGATTTTTAAAATATTTTGTTGTCAGTTAACCTTGACTATTTAATGATGACTATGAGTACTGTCTTCCAAAATATGCATAGAAAAATTCTAAAGTTTTACAGGGTTCCCAGTTCCTTAAAGCTGTCATCCACAAGCATAAATAACATTTAAAAAGGTTAATAATTTCTATTTTAGGAACTTCAGTTTTGGATCACTTATCCAGAAATATCTTTGTAAAATTTCTATATGTATTTCCTTTATTTCATTTTCTCCTTGATTTTTCTGAGTCCCTGTATATACAGGTTTTCCCCACTACCTGGAATTAGAGCATGCCTACAAAACCTTCTGAAAGCTGAAGTGGCGTAAAGCCAAGAGTGTCTCCTTGCCCAATGCTCTCTTGAGTCTCAGTCTTGTCTCCGGGACCCCCAATCTTTGTCCTCAGCCCCTCAGGGTTGGTGAGTTGTGCTCATGCTCTCATTTCTACTGAGGTGCTTGTTCTATCAACAGCGGCTTGTTATGCATTTCTTTTCTCTCTGTTCCCCAAGGCTACTGCCTTCCTTGGCTTAGAAATTTGAAGATGTCTATAACTTTTAATATCAAATGACATACTTGCCAGGGTAATAAAAGTAATGACTAAGATCATGGTTCAATTTTTGTCTTAATATTTTATTCAGTGAACTTTTATGCTAAGGGTGTATCCTAAGAGCCAGAAACTAAGGAAATGCAATACATATTTCAAGGAGAGTGCATTGGAGTAATTAGTTTCTATATGTTTTAGAGCCCAACCAACTCCACCCACCTGCATCACAATTGCTCTACTGCAGTGGTCTCCAGGGAAAGCAGGGGTGAGCATGGGTAGACCATTCTGCGGATACATTACACTGATACAGATACAACTCAGAGTGTGTATCTTATCAGTGCTTCCCCAGAGTAACATTGACTAGGAAAATGTAACAATCTTATAGTTAACTTGAGAAGTGTTCATATGTATGACAGTCCACTCTGAGACTTACCATGTAGTGGTAGTAATGACTCTTACTACCTAACCAGTCTCATGGTCAATTGAACTGAATTGAATTATTGAACTGAACTTAGGTGAGTCTCTGTATTTCTAGAATGTTTTGTGAAACTCCAATAGAGTATAACATAACCCATGTTTTCAAAGCCTATATGACCTTTGGTCCACTTTTCTTATAAAAGACAAGGAGTAATTATTTTTTGGAAGCTTGTTTCTATAGTATGGGCATTCTGGACCATGCACTTTCACAGGACATGAAGGGTCAGCTCATGATTAAACATGGGGAACATTCAGAAAACCCTGAGAAAGACTTCTGTTTCACCATGAAAATTAGATCATAATTCCTGGCCCTCTCTTCAGCTTTTGCAAAGCAAAGGATTGAGAAGTCTGTGATATACTTACCCTGAAAACACACTTAGGCTACATATTGCTTAAATATTTTCTTTGATATTAATGTTCATTACAGTTGCATTTAATATATTTGTAGGGACTAGAAGGATAATTGAAAAAAAATTTGTGATTTGGTCTGACCTCCATACCTGACATGGTTAGGGCTGTTACCACTCCAGGGAGCATGCAATTAATCATTTTAGTTTATCCTTATATCAGAGTTGAAAACCTTCAAGGATTATCTTTTCAAATGACTATGACTACATTTTTACTATCTTAAAATTTTTTCAGCATAATCCAGGTGAGTTTATTTCTGACACAGCTCAGAACACCTTCTCTATGGGGCTATCTATGTATTTACTTGTACAAAGAAAAAGTCAACAGCAACTTCATGTCTTCCAATTTTTCCTTTCATGATCCAAAATTGTACTAGCCAAAAATTTTGGTTAAAAATGTGCTGTTTAATGTTTATAATTGATTGCTCAGTGGCATGAGGTTCCTATTAAATTCCCATCATAAAAATGCATAAAATAGAATAACCAGTAAGAGTGATTCTTCAGTTCTTAGTGATAAATTCAGTTTTCTAGGCTATGTTTTCTACTCACTGTTACCTTTGATCTTTTCTTATATTTCTATATTTGATAGTAATATATCTGAGAAACAGGTTCAGTGTGAAACTAATAAAATTTTACAAGTTTTACATAGAGCTGAGAGCAAATGAAATTTAAAATATAAATTTTGAATAGCTACCTGTGTTACTTAATATAAGGTAGTATCTTCTACTGGGAATATGGGAGAAGATGTAAATTGTATTAAGGGTAAGGAGGTCAGTTAGGGATATAGTGATTTTAAAATGCATACATTATAGCCAGTTGGAGATCTTCAGTAAAAATGTACACACATGGAGCTACACTTAGGAAAAAAAGTTAGCAGTGGAAATTCAACATGGAATGCCATTTCTGTGTATGTTAAAATTGAAGACTTGTGAATTGATGCAATTTCCAAGGGCAAACATAAAGCATGAGATGTGTCATACTAATGACAGAATCCTGAAATTTATTATATAAAAGGAAGGCAGAATAATAAAAGATACTGGAAATGACAGAATAAATGTCCAGAAATGTAAGCAAAAACATAAAAGATTGAGTTCTTGGATGCCAAGAATGGGGGCATATTTAAAGTGGGGATAATATTAAAAGGAACTTCTTAATGCTATTAAGACATTAGTCAAGATAAGAATAGAGAAACTGAGGAAAGAAGGCCAATAAAATATGACATCAAGTCCAGTGCCCAGAGGGGACATTTGGTTACTTTTAAATAATGACAGAAAAATAACACCGATCAACTGTTCTGCTTTGTCTATACAAACTCTATCTCAGATTCACTAAATAGTTGATGAAGGGAAATTAGTCTTCATAAAAGTAGTGTGGCAATTAAATGAAGAAAGAATGATGAAAATCACCACTTTGAAATTATTCATGAGTAATGATTTGATAATGATCATCAATTACTGTTAACATCACAGGAAGATAGCTTGTCTCTATTGTGCACTGATGCAAGTACATAAAACTACTTATGATGTATTCATAAAAAAATCAAATCTTAATCTAATTTACCTGAATCTGTGAGTCCAACTGCCAGTTTATAGGAAATAAAGGGACCATTTGGATATTGTAAAAGGAACTGTAAAAAAAAATGTATGCTAATGGTAATACTGATCAGATTTTTGAAAATATTTTAATTGTGAATTTTTAAGTAGTATAATAGTATTATGATTATATTAAAAACAATCCTATTTTTGAGATACACACTGAAATATTTATGAAATGATAAAATATCTGGACTTTTTTTACTATGGGAGAGAGTTGGAGGAGTTATGTACAAAACAAGTTTGGCATTGAGTTGATAATTGTGAAAGCTGGCTTATATGTACAAGGGAATTTATTGAAATTTTATCAAATTTTGGTTAGAAAGTGTTGATAACCCTGAGTTAAAACAAAGAATGGGTGGAAAGGTTGCAGTGAAATGAATGAGTGGAAGAAATATGAAAATTAAGGTAATTATTTTATATGTTTTGCCAGTGAAGAAATGGTAAAGCAGGCTAGGTAAAGGTAAGCAACATTTACTGATGAATCATTATACGGTGGGCACTGTTTTCATTCACTTTCTGTGTAATCTTAAATTCTCATAACAGTTATATTATTTTCTCATTTAATACTGAACGCAGGGTGATTAAATGGCTTCCCCGAGTTCAAACAACTACTAGGTGACAGAACCAGATTCGCCATATTAGCTGCAGACACCAGTGCTGTGTATTTCCTCATGTGGATGGAGAGGATGAGGTGCAGGGAGCACAGAAGCTGTGAGCTAAGAATATTCAAGCCCAGGAACAATTGACCGAATAAATTCCAAAGCAGGCAGGAAAGCTTCATCTGGAACTCAGAGGCAGAAGGGTTAACTTTAAATGAGCGAAGGGATATATTAATGGGATATGTGACCTGAGGAAAGTCACTTAGCCTTTCATAGTCTTCATTTTTACCTCTGTTCCAAAACAAATAAATAAATAGAACAGAATAAATGTCTGACTTATAAGGCTGTTACGAGATTGAATGAAAGCTTTTACTTTTTGGAAATTTAAGATCACTAAGAAACTTCAAATTGAAATTAATAACCTCAACATATTATTATTTTTCATAATGAACTTTAAAAAATTAGAGGGATGATTTAAGAACTAATAATTCTAGCTGTGAAAGCACATTTATCTGTAGTTCAATATTTCTGCCAGCTTCATTCCAATTTGTTAATTTTTTTGCCTGCTAAGTTCAAGTAGAATTAGATTTAAAATTTCATATAAAACTTTATTTGAATGACTACTCTGTATTTTCTAAGTATCAACTTATTTAACTTTTGGTAACAGTTTGGTAGTGAATTACAGGTAGACTTCAAAGTTTCATAAATGTAGTTCAAATATTATATCTGGAAATAAATAATAATTATTGACTGCAATTTCCTGCATTTATAGTTGAGAAAACTGACATATGTTAGAAAGATACTGAATCAGATTGTGCTGCTAACTCAGTGAAAGGACTGCAAATGAGGAAAACTATTTTTAACCCTAAAGTTTGGCTTATTCTAAAACCAAATATTTTAGAAATATAATCAGTCAGACTATGTTTCCCACCCACTGTTTACACTGTGCTTCATGAAAACGTGTGAATCATTTTTTCTCACTAACCTTCAGTCCCTGCATCAATTAAATTCGAAGTTTGACCCAAATGATTCCATTATGTAGACAGCATGGTCAGCTGTGGAATGAGAGCAGCGTGCAGGCATACCTAGTTCTGTTCTGCTTCTCATTTCATTGCACATTGCAGGTATCTTGTTTTTTACAAACTGAAGGTTTGTGGCAACCCTGCAAGGAGCAAGTCTATAGACACCATTTTCCCAACAGCTTTTGTTCACTTTGTGTCTCTGTTTCACGTTTTGGTAATTCTCACAAATTTCACACTTGCTTATTTTTAATACCTCTGTTGTGGTGAACTGTGACCTTGTTCTCTGATTTTACTTTTGTAATTGTTTCGTGGTGCTGCAAACCACACCCATAAAAGACACTAGTTGAGAAATGTGTGCATGTTCTGACAGCTCTGCTGACTGGCCATTCCCTCATCTCAGGCTTCCCTGTGTCCTGAGGCACAACAATATTGAAATGAGGCCAGTGAATAAAATGCTACAGTGGCCTCTAAAAGTTCAAGTGAAGGGATGAGTCACAACTCTCTCCCTTTAAATCGAAAGATAGAAATGACTAAGCTTAGTGAGGAAGGCATGTTGAAAGCCAAGACAGACCGAAAGCTGGGCCTCTCGTGTCAGTTTGCCAAGCTGAGAGGGCCAAGGGAAAGTTCTTGAAGGCAGTTAAGAGTGCTACTAGCCCAGTGAACACACAAATGATGGAATGAAACAGCCTTATTGCTGATACGAAGAAATTCTGAATGGTCTGGATAGAAGATCAAACCAGCCACAATATTCCCTTCAGCCAAAGCCTAATCCAGAGTAAGGCCCTAACTCTCTTTAATTTTGAAGGTTGAGAGAGGTGAGGAAGCTGCAGAAGAAGAGTCTGAAGCTAGCAGAGGCTGGTTCATGAAGTTTAAGGAAAGAAGCCATCTCTGTAATGTCAAAGTGCAGGTGAGGCAGCAGGTGCTGATATAGAAGCTGCAGCAAGGTATCCAGATGATCAAGCTAAGCTGATTAATAAAGGTGACTGCACTAAATAATAGATTTTCAATGTAGGAGAACCACACTCATACACCCTTAAATTGGGAAAAAATCCCATCTAGGACTTTCACAGTGAGAGAGGAGAAATCAATGCCTGGGTTCAAAGCTTCAAAGGACAGGCTCACTCTCTTGTTGGTGTCTAATGCCATTGGTAACTAAGTTGAAGCCAATGTTCATTTCCCATTTTGAAAATTCTAGGGCCCTTAAGAATTATGCTAAATCTATTCTCCTGGTGCTCTATACATGGAACAAGGTCTGAATGACAGCACAAGTTTACGACATGGTTTAGTGAATATTTTAAGCCCACTGTTGAGACCTATACCTCAGAAAAAAGATTCCTTTCAAAATAGTACTGCTCATTAACAATGCACCTGGTCACCTAAGAGCTCTGCTGGGAATATAGAGTGAGATTAATACTGTTTTTATGCCTGCTAATACCACATCCATTCCAAAGCCTGTGGATAAGGATTAATTCTGATTTTCAAATCTTATTATTTAAGAAATACATTTCATTGACATTGATAGTGATTCCACTGATGGATCTGAGCAAAGGAAACTGAAAATTTGTAAAGGATTCACCAGTCCAGATGCCATTAAGAACATTTGTGATTCATGGGAAGAGATCAAAATATCAACATTCACAGGAGTTTGGAAGAAGTTGATCTCAACCCTCATAGAGGACTTTGAGGGGCTCCAGATTTCGGTGGAGGAAGTAACTGCAGCTCTGGTGGAAACAGCATGAGAACTAGAATTGGAGGTGGAGCCTGAAGATGTGACTGAATTGCTGCATCTGATGATACAACTTGAATGGATGAGGACGTCCTTCTTATAGATGAACGAGGAAAGTGGTTCTTGAGATGGAATCTACTCCTGATGAAGATGCTGTGAAGATTGTTTGATGACAATAAAGAATTTAGAACATCACATAAACTTAATTGATAAAGCAGCAGAAAAATTTGAGAGGATTGACTCCAATTCTGAAATAAGTCATGCTGTGGATAAAATGCTATCAAACAGCATCACATGCTACAGAGAAAGAGTTCATGAAAGGAAGAATCAGTAGATGCAGGAAATTCCATTGTTATCTTATTTTAAGAAGTTGCCACAGCCACCCCAACCTTCAGCAACTAGCCCTCTAATCAGTCAACAGCCTTCAACACCGAGGCAACTGAAAGCTGCGAATATGATTAACTGAAAGCTCAGATGATGATTAGCATTTTGTAGCAATAAAGTATTTTAATTAAGATATGTACATTGGTTTTCCTGACAATAATGCTCCTGCCTACTTAATAGCCTGCAGTATAGTGTGAACATAACATAACATTTTCTATGCACTGAGAAACCAAAAAGTTCATTTGACTTGCTTTATTACAACAGTTACCTTATTGGTGGTCCGGAACTGAACCTTCAATGTCTCTGATGTATGCCTATAGTGGAAACTTCATTGGTTTGATCTCAAATAAACGTGGGTTTCATCCTGCCTTCAAAAGCAGTCAGGTCTTGAGGAATTTCTTAAAATCTTTGAGTCATGGTTTCCTCATAAGTAAAGGAGACTATATAATGTATCTCAAATGTAAGAGCAAAAAATTGTGATACAGAATAGTGCACTCTTATTAAATGTTGACTTTTGAATCACCACTCATTTCTCCCTCCTACCTTGTCAAGAGTGCCTAAAGAATTGGGGGGAAAATTCCTTTTATCATAGAATCTTTACCTCCATAAAAAAGCAAGGGCAAGAATAGTCTACTCAGTGCCAAACACTCAGCATCTCCACTAAATATCAAATTATATCCCTTGTAATAGTGATTTTATGCATAAGGAAAAGAGTTATAGTTATGGATTATTTCCCTACACATGGTGATGTCAGTAAGGTAAATGCAAAAAAATATTAATATGATTCACTGCCTTAAATACAGCAGGTTGTTTGGTATGCTCTTTACAAAAGGAGGCCAATATGATACAATGTGCACAGAAGAGGGGTGCTTGTGCTTAATGACATTCTTTTAAGAATGCAACTCCTCTACCCCATTCCATAAGATGATGCTTGGCGCTGAGAAGATGACCAGCTAATACCAGTCATCAGAATGTCTTTTTTTGCATATGTTACACAGAGTTTTCTGTTTTTCTCAAGTAATGTATTACACTGTCATAAACCAGTTCTAATTAGGGTCCACATAATTATGCTCATGTCCTATAATCTGTGTCAAACTCTAGTTGCAAAAATATTCCAATGCAAAGATTCATGAATATGTCTTTGAGGAAAATGGTTGATTAAAATGTTGATTGCGTTTTAATATTTAGCATAGGAAACCAAACATTTTTATTAGAACTAACTGAAATCATTATACAAAACCTTCAAGTTTAAAGACTTTTGGGGGAGGGTCAAACATGACAATTGGATTAAATGTATTCCAAGGGTTTTTTATTTTCTGAAAAAATATAAAATTTCATATCTTACACTACAAAAACATGTACACAAACCAAATACACATAGAGCTACAAATGGGGAAAAATACGTAAATGCTAATGTTTTCTTGAATTAATGCTGAGGCAGGGACTTGAGATACCCTGAAGCCTAGCATAGAATAAGATATGTAACACAGGTGCTTCTGACCTGCCTGAAATTAAGAAATTTTAATAAGCATATTAACAAATGACTGAGTCTAAGTTTTATTCTGTTATATATGAAATTTATACACTTTTAAATAATTAATTGTAAAACTATAGCAGTCTAAAGATTCACAAATATGTTGACCACTAAAATTTATGCTGTTAATATAGCCCAGCCTGAATAAAAATGATATATTTGCCACCTTAAGTTTTTTTCATTTACATTTAGAAGAAACAAAAGACATTTGATTCTGATTATTATAAATAGACTTTTGAAAAAAAGAATCATTGTCTTCTCCTAAGTTATAATTACATGGTCATTCTGAACAAGAGCATTCATTCGTCTATGTGTAAGAAGACTTTTCATAAATCAACAAGAAATGAAAAGAAAGTTCTTATGTATTTCTCCTTTGATACATTACTATATAATTAACAGCATAATAGAGAGAAATATTCAATGGAACCAGCTGTGCTACAGAGTTGAAAAAATGATGACTTATTCTAGCTATTAATTTCAAATAAAACTAGCATTTTGATTGTTTATTCATTATCATCATCATCATCATCTTATTGTACCTACTTTTTATTTACTTTGACATTAAACATCTGGCAGGACATAAGCAGACAGTTTACTATTATACTTGGCTTTCTTCTCATTTTTAGAAAGAACACAATGAGTAAAAGGATGTTATTCTACTATGCTATATCGTACATCTAGTATGTTTCTGACATCTGTCTCAAAAAGCATTTGCCATCCATTGCACAATTACAGCAAAAAATGTCTCTCACTGGTAAATAACTCCACTTGTGCTTCTGAGAATTCACTTTTAATGGGAGAAACAATGGTGTTAAAAATCTTTGACTTTCCCATATAAATGGCAGACATGTAAACACACAAGTGTTCAACTGATATTAATTTTTCATTTTAATCTTGAGATGTGAAACTCTTCACTGTTGTGCACTGGTTAAAACTCTTACAAACTGAATTAAGGATATTTTGTATTGTTTGGGCAACTCTGAAATGAGTAATGCTGGCCACATTTAAGTTTGAATAGAATATTGGAATATAACTTTTATAGTAATCTTACAACTTCAGAACACTACCTTGGGTGATTAAAAAACAAGAAATAAAAGACCATGCATATTAACTTTGTTTTTTTTTCTAAATGGGAAAATCAATATTTTTACATTTTTACATACAATTCATACATTTCAATGGCCAAGAAGAACAACTGACTTTATGTCATTTTTACATGTGAGCAAACGGAAAGATTAGGAAACAGATTATTACTGATAAAAGTAGCAAATTGAGTGACTTCAAAAGGTATCAGAAAGTTGCAATTTACTCCCTGCTTGTACCTATTTTTCAAAGTTCAACGATGAGAATGATTCATGCCCTAAAGGTATTGCTACTGATCATAACGATAACATTATGCATTATTTGATAAATCTATCTTATGTGCTGAAATTATTGAATCTACAATTCACTTTTGGTTGTTGGATGAAAAAGTGAGCCAAAAGGGTAAGAAATCACACAATCAAGATATGTCCATTGTCCTGGGTTATTGCCTCAGTGCATTTTAAGGAAGCTGCTGTCTCTCCTTGTTCCACTTTTCACATTTATAGATAAGATTGGCACTTCGAAATTGGTGACATATCCAGTGGTGAACAAATATTTAGAAAGGAACTCTTTCCTCTTTTGTGGTGGGGTTGGGAGCTGCATCTTATTTGCAAGTCTTTTATAGCTTTTAAAATCATGTTGACATTCCTTAGAAATTCTCAACGAACGTGAGATATGGGTGACATCTATGTGTGTATTTAATTTTGATCTCAATTTACTTGCCAAAACGAACAAGAAGATCACAAAGGAAACAAATAAAATTGATCCACATTAATTTATAATGTTCTGTGAAAAAGAGGAAATCTACGTTGTAACCTCAAAGTCTTATCACTTAGCTGTACTCTACCATGATCTCCCAATTATCGTTGAACATATACAGTGGAAGACAATTCAGAAAATATCTTTGTTATGTGTAAGTAATTTGGCTTGTTCCATCAGCTCTAAAATTTATGGTAGTTTCTCTTATAAATCAATGTCTCTTCTTAGTCTGAAGTTTCTCAATTGTTACTTTATCATTTAGATTCAGTTCTTTTTACAAAATTCAATAAAATGCAACACAAATTCAAATTATCTTGTACAAAAGGAATTAGTTCAATTAATTTTATGTTTCTTGAAATTAACAAATTAGTCTTGGTGTTGCCTGCTTGTGATTTTATCAAGACAATGTTAAACCCATCCTGAGCTTCTTTCTCTGGCAATTTCACTAAAATAACAGAGTATACTTGAAGCACAGTTTGTGGGGACTCATGGTACCCAATAAGGTATTGCAGCCCCAACTGGACAGAACTCAAAATACCATTTGAAAATTGTTTAGAACTTTTTCTTTTCTTTTTTGCTATGTCCTTTAGCAAAGAGTAACTTTACTGCTTGAGTAAAACGTGGGCACAGTAGAAATAATTTAGTTCTCCGAATTATTCTCGTATATCTTAACATTCAACTAAAACAGGTGCTTGGGAAAGAGAGAGAGAGTACCATTAATATAATGCAGGTATATTTTCTATGGATCTCATTAATCCAGGCTTCTCCAATATACTGCTGCCATTGATAATTATGAGCAGCCTATGTTTTGTTTAAATGCTGTATTCCTTTGAATAATTGCATGTCATTCCATGATTTTTACTAAGTGTAATACTAAAGAAATTGGTATTTTACCCAGGAGCACAGTTTTGGTCAAGTTCTAATAACCTGAGTAATTTGTACCATAAATTTCACTTGTCACCAAGTGTGGTGTGTATCTACCAAGGTTGAGGGAGAGGAGAGGTGCTGGCTTGCCCTTACTCCCTAGCCTCCTATGGTTCAAGATTCCTGTCCCAAAGGCTTCTCCATTCTGTGCTCTCTGCCCCAAATGCTGCCTGGAACAATAGCCCCTCTGGGCACAGTGGGAGGAAGACAAAAAGAAAGAAAAAAACCAACCAAGTGTGATTATATATATTATATTCCTTAATAAGGCCAATTAAATAATACTTTCAACTGGTTCATCAAAACAAATTCAATTCAATGTAAATGAACACAAGATAAAAGTGCCAAATGAATGAGCGGCCTTCAACAAATAAAACTTATTAAGTCTTGAAGTAGAGAAAATTCTGAAGGAAAAAAATACATATTTGTCTTCATTCCATTACCACCTTGGTATCAAAATTTCTGGAGCTGACCCACAAGGGAAATAGTTACAAAGGATTAACACTCAGGGGTAATGCTTAGTGCTATGTGCCTGGATTTAACAACATTAACAGAAGCCTGCTCAGTTAAATCCTTCTACATCCTGCTGAAAATGTGCCCTTCGGTGTCAGCTTCACTTGACAAGATATTTTCGGAGACTCAGAAAGGTGACATTTCTTACAGGGGTGCAAGATTAATGGCTAGAGGAACTGCATTGCCACAGATACCACAAAGTGTTTTAAAAAAGCCAAAGGGGATTTAATCGTATAGACATTTCCTCTTAGTGAATAAAGAGATTTAGTAGCTTTTGGACACAGAGAGGAAAAAAGGACACAAGCTCTGTTAAATTTTGTTTTACTGCTTCTCTATTTCTCCTATCCATATTACACTCTGGAACACTTGCTCCTGTATGTTGCTAAAATTAAAACACTATTAAAATTGCAAGCAGAATGGTAATGTACAAATGTGCAAGCACACACACACAAAACTCCAACTTAAATTGATTCCTGGGTATATAGCAAATTATACAATATATACACAATTATTACTTAATAGATTCTGGAAGAGCAGCTAAAAGTAAATTTTGTAACAGAAAAATAAATATACACCCTGTATTGTACCTGTCCTCAATCAAGCAACATGTCTATACACTAGTTTCTATAACTTAATGCTGTGTAACAGCATTTTAAAATTACAAAAGAAGATATCCATTAAGAAATTATCTAACCATATTGCTCTTCAATACACTTATGTAGACAATTAAGACTTGAAGTAAACTTCAGTAAATTGCAGCTTTTGTTAGCCCACAAATGGCTATAATATGTTTCCTTTCAAGTAGATTCTTGGAAGTTTTGAAAGGGGCTGCCTTAAATCAGTCTATAAAGGTGCGATATATAGCTATATATTTCATTTATAAAATTTTGTAGAAGTGGTGGGAAGGATTTTGTTTTTGTACATAATGTTTAACCTCATGTTCTTACTCCATGTAGGTTATATTTGTTTCATAAAAAATGAAGACACTGTGGGGAAGATAAGGTTTTAGTAAAACACTGATTACAAATTCTGTGGCTGAAACAAATGCTCTCCTAAGGTTTAGAAATCACTGTGTTCCCTTTTTCCCTTTTTTTTGTTAAAATAAATCACAGAGCTTGTTTACAAAGTGCAGAATCATTCACTTGACGAAATGATATTAAAATGAAGTTATAAGGGCACCATCCCATTTACCAGCTGCACCTTCACTTCCTGAAGGCTGTTCATGATCTTCTTCTGGTGACCGACAAGAGTCACTCCAAGCCGTCTCAAATCCCTGCATGAAGAAAGCACACATTGGATGTATGTATTGATTCAATTGGTATCACACCTCAATATTTCAGGCTGGCCAAGAGGCAAACATTTTGCAGGAACTAATAGATTACAGTCCCATTTAGACATGTGGGGTCCAATTTTCAAAGGCAGGCTCCAAAATTGTACCTTGAAAATCTGTTTGCCGTCAAAGCAATATTTATAATGAGGAATGACATATGTGCCCCCATTTTTGGATATCATTATTTTTGTGGCATAGAGTGGTAAATAACCAATTTGCACATGCTTATGAATAAAGATTTAAATTAAAGGTACAATTTAATTGACCAGTTTTGAAAATGTGAACCTACAACATGAACAAGCACTTTTTTTTTTTTTGGCTACAAGAAGTAAGCATAAAACACACTTTCAAAATTTCAAAGCTAAGCAGTAGATGACCAAACTCTTCAAATGACTTGTGAGTACAATCATTTTATATAACAGATATCTTTAGGATATAATCATGACTCCATTGACCTGATAACACTTCTACATATTTTACTTCTTACTTGGAACCCTAATTACAAGAACATTGTTCCTTTAGCAAATAACATCTAGGTTCTATTGGCATTTAAAGCATTCTGAAGATTAGACACTACCAGAAAGTATTTTCAACCAATATGTATTCATATTATTTCTTTTAAACAAGATTATTATTCAAAAGAAAATTATAAATGTTTAGATTTCTAAACTAACAGCATGTAATGAGGCTGAAGGCCAGTGCCCCAGGTTTTTAAACATTATTTCATAGGATATTCAAGAATTCTATTCCCCCTATAGTTTGAATTTGACAAAGAAAATGATTCAGGTATGTTTGGCAAATTATAGCATTAGGTATAACAAAAACACAAAAGAATAAGATTTTTAAATGACAAAGCTGTTTGTTATGTTAGATTTCATTATATAGTAATTTTATTGTACACATTATGCTAAATAATATTTTTGCATTCAGTAAATGTGTTAATTTCAGACTTAACAATTCTGTAGAACTGGTTGCATTATATATTAAATTGAATAGTTTTGAAAACTAAAATTTTCATTATCAGAAGATAGAAATTAAATAAATGGATATTTAGGCTCTATATATTAGTATTGGAAATAATTGTTTATTTAAATAATATCTTGGGTTTCTGTTCCTCTTTGTTTTTTTTATTTCTTAGGCGAGTTTTAGCAAATGGCAAATAACTAAAAAAGAAGCAACTTATATTTATGGTGGAAACATATTTCTTTCTTAGAATGTGAATATTAAACATTAAACTTAGAAATTATTGTAGCTGCAAGATACCAGTGTACAATATAAAAAAAGTAATAAACGTAGGTGTGGAAGACGATCGTGAGCAAAACTTAGAAATCAATAAAAGTTCACTTTGAAACAAAATCACCAGTTAGTTATGAAATAATCTGTAAAATAGCTAATTACAAGCTAACATAGGAATACAAGAGGCATGACTTTAATCTTGTCTCTGTTCACCTAAATCTGTTTCCCAGCCTTGCCCCTGTTCACATTATGGACTGGGTAAACCTTTGCTGTAGGTGTCGTCCTGCGCGTGGTAAGGCCGCCAGCCGCACCACCGCCCTCTACCCCCTGAACGCCAGACGTTGCACCACCAATGGCCCTTCCTTGTGACAAGGCAAAATGTCTCCAGACACTGCCAAATGTCCTCTGAGTGGCAAAACCTCCGTGGTTGAGAACCATTGCACAAAACATTAAACACTGTATGTGACAATTTATGTGCTCTCCTATATGATAGGAAAATATATAACCCTATGATACAGATTTTTTTTTCATCTCCTTTATGGATGAGGAAACAGAGTCTTAGAGGATTTAAATCACTTAGCTACATAACACAGCCGGTGGGTAGCAGAGCTGGGACTTAAACCTGGAACCTGACACCAAAGTCCATACTCTTTTAATTTCTCATCACTCTGAAATATGATTTTGAGTAAAGTACTTCAAATTACTTGCAATCATTTATTGATCTCTCTGTAAAATGGGAACTCTGTAAATATAACATCAAATATTCAAAGTTCTAAAAGAAGATATTTAATGAAGGAAACAGAACACATACTTCTTTGACTGAGGCTATGGTAGCCCAACTTGTAATACTTCATGGCAAATTCAATTATGGGCTAACGAATATCCTTGTATTTCCACATGTAATTTATGAGTCATGAAGAATTGTGTAGGTTTGGGCATTAATGGGTACACAGTACCATACTTTGGACCTAAGTCAAGAGAAAAGGAACTAAAATGTTGTAACCTGAAAATAACCAATTTCTACTAGAGAATTTAAATAATTAGTAATTAAAATGAAGTTTTAAAAGATGTTTTATCATATGCTTTATAAACCCACAGGTGATTCTGACATACCCAGTTTGAAAGTACTGATGAAATATATATATGTACTTGCACAATTCATATGGCCAGTCCAATTATTAGGAATGAGCTTTTGAATATAACCATTATAGTTGATTCTGAAATATCTGGAAAAAAATAGAATTTGTGGGTTTTCGCACTCAAACAGCATGGACTTTGAATATGCAATACCAAAACCTTAATTTGAAGTGTGTTTGTGTATGTGTGTGAGTCTGTGTGTGTGTGTCCATATTCTAACTCTAGTTATTTTGTCTAGCTGATATCAGATTTTTTTACTTAACTTTTAAAATTTTCATTGACTTAACTTACTGTTATATTATATGTAAATATAACTTAATTCTCTGAAAATAACTTGTCCATTAGAGAGACTCTGGTTCAATGTTTGGGAATTAAAATTTTTCATGACATCTATATCATGCTAAAGAATAAATACTTTGAGGACTTCTATTTAATTAACAAATGCAATTACATAGATTGTATTTATAGCCAAATAAATTCTGTATGTCTTCAGAAAATTTACTACATCTAGATTTTAATTTAAATTTGTTTAAATTTTCTCAGTGAACTAAGCATAAAATTTTATTTTAAGGTCAACTTGTGATCTGATTATCTGCTAAGATGCATATATAAGGTCAGACCACTGAAACACTCTCTCCCTCTAACCTCCCACTTCACTCCTCTTTCCATGGGAGAAATGGTGTTATAATTGCACTTTGCATAATTTCATACTTTGTATGTCTTTAATGGAGTGTTGCTGTTTTAAAAATCTGACCTGTCATTTCAAAAGATGGTCAAATTAATGTGTAGAAATTTAGAAAATAGCATGATTATAATGTATGCAATGTACATATACCTTTATACAATGTAATTTTTAATGAAAAGTGGGGAAGAAATTTATGCAAGTTGAAATTGTTCTCAGCAACAAATGAGGTTCTTTTCTAATGATACTACAAATTTTCTAATGATATACAAATGACCTTATAAATGAATTAAAATGGTATTAGAAAAATGTTTTTATTAAAACTTAAATAACTTTATTCCAATACTGGTAGATGCATTAAAGTATTTTAAATAGTTTTAACTCACATTTGTCATTTCTAACAATTCCCATTTTACTCCATAAAGTATATATTAAATTGTCAATTTAGCAGTAATAATGTGAGAGATATTTAATAAAAATTAATGTATTTTACATTTAATGATGAGGTTGCTGCTCTATTTATAATGATTTCGAAAAAAATTGGAAATAATACAAGACATGCTTTTTTACTCATTTCATTTTTCTATGTAGAAAATTTTATAGTTAGGCAAATATTTAGATGTGCCCCCTTTATAAATATTATACTAATTGTATCATGACCACATACAATATTAAGTAATACCCAAGACAAATTCTAATGATGAAAACTATTTTCAGTATAGACTTATGAATTTAAACATGATGAGCATAGCATTGTTACATAAAAAATAGTTTGGATTTTTGTCAACAAAGCATGATTAGTCTTAGAAAAACTACAAATATAATGGATGGCCATTGTTGTGTTTACATTCCAGCATTTTTTCAAATGCTGTTCTACCATATTAAACAATGGAAAGCACTGATAGTATGAGACTAAAATGGCAGAATGAAAAATAGAGAATAACAAAAGGTGTCTTGTTGATGTTGGAGCAACTCTTGATTATTCAGGATTTAATTCATCCCTTTGTGGGAGTTTGCCTACTCATTCTTCTCCCTTCTGCTTTACATGCCTTTTAGCCACATTGCTGGTACCCAGCCCACCAGCATTGGCTGGATAGGAGAAGGGAGAAGAGAGATGTATTAATATTCACTAAATTTCAGTGTTTATTCTTTTTGTCTTAGTTTGATTATACAGTTGTATATTTGGAAGGTTTTGGTTCATTCAGAAGAATCTTGATAAGCATTTATATGTCTACTATACAGGATAAATATATTTACATTTGGCAAGAGAAGACAAACCATGACCGGATCATGATTTTCAATGGATAAAACATTTTGAGGGTCAGACAAGAAGCTTTAGCTTAGTGACGATCACAGAAGCTAGTAAATACCTTTTAAGTGTATAATAAATTATGCATAATTACTTTATTGATAAATTAATAAATCTATTTGAATTAGTGTGCACAAACTTGGGCTCTAGATTTGTGAGATTTTCATTTTAGTAGTTAAGACCCTATTTTAATAAATGGTACTAATGGGAACCTCTTCAGCTTACATATAATTGGTATAATAATTAAGTTGATTGCATTTTGCTCATTTTCTGAATAATCAAAAGTTGACAGTATTGATCTGACAAGAAGTTTAAAGAGTAGCTATAACACTGTCCTTCATGCAAATCTTTGGATTCAATTTGTAACTCACCTCAAGCACACACTACCCCCTGCCGACCATAACCCACTGCACTTACACACTATAGGACAAATTGCACTCTAATATGAGGACTGTACACAGAATATCAATATTTAGGCACAGAGGACATACAAAAATGTCTAAGGTTGAAAGCCACTTTCATCGAGCATGTTTTAAATCTAAGATCTCTAATTTTCATTTCCTTTCCACATTAGGCCATACATGCATGTGCTGGCACAAAACTCATAAACAAATAAAATTAAACCTTTAATGAAGGACATTTTTACCAAAGTATGTGGCTCCAAAAAGTTGTAAATTTTTACTCTTCCTTTTTCTAAACCCAATATGAGAACAAGTTTGATGGCACAAACTGTACCGTATTTTTCTAATTTAAGTGTATAGCAGTTGGATCTTTTTCTTTATATTGATTTTAAACCTTTGCCCCTAAGCATTTATTATATGAATGTATTTTTACAGTTCTCAGTTTCTGTTATGCCTTGGAAAGAACATTGATGATAACAGTTTATTATTGTATTATACAGGTTCCATAAAATTAGTATTCAGATATTGGGTACAGACCGTGTGTAAAAATCATCATCTAAGTGTTTTAAGAGCTTGTCTTTGCCTTTGCGAATATCCCAGCTCCTTTGCCATATGGCCTTAATAATGACTGACGTTTTATGGTGAAGGGCAAGCAAAATGCACATAATAATCATTTTCTTATATTCCTGACCAAACAAGTAACTGATTGCTTACTGCTTTGTGAGTTATTTAAACAGTATTTTGAAAAATGTGTTCTTACAAAATTGAAAAAAATGTGGTCAAAAGCACAATAAACAAGAGGAGGACATATATTTAATGGTGCTGGACTCTTTACAAAATCAGCCTCACTTGAGTTAAGGTTTTCTGGTTCAGCTCCTAGTAAGGAATGTGTACTTGACCCAGGAATTTGAAGCAATTGACCAATGGAGACCAACATATCTGAACAGGAAGATGTTAAGTTTTCTGATTTTACCCTCTTCTTCTGGTGAGAAGAATGAATTAAAAGGCAAAATGCCTGAAAGGAGGTAGTAAAGGAAGAAACAACAAGCTTCCAAGGTAGTAGAGACAGAGAGAAGAAAGTGAACCAAGTAGATAAAAATTGGCCACACAAAAATTACTGGAGACTAGAGACGAAGTGCAGAACCATAATAAGAAGATAGAAGAAAGCTACTAGGGATTGAAAGAAAACATACAAAATGAAGAGAGTTTTGGGAAAAAAGGGCATATAGGAAAGGAAAAAGAGTTAAATAAGAAAAAGTAAAACCATATTGCTAAAATATTCAACATATTTATGGTGTTTTGAGGCCCCAAAGAGATTAAGTAGAACTGAACTAGTTAATGCAAAAAACCATTATGTGATTATAACTATTGTGTGATGGGTAGAAGCAAAAAGGTAGTGGATGTAAATATATATATATATATATGCATGTATATGTGCTATTTTAATAAAAAAGAGACATTGTTTAATGCAAATAATTTTATTATATATTTACAAGCAATCTGACATTGGGTAGAAATACCTACAGTATCATTTTAATATAAAATGACAAATGACTTTAGTAAATTAAAATGACCATTTTTACTGAAAAATTAAATAGCAATCATGTAAAAATAGTTTAAAATTATCAGTAAAATTTTGTTTCCTATTTTAAATATAGCACAAATGAGTTCTTTGAATGTCCAGAGAAATAATGGGTAAAGTACAAATGTCAACAAATACATATGATTTGGTGGTGATGGTGAAAATGAGATTCAGAAAATTAAGAGAGCAAGCAGAGTGGTGATTATTTATTTATAAATATGAAGGAAGAGAAATGCTGAGAATGTGATATTAACTGGTGATAAATGATGGTACCCTGTTACCTTTTGTGTGTATGGGCAGTGAATTCAATGAATCAAGAATTTCAGAATAATAGAAATGGTGGGAAAGAAATGTTCCGTGTTCATATTATGTGAAGTAATGGAATAAAGACTGTGGTTTAGCGCTTTAAAATGTTATTCTACTATGTTCTAATCCTTACAACAATATTTTAACCTTTGAATTTGTAGGTAAGTTGAAGTTATCACTATATTCACAGGTTAAAACATCATTCATGTTAATGAAATCGAGATGGAACCACCATAACGAGTTTATTTTCACAAATAACAAATATTAGGCTAAAATAATCACACATACAGAGTATATAATAAAATACAAACAACTTACAATCTTAAAGATTTTAATATTTAAATCTCATGATCTTTATTTAATAAGATTTCATAAATTTTACCTTAAACGTGCAAACAGAAAAGGGCACAATTGGTTCCACTGAGATTGTACCAAAGAACGAATCAGAGGCAGGATCTGATATATCCTTGGATTGCAAGAATATAAGACGTACCAGGTAGAGACTGAGATTCCTGCCTGGGAAGCTTTGTTTAAGCTGTCATTACCCAGATACTCATCACAGCTGAAATTTAGGAATATGTTTTGTCATTATGTAGGACTAGCCACACCAATTGTGCTTACAGTTTGTTTTGAAATTACATTCATATAACATAGGTACCAGTATAAAAACTTTGTCAAGAAAACATCTTTTCCACAACACAAAATACCAGTATTTTGCCAAAGATCTGTTATTCTAATTATTCAAATATTCAAATGCTATTTGTCTGAAGCAAAGAAGCAAAGATACTGGCCACAAGTTGCATAACCATGCAGTTGTTAACAATACAGGCTAAAAAAGAAGTGCTTCTTTGAAAGCTGCCACACATGGACAAAGGTTAAATGATTTCCCTTAACCTCATCCAGATAGGTTTCTGAACAATTTTTCTTGCCCCAGCAATTATGTAAAAATTATCATAAAAATTACTCACTCCAAGGTCACCTGAGCCACAGCATCCATTGAACTGTATCCATTTTCTATGAAAATCTCTGTATACCGGCCCATTTTGATTGCTTCTAGCCATTCACCTACTGATCTGGAGGCTCCAGAGCCCAGTGAACCGTGCTCTGCCAATAAATTAGATACTCTAAAATAAAGAAAACATACATATTAAAACATTTTAACTCTTTTATAAGGAATTGTAATGTTAGCTCATAGTCAATGGATCTTTGGGTCAGAAGTTAAGTTTATAGGGGAAATATATATTAATGCTAACATAGAAAATAACTCAAAGTACGGTATATAAAACAACTCTATTCAGTTTTTTCTATCTATAGCTAACAGCTTCTTAATGACTTTTAATGGCTTAAAAAGTGAATTTCCTATAACACAAAATAGCAGCTAAAAATTTCGTGTAGGGATTTAGATGTATTTACTTCCTGCTGTTGTTTTTTGTTTGTAAAAATAATATAGAAAATGCCACCAAATATAGATATGTGGGATAATTTGCATAAAGCCAATTGCTCCTGGACTTTGTTAGAGAAACTCAAACTCATTTAAGCAAACTTCCCGAGAAGTCCAGAAGTTATTTATTGTTTATTTTATGCTCTTATGTAGGGGTACTTGTTAATAAACCTATGAGTAATAGAACTTAGAAAACAAAATGTAACCCCAAATACATATGAAAACTGGAGTCAATCAAACCATGAGATGTTCTAAACCATAATAAACTCATATTTGTTGACCAACAGTAATAATAGTGATATGATGATGATGATGATAATTATTTCTGAAAATGTATCCTCAGGAAATAATATGGAAAAATGACAAAAAGTACATGAACACAATAAGGGTAAATAAGCAATTTAAATGTCTGTCAGTGATGATTTATAAGTAAATTTCAACCATAAGATATAAGACAAATACCTCTCTTTCTAATCATGTTCTCTTAACTGTCTCAAATCCCACTTACACTTCAACCTGCTCCACTATAATTTCGTCTAAACCAATTGTATACAAATTGCTCTGGTTGAGGTGAGCAATGACTTCTATTTTCCCAAAATTTGTGAATGTTTTCCAGTCTATAAGATGACTGACCTCTCAGAAACATTCCACAAACAACACTACCTCCTCCCTCTTGAAATCTTACCTTATCACTATCTCTTTTGAATCACTAAAATTCTCTCTTTCTTGGCTATCATGACATTGAATGTTCCTTCTCACTCTGCTTTGCCTCTTACTCCTTCTTTTCATGACTTTAAAATTTGGAGGGAACCAGGACTTGGCCCTATACCTTCTCTGCTCAAGCTATAATGCCATACCACTTCAGGTAATTTTACCCAATTTCATGCTTCAAATGGCATTTAGTTTTCTTCATTTTTTATCTCCAGCCTAGATCTCTCATATATTCATATGCCTGTTTCATGACTCCATACTTCTCATAGGAATATCAGTCCAACATGTCAAAACTACACACCTCACTTCTCACACTTAATTCCTTCTAAAGTCCTCCCCATTGTGGTATATGGCACAACAGTCCATGCCTTCCTAGTCCTTAGTCCCCTCATATCTATCATTGTGTGTATCATCTACTTCTAGATACTATGTATTAATATACATATATATGTATACATATATACATATATATATATATACTTCCAATATATTCCACATATGACCACTTATCTCTCATCAACACCACTTTTCAAGACACCATTTTGTCTTACTTGCACAACTAATCTAGCTTCCTGCTTATCCTCCTAAATTCTACTCCCATTCTCCACTCCAAAACCAAAGTGTTCTTCTAATGTTTTTATTTTTTCCAGTATCTCTCTCCTCCAATAGTGTGTTGCTCAATGCTGTATACTTAGCACCTAACCCACAGCATGACACAGAATAGACACATGAGTATTTGTTGTATTAATAAATGGGTATGTTATAGTGATTTGTAGTGGTCAAAGACTTGTTGAGGACAGAAATACAGGAGGAAACAGCTGGAGAATGGGATCCTGAAGTTGAGATTATGGAAGAGTTGAAATTTTTGGTAATAGAAAAGTCTAGAATATCACTATGAGAAGGACATTCCACTGTAGGTTAGAGCCCAAAATCACTGAAAGAGAAAATTCCAAGGTACTGGGACATATTCCAACATCATGTACATGGTTACTGCAATCACCAAGTTTTGTGACGTGAGTAGGAAGAGAGAGAAAGAGGCAATGATCAGAAACTAACACCTTCTACAATCAGGATTTTTAGATGACTAAATAAAGGTGGGTAGTGGGCAGTATAGTCTTAAGCCAGATTTGTTTAAATAAAACCTAGTAAGCTGATTCTACATACTGCACATAAGGAAATATGAAAATTCTCTGGAGGTTTTCAACTGCTCTCAAGCTATAATGATGATGATGTTATACATTTTGTTATAACACAATTTAGAACATAAAAATGTCGTTTTATGATTTCCTTTCCTACATTCATTTGTGACAAATAAACATAATTCAGACAAGTAGGTGAGAGAAATAATTAATGATTTACATGATGGTAAACAATTTAAAAGCAGATGTTTTGGGAATATCATAAGGAATAATCACTGAGAAGATGCACTCTCCAGTTGCTACCACAGAAAGTTAATGATGCTTGAATAGAGTTTGAAGTTTCATTTCTCATTTGTACTTAAAAATGGCTTTTCACCTAGTGAACAAATGTTATGTCAGAATCATAGAACTGATGTAACTTTGTCAACAAATTGTTTCTCATTTAGATCCTTCTAATATGGGGCCAATTCAGTTACTAACATGATGCTTTTTCTTGTAAAAATAGACAACTGCCTCAGATACAGTGAAAACAACAATTTGATAAATTTTCTCATACAGAATCAACTGATTTATTTTTTGAGAGGATAATTCTGTAATATTTCAGGTTAAGGAGAAAAGTGCATCTTATAAATGTGCAACGTTATTTAAATGCATTCAGAAAAGTAAAAAATAATGCTCATTTGCTCACACAAATTTTTTCCACAAAATTACTCATTTATCAGTTTTTAAGTTTTGTTCAGACTGTGCCTTCAATGATTAGCCAAATATCTGTGTACAACTGGATAGAGCAAAGAATCCCTAAAGGAGCTGTCAATGTTCATAAAATATGACAGGTTGTAAAAATCTATTCTAAAGAAATCAAAGAATAATTATTGCTACATATCTCTGGTTCAAGATACATAAGTGCTTAACTGGTTTTCCTTTATGATCTTGTCATTTTATTTTTTATTCCCATTTGCACCTATGTGGGATCCAAACTACATGAAAATACATATATGTATTCAACTGGGTTATTTTTTTGTTACCTGAATTTGGCTACAATTAACAGTTTTCTGAAAGTGACATGTTTTCCTATTATATTAGATACAAGTGATTTAAAACATAATTTAACCATTTACACTTTGTTGTAAGAGAGTAGCATTATGCAAAAACTATACTCAAATACATTAGTGTCATGTAGATCCATAGTTTAACATGTGTACAAAGATGATTTAATTGATTTGTTATTTTTAATATAAATCTGAATTAGCTATATTCAGAGAACTCTCTCAGGCCTGGCCTGTACCTGCTCGATGCATTAACCAGTGTTTTCAAGCTACTTGGGTTACGAATCAGCTTGTCCAACATGTTGACTATTTCATCAAACTTGGGCCTGCTATTTCGGTCTTTCTGCCAGCAATCCAGCATTAATTGGTAGAGAGCAGCAGGACAGTCCATGGGGCTTGGCAGACGGTAGCCTTCCTCTACTGCTTTAATCACCTGGGTAAAGCAAAACAGAACCATTCCCAACACCATAAATTTAGTATAGAATAGCTTCAGTCATTTCCCACTATCCAACTTTCATTCTTTCTTATTCTTACTCTTGACATAACAAATAGCACCACCATGTCTAAAATCTATGTTTAGTTGCATTTGCAGCAAAGTAAAACAACATAAAGAAATAAAAATGCTATCACACTATAAAGAGACAGGCTTTCTTCACATATTATAAAGAAAATAAGTAGTAATCATCTTTACCTAAAATCTTAATGAAGGGCAATTTGTAAAATTAATTGTCATAAAAATAAACAGTTCATTTTTTATTTACCCTTGCATCCTGGAATCAAATAGAGATTAAATTTTCTAGTGATTTATCTGAAAAGTTAATGTCTTTTTAATGAAAAATTAAGTGCAGAACCACATTTCTTAAAGTAATAGAATTGCAATTTTACTTCAAAAGAGATTTTTGGATGGTAAATGATGGATAAGTCAAAGGCTAAATTAGCATAACTGCCTCATGTATCATTTAATAATGTCAAGGTCTGGCTGTTTATTATCATCTACTGATTTCTGTCAGAAATTTGGAATGACTGTCTAATAGCACAGGCATTACAAACATCACTTATTTTAAATATAACGACACGAGTATCAGTCTAATTGTGAGATTGCTTTACCAACAACATTCATAATGTTACTGCTGCCATCAAAATGCCTAAATCCAGGAAAGATTTGTTTATGCTACTCAACATGATACAGGCTCTGTTCAATTATTAAAACTCAAATATGTAAGTAATACCAAAAACCAATAATAATGAACGTATTTCTCAAAATTCTATTATGAATACGTCCTTATCAGTTAAATTTAATTGCATTTTTTTGACATACATTTTAAATCTGATTTGACAAATGGAAACAATATATATATTGATTAGAATAGGAAATTTTACAAAGATAACTTCAAAAGATTGGAAAGAAACCACTCTCTCAATAAAGGAAGTGGCATCTGAACAAAAGCAGTGGCAGATGGAAAGAAGATGAGATGGTAGATTTAAGGGACATTTATGACATGGAAGTAGTGGGGAGAGGAGAGAAAGTATTTGAGATGAACCAAATTTAAGCCTATCACACTGGGTGGTTATTGCTGTTGACTTCAGGTAAGAACACTTATGGGGGTAGAAATGCTGACAGGCACCATCTGGGGCCTGTCTTATTGGAGGTGAGTGGCGAACACCCAGATGGCAATTTGCAGGAATCTGGCTGAGGCAGAGGAGATGTTTAGGCTGATAATATAAATGTGGGGGTCATCGGCACTTCATCACGGCTTGAAGTCAAGTGTAGCTTCCTGAGAAGCGCCAATAGTTAAGTTCAGGCAGAGAAATAACAAGCACTCAGGGACTCTGAAAATAAATGGTCAGATAAGTGAGTAACTATGAGCAAGATACCTGAGAGTGACCTACAACCTTAGTTAACTCAAAAATAATATAAAAAAATGAAAACAAAAATGACAATAGAAAAATATTACAGAAACCATAACATATGGTTAACCTGATCTATCAAAAGTTCATGCCTATTGATAAATAAGACAACAGATAAATAATAACTAGATATTAATGAAAAATTTACAAAAGAAAAAAATGCTAAATAAATTTTGAGAAAATACTTATTCTCATTGGTGATCAAATAAATAGTAAAAGAATGAAAAGTACCCTCTGTACTCATTTATTAATGGAAGTTCATAACATAAGACTCCCAATTGCTGATGATAGTGATTATCTTTAATAACACATACCAAAATAAAGTGTTCTAGTATAGTTTAAATCATGAAATATTTCACTATGCTTTGAGAATAGTGATTCCTATTTACTTAAAACCTGATTTAGTTCATAAGCAAGTTTTTCCCAAAACTGCTACCAATTAGCTCTATTTTTATTTTTAGTGCCTTTTAAAAAATATTCTTTCTTCTACTGAGAAGCTAGTCTTTATAAGTGACTATGAAATGAGTAAATTAAACCAACTCATTAGTCTTAGAGGAACTTCATAAGTTATTTTAACTAAGAAGTTATTTCCACAATATGTTACTTAATCAGTTTTATTTTCAGATACATTTACATATAGAAATATAATACACTGTCTCTAGGTCCACTTAGGACATACCCCAGGAAATTAGGCCATTGAATTTAATTTTAAATTTATCTTTAAAATATATTTAAACTATAACTTTAGATTTTATATTTAGATACATTGAAATGATTTTTTTTTCATTTTTAACTACTGTTTCCTTCATAATTTTGGGGAAAAATGAATAGCATTAGTATTCTAGTGATTTGTGAAATGTTGGAGATCTATCAAAGTGCAACATAGGCTGTTCATTTTATCATTCAATTCATAATGTATAGCCAAATAAATCATAATCTTGACTGACTTTCTTATTACTGATACATTTGTGAATGTAGATGGTTGAGATGCAAAAAAGAAAGAAAAGAGAAAAAATAAAAAGACAACTAGAGTTTTTCCAGACAATCTGACATCAGTTCAGATGTGCTACATCTGAAATATTATTAGAAGCTGTGCATTTTCTTGGGTGTAGTTCACCTTTGCTGCCCACAGAGTCTCAACCAGCATTATAAGCTTTGGGATGCTGGATCTGCAAACTTGGAATTCCACATATCCCCCAACCAGGGTATCAACTTCATAGTGAAGAATGTTGTGAATGTGTCACATACTCAGTGAAGTTCTGGTAAATATTTAACAACTGGCTCTCCTTGTGAGGAAAACATACTGGAACTTTTTCTCATTGGTGTAGATACTCCCTCCATGTCAATTGCAAGCTACCAGTACGATCTCATTCAGGCAGAAATATCTGAAAATTCACCATATACCTGTAAACAAGCTGGTTCCAGTACCACTATACATAGTTCACCATCCAGAAGCGACAAGCCTCATGGAATATACACAAAGACCTTAAAGGCACAGCCGAAGCATGAACTTGGAGGCAACACTCTGAAAGCGGTGCCATTCTTCAGGATGCAGTGCACGTATTAAATCAGGGACTTCCGTGTTGTGCTTTGTTCCTAAGGACTCCTACCAGGGGATACAGCACAGGTTTGAAGTAACGGTTATGGCTGCCACTAAGGCACTTTGGACTACTTGTGCCCAGGTACAAGAAGAAGAGAAGAAGGGTCACCATAACAGAAAAGATGGGTTTCTACTGAGCAGCAAGAGGCATCTGAGATGCTTTCACACCGTTGGGGCAGAGTAAAATATGTGTGGAAACCAGGGGATACACTTAAGGTCCACTTATTTCTCATTTATAACAACCGTGGCCTGAAAATGCTTACCACCAAGAATGCAGGATTGGTTCAGGCCACTAGTTAAACCACCATGACCTGCCAAGTTGATCGATGAGGGGAATTCAGAATGGATAGTGGGAGGGGGAAGAAGCTAAGGACCAGGCAAGGTTCTAAGATCAAGTGAAGCTAAAGGGGCTATAGTACAACTCAAACTACTGTTCTGAGTTGCCCTAGGAAAGAAAAGCCTGCAGAACCATGGAACAGGTGGTCCCTGAATCTGTGTGGAGAAGTAGGTCTGTGCTGCAGAAGAATTGGGACCTGAAAATTTGTCTCTCATGTCTTTACTTGCTGGGATGGTAATTGACCAAAAACCCATAATCCTAAACCCTCTGAAACCTATTATTACACTTCCACTAAGGCCTTGTTTTGCACAACTTGCTCCCAGTCAATTATTGGACACAAAGCAGTGACCATAAGATAGGCTCATTCCTAGTAGACTCCTATGACAGGCAACACTGACTTGAGGACTCCCTGGTAACTGTGCCAGCCTCTCTTGGAACTGCACTGCATTCTCAGGTGCTGGAACCAATCATACTTCCTTCATCTTTACTGTACCTGGAGTCACACCTGTACCATAATCTGCCATCTCTCCCATCGTCCCTTCATCCTTCTATGTTTTTCCTTACCAGTATTTCCCTTTAATGATACTCATGTATATCTAATCCCCTTTTGGCATAGACTTATTAAAGGACCTAGACAAGCATAGGCATTATATGATAGACACTATGAGGCAAACTGAACATTTATTATCTACATTCATTTTCAACATATATTTGCAAAACAAGAATGTATGCACATTTTACAGGTAAAACACTCAAGATTCCAGAAGGTTAAGTGATCACCTGTGTTTACAAAGCCAAGAAATAACAATGGTAAGACTCACATTTAAGTCTGTCTGGCAAGCAAATCTATGACCTTCCCTCTCCCGGTGTTGAGTCACACCAGTGGAATTAGAAATAGTTTCCTCCCAAGAGAATAATATGGGAGAGATATGGGTCTTATCCCATAGAATCAGATTTTTTACACCATAAAAAATTAGTGTCTGGAATTAAAGTGAGCTCTTCTGGAAGATAATGCATCCTGCATCGGAGATGTGAAAACGTAGGCTGGAAAACTGGGCAGCAGGAAGTTTGTAGAAGAACCTGAGCATCAGCTGTGCTTTTTGTTGCATGAAGTTCTACCTGGGGTGGGAGTGCCCATGTTGCTAAGTATATTCAAATCTCACGTGTATACTGTTTTGTTCCTATGACCTATGAAGCTCCCCAAAGTGACTAGAGTTTATATTTCTGGAAATAATCTCAGATACCATAGAAATAGCTTCAGATAAACCAATTATTTTCTCTAGGATTTCTTTCCTGTTTCCAATAGTTACTAAAGATACATTATTTCCTTTTCTTAGTCTACCAATTGTACATCAGTAGAGTTCCAGAGATTAAAGAGATCTTAGAAATCCTCTTTTCAAGTCCATTCTCTTTATAATCATTGAAACTAAGAGTCTAGAATTCAAGACTACTGGTCTTTAGTTCAAGACTTTTGTTTTTGCTGTTATTGTTGTTGTTAAATAGGAAGGAACAGGAGTTTTGAACTGAAGTATTCATATTTCTTTATATGTCACTTTCTCCAAAGGATTAAGAATTACCACAAGGTTACGAGTCCCTAAAATAATTACTTCCACCCAAGAGCAGTATTATCTTTATAAAACCAATATTTGTTTTATCAATGTAATCATTTTAGACATTATCACACTGAGGCTGAGATGTTGAATAATTTACTTACTGTCGAATCTTGATAATTTGCAGTATTTGGATGAGAACTAAATTCCTCATAGTTAATTACAAATGCTATGTGTTATCTTAAAATATTCTATTGTTTGCCACAAAATATTCCAGCAGTATTTTTATATGTATTATATATGTTTATATACATATCTGGCCCATCAGTAATAGAAACAAAGAACAAAGAATAGAAAGAAAGAGAGGCATGCCCAGTACAAAGTGGTTTGAAATCTTTTGGGAGTCAAATATTCTGCTACCTTTTAAGTAAGATCTAAACCAATAGAAATAGTAACAGAAAAGTAGCTGCCTAAGAAAATGGACAAAAATAATTGTAAGATGAGAAAATTGAAAAACAGATAAATGACTTTTAAAGTGTTTTACAATCTACATGCTCTGTATAATCTATGTATTCATGTTTCCCAATAAGTATAAGGGAAGGACACTGCCACTAAATATAGAAATGTAATGCAAAGAAATCTTCTTTTATTTGGGTTTTTAAGTCCTGAAAAATGTTGACATTTAAAATGTTTGTTGTCAATAAAAAACTTTCTACTGACTACAGGATATTATCTTAGATTCCCGAGCTTGAATCAGAGTTCATGGTCTGGTATTTACCTAAAATCATCTTAATCATTCTAGTTTATTTTCATTATGTGTTGTTGTGGTTCTTTCTGTGATGACAAAGGCAATCCTAAATCAAAAGAAACCTACAGGAGCATTCTGCTCTCTCCTCTGAGAGATTCAGGTTATTCTGCATGTCTTGGTGATGTGATATTTTCATGGTGGCAGAGCCCTTTTAGAATCATATAGCATCTGGAATGTAAAGATTATGGAATATATCATTTGAAGCTGCCAAATCAGTACATCTTTTTGCTATCTGCTAATTCTTTCCCAAGAGATACTCAGCGATCATGATTTTCAGATACAGTAGATCTGTCATGTTTCTTGGATACTAAAATGCATAGAAATTGAGGCATCAGACTTAACTAGCAACAAGTATTGCTAATGATTGTGAACTTACTGAGGAAATACAGAGCATGTATTGGATGTTATATTAAAGGCAGAACATTTAGAAAGATAAATACTCAAATAATACTTTTCTGTAACCCTTATTTAGATTCTTGGAAAACCCAAAGTCAAAACATTAGATTTTAGTTTTACAACTTACTGAGAATATTTTACCACCATTCCTTTGAATTTTTCTAAATAATTTGAAATAAAGTTATGTGAAAGAGTAGCAAGACTCTCAAATGGCTGAATCAGAAAAAAGCGTCCCAGATCTCTCACATTTCCTTGTTTCTATGTCCCCTGCCCTCTAACTTTATATTGTCCAACCACAATGAGGAGTGTGATTGGGCCATCCTCTAATCATGGGATTGGCCAGTGAGGTGCAGCTGGTCTCATTCTTGCCCTCCAGTCACTTGGCAAATGAGTTCACATCTCAGCTCACCTCTGGTTTCCGAGGAAGACGAAGGCCATGTGGAAGAGAGCCAGGGTGTACCAGTATAGATGAGCCAAGCGCCAGGAGCATGGGAAGCTCAGTCAAGATCAGCAGAAACACTCATAGACATTCACTTGGCATCATGGCCCACTTGGTTAATAATTCTATTTGTGACGGATACAGCTCTCTGAGGTATAATTGCCAATTGCATGGATGATAATATATATATCATACACCTACTTTGAAAGGACTAATAATTTTGAGTGATGGAATTAGAACTCAAAATATCTCAAATGTGAGAAGAAGCTAGCGAGGTAAATAAGGGACAAATGTTTCCTTGATTGAAGGGAACCAGGCTTGCTGTCATGACAGAATAAAATGCTTTCAGAAAAATAAAGAAAAGAGTCGCATTAAAATGATCCTCAAGAGAACTTAGAAGCCAAGCTGAAGTGTTCTACAGCTAAGTTAGTGTTTGGCATTTATCTGAAGAATAGAAAGTGGCAAATAGGTCTGGTCTTTGTTTAGACCAGATAAATCCAGAGAAGTCATTATATATTGAGTTGAATAGTTTATATTCGATTAGAAGGCTGATCTAGGATCATTGGTTGAAAATGAAAGGGAGAAAGTAAATATTGATTCAGTTGGAGGCATGTGGTGGTTAGGAAAATAACTATGGAGAATCAGGCTGAAATTTTTGGTATAACTGGTTATTTTCGTGACCTTAAGAAAGTAATTTAATCTCCCCAAGGTTCATTTTCTTCATTGCAAAACAGGAATAATAACACCTCTCTTAGTGGATTGTTAAAAATATAGCAAGAGCTTAATGATACTTTTACCATTGTACTGCCTCTAAAATTGTAAAGTTGAAGACTAATAGATACTGTGTTCTCCCAAAATTAGAGAAATATCAGTCAGCAACTCCTTCCTAAGCCAAGTGAGTGAGGCACAAAGAAAACCACCTGTAGTAATTTTAGAATGCTATGAAATTCTTGGGAAAGCCAAAGTATGGCCCTGGCTTCTCACCTGGGGAAGTGGGAAGAAGGCATGCTGGCTGGGGCAGCTTGCAGTAGAAGTCCCACAGAGGGAGCCCTGGCAGAGCGTCCAACATAAAAGGGTTTCCCTCAAGTGAAGTAGACATGTGTAAGATACAGTGAGGGACTGTGAAGTGGGGAGCAGTTAGCACCTAAGAGAAATTCTGAGAAGTCAGTTGGAGTACATCCTTCTCCTCTAGGGACCTTCCACAGGGAGGCCTTCAAGGGTTTTTGGAAAAGCTGATATACCTCAAAAGAACTGCTTAGATTTCTGTCCCTTTGGAGACATCAACAAACCAACATTATAAAAACCATCATGCCCCTACTTTTCTATACTTCCATCAAGGACAATCCTGAGAAATCCAGATACAGACTTCAGCAGAGGAAGAGGAAGAGCAAAAATCTGACCATTCTTCCTTCTCAGTCTAGCTACTGAATGTCAGGCTGGCCCCGAGGACCTGGAAAACACTGAATGTTTAACAAAAGTGGCTGGTAAGCTGTAATATCTAACAACCCAAAAGGCACAGGAGGGGAGATTTTACAGAGAATGCATGAAAGAAATAATTGTAGAAATAGAATAAATGTTTTAAACTAATATGCTATTGAGTTAAGACTGCTCAATACATTAGCTTTATAAAGAAGCAATGAGACATTAGTTGGTAAAATGCTTCAGACAGTGGATGGCACCTAGTAATGGCTCAGTAAATGCTAGCTGATTTTATAGTTTTATTTGAAGGGAAGATATCAAATTTCAATGTGATCCAAATGGAAGGGGTTGTATTAAATAGTAACAATGGACAATCACAAAAGCAAAAACCGAAGAGCTACATGTCAGGCAGCATATAATAAATATTCTGAACTTGATTAGAAGATTCCTTCATGATTCCTTTAATTTTAGGATTCTATTATTCGAAACATGAATTATTTTTCCATGTGGGGAAAAAAATCAGTGTTTTCTCAAATAAATAGACGATCCAACTCTTCTTACATTTCTTTATTTAAAGAAATACAGATTATTCCATTTTATCCTCTAAGAGAATCCACTGTTAAATCCATATTCATCCTTTTGGTCTGGAGTATTAGCTGCTTTTATCAAATGCAAATCATAAATCTTGTCTGTCAGTACTCATTCTTTGGTGGCTCTTTCTTCATTTTTGAAAATGATACTAACATAAATGAGTGAACCATCACTACAGTATAGTTAGAACTGTCTGTCAAGGGACTGAGCTTTTATATAACAGTAACTTACTTTCCTTTGCACTAACTCATTTTGAGCTTCTGCATAAAGGACATTTCAACAACAAAACAGACGGTAAGCAAAGTATTTTATTTTCTTAAGCAGCTGTCATTTTTAGAAATGAAAAATCTCATGTCTCCTGACTCAGAGAGCAAACCGTTTCATTCCAAACTAGCTGGGGAGTAATTTCATACTTACATCTTGATTGGTCATCTCCCAGTAGGGTCTCTCCCCATAAGACACAACCTCCCACATCACGATTCCATAGCTCCAGACATCACTGGCAGAGGTAAACTTTCGGAAAGCTATCGCTTCTGGGGCAGTCCATCTGATTGGAATTTTGCCTCCCTACAATTGAAACAGAATAAAAAAATTCCCACATACTTCAAATGTATCTACGGATATTGTTACCTCACCAAAAAAAATCTAGAAAGAGACGTAGCATTTTTAAGTGAATCTGTTTGACAGCATGCAGTCCCTTTTCACATATCTCAGTCCGTAAGCACTTGTAGACTGACTACTGATTGGTTGTCCAGAAGACTCCTAGTTTAGATTCTGTTTGACTACTGGAACACACAGCGCCATGTCTCAATTACAGCACCAGGGAGGCAAACTTAAGTGGAGTAAGCAGGCAGTCAAGCAGATCAATAAGGAAGACGTTTGTGACTTTCTAGCAGAGAGTGAAGGACTCAAATTCATGTTTTTTTTTTGCTTTAACACAGGAATTATAAATGTAAAGTCTTGGTTCCCAAATGTTACCCTGAGAAGTTTAGCAGTTAAGACAAGCATGAACACCAGATCTATTAAAAATTTAATTATACTTTCCCCTGACATGCAATTTCTTTTAGGCTTGATTTTTCTTATTATCCATTGGTATGTTTTTGTATTTGTTCAGTTAGACTGATATATAAATATAGATATAGACATATAGCCTAAAAGATAAGTATTAAACTAATTAAAACATTCATTGAAATTATGGGAAAAAACTTACATAGTTATCAAGTTTGGAATTTTTTACATGGTAAAGAAATTGAGGGAGGTTTTCTTTTAGTTCACAAAATAAACACTTTTATATCCCGCCCCTGTTAGGGTGAGGTGTTTTTCTCTTAATTTTGAAAAACAGGCAGACCCGGGAAATCATATTTTCATTTATAAGTTAAAAAATATATTGAGGGAAAGAGAGGAGAGTGTAGCTTTTAAATACTTTCTTTTAAAAAGGCTAACTTATGCCTTCTCATTTTGCAGAGAGGGAATAATTTAATTCATGAACTAGGAAATATGGGACTTAAATTGCTCTTTATGAACCAAAGTTTCAAGATGTATGAGGAAATAACTTTCATGTAGAGCTTGAAATTGCTTTGTGAGTTGAAGTTAATTTGAATTATTCAAACTAAATTTGAGTTATTCGCTCCTTGGATATATGGTAACACCATTTTAAGATTTTCCTGAAACATAGTTTTGTTAATTAAATATTCATAGGTAATATACATCATTAGGCCTAGTTATATGTGGTATTCTATAATACATTATTACTATTCTTCTTAAAATTATCGTTTGTTGATTCCATTAAACTTCAGCCTAGAATTATTTTCCTGGTCCTCTGACCGTATTTGACATCAATATAATCCAAAAGTTCCCTTACCTTCTCATCTCTCAGTATATGGATTTTCCACAAACTGCCACCATGTCCTATTTCAGAGGAGTAAGTGTTGAGAGTCTCAGGATCTCTGCCTCCCTTCTTTCTTACCCCGTTCCCTCCCTATTACCCCCTTCCCCCAGCAGGGCACACTGACACAGACATTGGCAAGTCTTTATACATCTAACTAAGACATCAACCAATCACACTGAGAATGGATTTTTCTATAACCTCATTCTTGCTTAGGCCAAGTTTATTAAGTGCAACTTAATCCCAGGAGCATTTTTAATTGAGGTTTCATTTCATGCAAATAATGGCGATGATAATTAAGTCAGAAGAGGAGGGATATTTCATTATTAGTTTATTGATTTATTAAGCTGACCATTAAAGGCTTTGTTTGCTTAGGTAAGTTACTCTTGATTGTCAGCACAGTATAATCCCTAAATATCCAAGAGTCACAAAGCAACAATGAGGAAAAAACCCAGCATTATAATCTATGAAAAGAGCTCCTTGTCAGACTATGAGTAAAAGTAATTTTTAGAATTTGAATTAAGAAAGTGTGTAACACATCTACCTAAGAACATGAGATGACAAGTATTATGTATTGAAACAAAAGTTAACCAAATTGTGTATTGAAAAAGACACTGATAAATTTCTGTCTTCACAAGGAGTTTAAACATTTAATTAAAAAGTTGAACATGAAAATCTCTAACTTCATGTTTTCTTGACATTGAACAGATTTAGAATTAAACAAATGTAGTTTATCATAAGGGATTCAAATTCAAGAAATTAGGCTGCCCAGAAAATTCTGTTGCACCAATGCCCAGTTTTCCACAGAAAGAATTGCCAGTTATATACTATATCAATTCAGGAAGAATTATTCTGATGGTAAAAGTGTTGATTTATGCTAAGTATGACAATATGAGTTAGTGACCAATTTTCCATAGATGTGGGCCTCACAGTTTATATAGTATATCAGAAAAGTAATTAGGTATTAAAATATCTCCAGTAAATCAAAACTGTTTGAAGGAATAGTTATTTTCTTCCCTAACATGTGAATCCTCAAAAAGGTAGGGTTAAATATTTCTGTATTTGTTTTGTGAATGAAGATACTACAGTGAGAGAGTTTAAGCTACCTAATAATGCTATCCATGTTTATATATTCATATATATATTATATTGATTTCTTATAATGGAGGAGATTGTCTCTTTTTCTTATACATTTAAAACTTGTATGATTTTTTATACTGTATTCACTCTGAACTCAAAATTTTTATTTTTAGAATCTGTAAGAAAAAATGAATTTTTGATATTCATAAGGTGAATATGTTGCTTATCAGACTTTAATATTTGAATCTGCTGCTATCAACACAAAGTGTTATCTGGATTTTTTTTATCCCTCCCCCCTTTTTCCTCTCACTTCGTATGTTGGACAAATGTCCTTTTTGGCTATTCCCTTTAAAAACTTTAAAAATTAAATGTCTCTAGTCTAGTGTTCCATAAATGCATTGAGTTAGATCTTACCCTTGTGGTATAGGCTGCCTCAGGATCATCTTCCAGTACCCTGGAAAGTCCAAAGTCAGACACTTTGCACACAAGGTTACTGTTGATTAAGATGTTTCTGGCAGCAAGGTCTCTATGCACGTAGCCCATGTCAGAAAGGTACTTCATTCCTGCAGCGATGCCTCTCAGCATGCCAACAAGCTGGATCACAGTGAACTGCCCATCATTTTTCTATAAAAACAATGTAGGAATATTAGCCAACAATCCAAGTCATTGGGGGAAACTATGAAAGGGTCTTTCAATCCCCAAATTAATACCACCAACAAATTCATATACAATTTCTATCTGAAGAAGAATGGACAAAGACAGGAAATGTATAGTTAACTTTGTGATGTTTACCAGTCCTCTGCTTGGCCAAAGCACATAGAGACTTTGAATGCCCTTGTCAAAGATCTCATTCAGTTGTCCTTTTCTGCACTGTAATTCCTTTATTCTGAATCATCAGAGGAGAGTGCAGCCTAGTGTCTGCCTTAGTTAATGCTGCACATTTTTGAAGCAGTTGAAAGGAAGCCAGCTGGATAGGTATATTGAAGTAAAGAAGTGGCCCGAGGAAGTAAGGGAGATGGTGCAACAGCAGATGGGGGGCGATGATGGAGCAACAACCAGGACACACTTGGCATTTCGTGGAATTTTCCTGTCTTTATGCAGGGCACTGAACTTATCATAGATACACAGAATAAGGTTCAACTGATGATTATTTTAAAACAAAAGTATGATGTGACCTTAAGAGACTGGAGCCTTGAAGATTTGTGTAAGAAATTTGGCAACAGGATCTGGTAGAGGCTGGAGATCGGAAGGGAACTTTGCCTTGTCAGGAGGCTGCTGTCTGATTCCATGCAAGGCCCCCTCAGCATCTTCAGGAATGCCGGTGTCCAGTTGTGTCACTTGCAGTACTCAATGTGAAAAACTGCCAGCCTGCAGGCTTAATCAGGCCTGCAAATGTGTTTACATTGTCTAGCACAATCTATTTACTAATAAAATGTGTTGCTGACATTTAAGATTTGGAGACTGGCACATAAAAAATATTCTTTTCCTAAAACCCTAAAGATCTGACAAAATTGGTAACATTGTCTATAACCACATGAGAACCCCATGGGCATACATTGTGGCTGACCCTCCGATGGGGAGTCCACCTGTTTGACCTGATCCTTGATACAGATTGGCACGGACCTTGCAGACATTTTTTGCTCACTCTGTCTGATACTCTGCGAAAGTTAAGTACTTGCGAAGCAGCTTTTTTCTCTTGCCTTTTCTTTCTTTTCTCTGTTCTTCTTTGTTTTTTCCTTCCTTCTTCTTTTTTTCAATTTTAGGGCAAATTAACATATACATAATATCACAAATAAAACTGTAGGAACATATAATTTGGATTTGTGTAAGTTTTCTAAAAAGGACAATTTTCAAACCAAAGTTCATTTATGGAGTGTAATTATTCTGACTCCAGAATTTTCTATGTGTGTGAACATTTTGCTTTAAAGTGGCTCAATTTCAACTTCAACATCATGATCAATATATAAATAACACTTTGAAGAACTAAATTTGTCTATCTTACCTTTAAAAATGTATCTAAAGAGCCATTCTCCATATATTCTGTCACTATCATCACTGGTTTACCTGAAAAGAAAATGGGTATGAATTGCAGCTTTCAGATGTTGCATTTGTATCCAGAAAAAGTTTACCCGGAAATTGTTATTACTGTTCAAATTACATACGTTCTTTATAAAAAAGGTTTTCTTTAAGTAGGTAGTAAATTCCTGACATGATGATATCTTAGTGTGATGGGTAAGGTCAGTTAAAAGAAGGTATCCTAAGAATAATAGACTGATATTTAAGATGTGCAAAAATGTGTAATTTTCAATATCAGAATTGATTTATGCACAAAATAAGTTTAAGGATGAATTCTGTTTTACTAAGATGATTATATAACTTGCTGAATAATGATATTCCCAAAAGCACTGTGAACACATTCATCTTTCTCACAGTTCTAAATAAAAAACTCCTATCTGGTTTAACTACCCTGTTTATGATCCTATGATTTTACTCTGTTTTCCTAACTTTATTTCTATGTCCTTGGTATTGCTTTCCTCATGGCTACCTCCTGTGCCCTTTCTGCCACACACTTAAATCTCCATCAGTCCACATTTTTTCGTTCTTCAAAACACTGTTCTAATTTCTCTTGTTATCTGGAAACCTCCCTTGTAGCCCTCATTTCTGATAGAAAGTGTCCTCTTCCTTTAGTGTTTGGTTTAGAAGTGCAGCCTGGAGGTTGGCTGGACAGACCCTAAAGCCACACTGCTGGGCTTTGAATCCAGTCTTTTACCAATCAAGTGATCTTGGGAAAACCAATTATTGTCTCTGTGCCTCAGTTTTCTCACCTATAAAATGAGGCTATTAATGACATTTGCCTCATAGGGTTATCACGATTATCTTCTTCATCATATGGTTATCCATAGTGCCTACCAGTTAGAATGTGCTGTTTTCTTATTTTATAAACTTAAATTTGTGAGTTAACTTCCTTGCTAGATGTAAGCTAAGATAATAAATCATATTTTATTCCCCATAACATTATGGTACTTTATAGAAAAGATGTCTGTGACACAAGATGAACAATACATAATAAAAAATCCTTGTTATATGAGAAAAATATCTTAGTTTTGTCATTCTACACTGACCTCACTATACTGTGAAACATATCCTTTTACTCTTTAATAAAAGAATACTACATAAAATTTGGGTTAATTGAAACTATTTTGAGGTAAGTAAAAGGAGACCTCTGACAGCAAAATTGCTATCTTATATGTCTATTAATTAACTTTTTATATTATGAAAGGAAACAAGGTCTCCATAATCAGGAAATGCATTATAATTAAATTAGTGGCATTCTCCAGAAGGACATCTCTATTTTACTTAAGAAGTGATTAATTCAATTCATAGAATTAAAGCTCACATATCTATTCATAAAACATTATCCAGAAGTATAAATAAAGATATAGAAAGTTAGATAATAATTACCTATGAAAGAGAATTTTTCATTTCAAGATCACTTAAACCTCACTATTTAGAATAGTAAGGTAGGACAATCTAATTTCTCAGTCAGATAATTATCTTCTTTTAAAACATTTAGAATCAATATTCTTTTAATGGAATATGACAAGTATATTACAAAGACAGACACCTTTCTCTTCTCCTTTTTAAAGTTAATAAAGTTATAAAAGAATTTGTCTAAAATCATTCCTTTGGCATATGTTTATAGATGCATACTTCAGTGAAACTTCACATAAGCAGAGAATATACATTGGAAATGGCATTTGATCTGAACCTTGAAGACTGAAGGGTCACCGGTATAATGAAAGGTGACATATTCCAGGAAGAAGAGATGGCATGTGCCAAGGAACCTTGTCATAAATGAACCCATCAGGTTCAAATATGGCTTGAGCCCTGGATTTCTGCTTTGTAAATTAGGAAGTGACAGGAGATGAATTGGGGAATACTGATTTTAACACTGACTGGAAATGCAATATCATGGTTAAAAAAAAAGAAAAAAGAAAAGATTCACATTGCATTTGTAAATGGCTGTGACAGCAAACAGAAAAAAGGATATTTTTTTCTCTTTAGGATAATTGTAATCTAAGTTCATGAATACAGAATGTTTCCAATTTAACTTTATTTTAATGATATTGCCACACCCATTTTAATGGACCTCAGATGAATTCTAAAAAAGATAAGATTCTGTTTTGGTCCCATTCTCATATCTCAGAGCACATTTCAGCTTTTTATTAATGTTGAAGCCCCTCCCCTCCCCGCTTTTTTTTCCCCAAAGTCCAGAACCAGTATATTTCCCCAAGGGTGATAACCAAAATATTTGAACACTGCTTTGGTACAGTACCTATACTCCAGAAGTTGCACCAGCCATAATACTGGAGTAGCTTGGAAAGTCTTGCTCTACCAGACATCACCCCTTCATTTGCCTGATTTCGGGGATTCAAAAGCACCCAGGGGTGAAACTGAGTAGGCATATAAAGAAGACACATGGGTAACCTTGGCATCAGCATTTTATCAGTGTAGTATAGAAGTATTTCAATAAATTTAGAGCTATTGGGGCCAAAAGGGCATGAATTTGCTGAATGCCAGCCCTGGTCAAATTAGAAAAAGACCTGCATTTTCTGGAATCAGCCTGGGATTTCAGGAAATCCTTCCATGTGTAGCTCTTTTACTCTGACCCAGACTTTCACTTACAGAAATCCACTGAGGGAGTTGTCATAGTATAATTGGAATTGAAAGAACTAAATTCCAGCATATATCCAGGAAATAGTCTTAGCTTTCCCTCATTGGCAACTATAAGGTCATACCACATGAGCAGATGCCTTCTCACTAAAAGGGAAACCCTAATCTATATCTACCCTTATCTACTCTACCCTAAATCCTTTTTAATTGCAGCACCTTGCCTATATTTCTACTTACAAAACTTTGTTTCCTTCTGCTCTCTTTTTCTAGAAGTTCTTCTTTCTGTCTACTCTAATTTTTGGGGCTCTCTTCCTGCAGTTATAGATTAGTGGTAAATATTTACTATTGTTCACCCAAGGTCGACTCAGCAGGAATTGGATAGAATTCCCATGTAAAACATCTTTTTCTAGAGTAAATTTGTTTCTTAAATTCAATACAAATTCACTAAACTTAGAAGAAAGAATTTATACTCTAAAGAGAATGAACTGGTCAGAAAACTTACTGACATTGGATAATATATTTGGAGAGAAAAGTGATTATTTTTAGGGAAATGGCCATTGGATATTCATCCTGTAAGATTTTTTTTACCTTTCATCACCTAGTTTTAAAGTCAGATTAATTATTTGTGACAGTGAAGGTTGTAATGTCAATAACAAAAACATTATCTGAGTAATATGATAGGGCCATAAAAACACCTCTCATGTTTCAGAAAATGGGGGGAAAGCAATTAAAATGAATGTTTGCAAACATGTATGATCTTCTTTTGTTGACAAGAATAAGACACTTGAGGACCCATTCGATTATTTTTCATGTTTGAGTCATTTTAATGCTAATTATATTTAGTTTGGCTTATGTTTTGTCTCAGTTTCTGCTAGCCTGTAAAAATGACATATAAATAATTAATGTGGCTTCTCTAACCCTTGTAAATTCAATAAAACTGTATAAATCATTTTCCATTATCGAGCTTGAAGTACAAAGAGTAGATATGCCAATAATTTTAAAAGCATATTATCAACAATCTATATAAAAAGAGCTCATAAGCACGTCAAAACATGATTTTAATCAGAGACTAGAGTTTTTATATTACTTTATATTATTTACTGAGGACCTAGCCCAGGCAGAGTCTAAGCAGTAATAGAAACACATTATTTGTGGAATTCACCAACCTCATATTCTATTATTTGGTATTGATAATCATAAAGAGCTACAATTTATTGAGTGTCTACTCTTTACAAGGCATGAAGTTATCTTTAATCCTTATTAAAATTCTACAGCAGTGATATTACCAAAGACATTTTTCAGAGAAAGAAAAGTGAGGCTTAAAAGATTAAATACATCACTTGGGTTGACTAGTGCAAGTCATATAAGAAGCAAAGTTGGGAATCAAATTTATGTCCAACTGACTATAAAAGCTGTTTTCCTTCTCCATATTATCATGCTTATAATTTCAAAACACTTATTTTAGATTTTAAGTTTTATTTAAGATTCCCACAAATATTTACTCTTTCCTGTTAATACAAGCTTGGTACACATGACGATGCCATGGCAAACTATTCAACCACAGAAGGCAGATATGGTAAGAATTCAGCTTCTCTCAATACATAATATATTCTTTCATATGACTATTACTTATATATGCTCCAAGCATGCTGAAGTGTTCTACAGTGAAATGCCCTTGGATGCAACTTATATGATGTTTCTGAAATAGTCAAGCCTACAGAAACAGAAAATAGAAAGGCGGTTGCAAGTGTCTGGAGGGAGGGAAAAAGGAGGAGCTGCTGTTTAATGGATTTAGGTTTCAGTTATGCAAGATGAAAAAGTTCTAGAGATCAGCTTTACAACATTGTGCTTATAATTAATAATGCTGTATCATGATATGTGGAGGGTTTTTTTTGTAACAGTAAAAAAAAAAAGTTTTTTTCCTCACTATGTGATTTTTTTGGTGCTACTGTCCATCACAAAAACCAAGAGATGAGAGAATATGGCATTCCTGGGAATGAAATCCTTTCTATAAGATATCTCAAAGTTTGGTGAATCCAAGTTTTGGGGAATGTTGATCTAGCCCTTGCCTTTCAGAGCATGGTCCTTGACAAGCAGCACAACCATCACCTCCTGGGAACTTGTTAGAAATGCAGAATCACAGTGCCCAGATAGATCTATTGAAACAGATTTTGAATTTCAGCAGCATCCTCAGAGGTAGGTTACATTTTTGAGAAACACTGAACTACATCATAGGAGCTGCAACTAAATCTGGGATTATTATTTTTATTTGCATTAATACCACCTGCTTTTCTGAAAACATGAGCTCATCAATAAACACATGATACCATTTAGGACTGTAAAGGAGCATTTGATTTCCAAACATCATAAGTCACTGGTGAACAGCTGGCACTGGGCTTCTCTTAGAAACCTTTACAAGACTTGTTAATAATTAAAAGTAGGTCTGTACTTATACTTATATATTTGATAGTTTTATTTCACTATACCATTTTATATGGGTTGTATTCCACTTAGTATACTAACATTTCCAGCTATTTGAAATTAATATTATTTTTACTTCAAGAGAAACTTGGGATAACTCAAACATCATGATTCAATTATTAATGGTCAACAAGAAAATGGGATATTGTGCTTATGTTGGAATAGATAATGCTTATTAAAGGGGGCATAGGGGGCAACTAGAACTTAAAAGGGTAGTCAGATATTTTGATTCCATATGGTCCTTATTTGTTGGTTAAAACTTTAGGAAAAATCATTTAGGAAATCATGTAATTTTGATTTGGGGAAAGATGGTAAAATCAAATCCTATATGGTTAAAGGAGAAAATATATAAAGAGCATTAAGCTTAATAACTTCTTAAAGAAATCTTAATGATTAGTAGTATTAATAACTGTTATATGCAAGATCCTATGAAAAGATTCTCAGGTAATTTCCTTCCCTTACTAAGAATTTTCATTTTCCTCCTAAAATTTCCATGGTTTTATAGAATAAAGTTTTTAATGGGGTATCTCAAAGGAGCAAAACAAGAACTAGATAGAGTTTTCTGGAAAGGAAATAGCAGAATATGGAGATATGGCCAAATTACATAAGGTTAGAGATCAAATTTTAATTTTTAAAGAGAAAATACAACTTATATATCACTCTAATTTTAAATGTTTATATAACTGCAACTTAGTAATTTGCTTATTAATATCATTCATGTGTTTTAATTGCTGAATGTGTCTGACCCGTGATGGACACTAGAGGGCCATAAACATATCTCAATTTCAAGAAGTTCATTGTATAGTAAAGTTGATAAAACAGGTAGAGATGACCATGATATAATAAATAGCATTGGCAAAGTAGAGAGAAATGTTTCTGGAATTTATCAGATTGTCTCTGGCTGAGAATTCATTCACTCACCAAATACATGAAATGCTACACATGCTGAGCAATGATCTGGGAACAAACAGGTGGGCAAAACAAAATGAGAACCACTGCTCTTTGGAGCTTTTGTTCTAATGTAGAACTAGGAAGCTTTCCTTTGCTCAGTTATTTAACATTATTGTGCGTGTTAACATTCTATGCAAGGCAGATACTGAGGCTAGAAGGAAAAATGAAGATAAATGACACTGACGTGATGGAGAAAGTCACATTTGAATTAAATATGAAGATCTAGTAGCACTGAGGAAAGTTGGGGATGACATTCTAGGGCTGCATGAAGTATCTCAAAGGAGCAGAACAAGAACTAGGTGGAGTTTTCTGGAACGGAAATGGAATATGGAGATATGGCCAAATTCTATCAGGTTAGAGATCAAAATATATGTACTTTGCTTAATTTGTTTGCTTGTTTGGTAATGAAGCATGAGAAGAAAGCAGTGATTTAATAAAATCTACCTTAGGACATTATATGTATGCAGTAGGCATATGTGGGAAAAATACCAATATGGGAAGGCTAGTTTGAAGACTGTTAGAATAGCACTGAGTAAAAAATAATAAAGGCCTGTAAAATGGAAGTGACTTCATCAGATAGAATGAAATACTATCTTTGAATGATAATGAAAAATGATTTATCTGACAATATAATAATCATCATTGTGCTATCTCTTCAGACATGGAAAGAAAAGAAATATCACGACATTCAGCTAATGTTCCTCTAATATTTTTGCTTAAATGTATTAATTTTACAGGATAACTAAGTTTATTTGTACATGATCTTAGATTTAAAAATATAACAATAATTCTGAAATTCCATAGGAATATTCCTTTAGTTTGTTTTGATAGTAATTTCCATGAGTGGGAAAAAATTAAACCTTAAAGAACTAAGAATGCTGTAGTGGGAAAATTATAATTTTCCCTTTTTAATTTTATTTCGGAATCTCTTTCATTAAAGCATCTTACACTGTGAATGAGTCAGTTAAGCTGGGACCTGTGCGTTTTTTACATCATTTGTCAGGAAGCTTCTCTAGAATATATAACTATTTATGATGTGTCCTATTTAACAACAAACCACAAATAGAATCTGAATGAGGGCCCATGTATCTGGTACATAGGGCAGTGATACAGGAAAGATGAAGGTTCATGATGGCACCAACCATAGGCATGCTCCTTCAGACTCCCGACCTCAGCTTCAATCAGAAAAATCACAAGATTGAGTTGCACTTATGTCTCATTATCTGTGTGCTGCAGGTTGAGAATAATTGCTGAATAAATTAGCATCAGATCAGAGAGCATGAAATTAAGGACACAAATAAAGTGAGTTGCAACCTGGTAAATTAAAAACAAGTTGAAGACTTCCCAAATTGGACATCAAGAGTTACATTTACTAAGGGGAAATACAGTTTCAACTCACACACAACAAAAAATAAGACAAAGAAATATTTTAGATATTACAGTTTGCTTTACTTATATGTATAGTTTCATGGCAACAACATCAAAAAGAATGTTTGATTAGATTAGAAATCTAAAATCTATATTCCTAACCATGGCACTTTTTAAAAATTGTAGAACTAACAGAATTTAGATATGATCATTTGTTGATGACATTTGATTCTAAAAATAAAGGTTTTCAAGTGCATATAAACTATATGATAAATTTTAGTTGCCTGAGCATGAGAAGTTTGATTGTGTTAGTTTATTTCAGTAAGGACCCATTCACAGAAAACAAGTTCTATAATATAGCAGGGGTCTATAAAAGCAGGTGAATATTCTAATAATTTTTTGGATGGTATCCACTAGTATCTGATGCATTCATTTAAACAGATTAAAATAAGTAATTTATTCACTACTATAATTACCTGAAATTTTGTTCAAAACACACACTCAAATACACACAAATATATCTTAATATAATCAGCATAACAATATTATAATGAAGGTATGATTTGCCCCATGTTTGTGTGACAGTGAGGCTCAAAGTGTTTAAGTAAGGTGACCATGGATTAGTTTAGGTTTGGTGTAATAGGTTTACATAAATATACATCATCTGTGTCTTCAAAGAGCAGATTTTTTTTTTCTAGCTAAGGAGCTAAAAAGTATATGCAAAAGAGACAAAATTAAATGGAAGATTTGAGTAAGAGTTTTGGAAAAATGAAGGATCACTACAGACAGTTGCAAAAATCCTTACATATGCACAGCAATCAAAAGAGAGATTACTTCAGAGCAAAGTGCTGAGGGATTGTTTCATGAGGTAATGGACTTTGATTTAGGTTTTGAAGAAATTGAAAAGGAAGTGAATATGAGGGTATACATTTCAGAGAAAGAAGCAATGGGGGCAGGACAAAATATCAACTACATTAAAATGAACTAACAATGAAATGGATCTGGTAGAGTTCAGAGTACAGGAAGAAAGACAAATGGAAGAGTAATAACTATATATTAAGTACCTACTGTGTCATGCCCATTCTAAATTTTACTTGTATTCATTCACGACACATTTACAATATCACCATGAATATTCTTACCCATGTTACTGATGAGAAAGCTAAAGTTCTGAATATTTAAGTAACTGTTCAAAGTCATGTACTTAATGGCAGAACCAAAATTAAAGTTGGGTGGCTAGATCCATGGTCTCGACAATTACACAATATTGTCTTCTGTGATAGTATTAGTGATTTGGTACTCTTCTAAACATTACATCTTACTCCATTATGGAGGGTACACAGGCTGCCTATGGAGCTTTATATTACCCTGGGTAATGGGATGTCTTGGTCAGTTTATTTGATGAAGTTAAATTTGGCAGTCATACTAAAGATGAGATGCAGACATGAAATTAATCATATATTACTATGACTACCATTAAGAATTTCATTTTTATATTACATAATACCATATTTGCAGAGGAAATAATTTTACTCAACCATTATTATGATTCTTGTTCCTATAATATCTAGCACCACATGTTATCAATGATGTCCTTTCAAGGTCCTTCCCTTCAGATGGAATATAGTCACCTTCAAATTCTGATTTCATTTTATTGTACTGGTGGCCATGTTCTTCACATTATATTCTTATTTCAAATACCCCTGCCCATTTATCACAGGGTATTATTTTTGTAAAATATTTTAATTTCTTTTATTCTGTTCCAAAAAACATTTTTTTCTTGTCCCCCATATGGTTCTCTCTTGTCCCTGACCCCCACAATTCTTTAGGAACTCAGTTGTTCTGATAGGACTTTGGAATGCCCTTCTTGCTCTAGCAGTATCCTCTGGGTTACTGTCAAGGGTGTGATACCGTGTGGGCATGTACTCACCTGGAGGAAGAAACACATCTAAGCTTTGAAGAAATCTATGTGTCTGCAGGTTATTTTATTTCTATGCTACATTTTCCTATGAGCATTCTTACTGGAGATGTGTGTCTATTTGAGATATGGAGAAAAAGCAATCTCCCCGTAATACAGGCTTATTCAAAAGTTCAGTCAATCATCAGAATTCTTTTGCTGGAGTCTGTTTCTAGGGCTGGAGAGGGGCTTTTCCATTCTCATTGGTGATTAAGAATGAATCATCGGTTGGGAGTTAACTTGCGGGTTAAATATTTTTATTTGTTTTTTTTTTGTCCCTATTGTGAAAAAGTTGTGTTTTTATTGTTGCTGTTGTTTTGTCTTTTATATTTAAAAGATAAGTGGTATACATGGCTATCTAATCAATTGACATTACTTAGTGATTTGAGGGTATTTATTGAATACATACTGGTGGTATGCACATTTGGCATATATAATTTAAAACTTGATTAGTATCAACTAGAAGTTGAGCAAATGCTACAAAGAAAGTCTAAGAAAATTTATTTGCCAAAGTTTTTAGATAATTTAGTATGTGATATGTAAAGATGAGGGATAAAGAAAGGAATGAGAATACATGGGAATAGCAAAGAAAAAATAAAGGCTTCAGTTATGTGCCACATAAATACTTTATTGGGTGACTGAAAAATTATTTGAAATCCTTACACTGGGAAGCTTACCACATAATCACATTTAAAGACATTTAATATCAATTTAAAAAAGATGTGAAATTCTAGATATTTTTGAATAAAAGTTAGATTTACTTTGACAAAACAATCAGTCTCGAAGACATTTCTGGTCTTCTGAGGCTGTTGCTTTCCCTAGAACTATTAAAATATGGCACTAAAAAAAGAATAAAAGGAATACATCTGGCTATAAAAATTGCTTAGAATGTGGCAGGGCACCTACGGCTAGAGTAATCCTATTGAATGTTAAACTTCAATGCCTCAATCAAAACTTTGAAGTTAATATTTCATTAGGATAAAAGGTGAAAGAGCCAAGAAAAAAAAACTGTGATGCTTCTTTTTTCTGTATACATTTTCTCTGTCACTGAAGTCATAGTAAAAGTTAATACATATGTTTGAAATAATATATAAAAATTCAAGTCCATTGAATATCAACTTTGACATGAAGTTACTAAAGTACAGGACAATTATTATTAATATAGGGAAATTATTAATAATAGTATTATGGCTAGTTTTCTCTCTATTCTGAAATTAGTAATCTACAGAAGAGACTCAGGAATTCATGATGTACACACATGCATGCAGAATTTGCCATTGTACTTACTTTTGGTCACAACACCTTCTAAGTGAATGATGTTAGGATGATCAAATTGCCCCATGATACTTGCTTCACCCAGGAAATCTCTGCGTTGCTTGTCGGTATAGCCTACTTTCAGGGTTTTGATGGCCACAGGCAATTCTCTTTTTCCTGGAAGTTTCAAACGTCCACTGCAAACTTCACCAAATTCACCTTGTAATAAAGATGGAAAACACACACACTCATTTCAAACCCTTACTCTAATCATACACTAAAACATTACTAGGATATTAAGATTTAAATAAAACAGTGTTAAATGGGGAGTCCAAACTTCATTATGAATATTAATAGAAATAAATGGTTATTCGGTAAAAATCATCTATAGGTGATCATAAAATACTTTGGGGGTTATTAGCTTCAGCTAGCTCACCTACAAAACTTTAACAGAATGTAAGAAAGAAATTAAAGCAACTGACTGACAATCACTTCTTTTTTCATTTTCTTTCTACTCTAGTAGTACCATTAATGCGATGAGAAAAGGAGAAAGCTTATAGCAGGACAAAGGGGAAACAACTTAAGGATGACATGATGTATAAATAGAGCAATTGAGTGCTGGAACTGTGTAAGTACTTTTCAGCATTACAAAATATATACATGTATACATGGAATATATAATAAATAGTAGTTGATTAAATACTATGTTTGAACATATATATATATTCTTTCCTGGTTTATTTTTGTATTTTATAAGCCAGACATTTACTGGTTTAAGTATGAGTTACACTGAGGGTAGCATTAAAATATGATCAATTATAACCACTTTGAAAGCAAATCAATTATGAAAGATTAAAAGCATTTTGAGTTAGATCAGAATAGTGACATATTACATTCTATAATACAAACACAAGTTAAAAGTCTGAGTTAAATACACTGTCATACCTGCTCCAATAACTCTTTCAATGGTGATGCATGAAGCATCTATCTCCTTGGCAAATTCATGGACTGCTTGATTGGGATCCTCGTAGGTGTGTGGATCAATATAAGTTCTTACTCCTGGTAGTTTAACTGTAAAAATAAATGTACATCAAAACAGAAGTCCTTGTGATAAAGGGTTAAATTATAAAAGTTATTAACATGCAACTGTGGCTTAAATCCCCAATTTCTGAAGGTGGCCAAAATCAAGAACAGACCCTCTGCTGAGTTACAGGAGTCATTTTTACAGCTAGCCATCTCACTTTTATAATTTTAGAAATCAGGACTGTGGCATGTACAAGAAATGCATATATGACGACATGTTGGAGTAAATACATTTTCAACAATAATATTCACAGAGTCACTCCAGGAGAACAAACAAGACAATTTTGTTTACTAAATGGGATGATGAAATTCTAGTGGTTTATATGTATGTCACTTAAAATGTCATGACAGATTATTAATTTTAGTGTTATGAATATAATTTAAAATAATTTTCCTGGTGCTTTGGTCCAATATGACTGACACAGATGTCAAAAGAAATAGAAGTTCTACCTCTCACTCTGCCTCTGCTACTGAATGGCTTTGCACAGGATTCTGATGTTCTGTGAGCCTTAATTTCATCACATTTAAAGGCTACCAATATCACAGTGCTTTTTTGAGGATAAAACACATTAAACAAGATAAGAATATGAAAATGGACTCGATGCTTTGCCACATGAATTATGGACTTACTGATTTTGACTTTTATGGTCATGACAGAGTAATAAAAGCAAAAGAAACTCTTTGGTCATATACGTGGCAAATCAAATCACTGTGTACTATTTATGGACAAATAAACACATTGAAATATCACTGATTAGAATTCACTTAAGCTATTTTGTAAAGCTTGTTATTAACTTGATTTTATGTATTTCTTTAAAAGGTCATCTTTTTCAAGTCATTCGAACCAATGCTGCTGCTAGAAGATCTTGTCAGGGAAATTCCTGCTATAATGCTAGGAAAAGAAGAAAAAATTCTGAGAAGTTTCATTTATTTAAGCTTGTGGTGTTATTTAATGATAGGTATCTATTGACTGTGTTGCTATAATTAGAATTGGCCCAGAAATATGGTTTGAGATGTAATATTTTTTTATATAAGCAAAAAGGTTTTATTTTAGTGATTATAATGAATGGATGCTTTAAAGAATTGACTAAGCCATTCAGCAATTGCCTACAGTCAGTCAGCAATGCCTCCAGCCCATACACTTCATGGGAATGTAACAGAACACATATTTTTTAACACAAGAGTTTGGGTCAGTTATTACAAATCTTCTCACTTGAAAAGTAACAAAAATAACAACAAGACCTCCCCAATTTTGTTTTTGTTTGATTTTTTATCATTTGCTTACTGTGCCCATTATGAAAGTGCATCTTTTCCTCTTCTGGATCTTGTTTTGCCTTGCTGTAACCACACCGCCTGGAACAGAGTAAAAATTACAATTAGTTACATCTCCAAATGTTGAATCAGGTCAAGCCCAGAAGCATGAAAACAAATGATTGCAACCCTGACTGCTTGTCACATTGGTAGTGTGAAATAACACCAATACCCCTTTTTGGATGAATCATATTTCGCTAGCCAGGATCCCCCAATCCTGCCGGATTTCACTGAGAGGTCTGAAGCCACCCAAACCTGATTTTTAACTTCTCCCCACCAACACTATACACCAGACATTTTTTCTCCTCTTTTACTATTTTTTTGCTACCTCCAAGGCTTCTTTCCAAAATGAACTGCCCCAAATATGTCTCTGACCGTACCACCTTATTCTATCCTTTTGTTTTATTTTCTTGTTTTGAAGTCTTCAGTCATTCCCCTGGCTCCTTCCCAGCCATGCCCACTCAGATCACTGCCAAATTCACTGCAACCTGCAACTCTTCTAAGCCCAGCTCCACACCCCAAGTCTTTGCCTCTCTTGTTTTTTTCCCCAGACACTTAATAATTTATAAGTCCTTGCAACCTACAGTTATTACTGACAAAAATCTCTCCTTTAAGGTTCACTAATGACATATACACCACATGACTTTATCTTAGTATTGAATCATTCATGATGAACTGAAATCCCTAAGTACTCTTTTTCTGAGGCTGCTTGCTTCTCTTTTCATTTCCATGGACATTTCCATAGGTCCTCTGCATGAACCTCTCTGATGCCCTGTGATCAATCTATCCATATCCATCAATTTAATTAATACCTCTATCCCTCTGGATTAAATTCTTTGCGAATTATACTCTTATTCCTCACAGATTTATTTTATAGAGGCATTCTACTAGCTTTCAAACTCAATAGAACTGAAAAACAAATCAGTATGTTTCCCCTTACTTTCAATGTTGATCTGTTGTCTTCTTTTCCTGTTAATACACTGCTCTGGTATTGGTCCCTTAAGATCAAAGCCTTTTTTCTTGTGTATATCACAACAAATGTTGCTAAATCCCAAGCATTATATAACACAAAACTCTTATTATTCTTTTCCTTTGCATTAACTCTCCCACTTCTCCAATTAAGGCTTTGTTCTCTTTCATTTGGATTATTATAAGGACTCTGAACTGTTGCCCCTGGCATTCTATAACTGCTTTCCCAAACTCCACTAGACATGGCTGTAGTGAAAGTACTGTAAATAAAGTATTTTTCTATTGTGTTAGCTGTCTTCTGCAGTCTTCAGTAAAATAATTTAGGGATTACTAAACATAGCCCTAATGCACATTTCCTATATCATGTCCAACTGTTACCTTCAAGTGTACAAAACTTATTCTCAGATCTCCAAGATATTTCTCCATGCTTCCACACATTTGCATATACTGTTTCCTGCACCTAGGATGTGCTTTCTAACAATTTCCAATGATCAAAGTCCAGTTCACTTTTTATCATCTTCATATTTTTTTTCTTGGATATCACAACTTAGCATTTTTCTCCCTTTGAACCCAATAGCTTTCTATACCCTTCTCATGGTGTGATTTCCATTCTACAATGCAAGATAAGTCATTTGAATATTTTTTTTGGCTTATTTACTACCTGTCAATTTCTTGAGTGTCAGAAACTAGCATTCTCTATAAATTTATGCAGTGACCTGCACCTGGCTCAGACTTGGCACCAAAAACTTTTGTCACACTGATGAATGATTAAATGAATGAGTGAATGATATTTTGATTGTGTCTACATAATGACAGATATTTGGAAAGGGAATATGATGATGAATACTAAGTTGATGGGACACATGATTACTCATATAACATTAAAAGAAATGACTGAAATGAAAACATTTAAATTATTTTTAGTGAAACTTTAAAGGAAATGAATTTACTATTCATAAGCTCTCATAATAAAATTGGATCTATTAAAAACCATTTAAAAATTTCAATTTATTTCTGAAAAAAGAAAATAAAGCCAAAATGGCAGATTGACAATGTATTTTTACTATAAAGTTGGTTTAGAACTACTATGTGATGTGAATGAAGTATCCAATTGACATGTACTTACTGGGACTGTTCCTTGATTACATATTCTAAGATGTTTCTTAAACATGTATATATCTTGATATAAAAATGAAGCCTATTTTATTCTATATCATTTCCTAGTGCATAATTACATATTTGTTATAGAAAATAGATAACATAACCCACCCTTGTGACATTTAAAAAAAATACAATTATCTTCTTTTTTATCATGTTAAAGAACTGGCAATTTATTAGTAAAGTATAGCTAGTAAAAATTGATTAACTTGAAGTAATATACTTAGTATGTAAAGACAAAAAATAGGCAATGGGGATCTGGTGGCTTTTCATATTTTATTCATAACTCTTAGATGCATTTGTCATTCAAGAGCCCGTAAGACATCTTGAGTCACCTCACCACAGTGAAATGGAGAGAGAAAACAAACACATAAAATCATATTAAAATTATACTTGGCCTATTCAAGCTGACATTTAAGCTATTTTAAAACACTGTTCATAATTTTTCTAGTATTATATTATTCTTTCAATCCTTAGTGTGTGTCTCTAGAGAGAAGTCATTGATACTTTTTTTTAAAAACCAATGTTTTAAGTGCAATTGTGTGAAATCATCCTGAGATTTATGTTATTTAAATAATATTGACAAAAAAATTTGTTAGAGGAACTCTATAAAGAGACCTAAAAAGTATACAAGTTCTTGCAGTTTACATTAGAAAACAAACACCCATTCCACTTCAACTCTCCAAACTTCAGAAAAATAAATGATCTTTCAAACTTGTATCCTCAAATAGTCTTTATGATTAAATAAGCCCCATGGATATTTAAATTGCATGCAAATTCCTCACATGAAAATGGATATAAAACTTTGGATCTCATCTAAAAAATGATTTGGGAATACCTTGGTGAGGAGCGGTTAACATTTTAATACCTAGGGTGAGAGTCAGGAGGGCAATAGAAAGGAGTTATTTTTGACTATGGGCATCTCTGGAGCTCTATAACATATACGGCTGCATGTCACATTAACATATAAAATTAAGTTCTGGAACCCCCCAAAGCATCATTAAAACAAGCCTCAACAAGATACAGCAAGTAAAAGTGCAGCTGGCAGAGACTAGCAGTCAGCAGTGTTCAGCCTCGCTAAGGAAGCAGTGCGGAAAGCCTGTTCATTCAGTGCCATCTTCCATACTTGCTGCACGTGCATAATTTTAACCCATCAGACAAAGTCAATAAATACACCATTCTGTTCATAGATTACACCTCTACCTTCTAAAACCAACTTTTTTTTTTCCGAAAGGAAAAGGAACAGTTTTTTCATTTTGCTTCAAATCACAATTTTAATGTGCCTTGATATCATTGTACTAAAAATATCTGTAGTGTTTATAATTAGAGGGATCATCCTCTAGTCCTTTATACTTACTTTCTTTTGGAAAACAATGTTGTTTTACCTTTTAGTAGTAGGAGTGGGCATGAGAAATCACATAACTCATATTCATTAATATTTATTAAAAAGTCCTAGGGAAATGTTTTAATATATAAATACAGCAATGACCTTCTGGGTAATTTAAAAATCAACCTATTTTCTCCCGTACTTATCCTAAGGATCTGGGTCACAAATCCTTGGTGATATTAATGTTGATCTTAAAAACTTAGCCCCAGACAAAACATCTAAATCTGCATATTTGAAATTTGCATAATACATGAAATATTTTAAAATCTTTATGAATGAATGGACATGCCAATAAGAAAGTTAGCTCTTGGATATAAATTAAGGATCTGGTCATTAATTGTAAGTATGAATGTGGAGTCCTCCAGAGCACCAAGCAATGCACAGAATCAGTCATCTGCTAAATGGCCAGTGCAGAAAGATGAATGAATGGATGCCAGAGGAGATTATAGATCCTGGCTCAACAACGGCATCCACAGAATCAGATTTTTCCATTGCTTTAGCCTACAGAAATAAACACTGAATAAACACTTTTTCCCCTTAAGTCTAAATAAGGTGAGGAGGATTGTAATGGTGGAAGGAGTGGCTTTGCATTTTGATTTCTTTAAAAGAGAAGGTTAATGCAGTCCCTAGCTCAGAAATGAGACTCCTTTATTTTTCCTTTGTTTTTCAGATTGATTAAGAAAATATGTTACCTGTATTGTAAAGCAATAATATTCAAAAGGTGACAAATTGCAGCAATCATTAGGGTCGATATGTTTTACTTACAGAAAATAAAAGCTCTTTGTAATTTTAGCCTCACCTAAAACCACATTTCTCCAAAATGCACACTCATTTAATAATGACATCAACCACTGCATAATGCTGTTTTGAAGAATTTTACTGCTGGAATCTTGAAAAAAATAAGTTACAACTCCTTGGGAAATAATTTGACTTTTCCACTTCAGGATTCTCTCCAACTGAATAAAGTTAGCTTTAATAAAAGCTCAGCTTACTCAGCCTCATAAAATAAATAAGCATATGAACATTAGCTTATTGATATATCTAATGAATGCTGGAAATAGATTAAGTTTGGGACAGTATTGTTCAATAAGAATTTGATTGAAAACAGTAAAATGGGACATTGGATATTTAGACCATCTTGCTTGCAGGACCTTAAGACCTTAAGACTCTCATTCACACATTCCTCCTTTGTACACTAAGGGTACTGGGATCTGAGTTCCTTATAGATTTGTTACAGAAAAAAATGCAACTGATCTATTATAGTTTACTGAAAATTCTCAAACATATTTCTCAAGGGAAGTGTACTTACGTTGGAAAGCACATTTCCTTTCCTTGGATATGGCAATGGAATGATGAATCTACCACACAAATGAGGCCACAGCCTACTAAGTTCCATGTTACATTCTATCCATTCTATCAAGGATACTAACCACCCTATGATTAATGGCAGCATGAGAATTTAACTTATTTTATGCCTTTTATACCATTTTTAAATTTCCATATTATAAAAGACATAAGAAAAGAAACCTTGGAAATAACAGCTTCCAAAGTAGTATAGTACATATTAGTTTGCAAATTTTTCATTAATATACTCTTCAAAACCTTTTAGAATTAACAATAGGAAGATGAACCATTTCATATATTCCAAAAACTCAAAGATGAATTATAGGCTTTTTGATATTGAGTTAAAATTTTAATTGACTTAGAATTTTGGTATAAAAACACACTTCACAAAGTATGACATGTGAGGATTAAGTCTCCTAGTCTTCAACAAGTTTTGTTCTAATGCTAGAGTAGGCAACTTTCTATTCATTTTAAAACTATTCCGTGGATGTGACCATTGGATTTCTCAATTAGAGGAGGCACACTTAATATCTCCTGTAGTCAGAAATTCCACAGGCATTATAAAGAGGGATTTTAAAGCAGTTCATAGTTATATTTTGCATAGCAAGCCTTCAATTAAAATGTAATATACATATATATGTATATATGTATATTATTGAAGACAAGCTTCACATGTACCTGCCACAAGCATTTTAAGTTAGGATTTAAGGGATCATTTTATATACTATGTCTCTTTCCTAACTCTACAAAATAGAATAGTGTTTCCACATACCTCTCCAGCAGAAATCTTGTGAAAATGAAAGAAATAATCTCTGTTAAGTGAACATGAAAATAAAATTTTGCTTCAAATTTCAAGAAACCTTCAGTTAATAAAAAAATAGTTCATTAAACAATTAAGATAATAGCTATAATAGTTCATGTTTCAATGTAAGTCAGGATCCTTTTGGTCAGAGAAATTTGGTTTTGTTTCGCTTTTGATCTCTGGATGATAAGAAAAGCTGCAGCTTATCCCTTGTGTCTCTGACAAAAAATATTTTAAAAATTAAAAAAAAAGAATTTCCAACAAAAATAGGGTTGATTTTCTAAAAAATCACAGAATAGGTAAATGAGCAAGTTAAGAATTTGATATCTTGACTTTCAGTACAGTGAAGTCCATTTCCCTTGCCATTTGAACCCCACAGAAGAAGTAGTTTATATGAAAACACTGGAAAGCATGAAACCTAGTGAATGAAGAAAATATTCTGACATGTTTGAATTTAAGAAATGCAAGATAAAGCTATTTTGGGACTATGGGATATTTCAGATATTATGCTATAAATATATAATGGTTCTTGTAAACATAACCACAAATTAATATCAAGGGATAAATGATAATGTTATTTTAGAAATTATACACATTAATATCTTATTTACATTAAAGAGTCAGATTAACAATGGATATTTGTAACAGAAACTTTTTTAAGAAGTGAAACAATTATTCTTAAGACAGTATTGATGAAATAAAGTCAAAATCACTGATAAAAAAATACCCATTAAAAATGTAGGTATTCTTGGGGATAGGGTACCTAAAATCTAGGTATCTGGGTTTCACTCAGAAATATTACAAAAATACCTTCTGTCACTGGGTATATTTTAGTCAAAGCAAGAATAATATCTGAATGATTAACATTATGTACATGTGTACAGATTTCACAATAAAATGGGCAACTAAAGTGACAAAGGATAATTTGAGATCAAAGGTAGTAACACGTAATTCCAATTTCACCTTATAACTGGCACACCATGCATTTGAAAATAATTGGGCATGGTTCTCTGCTGGGAAATATGGTAGAGTAAAACTCAGCACTTCAGAGACTTGTAGAAGCTTTAATATAACAGCTGGATCACAGAACCAAAGACAGAGATCAATCGTTTTGAAATCACGCTTTTCAGATCCTGAGATTTCCACGAGGTATATATCAAGGTACTTTTGAAAGCCAGTATATCTACAGTGGGCAATTTTAATGTATATGCTTTGCATTATATTAAGGTCAAAACTAACCACACATATATTTATGAGTAGTCTTTTAAGAAACGAAAAGCAGTGATATTCCAAAATCTCAAAATGCCTACTAATCTCTGCTCTGTATTTGTAAATATATGTCTGTTCACAAGTGATGATGATAGAATGTTCCTTAGAAATTATTTTAGAGGTAATTGGCAATGCTGGTATGATTATACATACAAAATTAGGTGACAAATTTCAGGTCAAGATGTCTTAGTATTTTACTGACTTTACTAGGAAAATTATTCTTTGCAGCCTTTAATTTCCACTAGCTAAGGTTGTTTTCTCCCAATGCCTTATTTTAAACAAACGGTATCTTTAACTGAAACCTCTGAGTTGACTTGAAATTATAAAATGGAGGCTCAGGAAGCATAGCAATGAAAACATTTATGGCTTCCATCTTCCCCAGTAATAATTTGGACACCTTTCTTATTAATTTATATAAGCTCAATTAAAGTTTTTCTTTTGCTTTATTTTGTTTTGCTTTACTAAGAATGCATTAAAGAAAATTCTGAATCTTCCATAAATCCATGAAAACTGTTAGCATTTCATTGGAAATTCAGCACATTTGTAGCTTAATCATTTTTTGGGGGGCACACACAAACATATACATACACAAACACAAACACACTCAGTGCCTCCACAATTACTAACATTATTTGAAGAACGATATTAGGAGAAAGTGTTTGTTATCTTAAGTTTCCTGATATGTTCTTTGTGAAAGAAACTTCCACCTTCCCACTTTTCCTCTTTCATATGTTCATTTTGTAAACTACTTGAAGCCGACTACACAGTAGAAAAATATACTATTTTAAAAATCAAGCATTTCAAGTCCAGTTAAAGGTAGTTTTTTGCCAATACTTTCAAAGTCATGGCTTCATAAATGTATTCCTACTAAGATATCTTTGAGATTTAGGTCAAGGTAGGCCTGGATGTCAATCTTCTTTTATTCCAAAATGTAAATTCTGCCTATTCTGCTTCCATGAGGATTTATAACAACTATACCTGAGACTCAAGTAGAATGAGTAATTCAGCAACCACTTGTTAGTTTTTCAAATACAAACAATTCAAAAGATTGAGAAAAAGATCTGTGAATAAACCTGTGTTTCTTGACTCTCTCGTCTCAGAAGTTCACTGAGATCACTCTGCCACTTCTCACATCTACACATACATGCACACTCATTCATGCCATAGTTTTTCAAATAAAAAAATGAATTTATGCCTAGAGAATTCAAGTAACAGCTTAAAATGCCTCCAGGAACCCTACGATTCTCTAAAACGCATTTCAGAATATCTTTTCTTGGAAAACTTTGACTACATGTAACAGCTAATACAGTAATGCAGAGTTTAAACTCCTTGAACTAGAAAGAAATTATCTGGAGTGTTTCATTTTTTACAAGGTACCACTATTGTGTAGAAGTCCCTTTAACTCTGGGAACAGAATTCTTTGATCTTATTATTTAGCCTGTAGTTTTATAACTATATACATATATTTAGGATTTGCATAGGTATAGCTATATATATATATATATATATATATATGTATGTATGTTTAGAATTTGTATTTGTAAATAATCAGGACTATCCCCTTTAAACACTGATCCCAAAAATGTGCATATATTTTACTTCACTGGAATCAAGTTAGGAATATCATTTCTAAATCTGAAATAATTCAAGCTTAAATCTATTAAGTAAACCATTTAAAATTACATGTGGTTCTGTTCTCCAATGACACATGTCCCCACAATGATCATGAAAATAGATGATTCCATTATGTTATGGTTATTCATGGTTCTGGGAGACAGAAAAGGTGTTTTCACCTTGACAGAGCAGCATTCTACTTCCATATATGATATGACTTTAGCCTTAATGGAACAACAAAAACAATGACATATTAAATGTAAAACAGATTTAAACTTCCTGGTTTAAATCAGGGCCACAGTAAAAGTTTTGGAGAAGTATGGATGCTTGACATAAGAATGATGTGCATTTGAACTTATCCACTGTGAAATCTCTTGGTACGATTCCCCTTTGGGAATCAGTTTCATTCTCCTCTTCTGTTAAGGCGTACCTGGTGTACTAACCATTAGAATGTACACAGATGGAAAAAAAGAAAAGGAATGCTGACGGTAATACATAGAGGTGGGACATCACATAGGAGTGAAAGTGGGAGGGAACACTAACCATATTAGGCTTGGATGGGCAACAGCGCACAGGGAAGAAGCCCTTCCACAGCCACATTCGCAGCAACTGAAAAGCAAACAAGAGAGCCCAAGATAAGGAAGAGATCCCACTCCCTCCATACAGCATAAAGACACTGAATTCAGACAGGTGTCTGCTTTGCTTTTCAAAAGCAAAAATCCCTAAGGGCACACCATTCAATTTTTCCACAATGACTTTTAAATTAGAAAGCATTTTATGGATTTAAGAAATACAGAGTGGTATTAAATAGTTATTTTTATTTTACTTAAAACATTTATCTGTAGGAAATAGATTCTGAGCCAATGTTTTTAATTATGCAATTAATATAGAAATACAAATAAAGAAGTGAGCCCATTTAATATATCTTTCCTCAAAAATTCCTGCAATATTTATATTCAAAAGACATTCTAAGTAACCTTTCAAATACATGTTTTGCATAGAGCCTACAAATTTAGGAGGGAGAATAATGCCTCGCTCATCTGACCCACTGGCTTCTTATCAGTGGCATTATTTACACCGCCTATTGGAAATATTATGTTTACATGACTTCTCCAATCACTTATGGAAACTACCAAGTTAAATTTACATTTTCATATATTAAAAATGCATCTCCAAATAAAAATTTGCAGAGTTATTGCTATATTTAAAAAAGCAAAGTATATATAATACATATCCTTTTCTGGATATCACAGCACTCAAAAATTTTTAAACTGTCCACATATTCATGATAAAAAATCCAGAAAATACCAAGTGAATTGTTTAACAAAATGCCCTTTATTGTTAGAAACCACATAAACTGATGGCAGAATAGAAGAGAGGTTGTTTAGTGCTTCAAAGCCTTCACTTTCCAGTGTGTTTTATGAGTGTCATTTACAGTGATTTTTGAGAGAACTTTTGGATGAGTTCAGCAATAGTACCATATACCAACAGGCCTAAGCTTTCATGTGAAATCTATCTATTTTGAACTTTAATTACTTGAAATGTATCTACTTTATTTTAAGTAAAGTGAAAGAAATAAAATACAAACATCCAAGAAATTGGGAAAACCTAACAAAGGTAGAAAAATATTTCTAAATCAAATTCCAGGGGGGATCATTTCAAAGGAAAACAACGCAATGTTCCATGTATTTTCTCTGGAGCATTGATGATGTATTAATATTTTGCTACTACTAAGTGTCTGAGAATTTGTCACTAAGATAAAATCATAGTTAATAAAAATGGCTATTATGACATTTATTTCCATTTTGACTCTTTATTGTATGATTTTACAAAGTAATTATTTCCACTGTGGAGCTGCTGAAATTCAAAATTATAGTATATCAAAATTCTAAAATATTTATATGTAGGTAAAACACATTTCTAGCACCTTGGCAGATCTTGATATATTTCTTTATAATTACATTTATTTCATGAAAGTCTTAAACAATTACTGATATCTTATAAAACTTAATTTTTCTACTGTTTCTGTTGGTATCAGCACTCAGATTAGGGGTTGGCGAACTGGGGTCCATGGACCGAATCTAGCCTCCCATTCATTTTCATTAAAATATGGTGTCGTTGGAAAACAGCCACACTTAGCTCTTGTTTAGGCTTCTTTGGTGCTGCTGTGCAGAGTTGAGTAGCTGCGATGGAGACTGTAGGGTCTACAACGCCTAAAACATTGACTAACTGGGCCTTAAGGAAAGTCTGCCTACTGCTTTGCTCAGACTGTGAGATTCTTGAGAGGAGGATGATTCATTGATCTTTTTTTTTCCCACAGTGTAAACACAGTGAATGATACTTGTCATTAGTGTTTTACTGAAATGGGTATTAAAACCCATGGCACAACTACCTCAATTCACTGAGAGCTATTAATGTGGGAAGTCTGCATTGAAATGTGTCATTTCAAACATCACAGTTCCAACGCAGTAAATAATAAATAATAATTTTGATTGTTGACAAATGTTTCTGCTTGTTCTTTAGTGATTAGGGAAAAAAAGGCGATCTTAATCAAGTACAAACATACTTCCAATTGAGTGTGCACGGTTTATAAACTCATGCTGAATTGTGCTTAGGAAGGCAGTGACTGCACTGTGATTGGCCATCACCTGCTAGGATTTGTTTAATACTTGGTCAGTGTTCTAAGACTCAAAAAACACACTCATTTTAGAATTAATATTTTATTCAGGTCCTCTTAATTGGAAAAATTGTAATAAGGTTTTGCGTTAAAAATTAGTACACACATACACACATGCACACACATACATGCAATTCATTATAGCACCCAATCTAAACATTTCAGTCCTAAACAACGTAAATCACCTTACTCATTATGACTCTAATTTCTAGTTTTAATAAAGTTTAATAAAAAATCTGAAATCATGTAAAATCCAACACGTTTTTTTTCTGAGTCATTGCTTTAGATTTTGTACTGATACTTGAACTTGTTTTAAGATGGCATTTAAAAAATCACCTTGGATAAATTAGTTAAGCTCTTTGTGTTTCAGTTGACAATTATAACATGCGGATAATAATGGATCCTATCTCATAGGTTTTGTGAAAATAAAATGAGAAGAAATATGTATATTCACTTAGATCAGTATCTGGCACATCATACAGTTGGGTAGAATAGAGGGAGCTGCTTGTAGTATCATAAAGTGGTAGAATAGGTTCTCATCTCAGAGGAGCTGTTTCTTTTTCATGATTCATATAATATTCCCAGACTAAGTATTTCCATTTATAATTTAACTAAATAATTACCTTCAAGCCAATTCATATAATACAGAATGGCTAGCATAATTTTTAAAAAATCAGCTCCACAAAGTACATTTTCTGAGGATTTAGTGATCAGAGCATACTGTGCATTTATGTGTGTTATTAAGAAAATTGAAACAGAAGCTTTTTTTCTATGAATATCTGAAGTGGAATAGTAACCCCCAAATAACCTTTTTAAATAAACTCTGTGGATGCTGTCACAGTAACACCTCAGCACCAGATGGTATAAAGAACATGTTCTTTCCTTAATCAATACTCAGTGAAGTACAGATTGAAAGTGCTTACAAACCTCAGAGATAATTTAGAAATAGAAACCAAAATGTGCTAGAAATAGCAGCCAATCTAATTTATGTGAACTATGGTCCAGCACAGGGTACATCTGCATTCCCATCAGTTTTTAGCACCTGGAAGTCTGTAAGTAACTGCATGTAGTTATAACAAGATCATTATTACCCACATTTAAAATAATTTAGCCCTTCCAGGTTTATAATCAAAAATTGTTGGTCTTTGTTTTAACAAGATATTTTGATTTGTCCTTCAGAAGATCAAAATATGGTAACACAGGTTTCCAGAGCCAAAGAAGATTCAAATAAAATTACTTTAGCCAAGCCTTACATAGAGTGGATCAATATATGTATGAAGTGTGTCAGTGTAAGTAAGATAACCTCCCTCCTACAGAAGCATGGTGATTATAACTGTAGGGAAGAAATTCACAAAGATACTGGATCAGAGACGCAAGACTGCAGGCTGTAGATAAATGATGACTGAAATTCTTAAATGAGATCATACAAGTGGATAAGAAAAGCACTAAGATCCTAACAGATAAATGAGATAAAGACAGGAAGAATAATTTATAAAACAAGTACTTTAGATTTTTTTTAATTCTTTTTTTTTCTTTTTGGTTGCAGAAAGAAGGAAGAACACTAAAAGCCTCCATAATTCACCCATTTTAAATAAAACAACAGCAAGAAGATGGTAATGCACAGTGCTGGAGAAAACAGTGGAGCTTGCATCCCCATAGGAGGCAGGTCACATGGAAAACGGGCACTAGTCCTTTTGAAAACCATCCTCCAAAACTTATCAAAAAGTGATAAAAATGTTCTACCTTTTGACGCCAGTGCATAGCAAAATAACTAAGATCATGGAGTTTGTAGTCAAACTAGGAGCAGTCCTGGGTGTATCCATTCTAAACGGAGTAACATAAAATGTAAGGTAGTAAAGCAATGAATCATTATAGTAAAAGCTAAGAGAAACTAGTCATTGTTGTAATGAAATAATAGAAACCATACCTCATAGGGTTGCTTTGAAGCAAGAGTTTGGTGATGCATGTAAAGCTCTTTGCACTCTTTTAGGCTCACATTTAAAACATTTTAAAATTGATATTATTATAATAATCTGGTTTTAGGACAAAGAGTGGGACACACATAATGTGCATGAGGCTGGAAGTAGATTTTAAAGGAACTAAATAACTAATGAATATTTTGCAGTAAACAAAATATGTTTGTAGGGTCTATGATACAATGAAAATGAATACAATATGATATTATTATTTTTTAATTGTGTAAAACTTAGTGCCCAGAGAAATAAAATGATGGCAGAAGAGTATATCATACCTCTAAGAGTCAGTGTGTTGGAGTGTTACATTATTAGTATTATAGGACAATTTTAGTGTTCTCTGATTTCAATTTTTTTGTGGTTATTTCACTTTATAATTTTTAAGAAAATAAAGAATTTAAACAATTCTGATTATGATGCTTATCACAGTATATTGTCATTTACACCCTCTCAGTGTTTAGAAAATAAAAAAAATTTAAATGGGTAACAAACATTTATAATAAAAGAAGCTGAGGAATTGTTCACTGACATTATTAACTGACAATGTTACCTGTACTATATATTTCTCAAAATATTTCATAGTGCAATAACTTTTGTATCTGTCTAAATTCACTGCCACTGTTTTAAGATTTAGTACTTGTTTCCTGATGAATCAAAGCTAAAATTTGCAGAAATCTTTTGCAAAAACTAGGAAAGGGAAAAAAAGCATAAACCTTAAAGTGGGTAGATACCCAGACATGAGCAGGGAGTGAGTGGGGAGGGGTTCTTCAGTCAGATACTTGCTTATATTTTACACATCTGTGCAAGATATTCCTGCAAAATGTGGAGTGAAAATATGGACAACAGATTGGCCAAAACTGGCTATTTCCAACATGGAGGAGAAATTGACCCAAACTTAACCTCAGAATACATTATACACTCATTAACATAATAAAAATCACACCTCCCTGCTCCACGATCATACCTATGGGAACCAAATACGGTCAAAAATCCCTCTGCAAGACATGATGGTGGAGCAACCCCAAACTCCAAAAAAAACTCCATCTGTCTCGTTTGAAACCTAATTTCACTTGGTGAATATTCATCTCCTTTTATATAAAAAAGGCTCCCTATTGTTTCCTTGGGACAATCCCCTCTGAGTCTGCTCCTGCCCCAACTCTTGGGCGCATACTCTTGCCTTTCTCTGACCTCTTATCATCCAAATAAACTTTCAAAGCTCAACCTCTTTCCATTCTTGAATTTTTTCTTACAGTGAGGCCAAGGACACATCTCCAGTAACATAATGATAACAGACGGGGCTCCCAAACTCTACTTTTCATTCCCTATATTTGAGACACAAAGATATAAAATTATTCCATCCTAAAGAGGAGGTATTGCAATATGGTTAGAAAGAGATTTTTATTTTATTTTTTAAGTGTGTCTTTTAGTAACTCTGAGGGGAATGCCACATCTACAAGACATGCTATTTATATGAGCAATCTAATCACTATTCCCAAGTTGAAGTCAAGGCAAATTAGAATAGGATATAGTTCTATGCAGTAATTTTTAAATCTTCTTTTCTAGTTCTCTGCTTCCTTCTTCTATACAGCTTCTTTTCTTTTCCCTCACCAACCATTATAGGTGTCTCCTTATTATCGCTTTGGACTCTTAACCAAAAATTGTCCTCTCTGAGCATAAGTACCTGGTAGATGGGTTTTGAAACATCAGTGGGTCTCTTATCCTTACCTAATTAAGTTCCAAGCCTGACACTCTCGTATCTTGCTATGAAATGATAAGAAATATATATATTAGACTCTGCTCCCAGCTTCTGAACTCCTAAAACCCTCATAAATAGGGGTGGTAAGAGAGCCTTTTGTTCAGACATTTAGTATGCGACTCCAGTTCCTAATGCAGAGTTCCTGAAACCCTTGTAATGTCCCATGTAATGAGAGAACAAGGAGCATCTCTTCTAATATTAGCACTTTGACCCTGGATCTTGACATAAACTCCTAAACCTCTTGGAATATCCTGGGTGATTGGAGTGTCTTTTGTTCTAATGAAGTGAATCTTTGTGGGCTCCTAGATGGAGACTGGTCACCGGAAAAACCAAGTCATGATTAGAAGCCTGTAATTTTCAGGACTACCCCTTGTTGTCCAGAGAGGCGAGAGAGATTAGAAATGGAGTTTATGATTGATCACGGGTACATTATAAAGCTTCCATAATAATCCCCAAAGCTTCTGGGTTGGTAGACACATTCGTGTATCAGAAGGGCAATGACCCAAACTCTATGGGGCACAAGCTTCTCACTTGGGACCTTTCCAGACTTTGCCCTAGGTATCTCTTCATCCGGCCAGTCATCTATATCCTTTATCATATAATAAACTGGTAATGTAAGTTTTTCCCAGAAGTCATAGGAACCTCAGATTTGTAGTCACATCAGACAGAAGTTGTGGGTAACTTGGGGACCTACTACTTACAATTGATGGCTGAAGTAAGGAGCAGTCTCAGGGGACTGAGTCCCTAACCTGTGGCTCCAACTCTAATTAATGTCAGAATTGAGTTGAAGAGCAGGACACCCAGCTGATGTCTCAGAGAATTGCTTGTTGTGGAAAAAAAACCCTCACATATCTGACATCAGGAGGGTTGTGAGGGTGGTAATAATGTGAGAGTAAGGGAGAAACCGCAGAAGGAGTGTGTCTTTCCAACATGTTTTTTCTCCTGTGTTTCCTGTTTCAAGGCTCTCATATATAATAATTATTTTATTATATATTATTATAATGCTATAATAAAAATCATCAAAGAGCTAAGAATGCTGGGATTGAGAGACAGGAAACAGCTTTCCCAAGGTGGTTCTGATATCAAGCTATACCTCATTCTGTAAGGAAGCATCAGTTCTTCTGTACATTCCAGTTCTTTCACTCCCACCCACTTCCCCAAGCTCATCTCCCCCTCTCTCTGTTGAAAATTTTGAAAATTTAAGTCGTTTTCATGGAGAAGCCTGCTGTGGATCTTTCTTTCTTCCTTCATTAATAGCATGTTACCAGGTTAAAAAAAATTGATAAATTAATTCACAATAAATTACATACAGACTTTAATATAAGTCTAGCCTTTATATAAGTCTTATGTAAGTCCAGCCCTTTCTTGAGCAAAATATACCAAATTTTGAAAGTTTTAGAAGATAGATGCTATAATAATGCTCAATAACCTAAACTCTACTATTATTCAAATGCATGTATAAAATAGAGATCACATCATACAAGCGACTAAATAAATTATACAGATTGCAAGGATTTCTAAAATAAAAACAAAACCCAGAACTCTAAAAATCAGTGTTCCATGAGCAGCCATCCCTTTGTCTTAAAGCCAAAGTTACAAAAACGAGCAAACAAAACAAAACAAAACTAATTCACTTAACTTTGGAATCAGGAAATGTCCTTATTTCTCACTGTGAAGACAATTCTTGGGACCTTTCTTGAGAATATCAACTACACAAAAACAGAAAGAACACTCGAAATGGTTGAGACTACTCTGTTAGACAGCATTTCAACAGGGAATTTTTCCCCCAAGCTCTACTTAATCATGAATCTCTGTTCTTTTAATCATGGTAATGGGGCAGAGATCATTACAAAACATGTTCTTCTTCCATGAATGCCACAGTTAGAGGCACTGATGCAACCAGCCAATGTTACTAAACATGTTAAATTCAGTTTGCTTATTCCAGTATATATTTGGGAACTCAAAAAACATTTCACCAAATATTAACCACTTTTTTATTAGCTTTTTGCAGCAGTAATAGACCTAATCACTCTCATTATTAGCAAACATTACTAAGAATCTATATGTTATGCTTTAACTATAAGAAATTATATAAAAGCAACTTTCTACTTGCATTATTCAGTGCTTCTAAAACTGGCCACAGATTAGAATCAGCATGGGATATTTAAACAAACCAACTATACACAGGCTTGATGCCAGAATAATTAAATCAGAATATCTTGGTTGTGGGACCCAGGTATCATTATTTTTCAAAAGCCGTTAGCTGACTCTAAATATCGTCCAGGTTGGGGGCTACTGATCCAATAAGTACTCAATAAATACTCATACTTTGAATGATGTGTTGTACAATATTCTTGGGGAATTTACTTAATGAATACAAAGGAAAAGGTTTGTATTAGCATATTAATGGTCCTTACAGTTAATAAAAACTTCTAAAGTACCTTGAGGTGCTTAAAAACAATTTGTTCACTGCTAGGTACTTTAAATAATTCTCCTGCAATTTGTTTGCCATGTTAATTTATATTATCTACAGATGAAGACTCATTTGTTAACTAACTGTAAATTCCATCCTATCTTCTGTTTTTTTAAACCACAAGTTTTTTTCCTAACATTTATCTTTACAGATTTTTTTAACTGCAAGTGTAATGTTTAACAACAGACTTTTGTGCACTTCTGTATTTCAATACTAGCTAGTTGGATTATCTAGGAGTCATAATCTCAAACAAAAGAACAAAACTAAAATTACCTGTATTGCGTGTCCCCATTTTGACCTTCTGAGCTATCAGACAACAGATTTACATAAAGTATGTGAAAGCAAAGCTGAGTTTTGCCACACAAGTACCAGGACAGCCTTCAACATTGATGGATATTTTGATATAAAGTATTTTATCTTTTAACTATCATTCAGCTGAACTAGAACTACACACACACACACACACACACACACACACACAAACACATACACATTTATTGTATTTGTATACAGAGAAAGCTCTTGCCATTAATGAGGCAGGAAGGAATGGAGATGAGGCTGGGGAGGGTCACAGGCAGAAGCCATGGAAGGCTTCATAAACTGGTCTGAGTCACAGTAAATTAGACATCCCACGTGCAGTTACTCCTTCATGTTTTCTGCCTCCCACACTGTCAACCCACTTGTAAAATTTCTTTGCATTCTCCAAATCCAGGTTAAATCTACCATTTCTGTAACAATATTTCTGTGCGCATTAAGGCAAAAACCATTTTATCTATTCCATTCTTACACCAATTTGTTAAACTATAATTGTGCCCCAATGAAATTACCTGGTTGCATAACTGTCTCACTCTTGGACTGTCCGTGCTATTAAAGCAAGAAGCATATCAGAGTCAAATTTTATCAAAAAAGCAAACTGTACAGGTCACCAAGTCAGGAAAAATCTACTTTAGTGAGCCTGTAACAGAAGAGAGGCTACATGGTTCATTAAGTACTTGGGCGAGAAGCAGCTCCAGTGTGATATTTTGAACAAAAAATTAGATTGTTTCACCTTTTCATACAGTATTTAAATTTTTACAGTATTCAAATTTACCCTTTCATCTTCCTGCAAATTGCCTTCCTTTGTTTTGAAGTCTTAGACCCCTACCTACTTCTCCTTAGTTCAGGATGACATATACACCTCATTTTGCCTGACTGATTTTGGAATCTTAAGTCTGTGTGGATTCCATGTTCTTCTAAAATTAAATTAGATTTTCTACTTTTAACCTGTCTCATGTCAATTTGATTCTTTGACCAGCTGGAGAACCTTGAAGAGTAGAAGAAAAATTTCCCCCCCCACCACTTCCCCAACCAACCACCCAGGATGCCCTACTTCTCGTTAGCCCACCTCCAGGTTCTCCTTGCCAACAGCCTCCAGTCGGAGTCTACGGGAAGCCTTCCCTTTTTTTCACCCTAAAGCTTTTACCCTCCACTGTCTGCCTAGGGGTTTCTGCCAATTGCAAGTGATGGTGGCTAATTCCCTTGCTATTGCCAGCTCTTAATAGTCTCTCTTTGTTCTCATTTTGGTGTTTTTTTGTGTGTTCCCATGGAAGAGATTATCTTCACTAGTTCAAACTAGGGCATTACATAGATTCATCTTTGCAATCAACCACCATCTTATTCTGATATGGTATAATAATAGTATTGATATATGAAATATAAAATCATGTGTTTCTTTCTCTATAGGACAATGCCTTTACTAAGTCAACATCAAGTCCTTCCATTTCTAGCAGCCTGAAGTTACTATCAGCTCCTTCCACGGAACTTTTTCCGCCCAGTCATTTCACAGCTGAAACAGATCTATCAGGAAGGCCTCTGTGGAGGAGCATATGACTGGCATGACTAGCCTGCTTGTGCTTAGCTATTTTAGGTCTTAATTTATTTTGAGAGAAATAGAGAGGAAAAGGTAAGGAAAATGTATTTTGCAGATAAAGTTGCAAAAAAGTGATGCTAATTTTACCAGCTTAAAAAAAAAGCAGAGCTCTGATAGTAATGTTTGTTTTACACACTCCTTTACCTTAATGAAAGAATAATATTAATTAAAAATATAAGTAGGTCAAAAAAAAGGAGGAGATTAGTCAAAGGAATAAGCTAAATATGTTAAGTTCTGATTTATTTATCTTCCTCCATTATAGCTGTTAAGTATTTTTCCAAAGTAGAATAACATTAGCAATAAACCCATAAGGTGAGGAAACCAGAAGGACTAATGTTTCAGTTTAATTACTTCACTCTCAAATAATTAAAATAATTGTAGAAATATATTGAAATTGTCAAAACAAAAGGAATGTGTGTAATTTGTGATACACATAATATGAAAATTGAATTAATTACAAGAATGATTTATGAGGAAGCTAAATGTTTGTTTTCATATCAAACTATTCGAATTCCACATAAGTATATTTGTTTTCTGTTAGTATTGGCAATTATATTAAATCATTATATTAAAATCATATATTATGGTAATTGTTATGTGTTTAAAATTAAATATAACTATTTTAATACATTATACACACATGTAACATTGGTTAATTATGGTTACAATTGTTTTATATACATACAATTGCATATAAATGTATATGTTTGTGTATATATGTACATGTATGTATATATATGTATATATATATATAGACACAAAAATTCTTATATAAAATATTTGTATTTGTGGCCATATACAGGAATTAATTCAACAGGAATTAATCTGACCAAACACTGAAAATATCTTTAAATTATAATATTTAAACTAATATGATCTTGGTATAAATTAAACAGATTAGAAGAATAGCTTTGCTAGACCAGAGGCAGTATAGATCAAAGAATATCTACATAGACACTTATTTAGCATACACTGTAGGTGGAGACCTATACAGTTTTGGGAGAGGGTGATAAACAGTTCTGGTACTTACATAGTCTGTAGGAAATATGAGTTTAGATCTCCAACGACATGAAATTAACTTTTTTGTATTCTGTGCAAAATAAAATTATTAAAAAGCAAACAAATTTTAACACGTCTAATGATATATATGTTACTATGTGAAGAGCTAAGACCCCACTAGCCTAAATGAGTAAAGAGCTTCTAATTTACAAAACAGGTTGTAAAAAACCAATGACTATACTTACTGTATATATATTAATGAATGCCTTAAATCTCAAAAATAAAAAGAAACTCAATTAAAAATGTAGTACTATTATCTTCTATTAAATTAGCAGAGACTGACTAGTTTGTGAATCACCAAGCAATTTCATGCACTATTAGGGGGAATGGCAGTTAACACAATGATTTAGGAGGGCTATTTGTCAATATGTATGAATGATATTAAAAATATTCATATACACTCACCCTTACTTTGAATTATATAATGTGTTCTAATAAAGATTAAAAATAGCAACCCTTCTTTCCCAAAATAGTAACAACAAAAGAAAACTAATAAAGAAAACAATAAAGAAACTGTATAAGATAGGTTAGACATTAGAATATCAAAGAGGTATAAAATTTTCACCCTTAAAACATTTTTGATTACATAGGGAAATTTTATATTACAATGTTAAGTCAAAGAAAAACAGAAAGTAAAACTACAAATTATGAACTCACTATGTATATAAAATATCTTAATATATATGGCAAAATACTAGTATTGATTTTTCTGCTTAATAAATACAACTGATTTTCTTGGTACGTCTTTTCTTATATGTTTTATGTAATTTTTAGTTAGAAAATTAAGAATGCAAACATAAAATAGCAGCTAGAAAGAAATTAGGACAATCATCTTAACCATACCAACTATGTAACATGCGATGTAAAAAGTATACTAAAATGTATAGGAAAGGTTAGCAGCAAAATGTCTTGGTAATGTTAAAATATCAGGATGTTTATCTAAGGAAATTGCCATTAACCTAAAGTCCAAAGACATCTGGAAGCTACCACTTATGTTTTCCATGTACAATTAATTATATTAAGGTGCTTCTTGTTATCAGGTGGATCTGGGCCAGGTTTTCCTGAAAATACAACAGTCCAAAGACATGAATATTTAAGTCTAAGGAGATACAATGCAATAGGTAGGCAGATGGAAGCAAGAGTGATAGTGATTTTCACTTTAGGACATATGATATACTAAGATGTTCCCTTGATAGACTGCCAAGCTGGGTTATTTAAGAGTGCTCTTGGCATGGGGAGCATTTCGAAAGGTTGCAGACACAGGTGCAGGACCCAGTCTTCCTGGCATTGGGAAATGATGGGAACAAATGGGCCAAATTGCATAGGTTCCAATCAGGTAGTAGAGATGTACGGAAGAGCTATCCATTTTGATTTCTTGAATGAAGACTTAGAAGACTAGGAGCTTGGACAGAAATATACTGGGTAGTAAAATAGACATCTACAAGAAATTCAAAGTAGCTGTTTTCTGATTGGGGATGAAGAGTGACAGTACACACTAAAACAAGTTTGAAATAATTAATTATACATTTTTAGGGTTCCAGGAAAGGCTAGCTTTATCCTGGTCTTTTGCATTCCAGTGGACTAGAAAAGAGGTGAATTCAGCAGACCACTATATGCACATTTGACTAGGACTAGGTCAGAAAAAATCAAATATCAAAACCAAAATAAATCATCAAGAGGTCCTTATGTATTAGCAAACATGAAAGTCATAAATGTAGACTTCTGGTTTATCTGGTTTATTGTCGCATCAAAATTTATGTGTAAACAATGGTCAACATCACATCACGTAAACACTGAATTCATGGTGATTTGATGACAGCTTCTTAGATTCTACATCATCTTTGGTGTGATGAAATAGAAATTAGTAATTTGGGTGGCTAAATTTCATTTTAAAAGTTGTCTGAGGAAGATTGGACCTGTAGATAGGCATTTTCCTGATAATTTTACTTGTAGCAATTTAAGTAAGTCAGAATAATTCCACAGATTTAATATCTACACTACTTAAATAGTTATGCTGAACTTAGTACCTTTAAAAAAGGAGCATTGTGTTGCTGGCATATATGAAGATCTCACAAACAACTTCAGCTGTGAAGATTTGTGGTAAGATTCCAGGGTATCTAGGAAAACTTAATATTAACATAGAAAATGTTTCACTTAGTTTTATATTCCTACATATTTTTAAAGATGTTTGTTCAAGTCTTTGCTCTGTAATTATATGTCATGGTTATATTTTACATCATTATGTGTACTATTTCTCCATATTTTGAAACAAGTATCTCTTTCCATTAGTGGAAATATTAAAAAACAAAGTATTAAACAAAGTTACATAATATCAATTGAAACTCAATATAAGTAATAGATTTTTTTTAAATGTTGGCAAGATGTATATATCATCTATGGGTAGAATTAATTTAAACCAATGCCTACTAAGTTTGCTACAGGAAAATCAAATGAAATAGACACAAGAATGTCAAAGCAGTGCTAGGAATTCCCAGTGTCAGAGGTATGGAGAGCTCTTGTAGATGGATACGAGGTATCTGTGAGATACATGGGGGTATTTAAATCCTATGAAATGTTCAGTCTGGAGGGAGGAGGAATTATAAAGTTGGTCTAAGAACAGCCTAAGAGAAAGAGAGGCTTTCCTCTACTAATCACCATAAAGAGGTCCCAATTTGCCAACTTGAGGATATGTTGCCTTTCAGGATTTGGGGTAGTGTGGAGAGGAGGCAAAAACGAAACCAAACACACCTACACGACACTCCCAGCCAGGTCTCGCCTTTCAATCTACCCTGACTCAAGGGAACTCAGCAAAGACTGGCATAAAGATTCAGAACCCAACACTAGATCATAAGAACAGGAGGAAAAAAAAAAAAAGGTTACTAAAAAAATTAATCAGTGATTTAAAGGAAGGAACCACAAATAATAATTAAAATCCACTGACATCGTTTTCTGCAATACTGATGGCTACAAGAGAGTAGAACAACGCCTATTAACTACTGAGAGCAAATGCATGACAAAGATCTAATACAGCAAAGTATGTCATTTTTCTGTGAGATTAAAAAGTCAGGGGAGTAACAAATAATGAGAGAGAAGCAAAGAGTAAGAGATAGCAAAAGAATTTTGATAAGCAAGACAATTGGGATATAATGTTTTGTGACACTAGAGCTATCACAGACATCAGATATATCTGCAGTCCCTCCCTCCATGCCAGGAGAAAGAATTCAGCCACTTGAGACTGAGTTGCTAATCTATTAGAAACATTTCTTTCTTTCCAGGTTCATGCAAATTTTAAAAAAGAGCACAGATCTTGAACAAATGTCGCTTTTAAGTGACATTTAAAATCATTTGGAACATTTTATTGTTCACTTGCTTCATTTCTCAGCAATGAGTATACTCCTAGACATGGCTCAGAAAATGAACTGATTTTTGTTAAACAGATGGTCTACTTTTTGGCGTAGGACAGTGCTATTGATTTCCCTGTAGAGCTGGGTTTGAGGTTCCTGTGAAAGTCTGTGCTATTGTGACTCTGGGAGACCTGGTTAAATTCCCATAAACCTTTCAGTCTTCCACCTGAGCCCAGCATCTCTTTGGCATGGCTTTATGCTCTCTCCCTGTCAGGTGGGGATCACATTCTTACAGATCTGGAGCTTCCAGCAAATGGAGCTTCAGGCAAAAAAGTCTATTTTGCTCTGTGGTTAGGCTTCTGGTCTCCTCTGTGCTTCATACTTGATGAAATCTGAGAGTCTCTAGATTCTTTGCTAAAATAATTTTCATTTTTGCAAATCAGTGGTACTAACTTGTCTCCAATACCATAAATACAGTTTTTCCTTTCAAATGTTTGCCTCAATATAACTTCCTGGGATTTGCAGTGATGTTTATGTGTTTGATCTGTAAGAAGTTGCAGGTGGAATATTCAATAATGTTGAGCAATTGAGCCAGTAACCCTCTTGGGTTCAGTTTCCTAGGATGATTTACTTCCCACAGTGGGCAATTAGTTGTTGCTATGCTCCTGGCCTTTCTGGCACTACTTTGTCCTGATCCCCATTTGTCAGTTATTAATAAATTATGATCTTCTCTCTAATTATCTGTGATTCAGAGCCTTTGAAGGAAAAGCATGTAATCATGAGAAGAATAGAAAGGATAACAACTCTCAGATATTAAATCAATACACATGCCTGGATTTATTACAGTTTTATAAAGTCATATCTATTGCTAATTCATGAACCACTGAGATTTGTTTTTAACGAGCTCTTTCCTAAAACCATTGATTGCATGTGTAATTACAAATATTTGTTTATCATTATTTTAAAATAAAATACTATTAGATAAGATTTTTTCATAGAATACATTTCTTACCAAAACTTATCAAGGTCTGAAACTATATAATCCTGGTTATGTTAGAAATGTCAAATATATCACCATATCCACGATGCCCCAAACCTGAAGAGAAATCCAAACATGCTGACCAAACTTATAAAAGCTATTACCGCTTGATGTCACCAGGTGCGTCACCACACTGCATCAGAATGTGAGGTATCAAATAAATAATATGAATTACTGAAGATTTCCTAACTCCTAGGAAATACTTCTTTGAAATCATTGCCTTTATTTTGTGTTGGCACCAAAAATGTCATTACTCAGGAAGAAATATTCCATTATGCTGTTAACATTTTTCATTTTCCTAACTATCAACATTAATGAGGAAAAATGAGACAAAAGATGACAAATGGAGATTGATGTACAGTTTATCCTTAATTCAATAATTTATGTGGTATTCATTCAACGAAGTTATGTGAGAGAGCCACAGAGTCTTTATCCTCCAAATATTTACTGGTGGGTGGAAGAGAGTAGATATTTATTCAGTGTATTATAATTTGTGGTTGAAACTGTTACGTTTCATGATAAATACTAACATATGGCTCTGAGGGGTCAGTGGAAGGAAAGAATGCTTTGGCTAAGGGAGTCTAGGAAGGTTTTGTGATAGAATGGTTGATGTGGGTCTCAACATATGGGTTAGGTTTAAATACTGGGAGATGAAATGGAGAATAAGAAAAAAGGTACAGAGTGACATCCTCTTTCCTCATTCATGGTTCATGTGCTTTGCATGAAGCTGACTTCAGATTCAGGCGTGATATCCTGTTGTGCTGGACCATGCAGTGTAACTTTTCCATCCTCTTCTTAGGGCTGGTCTCAGTGCTACTGACAAACACTCTGTGGTGCTGGGTATAAGGTTCTTTTCAGATCCTGCGCCATATGAGCTCTATAAGTGTTTTAAATCTCTGGGACTTTTCATCGACATGGTCTATAATTCTCTTTTAAAATAAACTACTTTGAATTTGGTTTCTGTCATAAGCAAACAAAGGAGTCTGGGAAAATAATATAATGCTGGAAAAGTAGTTTGAAGCATATTTTTAAGAGTCTTGAACTCCAGCTTCACTACTCTAGTAATACATTGGACATTTATGGAGGATGTACCTTCTAATCAGAGTGTTCAAGACATGCATACATCTGTCACAGGAAACATACATAAAATGATGAACTTGGTTCAGTCAGGAAAAAAACTTTTGAGGGAACACAAAGTGAAATTAACCAGCTTTCACAAAATCAGGAATCGTCATGGAGTTGGTGACATTTGATGTGTGTGATTTTACAATAAATACAATCTACCAGGTACAATATCCCAACAAAGGATAGAGGGAGGAACAGGCCTAGAGTCAGAGCTGGGCTCAAGCCCCAGGCCCTCACTAACTAGCTGTACACAGTAGTTCATGTTCTAGACATTTTCCCAGTTGGGGAGGGGGCCACAGATACAAATATTTTTTATCTTGGATTTTACATTCTGGTAGGGGAGCAGATAAAAAAGAAAAGAAAAAAATATATATAGTTATACCATATACATATATTTATATATAGCATATAATGGTAATAAGCATGATGAAAAGACAAATCAGGGTAAAGGTGATCTGATGTGCAGTGTAAGAAATCACTGGTCATCATTTTAAGCTCAACTGAGAGGATGTGATCAAGCAAAGACTTGAAAGGAGGAGGAAGCCATGTGGTTATCTGGGGTAAGGTAGATTTAGGCAGCCAGCCTTAAGACTGGACTATTAGTACATTGTTGCCTTAAGACTGGACTATTATTACATTGTGCAAGAAACAGCAAGAAGATGATTTTATCAAGTATAAATTGTTGCTAGAACTAATACTGAGACATTCTGTTGTGAGAGATACTATGTAAAACTCCTGGAACAGTGCCTCCTGGTGGGCAGAATATAATTTATGCTAGATAGTAGTGAACTCATTATTATCAATACTATTATTGTGTTACCTCCATTCAGCAAAGAGACTTCTCTGAAGGTTTGAGAATACTTCATATCCTTTAAAAAGTACTCACTTAAGAAGTTTTAATATCACATAAAGGCAGAGCTTTGGCACTTGTCTGAATTAAACAGTTGCATTCAAAATGCCTACATAATTATTTCATTCGGCTCCAAAGGAGCTTTCAGAAAGTTTCTAAGTCCGGTGGATTTTACCATCAAGCCATTGTTTTTCCAAATATAAGAACTGTAACAGGCATGTAATATGAACACAAATATTTCTTGAGTTAATGAATGAGACCATCATTTTAGACCAAAGGAAAAAAGTTACCTTGAAGGGAGTGGTATCCTTTCATATCCGTCTAAGCACCTTGAAGGAATCTTTCCACTGCCTCAGGAGCTATACATTTTTTGGTTTTGTTTTTCAAGTTTTTAAATTGGCTAATAGCTTTACCTTCTTTGTATTTATATGCAAGAACGTGCGAATAAGCATGGGAGTGCATGTGTGCAATGTGTGTGCATCTTTAACCTCTGAGTGTACATATAGAATTAATTGAAATAAAAAAGCAAAGCTCTGACTTTTAAAAATTAAATTCATGGAAATGTAATAAATGAAGTATCAGAAACAAAGTATTAAAAATACTGTTTAATATTATGATGTCTATATTGAACAAGGTTCAAAGAAGAAATAGTTTCTGTCACCGAAAGACGTTTGTTTACCTTTGTATTTTCTAGACCACTAAATCCTGGTAATTTAAGCTTTATATCAGACTGAAAAGTGTCCAGTAATCAAGAATTAGACTGCAGGTTTGAAACGGGATCAGAGAAAAAAGTTAACTTAATAATATCAATGATCATCTTCAAAGGAAAGAAAAAGAGAGGAAGGACACAGTAAATAGCTTTTTCAAACATGTAACTGCAATAGTGTAGAAATGACAATCACTGGTGGAAGATTGGTTAATTAAATAATTTATATACACAAAATAGTACATATGAGAAAAAACAACAAAATTAAGATATAATAAGAACGTTATCAATGTGCAATGTCATTATAGATGAAAAAGAAAGATTAAAAAACAATTACAACATGCTGTGCATATCAGGAGAATTAATTCATATCCATCCTAGGAAATTAGCTTAGTTTGATGAGGCCATGTCAATTGTTATGTAGTTCAATAAAAAAAAAAGTAAATTAATGGGAAAGAACATAAAAAGGAGAGTCTGAAGCATGCAGAATATGCTCTATGGAATATTTAGCACCTTTGCATAGGAAGATCCTAAGATATGATAATTCCTTGATTTTTTCTATAGGATTTTCCCTTCAAGATCAATACTTGTCCACATTATTTTAAACTCTACTTAGGTAGGAAGATGCCAAGAGTTTTCTGCATAATCAATTATAGCCTAAAAAGATTAGAAAGTCTTTGATTTACTTTTCATCTTTCAATATATTTTAGAATAAAAACAAAATGTTTTTTTCTTTGAAATAAATTAGTCCCATAGTATTATAATTCTCAAATTTTTTTTCAGTCTGAATACAAATACAAATTGTCAAAGAATATGTATCTTTAAGATGTATTTTCTCCTAAGCACAAATGACGCTATAAATTGTCAATGAATAGTACATAAAAGTGATATTAATATTTTTGTAATGTCAAAATTAATTTATATCATCACTGAGGAGTCAAGGTATGTGCAATTAAAAAGATATTTTACATAAAAGCAAATATTTGATTTATAATGCATTCAAAGTCAAAAAGTGAAAAAAAGAGTGAAAGTTCAAAGTGAGAGGGCAGTCTAAATGTCATATCTTTGTGTGTGTTTATCAATCATATTTGGATACAGAGAGGAGGGAAAACATATAATTTAATGTCGTTTGACCATTGCTGGAACATAATTTTTTCAATAATTTGTTAGTACTCAAAAATAATCTCCCAAATTTGTGTTAGGTTTCGGCCACATTTCTTCATTCATTTTTGCTTTATTTGACAAATCTTCACTGAGCTAATTCAGGATACTTTAGGTTGTATAAGGTAGGTAAGATTTTCTTAGTCAAGACAAAAAATTGCAGAGCTCATTGCCTTGAATGAAATAGGCATAGTCCTTAAGAATCATATCATTTAGCTTTTGAATAAGTATATTTACATAATACAAACATGAAATAACTTATCCATGAAAAAGTAAAATAAAACAGCCAAAGGTGTTTCTATCATAAGACAAATAGTTCCTGAAATTTTATAATGTACATTCAACAAAATGAGGTAATAAAAATTTCATGCAAAAAAATTCGCTTGTTAAAAAAGTATAAATCTCAGATTGTTTTTTGGTAAAATTCTTTTTCTTTTAAACTGCAAATGCCATCTTGGCATCATAGGCAGTGTTATTAAATTAAATTAAGAAAAAATTCTAATATGAATAAACAATGCAGAAAGTCATAAGGTATCGCTGTTTTTTAAAGTAACACAGTCCTGTAAGACAATGCATCTAAACATTTATCTTTCCGTGTCTTGGATTCAGTTATGCTGATAATTAAGCTTTGTCTCTTGGGTGTAGATGTGATTCCAGTATAACTGATAAATTATACTAAAACTTAGTTGTTCTTTTACAGTAAATTCAGGTACATATAGAATTCGTGTGTGTGTGTGTGTGTGTGTGTGTGAGTGTGTGCATGCACCAAAGATATACTGTCCTTCAGAACCAAATAATAGGTAGACTGAACTTTCATTTTGTTTAATGCTATAGATGTAACAAAGTGAACTGTTTTTAAGTCAGTTTTATATACATATAATGGGGAACAACATTTTTTGAGAATAAGGGTTTCATTCACATACAGGTAATTAAGAATCCATAGCTAAATGTCAGTAACTTCACATTAACAATTTAGGTTAAATCAATACAGGGTGCTAAATATACCATAAAGTACTTCCTATATTTGATTTGTTCTTTAATAAACCTTCAGACAAATGTATTGGGTTCTAGACTTTGGCTCTTTCCTCCATTTGTATTCATTTCTCCAAAGTTGGACCAACAAATACAGTATCTCCTTCTGATCCCCATGTCCCTAAATCTAACTAAAGTTTCTGGGTTTATTGTAAAGAAAGAAGCCAACGTACATCTCAGCCAGAAGTAAAGAAAAGATATTACAAACCAGCTCTGCAAAAGTATTCTAATCTACCATTTTGGAATAGAAAAATTATCACATTATCACATGGTGTTTTTCTTAATAGTTACAATGAACTCAACTTGATTATCTCATTTGCTCAAAATCTGAGCAAAATGTTTATGACAAGAATGGTAGAATTATCTTCCGGATAGCAAGGACATAGGAAGCACATTCTCCCTAGGCGACTTTATAGAGAAGAGGTCAGTGGTGCCCTTAGACATCTAGCCCTTCTGGCTGCACAGGGCTGGATGTCCTCAACAGGACACAGACCACTTCCCAACTAGAAATTCTAAAAATGTATCATTGCTATTCTAAAATTAAAAGGAAGCGATATATTTATAAATATATATTCTAAAGGAAACTTTGAACATTATTAAATGAACAAGAAAGAAGAGAATTTTCAGATGCAAAGAGAAAGGATTTTCAAAGGAAGTAACAATGTTGTATGAAAATAGTTACTATTATAAGGATATAATCATAAATCTTTTCAGAATACAGTAATGTAGTATATTGGAAAGTGCCTGATTCTGTATATTTAAGAGTGGAATATGTGCTGAAGAGTCAAAAGTAAATGAGTACAACAGTAACAAAATCAATATGAATATTGATTTCCTGACATCTTTTTGGACCTTACAGTATATTTTCACATATTTGCAAAGGTTTAAATGTTTTTATGAAGAATTGCATCAAGTTTTCTATAATAGTTTAACACCAGAACATTTTCAGATGGACAGCTCTCATTACTAAATATCCCTCTGAACAATGGCCTGGATGAGAAATGAAAATATATTTGTTGTAGGAATAGAGCACACTCATGCTTTTGTTTGTTTATTTTTAGGAAGGTTCACTATACTCAGCTTAAGGTAAGGAAATACCTTCTACAAAAGCTCTTGTTGGGGCTCTCTTTTATTTTTGTTCAAAATGAAAAATGTGAATATGTCATACATATATTAATGTATCTATTGATATAACATTCACTAAAATTCACATAAATACACTATAATTCACTGAATACATTATGATTGTTGTATTCCGGTTGTAATCATTCCCAAGCTGAAAATAGAAACAGTCATAAGAAAAGGGTTGGTTATTTCTCAAAATGCTTGCTGGCTAACTACGATTATTAGTCTTGTTTCTCTAAATCCACCAGGCACAGACACAAGGCCTTCTCAAACACTAAAAGTGAAGCAGGCAACCATAAATAATTTGGGAGAAAAAAAAAATTCCGATAAATAAAACCATTATCAGAAAAAGATGTGATTATATTACTGACAGACTAAATAACAAGTTATTAATACATTCTTGTAAAGAGTGCATACCTAAAAAAGAAAGAGTGTGCTTAAACGTTAGCAATAGCATGAACAAGGTAAGGCTTAAGAAATCCATCATATATTGTGAGGATCTACTGATCCATTGCTTGCCTGATTCGTTTTGGGATGTGCTTGACAGCCAAATGGTCAGATCAAGGGAAGGAAGAGATCAGCTGCAGAAGTTCAGAATCACAGCTTCCTCTCTTACCTGCCACTGAGGAGGAAGCCGATAACCACTGCCAACAAAATGACTCCCACTGTCACAGACACAGCAATTATAGGAATCTGGCTTTGATCGCTGGATGCGGCAACTGCTGATAGAAGACACAGAAAATGGAGCCTGTGGTTAAAGTGATCATATGCATTCAAATAAGAACCTGCTTAATAGTAATCAGTGAATTCATGGTTTAAGCAATTCACCCATACTTGGCTGGGATTTCCCCCAAATATCTCTTCTTAATGGTGTGTAATTGAAAAGACATCTTTAGGAGAAAATATTTACTCTCCAAATGGAAAGTCAAAGGAATCACTAAGCCACTGATTATTTCCTTACCATCATAAAAAAATGAATGTAATTGTTTATATAGCATTCTTCTAGAGATCTTGGTTTTGCAAGATAAAATGGAACTTAGACCTTGATTCCAAACCCCTTAATCTAAATAGGAGGTGCTAAACACATGAGATTAGACACTTTTAGAGTTTGCATGTGACTGTTCTCTAGAAAGAAAATCTCTTTATCTCAGAGGATTTTTTACCATAGACATAGGTTGAAGTCCAAAATGATGTGCAGCAAAGATAAGTACAATATCACTAATCTGAATATGCTTTTTAAAACTGTAATTTCAAGCAAAATATAATCAGTGAGTATACTTTATAAGTAGGGCCATTTTTTGAAAAATATCAGAAGTCTGCTGTAAAATTCAATACATTTACATCATTTTTTTAACATACATGGATTTAGATGAAATATTTTATATTGTTATAATATAATTACCAGAATAGAGAAACATGGAAATGATTAAATAGTTGCATTTGAAAAAGCAAGGGCAGTTTCTTTTTTGTGCTGATAGGTAAACCTGATTAAAATAAGAAACGTATAGAGCAAAATAAGTTTTACTAATGTTCTCAAGAAACCCTCAATAGGTCACCAAGCAGGCTTATTGTTTAATGACATAAAATTTTGATAAGTTCAGAGTGGTATTAGTTCACCTCCATGATAACAAATTTTAAGTTAGCAAAACCATTAACAGCCATTCTATGTTTTGTTTTTACAACCCCTTACTAGACCTTGGCCTCATCAATAGTTTTGACATCAAAAACCCTTCCTTTCTATTCTTGTCACCTCTCCCTTGATTCTTTCTAACCAAAACTGACTGACTCTCTAACCACCTTCTTGCCCCTGATACACGCTTTCTTTCCTTTCGGATAACTGTTCAAAGCCCAATATCAACAGCCGGTTCATGTACAAGAAACACTATTATTTGCAATCTAAATCTATGCTCTTACTGTCCCTCGTCTTGGATGATAATAGTTGCAAATCAGTGGTCCTTTACTCTGTTTTCTCCTGTCCTGGTGCCGAGGTCTTTGACAGAAGATTTAATACTGGAGAGCAGTATAAATAGGGTAGGGCGAAGCTGCCTTATTAGTGAGTAGCCTTCCCCAAGACTTGCTTTATTAATCTCTAAATTTAGATTAGAATAGTTATACCATTGCTTTTTTTTTTCTCAGTTCTTTAACTTCCTTTCTTGGCAGGCGGCACTGTTTCTATAGATAATCATGCAGAGGTGGCCCTTATAAATTCAGTGTTACTGTGATTGGACTCCAATTGCTGATACGATGTTTTTGATGGTCTTACTAATTTCCCAGCAAAATCATCCCCATACTGAGTCTTTCTCATTTTCGTAGTACACTAATCCATTCCCACTTCTCATGTTTCAGAAATGTTAAGCCTTATAGGTAAAGGAGTGTGAATTCTCTGCTTAGATATATCTGCATAACCTTCTCATCCCTTACTTAATCCTCTGTAGAAGGCTCCTGTTCTGAGCCTTGCCCCTTCAGAGATCTCCCTCCAGGAGAGATTTTCATTACCTTACAGGCTCCTTCTCTACTATTTACAAACCTGAACAGATCATTCCTCTTTGGAGAAACAAATCCTTATACTTAAATTTATTGATGTTAGTTCAACTTGACTTTGAAAACAGGTCCAGCATTTACTAGACATATGGATAGAAGCAAATTCTTTAACCTTGTAAAGTCTCATTTTATTTATCTCTAAACAGGGATAATTTCCCTGGATCATTATATTTCTGTTTAGAGATAACACAGCCTAGTGCTTCAACTATTGCCAGCCTTAATTAAATAGTAAATATGACTTCTACATATTGTCTCCTGCTTTATTTATACCCTAATCTTTCCTATTTTTCAGCTTCTTGACCGAGTTTCCTAGAACCAGCCTTATCTTCTGAGTGCCAGAATGAAATTCTCTCTGAAACTTCTTTTCTCTCCTTCTTCCTTTGACTTCTATACGTGATACATCTGCTAAATAAGGTATTTGACCTTGTTGAACATACATTTTATCCTTAAAACTCTACTCTTCCAGGATTCTGTGACATCAGACAAGTTGTTTTCTCTTACCTACTCTAGAACACTGCTTTGTCAGTCCTGCTGGCTCCAAATTCTTGTCCCAGATCTTACGTGTGAGCAATTCCTGATGAAAGCAGGCTCTTAAACATCCACACTTCTCTCCTCTTTCTGTCTTTCTCCCTTCCTTCCTCTTTTTCTCCATACTTCTCCTAGATACTTTGCAATGGCATCAGTTAACTATAAGCTGAAAAGTCCCAAATTTATATATCTAGTTTTTATTTCTCTTCAAAGTATCACTCTATTTTTAAAAAATAAACTGTTTTCCCTTTACATGGATTTTATTTTCACATAAATAAACACGTTTAAAATCAACTCTGATCTACTCTCAAGGGCATTAACAAAAACATCAATAAATAAACATACCATAAATCAAACCAACAAGCTTTTCCCTGATTTCTTTTAATTATCACTGAAGTTTTCTTAACTCCTACTCGTCCATTAATTATCAACTAGTTTTGTGTTTCTATTATATTTTTCCCCACATATTACTTTTTCTTCCAACACTCAACTGTTTGATTCAAATCTGTTGTGGAACATGGTCCATTGGTGTTTTAAGTGCTCTCTTTGCTTTCTGTGTACTCATATGAAATATCCAAAAATACCACTTTGATCATGTTTCTCTGATCAAAAGTTAATAGATATCTAAGACTGATGGGGAAAAAAATCCCAAATGCTCCATCAAGCATCGAAAGGTCCTTCTAATCTGACTCAAAATCTTTCTGGTCTCAGTTTGGGAGCTCTTACAGATGTGGCTTTGGAGGAATGGGGCGTGATTAATCAGAGGTCGGGATAAAAACAAGGCAATTTCAGGCTAATGAAAGGATTAATTATGAAAAAAATACAGGTGCTTAGTAGTGTCAAATGCTTCATTTTTAATAATTACTAAGATCTAATTTAACATTGTGCTAAAATATGCACATATGTATGGCATTATATCTTGCACTAAAATAATGACATACCAGATTTTTCAAATGTTTAAATTAATACATGCTGTGAAAATATTTTGTAAGTAATGTCAAATCACAGACATTCATATTTATATGATTTAATGTACTGGTCATTCAGAGTTTTTTGAACAATAGGCAATTAAATCAAGGAGCTGTGAGGAAGAATTTAAAGAATACATTTCATTTAATTTTATTTTTTAATTTGCAGCATTTTCTAAGTTTGTGATGGATTTTAATTATTAATACTTCATAGGCATTGATTAATTTGTGAGCTATTTCTAACTGGAAATAACTCATCAAGATTTTGTACTATTTATTCCCTTGTTTGCCCTGACAACATCAAAAACCAATATTATGTCAGCCAAGTTGAAAATATATATAGAATTTATAGGAGCTCTCAAAGTCTCTATACTTGTTGATTCTTTGACCACAGAAAAAAATTTGTATATCCAGTATGATCTATGATTATTTTAATGTATTGAATAATTTTTTAATCTTTAAAGATATAAACCTCTGATCACTCACATTTCCTATCTTCGTATATAAGTTTGTTAAATATTAGTTGATTTATGATATAGTATTGGAAGAATAGCTGAGGAATGGTTTAAGAATGCTTAAAAACAAATTTGGATCAATGTAACACACTACTACTAAAAGGATATCAGTTATAAAAATGAATATTCTTCAGTAAATAATAATGCTTCTTTTTTCAATGGCTATAAATTTACATAATTTGTGGACACACATGCTGAAAAATCCACAATGTATCCCTTATTTACTTTCTATGCTCTTGGATGCAAACCCATATTATATATATGCTCTCTAGATTTTAGATACATATTTGAATAGTTAATTATTGAGACCGAAGAGATTTGTTAGAGCAAGATTATAAGCTCTTTTATATAAGGATGAGATGTTGGAATCTTTTTCCCACAGCAATAATTATCTATTACGTTTCTTGATCAGAATAATCTGATCACACCTGTAATTTTTTTTTCTAGGTTACCTGTTTATTCTTTTTTTTTCATTTTTTAAATAATTTATTTTGGTATCATTAATCTACAATTATATGTGCTATATTATGGTTATTAAAATACCCCCTTCATCAGGTCCCCCCGACCAACCCCATTACAGTCACTGTCCATCAGCGTAGTGAGATGCTATAGAATCACTACTTGTCTTCTCTGAGTTGTACAGCCTTCCCCATGCCCCCCCAACATTACATCTGCTAATCATAATGCCCCTTTCTCCCTCTTATCCCTCTCTTCCCATACATCTTCCCCAGTCCATTTCCCTTTGGTAACTATTACTCCATTCTTGGGTTCTGTGAGTCTACTGCTGTTTTGTTCCTTCAGTTTTTTTCTTTGTTCTTATACTCCACATATGAGTGAAATCATTTGATACTTGTCTTTTTCGGCTTGGCTTATTTCACTGAGCATAATACCCTCTAGCTCCATCCATGTTGTTGCAAATGGTAGGATTTGTTTTCTTCTTATGGCTGAATAATGTTACATTGTGTATATGTCCCACATCTTCTTTATCCATTCATCTACTGATTGACACTTAGGTTGCTTCCATTTCTTGGCTATTGTAAATAGTGCTGCGATAAACATAGGGGTGCATATGTCTTTTTCAAACTGCACTGCTACAGTCTTAGGGTAAATTCCTAGGAGTGGAATTCCTGGGTCAAATGGTATTTCTATTTTGAATTTTTTGAGGAACATCCATACTGCTTTCCACAATGGTTGAACTAATTTGCATTCCCACCAGCAGTGTAGGAGAGTTCCCTTTTCTCCACATCCTCGCCAACACTTGCTATTGTTTGTGTTTTGGATGTTGGCAATCCTCACTGGTGTGAGGTGATATCTCATTGTGGTTTTAATCTGCATTTCTCTGATGATTAGTGATGTGGAGCATCTTTTCATGTGCCTGTTGGCCCTCTGAATTTCTTCTTTAGAGAAGTGTCTATTCATGTCCTCTGCCCATTTCTTAATTGGACTATTTGCTTTTTGTTGTTAAGGTGCTTGAGTTCTTTATATATTTTGGATGTCAACCCCTTATCAGATACATCATTTATTAATATATTCTCCCATACTGTAGGATGTCTTTTTGTTCTACTGATGGTGTCCTTTGCTGTACAGAAGATTTTCAGCTTGATATAGTCCCACTTGTTCATTTTTGCTTTTGTTTCCCTTGCCCGGGGAGACATGTTCATGTAGAAGTTGCTCATGTTTATGTCCAAGAGATTTTTGCCTATGTTTTTTCTAAGAGTTTTATGGATTCATGACTTACATTCAGGTGTTTGATCCACCTTGAGTTTACCTTTGTGTATGGGGCTAGACAGTAGTCCAGTTTCATTCTCTTACATGTAGCTGTCCAGTTTTTCAAACACCAGCTGCTGAAGAGGCTATCATCTCCCCATTGTATATCCAAGGCTCCTTTATCAAATATTAATTGACTGTATATGTTTGGGTTAATGTTTCAATTTTCTATTCTGTTCCACTGGTCTGTGGGTCTGGTTTTGTGCCAATACCAAATTGTCTTGATTACTGTGGCTTTGTAGTACAGCTTGAAGTCAGGGAGCGTAATTCCCCCTGTTTTATTCCTCCTTCTCAGGACTGCTTTGGCTATTCGGGGTTTTTAGTGGTTCCATATCAATTTTAGAATTATTTGTTCGAGTTCATTGAAAAAAGCTATTGGTAGTTTGATAGGGATTGCACTGAATCTGTAGATTGCTTTAAGTAGTATAGCCATTTTGATAATATTTATTCTTCCTAGCCAAGAGCATAGGATGCATTTGCATTTGTTAGTGTCCTCTTTAATTTCTCTCAGGAGTGTCTTGTAGTTTTCAGAGAACAGGTCTTTCACTTCCTTCGTTAGGTTTATTCCTAGGCATTTTATTCTTTTTGATGCAATTGTGAATGGAATTGTTTTTCTGATTTCTCTTTCTGTTAGTTCATCATTAGTGTATAGGAAAGCAACAGATTTCTGTGTGTTAATTTTGTATCCTGCAACTTTGCTGAATTCAGATATTAGTTCTAGTAGTTTTGGAATGGGGTCTTTAGGGTTTTTTATGTACAGTATCATGTCATCTGCAAATAGTGACAATTTGACTTCTTTACCAATCTGGATGCCTTGTATGTCGCTGTTTTGTCTGATTGCCGTGGCTAGGACCTCCAGTACTATGCTGAATAATGTGGAGAGAGTGGGCATCCCTGTCTTGTTCCCGATCTCAGATGAAAAGCTTTCAGCTTCTCGCTGTTAAGTATGATGTTAGCTGTGGGTTTGTCATATATGGCCTTTATGATGTTGAGGTACTTGCCGTCTATACCCATTTTGTTGAGAGTTTTAATCATGAATGGATGCTGAATTTTGTGAAATGCTTTTTCAGCATCTATGGAGATGATCATATGGTTTTTGTTCTTCTTTTTATTGATGTGGTGGATGACGTTGATGGATTTTCGAATGTTGTACCATCCTTGCATCCCTGGGATGAATCCCACTTGATCATGGTGTATGATCCTCTTGATGTATTTTTGAATTCAGTTTGCTAATATTTTGTTGAGTATTTTTGCATCCACGTTCATCAGGGATATTGGTCTGTAATTTTCTTTTTTGGTGAGATCATTGCCCGGTTTTCGTATTACAGTGATGCTGGCTTCATAGAATGAGTTTGGAAGTATCCCCTCCTCTTCTATTTTTTGAAAAACTTTAAGGAGAATGGGTATTTTTTCTTCTCTATATGTCTGGTAGAATTCAAAGGTGAATCCATCTAGTCCAGGGGTTTTGTTCTTGGGTAGTTTTTTGATTACCACTTCAATTTCATTGCTGGTGATTGGTCTGTTTAGTTTTCCTGTTTCTTGCTTGGTCAGTCTTGAAAGTTTGTATTTTTCTAAGAAGTTGTCCATTTCTTCTAGGTTTTCCAGCTTGTTAGCATATGGATTCTCATAATACTGTCTTATAATTCTTTGTATTTCTGTGGGGTCCATCGTTATTTTTCCTTTCTCATGTCTGATTCTGTTTATGTGTGTAGATTCTCTTTTTCTCTTAATGAGTCTGGCTAGGGGTTTATCTATTTTGTTTATTTTTTCAAAGAACCAGCTCTTGGTTTTATTGATTTTTTCTATTGTTTTATTCTTCTCAATTTTATTTATTTCTTCTCTAATCTTTATTATGTCCCTCCTTCTGGTGACTTTGGGCCTCATTTGTTCTTCTTTTTCCAATTTCAGTAATTGTGTCTTTAGACTATTCATTTGGGAATGTTCTTCCTTCTTTAAATAGGCCTGGATTGCAATATACTTTCCTCTTAGAACTGCCTTTGCTGCGTCCCACAGAAGTTGTGGCTTTGTGTTGTTGTTGTCATTAGTCTCCATATATTCTTTGATTTCTGTTTTGATTTGGTCGTTAACCCACTGATTAATTAGGAGAATGTTGTTAAGTGTCCATGTATTTGTGAGCCTTTTTGATTTCTTTCTAAAATTTATTTCTAGTTTTATACCTTGGTTATCTGAGAAGTTGGTTGGTAGGATTTCAATATTTTTGAATTTACTGAGGTTCTTTTTGTGGCCTAATATATGGTCTATTCTGGGATATGTTCCATGTGCACTTGAGAAGAATGTGTATCCTGCTGCTTTTGGGTGCAGAGTTCTGTAGATGTCTGTTAGGTCCATCTGTTCTAGTGTGTTGTTCAGTGCCTCTGTGTCTTTACTTATTCTCTGTCTGGCTGATCTGTCCTTTGGAATGAGTGGTGTGTTGAAGTCTCCTAAAATGAATGCATTGCTATCTATTTCCACCTTTAATTCTGTTAGTATTTGTTTCACATATGCTGGCACTCCTATGTTGGGTGCATATATATTTATAATGGTTATATCTTCTTGTTGGACTGACTCCTTTATCATTATGTAATGTCCTTCTTCATCTCTTGCTACTTTCTTCATTTTGAAGTCTATTTTGTCTGATACAAGTACTGCAACACCTGCTTTTTTCTCCTTGTTGTTTGCATGAAATATCTTTCTGCATCCCTTCACTTTTAGTCTGTGTATATCTTTGGGTTTGAGGTGAGTCTCTTGTAAGCAGCATATAGATGGGTCTTGCTTTTTTATCCATTCTGTTACTCTGTGTCTTTTGATTGGTGCATTCTGTCCATTTACATTTAGGGTGATTATTGATAGATATGTACTTATTGCCATTGCTGGCTTTAGATTTGTGGTTACCAAAGTTCAAGGCTTGCTTCTTTACTATCTAACAATCTAACTTAACTTTCTTGTTAAGTTATTGTAAACACTGTCTGATGTTTATTTCTCTCCCTTCTTATTCTTCCTCCTCCTTTCTTTATATACTATGTGTTTTATTCTTTGCCTTTAGTTAGTATTTGGATGGTCTGCTTTCTTTGCTGATTTTATTTTCTCTGGTGACATCTTTTAGCCTTAGGGGTGCTTTCCTCTAGAGCAGTCTGTTTAAGATATTCTGTAGTGGTGGTTTAAGAGAGAGAAACTCTCTCAACTTTCTTTTTTCTGGAAATTGTTTAATCCCTCCATCGTATTTAAATGATAATCGTGCTGGATACAATATTCTTGGTTCGAGGCCCTTCTGTTTCATTATGTTAAATATATCATGCCATTCTCTTCTGGTCTGTAAGTTTTCTGTTAGAAGTCTGATGATAGTCTGATGTGTTTTCCTTTGTAGGTGATCTTTTTCCTCTCTCTAGCTGCCTTTAATACTCTGTCTTTATCTCTGATCTTTGCCATTTTAATTATTATGTGTCTTGGTGTTGTCTTCCTTGGGTCCCTTGTGTTGGAAGATCTGTGGGCTTCCGTGGACTGCGAGACTATTTCCTTCCCCAGCGTGGGAAAGTTTTCAGCAATTATTTCTTCAAAGATACTTTCTATCCCTTTTTCTCTCTCTTCTTCCTCTGGTACTCCTATAATGTGAATATTGTTCCATTTGGATTGGTCACACAGTTCTCTTAATGTTCTTTCATTCCTAGAGATCCGTTTATCTCTCTCTGCCTCAGCTTCTCTGTATTCCTGTTCTCTTCTTTCTATTCCATTAACGGTCTCTTGCATCTCATCCAGTCTGCTGTTAAGCCCTTCGATCACTTGTCTGATTTCTGCATTGTCTTTCCTCACTTCCTCCCTCATCTCTTGCACATTTCTCTGTAGATCCATCAGCATGGTTATGACTTTTGTTCTGAATTCTTTTTCAGGAAGACTGTGCATTTCTATCCCTTCAGGCTCCGTCTCTGGGGTTGTCTGGTTGATCTTAGTCTGGACCATATTCCTCTGTCTTTTCATGGCTGTAGAAGTGGTCGCTGGTAGTTGCCACGTATGTCAGCTGGGCTCTTTAAGGCTTAAAAAAAAAAAAGAGAGGAAGAAAGAAAGAAAAGAAAAGAAAAAAGAAAGAGAAGAAAAAACAAAACAAAACAACAAAAAGAAAAAAAGAAAAAAAAAACGCCACCGGGAGTAGATTCTGTGGGGATGCTGTAGGTGGCGCTGTTGCTCCAGTATTCCGCAGCTGTGGCCATGCCGCTCTGCTTGGCCCTTTATAGATCTAGCTGCCTTGCTGTGTGACGTGTCCTCTCAGGTGTAGCTGCACGCTGTGCGCTTTCCTGTGTATTCTGGTCTCTCTTTTAGGAATAGTTGTATTTGCTGTATTTTCATAGATATATATAGTTTTGGGAGGAGATTTCTGCCGCCCTGTTCACGCCGCCATCTTCCCCAAAGTCCTCCACAGCTGTAATTTTTGATATGTCATTTGAGTACCTAGGAGTATCTTGACTGTGATGATAGGTCCACAAGCATAACAAGTGACCAAATTGTACAGAATTTAATACATACACAGCATCTATGCACACAGATACAAAGGAGTACAAGGAAATGCAAATAAGATATGTGAATTGCATCAAGGTCCAGATCCTGATTGTGATATCATAATATAGTTTTGCACATTGTTACCATAGGAGGAAACAGCCAAGAGCACAAAAGCTTTCTGTGTTGTTGCTCACAATTGCAGGTAAATCTAAAATTATTTCAATGAAAATTTCATTTAAAAAAAAGAATACCATTATTCCAGCAGCTGACTTACAGATTTGAATGAAATAGTAATAGATGAAAGGAAGTAATGCACTGGGGAAAAAAATCATAATAAAAACAGAATATGCTTGGTAAATCTTGGATGAGTAGTAGTTAGGAAAGATTTGGTGACAGTTTATGTTAAAAGAAACCAGATGAAGAGCTAACTAGGTTGGTTTTTCATTATTCTAAGTTTATTTGTTGGTATGTTTTTATTATTGCTGTTGGGAATAGGGATAATATAGAAAGTCAATTTTAAGTACATTATTTGTATGCCTAACAAATTAAAATGAAGTGGGTAATAGTCGGTTATAAAACATAAGCTAAAGCTTGAGAGAGGGAAGAATAGTTGGAAATATTCCATCCTAATCCTCAAGTTAAATAAGTTTTCTAAAATAAATATTTTTGCATTTCTGTTTTTTGCTGCTTTTTGCATTTGGTTTTAGGGCTACATTTTTGATATGCAAGATTATGTAGATGAAAAAGAAAGCCCTTCATAATACTTTTATGATTGAAGTATAATATAAATTAATAATAAGCACATTTTAATAATTAAGCAAATCAATGCATCAATGTATCATTATCATAAATTGAATAACCAATCAGAAAATTCTTTTAAAAATGTATTTTCAAGGTAATGATTTTCAGATAATTTTCTCTCATAACATATTTGAAAGATAGACTTTCTTCAGTAATGGTGGTTCATTAAAGCCAGTATTCTTGACTGTCACCCACCAAATGAAAAGTCCTATTAACTTTAATAGGAAAAATTCAAATACATTTAAAATACGACAGTTCTCGCACTTAACTATTTGTGGATTGTTTTGTGGAAATAATACATGTATGTGAAGAATCAAATTCTGATATTAAGTAAATAATTGACAGTAAATTAAAGTGATTTCACAAAATACTACATAAATAGTTGTCAAATGATTGGCATATAAAACAAATGCTACAAGATTTCTGTAAAGGAAATGTTATTTTAATTATCAAAGTGATCATCTTTAACTCCTATTACCCCTATAAACCTTAAGAAAGGAGAGATTGTGCCTTAAAGTTATTTGAGGCATCCACAGTAAGTAGAGTGAAAAATCTTTTGATGTATAGGGAGTAAATAAAATAAAATTTTAATTAATGACCAAAACTATTATCTTAAGAATGGGCCTTGGAATAAATAGAGTGTATTCTTATTCTCTGGAGGGAAGTTTCCATGTATTACTCATATTGATTTCTCCAAAGGCTAACAAAACCCAACATAGAATAAATGCTCAGTCCATTTTTGTTGAATTATATACAGAAGGGTTCCTACATAAAGGTCAGAGTATGTTGGTACATAATAAATACTTGGTACAAAGGAAAAATCATCTTTAAACTGCTTGCAAGTACATGTATGCATACTCAAGTAAAAACAAAATCTCACACTATTATCTGGGAGGCAGTACAGACCTAAAATATTTTCATTATCTATTAATAATAACATTAAAATCTACTTCTGTAGAAAAAAATCATATGTGATACTTCTTTTCCTATAGAAATTAAGTAGGAAGATTTTAAAAAGTAGATGTCCCAGATGAAACTTTGTGAAAGTGTATGGAAAATGACCTTGCATTAGTTACCTCAGTGATCAGACTGATGAATTTTGCTTTGCCCAAAAGTTACTACTTAATAAAATGAGGGAACAAATATCGAAATATCTAAGGAAAAACTAGTTGCTGAACATGTCAACATCCTAAAACTGAGTGGATATTTGAAATATCTTGAAATGGGATTTTCCCTCTGGATAGTTATCCAAGCACCCAAGCATATGGTGAGATTTCTCTATGGTTTTGTTCTCAGAGTTGGAGAACCACATAAGCAGTACACATTCCTGATGGTCCCTGGGTAGAAACAAGCCCTAGTAGAGTGGCCACTCATATGACAAGACTTTCATCATAAATCCTGTTCAGTATTCAAGTGTGGGATTAAATAATTAATCTATTGACAATATTATGGGAATTTTCTGACTAATAACATCTATTTTTATCAAATTTGTTAAATAATTTTAAAAAATAGTATGAAATCTCAGTAGTTTCAATTAAACCTCAGACATGGAGTTTTCCTTGCATAGAAAGGAAATAATTTATCATTTTTTCACAATGGTTCCCTAATCTACATAAAATCAAGTGAAGTAGCACTTCCCCATATTTTAGGTAATAAAAATTATTTTTTATTACCAGATAATTCAGTTAAACATGCTTTAAATAGAGGTATATCTTGATTTTCTAAAGACCTATAAGTTTAAAGAAATTTTAATATAACAATTCTTCTAATTGTTACAAAGTAAATGTGAGAACTAAACTATTTTTGTGTTGGTTTTCAAAGGGAGGAAATATACATTTTGTTTTCTTCATTTTAAAATCAGTAATCCTAACATGGCCTGGATTTTAAAAGTATATAACAGTAGATATAATTATATAAGCTATTGCAGATGAAAAAGGAAAGCCCTTCATTATGATTTTATAAGTGAAGTATAATACAAATTAATAATACATTTTTTAAATTAAGCAAATCAATGCATCATTGTGTCATTATCATGCATTATTGTTATGAATTGAGTAACCAATCAGAAAATTATTTTTAAATGTACATACATATGTATACATAGATGCATACACACATTTCATATTTTATACTTCTCCTACATGCTTTCTTCATAACAAAGCTTTAATAGTGTCAATTCTTTCAGCTGAGAAGGCAAGTTATTGTCTTCTCCTAACCCTGCTTGTAATGTATGTTTTAAGACAAGCAAGTAATCTAAATATTTTGTTTAATATTGAAGAGAAAAAAGTTTTATGCTGTTTTATGAAAAATAAAATGGCATGAGAAGGGCTTTCCAGAAATTTCCAGACTCTGCACTCAGAATACTGCCAGAGGTTTTATTTTTTTTTTAATCAGATTGGTTCCTGAAAGCATCACTGTCTTGCCAAACTTAATACTAATGAGAGCTCCCTGTGGAATTTTCAAAGAAAGACTAAGCCTGGTGGTCTTGTTCAATAAAACAAGTAGAAAGTAAATGGCAATAATTCAATAAAGTATGGCAGTAGTGGAAAGAAAGTCTTTAAAAGCAAGGTTTAAACATTTCTTAAGGCTCTCCTGACGTTTCATCTCCCAGTAGACTAAATGTGATGAGGAGCAGAGACCAATGTGTTAACCTGCTAACCTACCGTAATGGCTGACAGATGCTTCCTACCTGAAGGGGTCATGCATGGGAGAGAGAGAAGGAATGGAGACTGACAGAATGCCCAGGGAGAGTATTGATCCCCTGACTCTTTCTTGGTAACCAGTACGGAGACATGAGTTGACGGTAATTAAAATGACTTACACACTGGGATGGTTTCAAACTCAAATCTTCGACTGAAGACACCATAGCCTGCTGCTGTGCGTGCTCGGATTTGGAAGACATACACTGAAGCTGGTTTCAAGCCCTCTGCAGTAATAGTTGTCTCTTTAGATTTGATAATTGTATAGCTGGTCTCTTGGTCCTTGGATTACACATATACATACAACAAAAAAAGTCAACATAGGAATTACTAATGACAGCAAAAATTAGAATCATAGATCAGAAAAATTATCAGAAACGAATAGACTTGCTGTTAGTACAAATATGGTATTTTGAAAAAAAAATGTGCACATCCTATGTGTGCTATTTATATAGAACCTTAAAGTGTTTTCTAGAACTCAGAGATGGTGGGTGATATGTTCTCCACCCACCCACCATACTTGCCTTTGTCAGAAATAAATTTGTAAACTTTAAAAATTCTATTTGCAGGAAAAAAATCCTGCCATTTGCAACACCATGGATGAATCTAGAGGGTACTATGCTAAGTGAAACAAGACAAGCAGAGAAAGACAAACACATACGATTTTACTTATTTGTGGAGTATAAAAACAAAACAAAACGAAATAAACAAAAGAGCCGAAGTCTCATAGACATCAAGAAGTGACTGGTGGTTACCATGGGGGAGGGGTTGGGATAGGTGGATCGCCAGAGGGAGATAGGAGACACAAAGATTCTCAATCATAATAGAAATTGGTCACAGGAATGCTAATACAGCATGGAGAATATAACCAATGTTTCTGTGACATCTTTCAGTTAGTAGCTTCACTAGTGAGGGTGAGGATTTAATAACATGGGTAACTGTAAACCACTGCATACTTGAAACCAATATAAGATTGTATACCAACTGCACTTCAATTTTAAAAAATAGAACACAAAGTAAAAGAAAAAAACTATTTGCAGGAGATAAATCATTTTAAAGACTTTATTTTAATATTTTTGCTTGCTTGTTTTTCTCATAAATGTTTTATTGGCGCACATCTAACATACTGCCTGTTCATGGAAAAAGGTGACAATGTTTCATATTCTTCTAGGTATATCTTTAGTAAATTTGATTTCTAATTATATTCGGAGCTTGGGAGAAGGAATGAGAACTTTAAAGTTCACTGGAGAACTTTAATTTCAATTCACTACATCTAAACAGTGAGTATTAAAGAAAATAATATAAATAAGCAAAATGCTTCTTTTTTTCCTTTTTAAAAACTTTCTATGTTTTCACTGTTAGGTGTTTGGGCTGGGTGAGTAGTGAATGGAGACAGAGTGCGGGAAAAAATCACTGGAAAGATAGTTTTGGAAACTGAAACAGAGGAACTTCCTATTTTGACTAACTACTAACCAAAGTCAAGACTAACCATTTGAGATAATAAGTCCTCATTACCTCTGAAGTGATGCTGAATATAAAATCTCAGACCCATAAAAATCTAAAACACACAAATCCTGTTCAGAACTTTTTCCTCCCTTCTGTTTTTCTGTGTGAATTCTTGGCTAAATGTGTTTTTTTCCTTAATGTCTTTCCACATTTATTTCACTATCTGATAGACATTAAGAGACAAACTAAAGAGAGGTAACACAGATTTTTTTCCCCTGCTTTTTAAAAGAATTGTTCTTTATTTAAAGTAGATCAATGACTGTAAACCATTGTTTTCTAAATATTTCAGGGAAATTTGTCTTTATGAATAGAAACATTATTAATTTTCTTTAAAGATCTAATGGGAGTAACATGTAAGGGATTTTTTTTTCCTAAATAACAAAAAAATTGAAGCCAAGAATTTAATGTTTACTTCTCAAGCACTCTAATAAAGGAGTATGGTTATTATTTAATCTTCATAATGCTATGAAAATGCAAAACTAATGCAAACCACTCTCCTCTCCCTTGAAGTAGACAATTAGCAGCATGCCATACTTTGATTTTAGCATATTGCTAAAATACAGTAAATGCATTTTACTTTATCCTTAGTTTCTTTACCTATGAAACTGGGTTAGAAATTGGTGTTTGAATATTCTCACACATGTGTTGTAAGAATGAAACAGGTAATGCATGTGAAAACACTGAATAAACTGTGAAGTACAGGTTTTAATTGTCAATTGTAATTTTAATTTTTTTCTAATTTGACATCAACTTCTAACCACATTCTATACTGCCACCAATCTAAAATATCCAACCTTATAAACATTCTTCTTTTAAAGCAGTTTTACCATTTCTCATTTAATATGTTTAAACATGGAAAATTACCTACAGTGAAGTATATCCAAATATCTCTCTAAACAGCTATTGTCTAATTTCTAATCCAAATAGGTTTTCTGATTCATTCTATACAAACGATTGATCTTTATTTTTTTAATGCACAGATTAGTTTAAGTACCTAATCTTTAAGGTGATTAGGAAATATTGTTGGGTTTGTAAGGATTTAAAGTAATTAAATCCTGTAAAATTTTACCTAGTCATGTCAGTCATTTTCCGCATTCACAAACATTGATCTTCTGCCTATTGTACTATCTCTTCTATATGCTAGGGGTACAACAGTACAAAAGAAGACAATTTCTTGATGTGTTTCTTTTAAAAGGGGTAAGTAATTTCTATATATATACACTACTATAGTTTCTGACCTTCTCAGTATGTTCAAGTTTATGACTGAATGTACAAGACTTTCCTAGTAATGCTATACTTCTCAGTTTGGCTGTGGCTGAAGCAGTAAACAGTGAGAAAAAATAAAATATCAGTTCATTATCATCTGCATTTTGCTTAAAGAGAATTTATGTTGGTGAAAAAATGTAGACAGTACTAAAGTTAAGATTCTGATATATTTGACAATTATTTTTACATAAAATATTAACATTTATAACGTAAACTAAGAAGTTTTTTAAAATAAAAGAGGTCAGAAATATCAAGGTTGAAATTCAAGGCATGTTATTAACTAAGTGTGTAAATGTGCATATGCAACTCAAATTTAATTTTTTTTTAAATGTGTTGAAATTTTTTATGAAGAGCATTGTGACATAGTAATATACATAGAACTCAGCACAGTCTCCACAACATAACGGGTCCTGGGTTAACTGACCTTGGAGCACGATGGCAAATTCTTCTACTGAAACAAAAACAAATTCTTAAAGCTTACATGGCTTTAACTCCGAACTATCGAAGTCACAATTTATTCATTAAGACAAAAAAATTAGAACTTGATAATTTTGCCAAAAAACATTATGAGGAAGCTGCTCCTTGAAATAATGCATGATCAAATATAACTGGACAAAATGACACAACATTCTGATTTACATATTAACATTATGCACATCTCAGGGGTTCAATTGTACTCTGTCTGTCTTTGTTAGTTGAAGACTATATTATTGAAGGGACTTAGCAAAGCATTTATGGGATCAAAATCCATAAATTCACATTTGAATTATCTAAGTACCTTCCAAAATTTGCTTCTGTTCCACTCCTTTGAAACACTGTTGTATTATAATTTCCTTCATATCAGAAAACCCTGTATACATATCTTCAACACCCACAACTGCATGGCTGCCAAGTCCTTGGTCAGGGCCCTGCCTTTCACTGCCTTGGTGCCCCTGCTGAGCAAATGAGCTACATTCCCCAGCTGCTTAGCAAACATGGTTCACATGCAGCGAGGGGAGGGCCTCAGCAGACGGAGCCAGCTGGCAAACACCCTGCCAAGGGGCAGCTTCCCTTTGCCTTGGACTTTAATTAAGAGATGGCAGTGGGCCCATCACCATGCAGGAGCAGAGAGGCCCAGTGACCTCTATTAGAGCAGGGCAATCACAGGCAGGAATGCCAGCTGGCAAATGCATGAGCCCTGGAAAGCTCTACCACCTGGGTCTGGCCAAGAGCCACCCAATGAAATATGGGCATCTTTCTCAAGGTTCAAAATGACGATGAGGACGCCAATTTCAATACATGGTATAAAAACTTATTATCCCTTTTTTTCTTCTGAAAGTGTTAAAAAAAACTTTGAGTATTTTATTGGAATCCTCAATAATTTTGCTTGGCAAAACGTCTGGAATTAATACCTTCACTGTAAGAAGGAAAACACTGGCCAAAAGAAGTTAGTAACTTCCCCAAAGTAATATATAAAGGTTTTACTGCTTTGGAAGCATGTAAGTAGGCAACTTGTTATTCATTTATGTAGGCTATGTATAGAAATGTTTTTACCAAGTCATCTTTCTTTGAATTATGCCAATAATAGAATGTATTAATACAGAATTTTAAATGCAAAATATTAAATATAAAATCAAATTCTACTTAAATAAATTTAACTTAAAAATAAATTAAACTCTAAAGAAAATAATTCTACATGAATCAAATTCATTTGAAGGAATATCAGTAGAAAAGGCCTTCACCTAACCACTTGTTGAGCAACTGTTTTAACAGAAGCAGCAGCTTAAAGAAAAAAAAAAGGATAAACCCTTGCGCCTACCAAATATCATGTATAAGAGATTCATGCATATGCTGGGAAGTAATAGAAAAACAAAGATTACTCAAAAGGGGGAAAAATCAATAATTTCCTTAAAGACCAAAAAGAAAATCAGACATCCATCCAGCTAGTTGATTGCTTCAGGGAGAAGGAAGAAAAACTATGCAGGGAAATAAGTACTTGTCAAACTTTTAGTCTTTCTGCTGTCGAACTTTATTTTGTCTAAGATATATATATATTCAAAAATATATTTTTGTGTGTATAATTATTTTTAAAGACTGTTATACACTAAAACTTCTTACCAAATCAACTTTTAATCACAATAAAATTTGGAAATGGGATATTTACAAAATAACTCAGACTGTGTTTATATAGCTTTGTATTAGTATACAGTATAGCATACAGTAATAAAGTTAACAAAAACTTGAATAAAGAATATAAACCTTAATTCAACAAATTATTTTTGGATATTGCATGTGTTTAAATTGAAGCCCTTTAGCATTTGCAATTCAGTTTGGACTACTATTCCCAGAGAAACAGGAATCAGTGAGAAATATTAATATCACATCATATTAATTGATTTATCCTAATTTTTTAAAATAAACACTGTAAACCAAATCCCAATATAACTTTGTGTTAGAGGTATTCTCTTAGAACATTCTTGGTGAATAATATCTTTGAATAATATATTTTTTTGTGAAATATAAATTTCTTCATTTGTGGTCCCTATGATCCAATAGTCACTTGTAATGCTACCAGTGAGTCATTCCTAGAAAGACAACTATTTCAAAAGTAATTGACTATCTACAAAATCCACATATAAACATTGCACAGTATCCAAAGCCTAAAAAGAATACGTAGATAGCCCCACTCTCCCTACTGCCCACCCTACTGTCTTGCTCTCTTTATCTTTATACAGGTTAATAGTTGAATCAATGAATGAAAGGAGCAAATTTTTAAAAATCTTCATAATGTTATGAATTTTTCAAGGTATTTTAATGTATTTACCTTTTATCTATGCATTTATATAGAATGCTGAATTTTTAAATAATTTTCATTAATAAGATATCAATATTTTTCCTGAAATTTTTGCATTAGCCTAAGAACCATTTATTCCCTCTCTCTTTTCCAATGTCTTATCTTGGACAATTTCTAAAGTATTGTGAATTAAATTTTTCAACTTCCTCTGCTCTCTTCATTCATACCTAAGAGACGAGTTTGGGAGAAGCAATTGAGTGAGCATGGCTGAGTCCTCCCCTTCTCTTTCAGGATCTGCTTCTCTTCATTATGTTCACAATCTTTCCTACTCTTATTCCATGGGGCACATTCACACTAGGGTCAGGGTCTCCTACCCACCTCTTAAAGGCAGAATTGGGCACTCATCTATCTTTATCTCTTCAAGTAGAAATCAGGATGTTCTAAGAAGTGCATGTCGTTCAGATCCAGACTGTACAAAAAATCAGTAAAATGAGGGTGGGAGTTGTAGGAAAACTCATGATGGCTACATATCTAAGACACATACTCCAGTCCCCTTTAGAAATTTAAGCTCATTTTATTTTCCATCTGTATTATTCCTATCAATTGCTCACCTGATGTGGATTTAGAAGAGAGGAAGAGGGGTGGTTATTGCCTTTAGTCATCAGCAACTAGTATGGAAAAAACAAGTAAGATGGAGCTAAGAGACAACTCAAGGTAGAAAATACAGGGGGTGTGAGGCACACAATCTGACTTTATTTCCTCAAGTTTTAAAATAAAGTTTATAATAAAGTGTTCATTTTTCACTGATATTTAAAAATTATACCTTATATTCACATCTTGTCTGCCCGTACTTCCTTAAGAGTGTAGGTATTGTGCAGGGTTAATGTGTTTTCCCTTGTAGTACACTGCAGTCACTACTGAAAGCCAACAACTTAACTGTTTGTGACACTTTCAAAATGTCCTATGACTTCATCTCTTAGTGCTGTGAAGCCTGGCTAAGCTAATGGTAGACTATATGGCAGTATTCTGGCAGCATCAAGTCTTTGGCAGCAGAAGAACATAATAGAGTGTTCCCTGAACACTTACAGCTTCCCTAATCATGACTGCAGAATCAATTGTCATTGATTTACACATAAAGTTGCAACATGCTCTTCTAAAATTGGATAATTGCAATTGCTAAAATGAAAAAAAGGTTGAAATGACATTTTTTTATTCTATTAGCCCCACCTTTTCAAAATATTTGATTTCATACTCCAGGATGATTCCATTGGGGCGATCTGGTTCTTGCCAAGACAAAGAGATGCTGTTTTTTGCAATCTTCCCCTTTTTCACATTGGTAACTGGAGAGGGGGCTGCAAAATAGTATAAATAAAGAGTAGCATGATTAACAGAACCCTGAAATTACAACTGGGTGTACTATATATCGGCATTCTTGGAATGTAGACTAACAAAAATCCCAAACAAATTTTCTTTTAATCTGGAAACAATTTTATTTTCTCTATATAAAACAAGTTTTTATAGATTATAAAGTGTTTTGCAAATATAAATCAACTAAATATACTGAGAATTTTCTAAATAAAAGTATTCACATATAATTTTGGGTACATATTTTCTCTATAAAACTTGGAAACACAAATAAATAATCTTACCTTTTTAAAGTACAAAGATGTTTTCAATGCCTTTATCTCCTATGTTTCTAAAATTTAAGGACTCTGTGATATATTCCATTATGTTAATGTGTACATGATTATATTAACACATTTTCATAACATCAAGGCACTTTTTAACAATTTATTATTTTTGAAGTCATGTGGGTCTTATAATCATTAGTAAATTCCTATATTAAAGTAGTTGGTGTTTCCTTCAAAATGTGTTATTAAATATGTTGCATATTTTCAAAATAATATAAATTAAAGAAACATTTTTCTAAGCTGAAGTGTTTTTCTTTAAGATCACAAGAAAACTAGCCTTCTTTCACCACTTTTATTTAACTTAGTATTGGAATTCCTACCCACAAAAATTAAGCAGGAAAAAGATATAAAAGGCATCCAAATGGGTAAGGAAGAACTAAAACTGTCATTATTTGCAGTTGACATGATACTATATATATAGAAATCCCTAAAGACTCTACCAAAAAAGTATTAGAACTAATAAATGAATTCAGTAAAGTTTCAGGATACAAAATCAATATATAGAAATCTGTTGCATTTCTATCATTATAATGAATTATTGATAGAGAAATTAAGAGCGCAACTCCTTTTACAATTGCATCAAAAGAATAAAATACCTAGGAATAAATTTAACCAAGGAGGCAAAGACCTGTATTCTGAAAACTATAAAAAAATTGGCAAAAGAAATTGAAGAAGACATAAGTAAATGGAAAAATATATTGTGCTCATAGATTGCAAAAATTAATATTATTAAAATGTACATTCTACTCAAAGCAGTCTACAGATTTGAGACACTCCCTATCAAAATACCAATGGCATATTTCACAGAACTAGAACAAATAATCTTAAAATTTGTATGGAACTGCACACACACACACAAAAATAGCCAAAGCAATCTTGAGAAAGAAGAACAAAGGCAGAGACATCATACTCCCTGGTTTCAAACTATACTACAAAGCTACAGTGATCAAAAAAGTATGGTACTGGCACAAAAACAGACATGTAGGTCAATGGAACAGTATGGAGAGCCCAGAAATCAACCCACACTTATGTGGTCAATTCTTCTATAACAAAGGAGACTAGAACATGCAATGGGAAAAGACAGTCTCTTCAATAAATGGTACTGGGAAAACTAGATAGCTTCATGAAAAAGAATAAACTGGACTGCTTTTTTACACCATATAAAAAATAAACTAAAAATGGGAAAAAAAGACATAAATGAAAGACCTGAAATCATAAAACTCCTAGAAAAAAACATAGGCAAGTAAGTTGTTAGACATTAATCTTAGCAAATTTTTCCAGATATGTCTCCTCAGGCAAGAGCAACAAAGGCAAAAATAAATAAATGGGACTACATCGAACTAAAAAGATTTTGCCCAATGAAGAAAAACCTTGACAAATGAAAAGGCAACCTACTGAATTGGAGAAGATTTTTGCAAACAATATATACAAGATATCCAAAATATATAAAGAACTCATAAAACTCAGTAACAACAAGCCCAAAAAAATCTGATAAAAAATGGGCAGAGAACCTAAGTAGATATTTTCTCAAAGAAGACATACAAATGGCCAACAGGCATATGAAAATGTTCTAAACATCACTAATCCTCAGTGAAATGCAAATCAAGAATACAATGAGATACCATCTCACACCTGTCAGGTTAGCTATTATCAAAAAGACAAGAAATGATAAGTGTTTGTGAAGAAGTGGTGAAAAGAGAACCCCAGTGCACTGTTGACGGGAAGGTGAATTGGTGCAGCCACTATAGAAATTAGTATGGAGGTGCCTCAGAAAATTAAAAATATAACTACCATACAACATAGCAATTCTACTTCTGTGTAATTACCCAAAGAAAATGAAAACATTAACTTGAAAGGATATATGCACCCCTATAAACACTGCATTATTTACAATAGCTAAGAGATGGAAGCAACCTAAGTGTCCACTGATATGGATAAAGAAGATGCAGTATATACATACAATGAAGTATTACTCAGCCATAAAAAAGATATCTTGCCATTTGTGACAACATGGATAGACTTAGAGGTATTATATTAAGTGAAATAAGTCAGGCAGAGAAAGACTGTGTGATTTTATTTATATGTGGAATCAAAAAACAAACCAAACAAACAAAAAAGAAACAGATTCATAAGGCAGAAAATAAAGTGGTAATTGCCAAAGGGAAGAGAGTATGGGGGGATGTTGAAATAGGTGAAGGAGTTTAAGAGGGACAGACTTCTGGTTATGAAATAAATAAGTTGTGGGAATGTAATGTACAGCATAGGGTATTTATTCAATAATACTGTAGTAACATTGTACAGTGACAAATGATGACAGACCTATTATGGTGATCATTCATAATGTATAAAAATATCAAATCACTATCTGGTATACCTGAAGCTAATATTTTATTGATTGTTAATCATGGTTCAATTAAAAAAGAAACAATTTCCTTTATTTTCATTTTCCCCAAATTTCATTAGAAGTCACAATCACTTATAGTATTCATTGCTATCTGCCAGCACCTATTAAATGACTACTTTCTTTTTAAAATAACAAAAATAAGTGTGCTATTTCAGATGTCACTGGTATTTTGAATTCCCAAACATACAGATATTTGATTCAACATCAATTTTTGTCTGTGACTTGTTTAAACTCTGTGTTTAATACCACAAAGAGGTATTGACTAATATTTTTCCTGATGTATATGACCTTTATTTTTGCAATTGGTGGCTGCTATAAGAGACACAGAAAAGATCATTATGGACTAATAAATGGTGTGGGTGTGTCTAGACAGAAATAACATAATATATATTATATGTAAGTATATCATATGTATAATGTATATATAATAAAATGGAAAATATGCCACCCATAGTGAATAGTGAATAACCAGTCATAGCCCTATCTGAACAGTATCAAACATCAGTTGAGATTAAGTTATATATATAATTCATAAAAGTATATACTATATATTAAACATATAATTGATATAATATATATTTATATAAAATATATATTCATATTAACATTTATAATATATATTTAGGTATGAAAATAAATTATTTACTCACTCAGTACAACACAAATTCAGAATTACCCACAAGTTTCAATGCCAGCCATCTGGACCCGTGCATCTTTTCCTACCTCACTCCTGCTACTATTTTTCAGCAGCTCTGCCCAGGCTTTCTGTTCCTAGGGCACTTCAGATACAGTCCTGCCTAAGGAATTTTGTACTTGGCATTGTATCATTCAGAGATGCTTCTTGCCCAGACTACTCCAGGCTCTCTCCCTCTCCTTGTGGGTTTCTCATGGACCTTCCTTGTCTACTGTGACTTGAATAACCAACTTTCATCCTAATCTCTTCTCTCCTCACCATGCCCTACGCTCCTTCAGTATTTTATTTTTCTCTGTAGCTCTTGCACTTGCACCATCTGATATATACATATTAATTACAGATTTGCTTCTTTAATCCTCTCAAGTAGAATGTAATTTTTATGAGGGCAGGGGTATTGCTTATTTCATTCACTGCTGAGTCGCTAGGTCTAGAATAGTGCCTTGGACAAAGGATTGTCCAATATGTATTATGGAGTGAATGATTGGTGGTAAAAAATGTAAATAATATCTATGAAACTTTTATTTCTTGTTATTTTATTATTTCAACAAACTCAACAATGAAACTCAAAGGTGAAGTATGTGTTTCAACAAAATTAAAATAAATACAGTTATAATCTGTATGAGAGCAAAATTAGCTAACCGTTCAGTGTTTTATACACCCATAATAGGGTGATAATGACTTTGCTACTTCAACATGTACTTTTATTTTTTTAATCATAGAGCTTTGTGATATTCAGGTTCAGAGGATGAATATTTTCAGCCTTATCTTGTTTCTTAAACATGCCCAGTTCGAGTTTTCTGGAATACTACAGAACACAGTGTGTGCATATGAAGCCAAAAGTTTCTAAAAGAAGTTTTGAAATTGCAGTTTGTTTACTTCCATGGAAAGTGTAATTGACTGGTAGTTCTCACAGTCACATTTGGCATAGGTTCAAAGTCCCTATTGATCTCCTAGTTAGAGAAAGTCATGCTATATTGGGCACTGTGGACAAACCATCCATGAGAAAGAGTAGCTATGGGACCCTAGTTCATCACAGTGTTTATAGCAAAGTAGTAAATTTACTGAAGTAGAAACAGTGCCAGAGGATTAAGGAAGACAGATTTTTTTTAATGCACTTTATTCAGTAGCAAATCTTTGTGAATTATCTTGAATCATGAATTACACTCACTTTCCCATTATCACTACGTATTTTGCTGCATTATACATTAGTAAAGAACAGGCAAAGACTTTAAAGTTTCTCACACACATTGTGAACATGCTCATTTTGATTGACATATATCTTATAGATACCTATCAGTTTTCATCTAATAAACTGATGGTGTTTCCATTTTTCTATTCATAAATTGCATTTAACATGTATGATCCATGAAGGCAAAGATTAATTTGGTTTAGTTCACTGCTATATTTCCAGAACCAGAAAATTAGTTGGCATATAAAGATTTAATAAATACATATTGAATGGATGCATGAATGAATGGGAAATACACTCAGCCTCAGCATCATGCGTCATTCAAAACTGAAGTTTATTTCATCTTAGCTACGTATACTAGGATCTTATTAGTTGTGGATTTGTGCTTTATTTCAAAACTCAGTAAATTCTTTAATGAAATAATCAACCATTCCAAAGTGAAGTTATCAAATAAATAGCAACATAAACGTATCAGCCTGAAGTGGAACTCATTGTTATTTACTTACATCTATCAAAGTTAAACATGAATTGTGTAGCTTTCAAAGACTGCTTTATTTAATAAATAGCCATTGTTTTCCAAACCCGGTTTTCTCAGAAGCTAAATAGTACTCTTTTAAACATGGGTCAGCACTGGGGAGGAAAGATCACTTCTCAGCTCAGAGTAGTTCAGGGATAATAATGTCTTCTGTGACAAATCATCCTTGCATCATTAGGGTAATGCTGATCAAAGTGGGGACACTGACAGCTCCTGGAGACGTCATGATAATGTACAAATTGTGAGTGGCAGCACTTCCCTACTGTAAAGCATTTTCTAGGTACTATGCACAATAAAATAACTGCAACCAGATTTGTCAGGATCAAGGGCATGTTTAATTTATCTTATGTGTCTCCCTTGCTGATAACTTTTGCTCATTCTTTCTCCACTCAACCTTTTACTAAGTAAGCCTGCCACAGAATAAGAATGATGACTTGGGGCATTTCTGCTTGTAAAATTTTATTAGATGATGTTAAATCATGAAATGATTACCGTCTTAGCATAAGGAGAACAAAAATACTAAAGAAATCAAATTATGAATAAAACAAAATAATTTATATAACTTCTGACTTTCACATTTGGATATGTATAAACATGCCAAATCATTTCTGTTTGTACTTCTATACTGGAGGTGACCTTTAAGTACCTATAATGAGCAATATCATTTAGTTTTATAATAGTTCCCTATTAAAAATTATGGATTAATTATTTGTCTCTGATTAAAAAAACTTTTGAATTTAGAATAGTTTTATATTTACTGTTGACCCTTGAATAATGAGGAGGCTAAGGGTGCCAACACTCTGCACAACTAAAAATCCACTTTTACCTATGACTCCCCCAAAACTTTACTCATAGCCTACTGTTGACTGGAAGACTTACCGATAACAGAAACAGTCGATTCACACATATTTTGTATGTTATATGTATTATATACTGTATACTTGCAAAAAGGTAAGCTAGAGAAAATAAAATGTTTTCTCACATTGTTGCAAATCTCCAAAACATTTTCCAATATGTTTATTGAAAAGTGATCTGCCTATAAGTGGACACATGCAATTCAAAGCTATACTGTTCAAGGGTCAGCTGTATAGAAAGATTATGAGGACAGCACAAAGAGTTCCCATAGACTTCACACTCAGTGTCCCCTATTAGGAACATCTTACAATACCACAGTACATTTGCCACAATTAATGAACTGATATTGATGTGTATTATTAACTAAGTCCATATTTAATTTAGATTTTCTTAGTTTTTACTTAATTTCCTTTTTTTGTCCAGGATCCCAATATTATACATAGTCATCATGTCTCTTGGCTTTCATGGACTCTTAGACTTTGCTAGATTTGATGACTTTGACAGTTTTGAAACATACTGGTTGGGTATTAAACTGTCAGTTGGGGTTGATTTAATGTTTTTCTCATGATCAGACTGGGGTTATGAGTTTGCTGGGAGAAGACTGCAGAGGTAAAGTGCTGTTTTCATTACATCACATCAAGGGTACATACTATCAACATAACTTATCTCTGTTAGGTTAACCTTGGCCAACTGACTGAAGGAATGGTAATCAGGTTTCTCCACTGTAAAGTTTTCCACACTGTTCTCTTTGCAAGGAAGTTACTATGTGCAGCCTGCACTTAAGGAATGGGGAGTTATGGTCTACTTCTGTGAGGCTGGAGTATCTGCATAAATTATTTGGAATTCTTCTGCACAGGAGATTTGCCTATTTTTCTTTATTTATTCAATCATTTATTTATATCAATTTGGGCATGTGGATCTTTTTATGCTCTGGTTCATAATCTAATATTATCTTTGGTTACTCAAATTTGTAAAGTTTTGGCAATTGATTACACAAACTCATCATCTTTTTGTAAGGTTGAATTTTGATTCTTTATGTACACTAGCATGTATAGGATGGGTGCCAAATAAACACTGTTTGTAAAAATGTAAGTTGTAAAATATCAGACAATGGATTAAGAAGATTCAGTAATGGGTTCACCATAACTACTTAATCCTTTCAACCTACATCAATCAAAATTATTTGTAGCCTCTTCTCTGAAGCTGGCACTGTTCCAAATGGTGGGTGAGATCAAAGCTTAAGTACCCATGCTGTAAGACTTAAACTTTTCTGCATCCAGTGGATTCACAACTCCACATAAATAAATAATTATATGTACACTTTGTTGATTGGCATAGATTTTTTAATGAACTAAAAGTATTAAACTTTGAAGTGTTAATTAAATGTTCATTTTGTATAGAATAATGTCTGCCACATTCTTTAAACGAGAATGAATGTGATGAAAACAAGAAACTGAAGTGTGTTGAATGGAACAAGGAAACACCATTCATCAGTCCTTGCACCTGGTGCTATTTGTGTAGACAAAAATAAGTTATGGAATCAAGTATTAGTTACTTGTATTTAAAAAACAAATAATACAACTCCATGAATTTGACTTACCTACCTATATTTTGAGTCTAAAGCTTGAGAAAGATAAATAAGACAACATTGAAATCTTTTCAGTCTGTGACAGCCTATGAATGTGGTGAAACTTCTTCATATGGCACTTCTTTTATCTTCCTATAAAAGTCCCTCCACATGTAATGTATTAGCTTATTCACACATCAGCTTTAAAAAAATATATGCATCTTATATTTAATTCCATAGGTCAAAATTTGGCTAAATGGATTGTCAATATCTACCAGCTAGAATCTACCACTGATTTCTGCCATGCACTGTTTATCCTATTAAGGTGCTTCTTGTTATACAGATGGGTCTGGGCCAATTTTTCCTAAAAGTACAGATTATTAGGCTTCTCTCCAGAAAATTCTGATTCCGGAGGTCAGAGTGGGGCCAAGGATTCTGTGTTTTTAATAAGAGCTCTAAATGAATCCCTTTACCAATATATTTGGGAAATACTGAAGGCAAATTATACTGGGATTAGTTCTTCTTTTAATAAAATTATATAAACATAGAAACCTGAGGCTAGAAACTGGATCAGTGCTGATGTTTTGTGAGCAGCTGCTGTCTTAAATCTCTGACTTACTATTATTGACAGTTATATCCTGATCTCTGATACCATTGCAGCCTTTCTCCATTTGGAGATTATTTCTTCTTGTATTTGATGTTTACCTGTTCCTTCAGTACTTTGAGTAAACTGATTTGTTTGTTCATTCATACATAATCTGGTTTAGTCCAACCAGACTATAACCTCCATAAAATTTGAAAACTCTTGTGTTTTTTCCATTATTACTCGCTTAGTCATTAGAACAGTTTCTGAATGATATTAGACACATTCAAAAAACTTTGATGAGTAAAGAAATGAATGAACAATTATCTGCTCTCTGTTATGGTAGATTTGTTTGCATTTTCTGGAGTGTTATATAGAGGAAATCATATACAGTGTATTCTTTTTTTGACTGGATTACCAAGGGACATAAGGAAACTATTGGGAGAAATGGCTACAGTTACTATCTTGTTAGTGGTGATGTTTTACAGGTGTATACAAATGTTAAAACTTGAATTGGACACTTCATGTGCAATTTATTGTATATAATTGTACACTAATAAAAGTTGCTAAAGTGTATGTGTGTGTGCATGCACATCTGTGTATGTTTGAAAAGGCACCTTTTTATAACTTGTAACTGTTTTTATCCTTGTTGAAGGATAAAGTGACCTTTCTCATTTCTCCTGATTGGACTCTCTCTTTCAAATCTTCCATGCCTTCAGTGTTTTTTTTCTAAGAACAGCCATAATTTGTTAGAAAAGTGTAATAAAACAATATTGAAGTTTTTAATTTTGGGAAAAAAATTGAATTTATTTTTATAAGCTAGCTGTAAACCAAACTTAGTGGCTTTAATAAAAAATTTATATGGGTAATTATTTCTTTGTTCCTTATGTAAACTGAAATAAATATTATAAAAATTAACAACTATGATCTCTCCCTATGGCCTTGATATTTTTGCCTTTCTACTGTACCATACTTGATGGCACAATATAAATGAATGCTGTAAATGTATGGCAGACAATAAGAGATTCTATTATAAAATAGATTTAGAGTATAAAATCAATTTTAGTAAAAAAAGATGGCAAATGTTTCAATAAATTCATGAGAAAGCATGAAAGTAAAATAAACTGGAAAGTAGTGTCACCAAAATTATGTATCCTAGATGTCTAAACTAGGGCACCTGACAAACTGACATTATATCATCTTCCATCCTCATATCATGAGCAAGTATTTGGAATGATGTGTTTAAGTGAAATTTAAGTGCATTTTCATCTTATTAGGTGTGGGAGAAAGCATATTTTAATACCACTATTCACAAAATTTCCCCATTTTTATAAGGTAGAATCACCTAAATACATTGAGTTTACATTATCATAACTTTGTTAATTTACATGATTTTAGGTCCACCTTTTGCAAATTTCTACCCCAAGGTAAAAGGCAAAAAATGACTGATCTCCTATTTTATTTAAATGGTAGAGTGCTTAGGGAGAGCAGAGACAGTTCCTTGATTATATGTTTTCCTTTGCTATGTCCTATCTCTGTTGAGTGCAGAGTGCCCACTGAAATGGGCTGAGTGATGTGGAAGCAATCTACAAAAGCAACTGTAAAAAACGTCTATATATAAACCAGGTATCTGTTGAGCGCAATTCTTTCTGAAGTTAAGAAACTGAAGTTATTAAACATTCCTGTTTGACCCTCTTTTGCATTGGCGCCACCTTTTGGACAGTACTTTCCCCTTGGTTGGTCACTTTGTGCCATTTCTGCTTTCATTTCAGTGGGGAAACCACAAACATGCTTACAGCTCTTCCTGAAATACCAAATGCAATCAGTGAAACAGCCTTCAGAGCATGTGAGATTATATTTTATTATTTTTAAGAACAATGATTGCAAGGAACAGGAATTATTTGTTTTAGTTAATGTTGTTATTATTGTTTGAACATATAATCTGTGGAGAGTAATTTGTCAGTAATTCTTTATATATTGAGCCAAAGTTTGAACCAAATTTTATCATATTCTGTGCATACAATTTGCATGTGTGTATAGTTGTGGGTGTAGGTAGTTTAACGTAATATAGGTGTAGGTAAATCATATCTATCTGGATGTTTTTGTATCTATAATTCTCTCTTGCTAGTTAAATTTAGATATAGATAGACTGTCATGTGCATCTTTAATAGCTTGTTTAATGAAACCACATATAATGATCATTTTGCTGTATTTGATTTAGAGTACATGTCTATCATTTGAAGGTAAGAAAATGAATAACTAGATTCCCTAAAGTAAATGAGAAATATAGTTTCTGAATTAAATTATAAACATATCTGATATTGTTAAAATGGAAACATTGGGTAGGTATTTTAAAATATATACACACTCACTAAATATTATGTTTTATATGTTTTATTATATATAGTATATATGTTACATATATTTATAATACACACAACTTATTCTATTCTTAGTGGACTTATTACTATGTTAGCATTTGAAACCACTGGATCAAGAAAAATAACTACAGTGCACCTGCTACCCACAGACTCTTCTAAAGAAAAAAGGCATTTTAGAGCTTTCTTTCTCAAAAGTTCAATATGCTCATTCAGACAAAACCTACATTCACTCCATCTTAAGAGCCTGCAACTAGATCTTTGATATATGATCTCAGTGAAGTTTCAAAAAGACCATTCCACAAATACCTGGCTTTAAATGTCAGTAGTTCTAGAATGATATCCATTTTAACAAAAAGAACCAATGACCTGAAATGTCCTATAGGTATAGTTTGCTTTTTTCAAAGACTTGAAAATCATAAGATATTGAAAATTGTTTTCAGTAGGAAATAAAAAAAGCAACTTAATTGCAAAACTCATTTTTTGATGTGATCAGCCTTAGTAATATTAAACCATATGCTTCAAAAATCATTTTGAAGTTATATCCACAATGATGTTAATTAGAAAAGAAAATGGCTTTAATAAAAAAAGAACTATATCACTGGCATTTATAGTCACTATTTTCCAAAACAATCATGCAAATTATAAAAACTAATATTAAATGTAACAATGTGTAAAATGACAACATGCCTCTTTCTGGATAACAAAATTAATCCCACACCAAATAAATTACCATAGAATTTTTCTATTTATTGCTTCTTATTACCTTATAATAGAATTTTTATTATACAAAGTGGCTTTAGGGTCAATGATTATTTAATCTTAAAAGCCACAGTATCCATTTTATGAGAGACAAAGTGTAAACACTTTTTATAGTATTCTCTTAAAATAAAATGAAGTTATATTTAGCAAGTAACATGGCACAGTTGGAAAACTTTAAACAGCATGGTATCCTTCACTTATACTATATTCAAGGGAACATAGTTCCATATGTAATTTTCAATATTGTTTATCAATATTAATCTTCAGTTAAGGGTATGGTAATTAGTTTTATAGGTAGAAATACTAATTAGGTCAACAAACACACTCTCACAACTCATTTTCTCTTCTTCATAAGGAAAACAATCTCTGTTATTAATCCACATTGTATAAGGTTATGTTACCACAGCATATGCCTCTGACAGTAACAAAGCTGTAAAGTGGAAACTTTAATTCACTTCTTAATTGCTTCAAGATTTTCACGATCTAATCTGATCTAACACTAAAAAGCAAAATAAGCACATCATAAATATAAGTAACTGTTTTTTTTCTTTCTCATTTCCCATTGGCTTAATCTGATAGGAATTATTTAATTCAGCAGGAACCATGATCATAAGTTATTGTTTATCTACTGACTTTAAGGAGCCAGATTAGATTCCTATTATATCATTAAAGTTCAAGGCCATCACATCTTCTCTCCCTAAATATATTCTCTCTGAGGCCACCTGCCAAGATTCCTTGAGAATCTGAAGTTGTGCCAGTAGAAACAAAAAAATTAAACTTTAATGGCTACAAAATAACCAGGGAGACCTTAGTGTTTATCAGCTAATCATAAACAATCTAATCACAGTATCTTTAAATAGCTATAATGTCTAGCAGCAACATGACAGCCTGTAACTTTGAAGAAATAGAAGTTTAATGATGACAGCTAGTCAAATGTTTTAAAGTCCAGAAAGCTAAATCAAGATATTGTGTTCTAAATTAGTAATATTATTAGATATTTAATTCTTCAGCTTTTGCCATGGGACTAATTTTAGTAAATCAAACCACATATTCTCAAGTTGTGGGAAATCTCAACCAATATTCAAGCTGCATGTAAGGCCATTTTCTATTTAGAGTGATCACAGAGAAAAATTTCTAAGGCCAACAAAATATAGTACTATACATTTGTCATCAGAAGCTCAAATGGCATAAAGTCCATATTTTTGTTCATTGGAGCAGTAGCTTATATTCATATCTACCAAAACAGAAAAATAAAAGTACAAAATTCTGGCTGTAAAATGCTCAAGATGACAATATTTTGCAAAGTTTCAGTTAATGGTCAGAAAGAACTAAGTCAATTTTACTTTGAGACATTTTTAACAAGTGTTGGCTAAACAAGTGAACAAATACTTTTAGAGATGAATAGGTGGAATGTAGGGGTTACTTTAGTTATGATAATATATTGTACTTACAGTAAACATTATGTGCTAGGCACTTTAAGCACTTTCTACACACTAACTCCTTCAATCTTTCTAACATCCCTAGGAAATAGGGACTATTCCCATCCCCTTCTGAAGCACAGAAAAACTGAGTAACCCATTCAATCAGCCCACGAAGAATCAGCAGACCTAAGCAGTCTTGCTTCAGAGTTTGTATTCTTAAGTATTACACCATAAAATAGTAAAATAATCCTTCAAAGTAGAGATGTTTCACTTAATAGTGACTTGCACATCAGATTATGCTAAAGACTACTCAGATGATCTAATTTTTTCTTTACATAGCCTAACCACTTAATTTTTATTCAATTACTTTGGTTTCTTCCAAAGCTGATTACAGAAAACAAAATGTAAACAACCCATATCTAATAAAATATTAGGCAACTCTTTATTGTCTTATAAACTCCAAAAATTCTGTGATATATAATTGTGTCTAGTCTGAGTTGTATAACCTAAAGCAATGGTTCACAATCATTTAATCTACCATAACACATTTTAGTGTGTGAGAACTCCCTACATACACTTCTGTACTGATGAGACCTGAACATTGTCTTCTGGAAGTAAAGCCCAAGATAAAGCACAACCCTCACAACCATTAGCAGTACACAGGTAATAACTGCTGTCCGTGTGCTGCAGCACAGATAACATGAGCTATTAATTTTCAGCAGTTCCCTGCATTCCAGCAATTCAGTCTTCTCTATCTTCTCTACCACTCAGAAATGCACATGTAACTCTTTAACACAAATGTTATCATACAAATAGCCATGAACATACTTTAATTTTATATATTTAAAAATATGTATTTCACAAAGTTTGGTACTTATAGATAATAAACTATAACCTGCAAGGAGTTAACAATAGAACCTACAGTGTTTGCCCTATGGAGTAATAGCAGATGTGGAGGACTCACGCCATCTTCATTCATCTCAGCACATTCCTTTCCCAACAATCCTAAACTACCTCTTTATCACAACATGGTATCAGAAACCCTCCCTTCCTTCTTTTCTAGCATTACTGAAAAACAAATACGTATCAGAGACTAGGGACTTGAAATTGGGCTGTTGAAATCAAAACATATCCTGGCATGTGATCATAAACTGGGAATGTTAAATATAAATTTTGGGGCAAATATCAGACACCACAGATATAGAATGTTAGACCATTCCTTTTAGAATCTATTTATCTGCTTTCCAGACTGCACAGCTCTGGAGAACAGTGAGTGGCCCCATTTATCTTGGAGCCTCTGTAACCAGAGAAAGGACAAGCGCGTGGTGGGTGCCCAATAAAAGAAATGACCCAATCAATCAAAAAAGCCAACAAAACAAGAAAGCTACAAGATATTTTTGACAAATAGTGAAGAGGTAATATCATCATTAAAAACATAATGGAATCTTGGCTTTTCAAAATCTATGGGTAAAATTTACAAATGCCATTTTATTTGTATGTGAGCTTTAATTTAAAAGGCAAAAGGGAATATACTTGAAAAGAGCCTTCATGACATGATATTACGAGTTTGATTCTATCTTATGAATAAAAATGAAACAAAAATAAGCAATTCTTGTGACTATAGGAGGCATTGGGCAGGTGAAAATTACTAAGTATTGCAATAAATATCATTTTAATGCACTTTTCAAAAACGTGGTTATACGTAATTGAATGTTGTAACATCAATGTTTGTGAATGCAGAAAATTACCGGAAATACAGGAGTGAAATAAGTCAAAGCAGTTTGTGACCCAAAATATCACTCAAAAATACTGGAAGCTAAGTTTATCTGCATTTTACTGTGAGTGTCTACAGTTAATTAATGGAAACAAAAGTCAGAATATTTTGTGTACCCTGGCTGAGAATCATGTTAGTAGACTCTAGATTCCTGCGTTGAGTTCTTGTTTCACCTGAGCTTTTCATCATTTTTCTTGATCCACTGCCATCAGTCTATTAGTTATCACTTCCTGCTACTGCTCTTACATCTGCCTGGAGCAGATTGCATGTTATTTTTTGAGAAAGTAGGCACAAATTACTACATAAGTTTATATATAATAAATACATAATGCATTGCCTTTATGTTTCAAGGACCAATAGCTCATAAGTAGTGGAATTAGGATTTAAACACAGATATGTCTCATTTTAAAGGTAATTCACCTGCTACTTCCATACATAATGATACACATATATAAGCCTTATGTCTTTCTTTGGAAGAGGTAAGGTTTATATATTGTATTTCATTTTTCTTTGAATTAATTTTACTAACTAAACACCTCATCATATATATATACACACACACATACACATATTATATATACAGATTCTTATATATACTAACACAATTTGTATAAATGTGTGTGTATATATACATATACATATATTTGTATATATGTAGGTAAAATATATATAATATTTTCATACACTAATTTCAAATCATCATATATATTAAGTAACTAACCAATAGCAAAGGTAAATAGATTCTTCTTAGCTTACTAAAAGACTGCATGGTATTTATTTTTAACCTACTTTCTATATTTTGGTGACCTTTAAAGTGACTTCAATAATATAAACACATTCCTTATTATGTAAAAATAGAATCCAGATGTAATCAAGGTAAAATTTAGTGAAAGCTCCATAGTAAAAAGTACATATGTATATGCAACAAAATAGTCTAAAGCCCAGTCTAATAATCAGACCAGGTCCTAAGACTATACCAATATCTCTGCTATTTCCTTAGAATAAATTATGATAAACATTTGCCAGGATATAAACATATAATTCTTTACTCCATTCACCCAGACACATTCCCACACAGCCCTGCCACAGCACCCTATTATATTCATTTCCTGTTACTGCTGTAACTAATTACTACACACTTAGTGGCTTAAAACACTGCAAATGTATTCCCTTAACAGAGGTCAAAAGTCTAAAATCAAGGTGTCAGCAGGGCCATGTTCCTTTTAAAGGCTTCAGAGGAGGAGCACATACACTAACCCTCACAGTTCCTAGAGGCTGCTGGCATTCCTTGGCTCCAGTCCCATCCTCTACCTTCCAACACCCCTCCAGCCTCTGCCTCCACAGACATGTCACATCTGTTTGTCTGGTCCTCACTCTACCCCTCCTTTTTATAGTTCTATTGGGCCCACATTAGTAACCAGGATAATCATTCAATCTTAAAATCATTAAATTAATCACATCCACAAAGTCTCTTTTGCCATGTAAGGTGGCATATTCAGAGATTTCAGGGATTCAGATGTAGACACTTTTGTGGGGCCATTATTCAGCCCATCATATATATATATATTAGTTATCACTTCCTGCTACTGCTCTTACATCTGCCTGGAGCAGATTGCATGTTATTTTTTGAGAAAGTAGGCACAAATTACTACATAAGTTTATATATAATAAATACATAATGCATTGCCTTTATGTTTCAAGGACCAATAGCTCATAAGTAGTGGAATTAGGATTTAAACACAGATATGTCTCATTTTAAAGGTAAATATATATATATATATATTTACATATATATATCCTGATTCTCCCCTCATCTGCTGTATTTAATCTGCATCACTTTATAGGCTTTGCCTCTCCACATAATACTAGATTAATTCAATGTATTTATGATATTATCTCTATTATAGAATTGTTAAATGCACCTACAAAATTATATTCTATGTACATATTTTCAACCAGTTTCCATTGAGTTACTTTAAAAAAGCACATTAATATCTAATTTGTATTCATTCATGCAGAGTTCTTTCTTGGAAACTCATCTATCTGAAACACCACCAAGTATTTTTTCAATGCATCTTTTTCCTATGCTCCACCTCCAAGTAACTTTTCCATTCATCACAAACCTTCTACAGAAGTTACTTCAATCTTCCATCAGCCACTGAAATTCCAACAGAATAAGCAGAAAATTCCCCTTGAATCAAATTGTAATGTTAAAACCAAAATGATTACTAGTTTTTATAAGACCGTGAGTACCCATTTCAGGGCATGCTTTGTTTAGGAAGAATTTATGTGAGTTATCTCTCTAATTTGTTCCAAAAAAATGCTCCAGCAAAACAATGTATCATTGGAATTGTAATTAAAGTGAAGTAGATAAATGAGGCAACACAAAAAATACAGGTTCCTAAACTTTATCCATTGTCCTCCTTGCATGCCAGTTGTGGTATATGTAGGCAAAGGAATTTACCATAAACAGCCAACATTACATATAATAACCACATAAAAGAAAGAGCAAATAACCTATAATACCCAAATCCTGACTAACACCTGGTAATGAACTATACACCCTGGGCGCGTTCATGAGTGTTTTATTACCACACATTAAATCCTAACTTAGTGTCACTGAGAACTTAAGATTTGTGTAATAGGTGTTTGGGATGAACACACAATTTGTACACACTGTTGCAGATTTCTTAGCCCAGAATGGAAGCAGTGGCATTGATTAGACCACAATATGGGCCAAGGATAAAATCTGCAACATTCAGATGAAGAAGTATGCTTGAAGTTCATAAATGAATAGTCATAATAGCATTTATTGGTCTTTCCATCTTCAAAGCGTTTTTCTAAGAGTAGAAGAAACTAAAAATCAAAGTACTACAGACCTTGATGCAGATTCTCACGGCCATAGGAGAGACTTGGGGTATTTACTTAGATTGATGGATTCTAGAAATACTCACAAGCATTTTTCTAGATATGGGCTGTTTTACTACTTCCTCCTCCTTGTTCTCTGAAAAGCTCTTGTGGTTGGTTGTTGAATACCTCAAATCTGGGAATAAAGAGAACTTTCAATCTAGCTCCGCCACTATCTTAGCATTAGAGGCAAATGACTGAACATTTTTTTGTGTAAACTTAAGGTGCTACAGCAGAAAATCTCTGTTATTCTCTCTGACACATAAAAAAAAATTCTCCAAGCATAGAAGGGGAAAAAAGTCCAACTGGAATTGATCAGAGAAGCCCTGGCCTTGTAATGTTTGTTGACCATCAGTCTAACTAAACACTGCATTGATGAAGATCAACTAACTTAAAAAAATTTTAATGTGATTTTTGTTTTCCAATTCTTGGGCCCTATTTATTATAACGTTATAATTCAATCAAAAACATGTCTTCATCTGACTGTAGACACTATAATATTCTCAATGGACAAAGACAACAATAGTTAATGATGAAATAACTTTATACAAGAAAAAATTATGTTTGGTGTGGCAGAATAGGTTGTTTTAGGTGAGAATTGTTTCATTTGACACATATTTATAGGAGGTAGGTTATTCTGGGCAGTTTCACCTTCTGAGACAGAGCAGTGCTGATGAAGTAGAACATGGGAAATCTGGAGCCTCTATTTAAATCATTTTAATGGATGATTTGTATTCCTCAGACAGTACTTAGTACTTGGGAGAAATGTTTCTACGTTTTCTAACTACTCAAGGTCCACTTAAAGTAGCATTACAAAAAAAGCATCAAAAAGTGTAACTAATCATTAATAATGCACAGGTTCTTGGGAACACTTTCCTATTAAATCTTTATCATTTCTGTTTGTTCTCAGATGATCCAGTGATTATATATCCTGATAACTAAATCATCCCCACATAAGAAGATGGAAATATTTATGGGGCAATCCAAAGAGTCTGGTAAAACAAAGATGACATGACACATTAAAAGTTGACTGATTTGAGACTCATTTGTTTTCTTTTTCATTTCTGAATATAGACAAAAATACAGTGAAATATTCCACAGCACTGTACAAACTTTTAGATGTACATATTTTAAACAGTCAAATCAGCATGAGAGCATATGAATACTAGAATTACCACAACCATAATTAACTTTGGATATTTGGACATGAGACTCTCTATCCGTAACTAACTTGCACCTACTGGGGCTTGGAGAGTCTAATGACTTTGTGATCAATTATATAATGCCAAAGGTTGTTTTCATTTCCCCATAATTTAGTACACATTTTTCTTTTCTTTTTATCCTCTCAGGAGTAAATGGTACCAGGCCTTTGATCTGTATATTTCCATTACAATAACATGGTAGGGGAGGAAACAAATCTCTTTTTACAGTATTCACTGCCAGGAATTTATAAATGATGTGCTAATTTTTGTAAGTGTGCCTAAATGCAGTGAAATGGGCATTTAATGAATAAGTGAACAACATAAAAACATAAATAACAGTATTTTCTAGTAGAAAAAACTAACTGCTACCACTGTTATAATTCTCTTATTTCCACTTTTCTTTTTTACCCATGCATTATAAAGGCATTTTTCTCAAATTTATTCCAGAATTCCAGCTCACAATATTCTTGCAGAAAAGGCAAACAGGGTTGTCATACTGGGTTTATAAGTTCTCAGAAAGAACCTCTAGCTTCCTGCCAATCAGACCTGATTTCTTATTGTACTCAGCAGCCATCCTTCTTAACAAGTTCTGGGAAACCTTTCCAATAAGGCCTTGAGAGTGTCTGTCATCCAACATACAGTTAGACATTTGTTTCTTAAATTGTTTAGTATTTATTCTTCAATTCATTAGGAAAGATACAACAAAATTTTGACAATCCATAAAGAGTAATGAAAGTCTTTTCATTTTTATTAGATATTAAAATATAATTGATTATATCTTACTAGAAGTGCCAAGTAATTCAGTTTTCTGAAATCCATAATAATTGGGAAATGGCCTAAATTTCTGGTGCAGAGGCGAATTACCAATCCCACTAACTACAAAGTCATTCATAAGATTTCAACTTTGTTGTTTCCAATTATGAAAGTGGATTCCATATTGGATCCTAGAGTAAATCCTGGATCCAGTTTAAGTTCTGTCAAAATGTAGTAAATCAGAAATCCTACCAGTGCCAAAGTATATTTATTTGTAAAACTGGGATTATACCTCTTACCTAAATTACAAGGTCACAGGGATTTGAAGCTATATTAAATGTTAAATAAAAAATCTCTGTGTTAAAAAAAATACATCATGATTTACAGAGTTAAAATTTAAGCATACATTTCCTTTTTCTCTCCTGTGGAGTCTTATCAAATCTCAAAGTATATTCTCATACTGTGTCCTTTTGAAAATGTGTCACAAGTGAAATCCTCTGGTTTCAGAGTTGAAAACAGTATTTATCTGTTCATAAAACACCATGGTAGGATCATTTGTTCATTTAATCAAATACATGCAGAGAGGCGACCATGTGCCACGCACTATTTTAATTGCTGGGAAAATGGCAGTGAACAACATAATCAAGTCCTGTTTTTTCTTGAAGCTTACATTCAAATTTCTACTGATTTATCTATAAACCCATTAATTTAATGTTCAAGGGGCTACCAAGAATAATCAGACCCATATCTCAAAATGTTCTATTAAACTCTAATATTGCAAAGTCTCACATTCATCTTTTCAACCTATTCTTCTGTATGTGAATTCTCCACATCAGTTAAATTAATTAATCAGGTAATCAAGTCCATTCACTTCTTGAAATTGTAGACATAAATATGAATATTAATGTAATGTGAATATATATATATATAAAAATATATTCAGATTTTTTTCTTCTCATTTAGAATGCCTTCCTACATGTACCTTCTAAAATAAGATCTGAAGGCTATGGAAAAAAAAGAAGGCAGCAAATAACCACATGTGGTTGAGGAGCATTATGAAAGGGTCTAAATAAGGAAATATGTGGGCTAATGATTAAAACTGAAATTTTTCCATTGACAAGAGGAGCAAAGACCCTGTGGACGAATTGGATGTAAGTACAATGAGTGCAAGTTAAGAAAAAGTTAGAGTATACTCAGTGATGTTTGCTGCTGTAAAGGATATATGTGGCAGGCAAAAGCAGGAAAAGAAGCTGGAATAAGAGTTAAAAACCAGATTAATACTGTACCACTGATTTTACAACTAGGATATTTGGTATTGTTCATATTTTTTTGGTGTAAATCCAGTGCCTCCAAATAGATTATGAGCTCTTGAAGACAGTGGCCAGACTTTACAACCTTATGCCCCCAAATCTCAATGCAAGCAATTGTACGGAGGAATCTCTCAATGCGGGTTTGTGATTACTTCCGCTAACACTGCTATTGTTGGTGCTGACGTGCATGGTAAACATAATATTGATGACAAGGAGTAAATCTGTAAAAATCATAGCAAAGTAACATTATAATGGCTGGGTGGATATTGCTTTCGGTGGACTTGAATGATAGGAAATGAACAGGTAGAAAATAAGAAAGGGAATTCTACCAAAACAAATGTTCAAAGGTCCAAATATGCAAAACAGTAAAATATAGTAAAACTATAGGACATTACAAGCATTGTCCTCTTTGGATTGAAGGGCTTGTAATAAGTGTTTGGAGGATAAATTTAAATAGTTATGCTAGGACCAAAGTAACAAGGATTTTGTAAATCAGACTGAGATTAGATTGTATTGCAGGCAAGAAGATACACACACACACACACACACACACACGAACATACACACACAGTCTCTTTACTTAGATATCATGAAAATGGCATAGTAGAAAGATATCTCTGCCAAAGTGTGCAGGACATCTGGGATGGGAGGAAGGTTGGTAGATCATATGAGATGGTGGGAAGCCATAAAATCATGGCTTTTCATAGAAAAAAAGGAGAGCAAAATGGGTCATGACAAATTGTTATGCAGTTTTTAAAATAAGCTGTGTTCCTTTTCCAATGGAATTATAATGCTAAAACTGCTCAAATTCAAGCCCTACAATCACTACCCCCTAATATCCCTCACTCATGTTATGAAGTGAACACCCGCCCAGTTGAAAACCTCAAGGATACCATGCTCCCTGTACTGACACATTAAACTGATGACAAATTAAGCTAATTACAAATTAAATTAATCACAAATGTCTACTGATTCATTTCTAATGATATATTTTTTTAAATCATTCCTCATCTCTCTTATGATGCCTTGCAATCTTATTAGACAATTTAAGCTGCCTCTAAACGGTGAAGTGTTGCTGTCATCTGTAAAATGTAAGCCACTTAGCCTGACAAACAAAGATCTTGAACTTTTCCAAGCCTGTGCTTTCAGTGTGACCTGCTTTCACTACTCTGTCAGACACATTTCATGCCAGTCATCCAGGTTTCCCAATTCAACATTGACTGGATACATTTCAAAAGTCTGGAGGCCAACAGTAGAGACAAATTCCACAGAGATATTAAGCAGGCTGGGTCGTGCTTGTAGTTAGCTATAAGATGGTTACTCATTTTAAATGAAAAAAGAAAGCAAGAAAATCAGCTCAAAATGAGTAAAGAATAAAATTAAAGGTAAGGTGTAACTACAAGAGATTACAATAATGCGTAATTATGAGAAAGGAGTGAGGACTCAGAACTCAAGTTGAGGAGGAAGAGGTAAATAAAAGAGAAGGTTTGAGATAGTTTATATTCTAGCTAAAATGGCTAACATTCTTAAAAAGCTTGTGTAACTTTCATAATGAACTCATTAAAATATACTAACCCTCACATATACTATTTACAAAACTTACAGCAATCCTATGAGATAGATACAGTCATTATCCCATTTACAGATGGGAACAGTGAGGCTACAAATAATGTTGCAGTGTATCAAACCCAGAGAATCTGGGTTCAGAGTAAACAGGCTTAATGAACCACTGACACTATTATTCTATATTATAGCAGTTGTGTCTAGAGGAGGCAGGGAAACTGGGAGTACTTGAAGATGTTCAGATATGTAAAAGCTGCTTTATATTTCTTAAAGAAATCTCAGAGATATTTGTCATTGTAGTATTGTTAAGTTTATTGTACAAGTTAGATGAGTCAATGCGTGTTCTATTTGTGTCTAATTCCTAAGATAAATGGTACAAGATCTTTGTTCAACATAGAAAAGTTATTTTCCCATGGGACACCATGTGTCTGGATCAATCACTTTAACGTTCCTGATAGTCTTAGAGTTCTTACTTGCAAGTGCTCATTGAAGACTCTTTCCTAAATCTGAGCAGAATTACAAGATGCTGACATTAAGTGACATAAAAGCATTTGAGTTAGGAAGAAAATGTAAATGAATCAATGATTAAGTAACTGTAAGACAGATAATAGGGTATTTTAACTTGTCTTCTTAGCAGTTTGAACTGATTATTTATGATCTTTTAAAAAAACTATTCTGATTTATTTTAGTAATTCCAGTAGCATCATTTACTGTGTATACAACGCGACCTATTTTCTTTTATGTTTGCATTTACTAAAAGGAAAGCCAAATCTTTGGGATTAACTGTATTGAATTGGTTTAGGTAAAATAAATACCTTTGAAATTTTTTAAAAGTAGAAGCTATGCTTACATTATGAGAGTTTCTGAAATGCATGTAGCTCTCGCATTAATGATCCTCTATTTCATCTATGTTTTTGCAACGCTTATAGGTTACACAATTGCTCATTTCCTAGTTATCAAAAAACAAATGCTATGTCTCTTCAGAAATACTTTCCACTACGATCATGAGATGTTCCGACATGGAGTCTTTGTGAATGTTAATGTGACATTTATTTATACAAAATAGAGTTGAATAGAAAAGAGAAAATATTTAAAACACAATAGGGTTTTCTCTATTAATAATTCTTTCAATACTTATTTGAAAATAATTATTTCTAACTTCAGAATTGTTACCATTAACAGCATGATGTATTTATACATACTCAAGATGAATAATACTGAAAATGTTTTAAATAGATATCAAATAAAATAAAGGTAATCTCTGGCTTATTAATTTGTTAAAAAGTCTAATAAATACGAGGAACACACTAAGAAGGGAGCATTGTGATAAATGAGATTCCAGAGGAGAGTCCGAAATCTAGGTAAATATTAAACTCTAGGACGATGTCTACAAAATTTTAGTAGTAATTATGCAGAAAGAATAAAATTATGGAAAATATATGAATCTATTTTTATACAATTTTTAAAAACTTTTCCTAAATCTTAACAAAGAAAAATAAACATAGAGCAGACTTCTCTGTTCTTGTAAGAAGGGATATAACTTTAGTTTCTATTGGTTTATATTATAAAAATATTCTTCAATTAAGTGAGCTTTTCTGTGGTAGATCAATACATATGTCCAATATTATTTTTCAAGATTCATTAATGTTGAGGTCCAACCATGCCCACTTCCACATCTACAGCTCACTCCTTTTTAAAGCTATTGGATGTCAGAACATATCACACCATATCTGGCAATCACAACTCAAAGGATCATTACTCACTCACATACATGCGAAGCAGGGGTGTCTTTGGGGGATGGAAGGGCGCCACCAGGAGGAAGGTTTGCACATCTGGGAGGAGGGATAGAGAGGAAGAGGGAAAACCCAGCCTCAGGAGCCCTTTCTGGTGGCTCACCTCCCTGTGGGTGTGTTGGGGGTGGTAGCTTAGAGGGAAAGACCAGAGAAATTGGGTGGATTGCCTTGTGTGCAACTTATTAGATGTAGTGTAAGTAAGCAGGGCTGGATTTTGGTCTATTATTTGCCCAGGCCGGTGTTAACTGTTCATCCAAATGTCACTTGGTGATGAATGACTCATTGCTTCTAAACTTATTTCTCCATGATTAAAATAACAGAAATACATTCACTGTATAATATACAAAAAGTTAACAATTTCAAAATTGGTAATGCTTATCAATAATACTTGCTTACTGATTTTCTAATAACTTGAAGCTACATATTTTTTATACCATCAGCACATTTTAATACTGATAAAAAATAAACGATAGAGTATTTAATTGAAGAAAAATGCAAATGACCAATTAACATGAAAAAAATTGATTCATTTCATGTGAATGAAAGCATCACTTATCCAACTGGCAAAATTAAACACAATCTAAAATAATCTTTTATTATTAAAGATGTAAGAAAACCAATGCTTCCACCCTTTAGTAATCAAACCACAAGGTTTTTGGAAAGCAAGTTCATGGTATTTACTTAAATTTAAAGTGTGTATACCTAGAGAAACTCCTTTACCACTAGATAAACATGTGTAAACTACTTCTTACTCTCTCATTATTTATAAGAGGGAAACAAACAGATAAGAGGGAAGAAAGCGAGGGAGGCAGGAATGAAAAAAGAGAAGAACCAAGGTTGGAGGAGAAAAAGAGCAATCTCAATGTTGTGGAAGAATAATGATAGCATATGCATCCTATGGAATACATTACAACTGTTAAAAAGATTAATGTAGGTTATGTATACATACTGATTTGGAAGGTTCTGCAAAAAATATTAAGAAAAAAGTGGTTTGGAACATTTGGAAAAAATCAAGCTGCCCAGAGTGAAAAAATGTCAATTCAGAAATACAGTCTCGGCTAAAAAGAGTGATCATCAGGGAAACCTACCAGGTCACCAACTGAGTTGAACTTGATTATATCTTTATTGCAATGTAAGTGCAGATCAATGATCTTTTAAATCTAAAATAGAGCTCTCATTGTGTCAGGACTGTGTAGGCAATGCTACATGGAATACCTCATGTAATATTTCATATAGTTGCATTAACTAGATACTATTATTATCCCCCATGTAATATACCGGTAAATAGACTAATTAAAAATTCCTAAGTAAAGTCTTCAATGCCATTCAATTTTCAAGAAGTTCCATGCATTCTGACTACAGAGATTTACTCTTTGCCTCTGCCATATTAACTGCACAAATCCTTAAATGAGCACTGCTCTGTATCTGGTGTGCACATGTATATAGGAATGGAGCATATAAATATGCAAATAATCACACATGCTTATATATTTAAATAATAATAGTTATGACATACTCCACATAAATATATTTTAGAGATCCTGAGTTCTAGAAGCAATAAAGAATAAAATTGAATATGTCTTGCACAACCATATTTTTCCTCAGAGATGGCAACTAAAATTTTGTAATCACCTTGTGTTGCCTAGAATATTATCCTTATTTGGCAATGCACTGGCAGGTGAGAAGAACTGAGACACAGAGGAGGGTAAGTGACTTGTCTGGAGTCACACAGTCACTGCCTAACACTAGGGATGGCAGCTCTCAAGTCTCAGATCTCTGCTGAGTTCACCAGATCACGAACATTTATACAGTGAACTTCAGAAGTTCAAAACCCTTTTAAGTCCCTATTTGAACAAGCTGTATTTTCCAACAGTTCTTTTCAAAGAACAATGCTAGAAACCTCAAACACCCTAGTGACTTGCTTTTTAGAAGAGCAAATCTGAAATGTCAGGGATAGTGGCTAAGAAGGTCCTGCTGCAGTACGCTGGGGTTTGCCCTAGTTATTTTCAACTTGTCTAGACTGAGATGTTGTACTTCATAGTTGTGTCTGCTTTTCATTAGTTGTTGTGTTTTTATTTTCCAAAGGATGTGCATAGAGAAATCTTTCCTACCCAAATTACATAAAACTGACCAGGTTTATCTAAAATTTAATCTGCATAAAACTGTCATAAGTGTATTAGCTGGGGTCCAGTTAGAAAAACAGAATCCATACTAACTACTTCAACAGAGGTAATTTAATGTAATGAATTGTTTACCCCAGACTTGTGATACTGATTTAGATAAAAAGAGAATACTGAGGGGATCCAGTGACAAGAACTACAAAAAGTGGCCACTATCCCTACTTCAAAGAAAGGGAACATTGGGGAATATCAGAATCAAGAAGCTTGGCTACTCTGGCGCCTCGGGGCTAGCAGGAGGGCCTCCACAGGGTGTGAGGCTGCTTTGGGGAACCTACAGGAGTTGGAGGCTGGAACCAACTGCTGTGGTGGAGACAAAGATCAGTTACTAGGCAGGGGGTGCCTGGAACCACAAGCAAATAGGAGGGTGATGCCCATCTCCACTCCACCTGCCTTCCACTCTCCCTCTAGTGCCTCCAGTTGGTGGACTCTGACAGGAAGCCATTGGCAAAGGGAATACACCAAGATGGGCCTCAGCCCTGGCATGGCAAAACTATACTAGGGAATTCCACTTGAGAAACAAAAGTTTAGCAGTCTATTTCCTCCTTTAGAAAAGTATACATTTTAATGGATTTGGTATGTGGGAGGGTTGGGAAGCGGGGGAGGCACCAGAGGTGCATATGTATGTGTGCAGGCTTTTCTGTAGCTTGGATTAGTGCAGATAGTCTCTTAGTAATTGGTTGTTAACTGTTGCTTGAAAGCTTTTCATCGTTCACCTGTGTGTTAAACAATAATTTATTAATGTTGCCAACAAGTACGAGGCTGTATATCATAGCAGAAAGAGTTTCAGCTTTGGAATAGCAGGAATGAGCTTAAATACCAATTCTGACAATTCCTGGCTGAGTGTTTTAGGGAAAATTATTTACCCATTCTGAACTTTTTTTATCACTAAAAAATCAAGATAATATCTATTTTTAAGTTGTTATAAATATTAAGGGTATCATATTTATAAAATTTGGCCAGTGCCTATTGTACGGTAGTGCCCAATTTAACATTACTGTAATACTAGACACTTTGATTTGAATGATCTTATTTAGTCTTCACAAAACCTCAGTAGAAAGGAAAAAATCAAAGCTCTACAGAATGCTATTACCCACAACACACTAATTGAAGACTTACAGAGATGATCTCTTTCATAGCCAGGTGATACACATATTGTCTTGTTTTTCCAAATGAGACTAATTAAGTTTAGACAGGTGACATGCCAGCTAAGTTCTGCACAGTTAGCATGCAAAGCCATGGTATTTTGCTGTTATCACTGTGTTTTTGTTTGTTTTCTGGTTGTTTTTATCACGGGCCTAGAAATAATACATATACTAACTTAATTCCCATGAGTTTAGCTAAAATGGATAGTACACAACTAGTAGATGGGTCAGGAACATATTTTCTTTGGTTTGTTTTTCTTGTTCCTATAGCCAATATTTACCTTCTTTCTTTGTAGTTCTGGTGTATTACCTCTCTGGCCACCTTATCAATATTGAAAAAGAAAACACAACTCCAATTTCTGATACATTTTGCTTGGTTGATTTTAGGAGTATTTGTATTATTTTTTCTCAAAAGTTTAAAATTCTTCTGCCCTTAGATATTTCTTTTGCCTACCAGTAATTTCAAAAATAGGCCTTTAATCTCAATTTTTGTTTAGATTAGCCATTTAATACATTACATTTTGTTGAACCAATACAGAAAAACAAACAAACCGTGATGGGTTTTACAAGTTTGCATACAGCTCTGGATTTTACCGTGTTTTACCATTTATTCTACTCTTCTAATAAATAAAATGGTTTATCTGAGTTCTTTTTCTACTTTGCAAGTGTTTCTTATTTTCCTTGTCTATGTCTGGGGTATATATATATTTATTCAATATCAATATGCCAAGGCCTGTGGTAACTTTAAATCAATCTTTTAAAAAATCCTTTGGGGTTTAATGTTTTAAGATTTAGATTGTGGTATATATACACTTTAAACTTTCAAACAAATTGTTGAAATTAATGTAAGAAATTGACAAATGGACAAATTGAATGAATGGACAAATACACTAACATTTTAAAACACAATATGTTATTCAGTCAATTTAGTTATCAGTGTGGAAGAATGTTGATAATCACAGATGGAAGTCATTTTAAAACAATTAATGATTAGCAAGAGACTTCAACTACTGCTGTTTTATGAGAAAATGTAATTGATCACACACCTTCCGGGGTAGCGAATATGCCCAGGTTGAGAGCATTCTTGAGGAAACTTATCACCAAGAAAGCTAACTACATCTGAAACTGCTGTTTTGCAGACCAACATTTTATCTGTTCCATAGAGAATTAGCCATAAAATTAGAACATCAGTACATGAAAAGTAGAGGCTCATCATTTTCTGTTAGAAGTAGTTTTCACTTCAACACACTAAGTAGAATACGTGTATTCCAGCCTTAACCTGGAGGCGTGAGAGGAGTTAGCCGTGTCACCTAAAGATTTAGCACTTTTTTCCCCTATAGATTGGTGGGTAGTCAGATACTCACTGGACTTCTCCTTGCCAGAGTACACTTACTGAATTCATCATTCAAACTAACAATAGGATTAATGTTCTTGTACAGAAATAATCTTAGTTCAAATAGCTGTGCTTTAAATCCACTAGGAAACAGCTATAAGGAGCAAAGCTAGCAGTCTCTTCCTTTGACTCTTCTAGTAGCTCAAGGAATGGAAATGATTGAAACCCTATTAAATATTGAGTCCGTGCTGAAATCAACATTCAAAACATACTACCTTCTTTGCTACATTGTCAAACAGGCCTAAATCATTTATCCTGTACTGTGCAGTAACATCCTAACCAGTTCCTTTCTTCTATGCTAGCCATATAGCTATTAGCTACCAAGTTGTCAAACTGATCTTGGTGAAATAAAATTCAGATCATGTCAATCCTCTGTTTAACATACTCCTGATATTTTTAATAAAACAACAAACTTCTAACATGGCTTATAAGGCCTTAGATGAATAAAGATTTTATTCATCTTTATTTAAATTGCATCAGTTTTTTATCTGTTACTTTTAAAATATATTACTACTGTCGGCATTATTGTCTTAGTATGAATTTCCTCATACAGTATCTACTAGTGTGAGACCAAAAAAATCTCTATTTGGGATAAAATGATATAATAATCATTTAGATAGCTTACCTGTTTATTCACTCATTCATTCACTTATTTAATAAATATTAATTTACTTATTTAATAAATACATATTTTCCCTACATTTTACTAGGAATGTTGATGAGTATTAGAGTACCACAGCAATAAACAAGAGGTACAATCATTGACCTCACAGAGGTCAAGGTTGGACTTAAGACTGACAAAATTTCATGTTTTATCTTCAAGCAGAATTTGAGAAAGGCTAGAAGACTGCTGAATCTTACTAAATATTATTTTTGTTTCAACAACCATAAATCAAAAACATGCATTCATAACGCATTCCTTACCAACACAGATAGTTGAAAACATTGTAGTCTTTCATACACATGATCGCATTGACTTGTGAGAAGTGCAGATTGGGCAGGAAGTGAACTAAAAAGTTATTGGGAATTTCTGGTATTCTTTGAATAAACTTATCCTTGTCTGTCAAAGAAAAGACAGACAAAGATATAGAAGATGGAGCTGAGGAAATCACAACAAAATTACAAGTATTCTAAAATGACCTCATAAGAAGGAAAAGATATGAGATAGTATGAGAAAAATCAACATTTATCTAATAGACTGTGTCCTTACACACAGGGAGAAGGCCTTGTGGAGGTTTGAGTTATACTGCCCCAAGCCAATGAAGTACCAGAAGGTAGGAGAAAAGCCTAGAACAGTTCCTTCCTTAGTGCTTTCAGAGAGCATGACCCTGTCAACACCTACATGTTGGAAGTTTATCCTTCAGAGCCATGAGACAACAGGTTTCTGCTTTTTAAGTCACTCAGGTTGTGGTACTTTGTTAGGTCAGCCTTAGCAAACTGATACATGTATCAATGTAGGCAAGTCTTAAAAGCATTAAAAAAGCAGGATGTTATCGTACAACATCAAGAGTGAGCCCTAATGTAAACGATGACTATTGGGTGAGTACGATGAGACTGCATGTGTGGGAATAGGGGAAATCTCTATACCTTCCTTTCAGTTTTGCTGTGAACCTGAAATGCTCTAAAAATAACGGTTTTAAAATTGACAAAATATCTTAGTATATAAAATTTTAAACTATGTGTTTTTTTATTAATGCCTACATTTGCAGAAAGCACATGAGAACAACATGTACACCTGAGGATCATGGTTTCTTCTAGGAAGAGATTGATGGAGAAGGACTGAGAGTTAATTTAACTATAGAAATTTCAGTGTCCTTTGTTAGAAAATGAAAGAGAATTTAAGCTGAGGGGAAATATTTCTATATATTTCAGTCTATTAGTAAGTACATTATATCGTTTCATGTATATAAGTTTGTTTCTTTGAATTGATTCACCATCACAAATTGTTAGAATTGAAAGTGAAACACAAAACACTACATTACTCTATATTTTAATGTCCAGTGGACCCAAAACCATAAGCCAGTATTCCATATGCAAAGCCACTGTGACTATTACAGAGAGGGCAGATATGCAGACCAATGTAAAAATTGAGTCATCACTAGTTTCACTTGCACATTCAAAATAGAATGGAAAATGTGTAATCATTTGAAATATTAGAAACACCATCTTTTCTCCTAATCATTAAATTTGGAGATAATAATCAAAATCCTGGTCCAGTGTTTGGATTAAAAACTAAAAGTGACAGACTAACAAATCAGTCCATTTTTACTCAACAGAATAAAGCTACCTACATATTGATTTCTCCATTTAATTTCCCAAACAATTCACTTGGCTACTTTCTAATCTCAGAACTGAGTTAATAATACTCCTTAAGAACCTCACAATTATTGTGGCAAAGACTTTGTCAGTACGATTTCTAAACTGCTTTCTCCTTCTCTGTCCTCTGTGTTAAAACAGAAACACAACTAGTGCTCTGCCTCTTTAAGTATAACTTCATACAACCTCTAAAGGGTATTCATGCATGAGACAAAATGCCTCTCCCTTTTGACTAATGCCTGGAGCAAGAACAGTGAATCCATATTCCTCACCGCAGACCATCTAATTACACTTCAAAAACTTACAAAGCACCCTTGAGGCTATTCCATGATAAAGCCCAGCAAAGAGAACAGGTGGCTTCCGCCACTTTCGTATGCATCCTGTTCATTGACTATCCCAAAAGGATAGTAGCTTTAAATTTTTTTAAAAGACTAATTGAAGAACAAAAGGGGAAAACCATATTTGTTCTTAAAATATGTTCTCAAGTATCTTCAAATCATTATCTTGTTTTTCCCCTATGGAAGAAAGCACAATTTGGGGCAAATTTCTGAAAAAAAATTACCATTCCACTGCATCTTAACACAATTTAAATCTCAAATACCTACCAAAGTAAACACTTTCACTTTGCTAGCCATTAGTCATAGCAGATTCAGGTGTATTGATTCAAAATTATATAACAAGTATATTTAAGGAACAATTCTGGCAGCTAAATATGACAATCAAAAGATAATATGACATTCATATAACAATGGAATTCATAGTTAAGAAACAAACCAATATGAAATAAGAAAGAAAATATATCACTGAGCATGTCAAACTGTTTTATCAAAAGTACTATTAAAATTATGGCAACTTTTGAAACCACAATGTTGCTCATGTGAAACCTTCATAAGATTGTATGTCAATGATACCTTAGTAAAAAAAAATTATAGCAACTTTCCATAACTATAACCAAGAGCTCTTAACACTGGATATTTCCCCCTATATAAATGCATTAACATAACAAGATTTCTGTAAAGTCAAAGTAGGCCTGACACTGTGGTCAGGTCCATATAAATAAGCTTTGTTAAATGTTTATGACTGACTGTGTTCTGTTGCCAATTAAGAGGAAGGATCAATGTGACTAAGAATCGTAGTCTGAAGACTTGTAGGAGGAAGCAGGCATGGGATATTCAGAAAAACACTGCAAAGAGGTTCTTTTTCTCTTTAGTGTAATTGTTATTATTTTCTCCTGCAAATTTCCAACAAGGTCATATTATTTTTTAAATGTAATGATGTTTTCCCAGCTTTATTGAAGTGTGATTGATAGATACAAATTGTACATATACAAAGTGTATAGTGTGATGTCTCAATATTTGTATATATTGTGATTGCCACAGCCAAACTAATTAACATGTCCATCACATCATAGCATTTTGATAAAGTTCATATTTCATATGTTCATAATTATTTTATAGATGAAGGTGGGGTTTGAGTAGGTGGGAAAATATATCCACTGAAATATTTTAGAATCACTAGGAGAATGAACTATAGAGGAAAAAATAAAATTCCAGTGAAAAGGTTCATGCACTTTGAGCTTTTATTCAAAATGCTGTTGATAATACCTATATAAATTTACTGGTGAGGTTTTTTACCTAGTTCAGTGACCGCTGCTTACTTACTGCATAGCAGGCATTAAAATTTATAATCTAATGCTGTACAATTCTTCAAAGAGATTAATAAATATTTATCATGAGATACTTAAATTTTATGATAAATATCAAATAGTTTAGTATGCCAAAGTATAATTCATATAAATTTTTTTAATGCCAAGGTCTGTCAAAAAATTATTCTGTAGTATTCTTTAATTCATACACACACACACACACAGAGGCACAAGGCAGGGAGTGAGAGTAGCTATTTTAAGTAAACTGTCATAGAGACAGGACACTGTTTAAAACAGAGTATATTAGCTAGCTCAACTAAAATAAAAAATAAAACAAATAAATATTCCATGGCTGTGGAGATTCCTAAATTGAAAAACAGACAGGAAAGTTTTAATGTCTACACATTCACTGAAACAACAGTGTCATTTTCTTTGAATGCAAGCAAAGAAACTAAAATGAGTAAGGTTTGTATTTAAAAGTTCAAAAGATTTACAACTAAAAAAATGTGAGGTATTAATTCTGTATTCTTTTTAACATTGACACATTTTTTGGTAGTATAACACATATATTTAAAGGAAAAGAAGATAAAATTCCCTCCAAAAAAGAAGAAAGTTGTGCTGAGCTGGTGAGAATTAGTTTTCTCTTGTATGTTTTCCATTTTCACTGAGCAATAGTTTTTACGAATTTCTTTTTTCCCATCTTTGTCCATACAAACAATGGTTCTTGTAACTTAAAAAAAATCTAAAGGAGAAAGTTTGTGGTAATAAATGAGCTTAATTTTTGAACTATAATGAAAAAAAGAAGTTTTCCTTTCAAATGTCTTTGCCTTCCATACAACTATTGTAAGTTAAATGAACACAAGTTTGCAATATTGTGTTCCATGATTAATCATTTCCTGATACTCATGATGTAAGCTATTTTTCTTTCTAATTTTATTATATCAGTACACATGAAAAATTATACTGATTTAAAATCCTAATTAAAAGAGTGGAGAAAGATAATTTGTCATTGTTTATGTTTAGAAATTATAATGCAAAATTATGGGAGTAAAAATCTACATAAACATTAAATATTCCACTGAGTAATGAGATTTTTAAACATGTTTCTTTTATCCGTTGTCTACCTTTCTCTCCAAAATATGTGAAAATGAATTAATGTTGAGATTTTTAATTCTCTACAAACTCTTTAGATCAATGAAACTTCCTTAGAAAAGCACAGAATGTTTAAAAAAGAACCACAGATTGGAGGAGGAATAGTTATGAAATTTACTGAGTTAATATTACTTAAATTCAGATTACTGTGCACAGTATATTTACATCACAAAAATAGCACCACTTTCCCTGGTCCCATCAAATCTTAAAACTCTCTAGATTCGGTAAACTGCCTAGTGCATAAGATGTATTTGCAAAGCAAAACAGCCAAAGTGAGTTAAATTTTTTTGAGAATTGAGAAAACTTTAACTGAAATGTGCATGTAGAGATGGGCAATCATTTAAGTCAAAGTCTTTGGGTTGTTAATCATTGCTCATGTTTCCTGGACATTTGCTTAGTTATGAAATATTTCAAGAACATTTTTAATCTTATGTATTTAATTACAAAGAAATGGCAGCAATGGAAGTGCTGGCAGGAAAATATATATAATTGTTACGGAAAAAAGAGATTAAAAGATAATTATGATCAGAAAGAAAATATCATACATTCATATGTATTGAAATAACTGGGTACTGAATAGTAAGACGACTTCTGAAGAACAAAAAGCAAATTCTGCAACATAAGAAAAGTGTTGGTCCTATGCAATGTTAATGGGCCCTCAGCAAATACAGAAGAAAAGTAATTCATTAAATGGAAAATTTTTCCATTATGTGTTTAGAAGTTCAGATCAATGTCAGATGCCCACTAGACACTGTTAGGACAGGAAAAGGCTAAGGCATTTCTACTTAGAAGCCAAGGATGATAAAAGTCTGTACGTCTTTATGTTTATGAACTGAATTTGGAAAGATTTGTTTCCCTCTTCAAGAAGAGATCAGATTTCAGAGCCATTATTTTTCCTACTTGACTGCATAGTAAAGTCTGCCAAAGGGAAGGTGGGAGGAGAGAGAAACTTGCTGAAAGGAAAACCATGAATCAATATGAATAACTACTATGCAAATTTCTTTGAAAATAGGGGCAATCAGAGTGAATGCCTGAACAGAGCTCTTGCAGGCTGGCACTGTAAAAGACTGCTCAGAAGACAGCAAAGGGAATTTCCATACTAAAGGCAGGTCTTCGCCACTTTGCCTACTGTGGCAGATTTCGGAGCATTCATTTCTGTGGTTCTGTTTTTGAACCCTTCTTTACCCTGTTCTTCAATTTTCTTTTCCTTCATGGGAATGGAAGAAATGGGAATAGTAATAGAAAATACCCTATGAATCTAAACATGCTGTGGTAGCTGTTCTGTTTTTTCCAACTTGTTAAAGACTAATAAAAAGGAGAAACATGCACTTAGTTTTAGAATCATTGATGAAATGTTAATGCTGATTAGTGTGTCACGAGAAGACTGTATTTTTAACTAATCACATATGCTACTTAATTTAGGATGGGAGAGCTTGAAGGGAGCCAAGTAATTAATGGGTCTTGGAAATGTTTAATTAAAACTTTAATCAACATAAAAGGTGCATAAAACACAATTATTTTAGTCCAATATGATTCTATCAAAGTATATCAGCTATGAGAAGAAAGAGCTGCAAAGTAAACACACACACACTCCTATTCATTGATTTATAATATGTCACCTATCATCTTTCTCAAACTTGATTAGTAATAAATGAAAATTTTCTTTCCATTTCAAGTCATGGAAGCATATTGATATACATGAAGTCATTACTTTCTTCCTTTCAATCTGATTAAATTGCTCAGTACATGAAAATGCATAACCACAAGAGTTGATTTGCTATCTCTTTGCAGCAATAAATAGCATACACACTATAAATACATTGTTTTATTAGGGCATAATGTAAATGAGTGTAACCAACGAAGAGTAGATAGAAATGATAACCTTAAAACAGACCTCCAGCTACACAATTATTATTCTTAAGAGGTAGAAAAAAATGGGCATTTTGATAGGCTACAACTACCTTCATTTCTGAACTGAAATAAACATATCACATTAATTTCTCCAGTACGAATGGAAGGGGGAGGAGCACGTTGGGCTTTACAAGAAGATATCACACCCTGTTTTGGTTAATGGAATGGAGTCTGGTATCAGCTTAACTGGCTTGTATAATAGATCTTCTGCTTATAAATTCTGTGATTTAGGCAACTTGCCTAAACTCAGTGCCCTCATCTGTTAAATGGGGAAAACACTATGCCTATATAATAGGGTCACTATAAGACTTGAATGGTTTATTTTATGAAAACAATTTAGTAAGTTTTCTACAAGTAATATGTTAAATAACGATTTATGTTCCCTTCTTATACTGTTAAGATAGATTTTTTTGATTTGAAAATATATCCTATTTTTGTGAATTAATATTTGCTAAGAATCATTTTAAAATGCATATCCCAGAAGAGGAATCAAGAACTCATAATTTCAAATCAGTATGATTTTTCCTACATGCGTTATTGTTTTTCTGGTCAATGAGGAGTCTAGTAGCCCAAAGTGGTGGTGTTCTAAGCATAACTCAGCATATACTGCATAAGAATTAATAGGTATAATTATTAAAAATGTAGATACTTTGACCAACACTGTATCTATCATATCAAGGGACCTGGTTTTTGAAATGCTAGTGGAACATAGAAATGTATGCTACTTAGATTAATTTTTAAGAAGCGTTGCTTCATAGCAACCTTCTTGAACAAGGTCCATATAATATAATAAATGACTACATAAACTTCCATTGTAAGGTATTTTTTCACGGTAAAAGTTTTCGTTTCAACTATTTTATCTTAAAAAAGGCTCATACTAAAAAACATCATGGCTATTCAATGCTAAATTAATTAAAATATTTACATTCTGGTATTAAAGCATGGCAAAATATTGCACCAGCATAACTTTCCTAACACACAGTCCCACTGTCTCACATGCAGCACCATCAGACAATACCATTATGTATTCTTGATATGCCTCTTTGATAGTATATACTTTTCGGCTTTTACTCAGTGTATTTCTACAGCCCAAATTCTACATACATGTCCAAATTCTATATACATTTCATGACCTTATTCAAATACTGCCTCTGTCACTAAACCTTTTGATTCCCTCGTCGAGAAAAAGAAGCTATTGCTTCTGATTGTCCACATAATTTATTAATCTCCTTAATAGACCTACTTATAACTTAATCTTCTAGTTATTTGTGTGCACATATGATTTCTCTTATCAAACTCTTACTCACTGAAAGCAGGAATTATTATTCATTTCTGTATTTCAAATGTTACCTAAACAGTGTCTCTCTAATAGTAGTTATTTATAATTATTATAGACTACAGGTACCAATGGAAATAAAACTAATGTAAATATATATACATAAATTTTTCAGCCATTTATTTAATTAGTCATTCATTTATGAGATTTATTTATGCCCATTTTACTCTATTTGGGACATGAGATTAATATCACCATCAAGTGAGTTAATGTATTCATTAATGTATAAATTTGAATATGAACTTATTCTTCCCAATATTAAAACATTCTCTCTCATTTAAGTGCTTATGCCCTAAGATGAAAATGCATGTAAATTTTCACACCTAGTTTTCCAAGAGACTAGGACCCAGTCACATTTTCACATCAGAATACCTGCAAACAGGTAAGCAAGGAAAGCATGATCAGAAATCTGAATTATTGTAGTTCTTGCACCTGGAGATTACACAGGGACCAATTATGTACTACATACATCCAAGGACATGATAATGTTCAATACCTATTTTAGTTTCTTATTCAAATTGGATCCAGAAACAAAGTAAGAGATATAATATATTTTACTAATGGGCTTCAATTCAAATTTTCTAATATAACACTCATAAATTATCTATCCCATCACTAGAATGAAAACTAAAGGAAAAGCAAGATAGCAATTATAAAAATTAAGCCAGATTTATGGAAAACTAAAGTTTACTCAATTATGACATATAATGCACAAATCATTGCTCTCTGGGGATTTCCAGGTATTTTACAATTTTAATCGATATTTCCATTTTACCAATTAAACAATGGAGGTATGACTGAATAGCTAGAAAAAAGGTTATCCTTTCTAATAAGGGTATCAAGTCAGTGGTCTTAATTGTACCTAATTATATATAGGTGATTTACTTCTAAGGCATGAATATTTTTAAATTTCTTAACTTCTCACATGCAGGATATTATAAGAGGGAAATCTACAGCATATTAATGCACATTGTTTATAGAGGTTATTTGCCACTACAAAATGTTCCAAGCATAGAAAAAATAAAAACCCAATTTTATTTGTGTACTCATTTTCAGTCTCTATTTTGTTAGAATGGGAATGAAAGAAACACTAAGCCCCTAGATCCAATACCAGTAATCTTTATAAAGGAAGTCTAAGGAAGAAGTTTTTCAAAATCAGAAAAGCCAAAGAAGAATCAATATAGGAAAATATATTTGTTGTTTCTGAAATATTCAGTTACCCAATCCAAAGTAAAAATTCAGTTGATGAACACACACAAAACACAAAAAAGGAGGGACTTTATATCTAGGGCTGATATCAGGAATAGAAAATTGTACCAAAATCATATTTTGAAATAATCTACCTTCTGTATGGAATTACCTTTGAAGCTCAGCCTGGGATATCTGAAAAATAATATATTCTTGAAATTTCTTTCTAGTTTTATTGTTTGATTAATATAATGTCTTAAACAAGCATCCTTTGATTTAAAAAAATATATATGTGCATACATCCTGGTGGTGGCAACATATTTAGGGAAATAAATATATGTGTGGTACAGAATTATGTTAATCTAAGTAGAATATTAATACTACATAGTCTTATAAAGTCTACTATGTAGTCTTCACAGATAGGTAAATAGAAAAAATAAGAAGCTTCTTTTCCCTTCCTTTAGGGTATTTACGGTAACTTTTTCAACAGTCAGCATTTATTAGACATCTAGGAATTACTTAAACTAAATGTGTATTTCTCTCATTGTAACAGTAATCATAGAGGAGGTTCTGTGTGTGTGTATGTGTGTGTGTGTATGTGTGTGTGTGTATGTGTGTGTGTTTGGGGTGAAAAAAGGAAGATGAGATGGAGAATTAGCTTATACCACAATGGTATTTATTATAGGTAGTATTTTTCATGATTTGCTCTCAGATTTCATATGTAAGCATTTCATAATACTGTGAGAATTCATCAATTTGCTATCAGTGTCATATATAGTATATAAGTTAAAATATCCATAAACCCTGGAAATAAACATTTACTATAAACTTACCCATGATCACTACACTTTCAGTTATTTGTTATGAATAACTTGAACTATCTCCTCAGTGCTATACCATATCACTGAATTTTAACATTTTGAGATTTATGTTCACTTTTTAACAAATCAACAATTACCAATAAGAGATGTGCTGCAAATTTATACCTAGGCATCAAGACTAAATAAAGTTAAGACTAAAAAGTAGGATTATTTGGGAATAAAGATTTTAAGTGGGGAACAGATCCAGTCACTATTGGTGATTTATCATTATATTTCCACCTGGGTATATAATTTTGTTGTTTTTGTTTTTATGTTTATTTGTATGTTTGTTTTTATGTAGTTTATTCATAGGTAATAAAATTGTATCATATAAATCATAGGTATTTACACAGAAAAGTCATATCACTATAAATCTAAATATGTAACATTCCATTCTTTCAAGGAACTTCTAATTTACTCTCAGTAACATTTTAATACACAGCCGTGGAGCAAGTGATAGTTCCTATGGCCAGGATTCTCACCTGGCCCTGGTCGGCTGGCTCACTACCCACATGTGGGCAATATGTTGTTATTGACTCTATATAAAGAGCACCACCCAGTGCTCTGGGCTGTATCATTTGCAGGGCTGAAGGGCTGCAGAAGAGGACAGGAGCTGAGATGGATGCAGGGACAGAGAGGCCCAGAGGAGAGATCAGCTTGCTGCATGCTGAGTGGCTAGTGATTAAAGTTATAAACCGTTTCACACCAAAAATGTTCCACTGTCATTTTCTTTGGTCTCATTGTATCCATAGTGAACTTATCCGGGGCTGAAACCCATTGGCGAGACATGTAAATTAACATTGTTTCCTCAAGACTATCTTGTACTATTTTAAAAAGTATTTATTTTACTACGTTCTTCATACAAAAATTCAATTAAGATACATCACAAAATAGCAGATTAATGGAGGAGATGGAAAAGAAAGGCTATTAATCAAACTAGCTCTCTTGTCAAGGGGTTCCAGCCCCCGCAAATTCACTATGGATTCAATGAGACCAAGGAACGACAATGGAACGTTCTTGGCGTGAAAGGGTTTATACCCAGCTTTATTCCCACAGTGGCAGGTCAATCACTAGAATCCCATCCACTCAGAGCGAGTCTGCATGTAGCAAGCTGGTCTCTGCTTCTGGGCCTCTCTGCACCCCCAGCCATCTCAGTCTGTCCTTGGCGCTGCCACCACTCCAGCCTCTGCTCTCCTGCAGCCTTGCAGCCGTGCCACTGTGTCACCCAGAGCACTGGGCAGGGCTCTTTATAGAAAGTCAAAACAATGCATTGCACACAAGTGTGTAGTGAGCTAGCTGACCAGGGCCAGGTGAGAATTCTCGACCTAGGAACCTTCACTTTAACCACACCACCCCTCAAGGATTCTCGCTCTCAATCTATGTGCCCTCAATCCTCTGCAATGGTCCCTGTGTGAGGAAGCTAGAACATTGTAACCAAATTCCATAATAACATACAAATAACAAAATAACCCTCAAGCCTGAGGAGATCCATTGCCACCATGTGGTCATCCTGGTTATATTCAAACCAGTTCTACTCAAATGAGTTAACCAAAAGGACCATGGGTGGGCCTCATAATACCCACCTTCTCCAGCCGCCCCAGCAGAAAGTCTTGGAGACACACAGGCCAATCTTGATGCTTTGTCTCTGGCTTCTGCTTCATCCTCAGTGGCCAGAACCACTGCACTGGTCTCAGTTGTTGCCACAGCTCCAGTAAGATTCTATTTGACTTGCCATCCAATTTCTTTCTGTCTGCTCCTGCCTTTATCAAATCAACCCACATCTGGGTCCTCACGACCTTCATGGGGCCCTTTAAATTCATCCTTTTGTTGTGCCCTGGTTCAATAGCTCCCCCTGGCTGACTACCCTAATCTATACCTTGCTTGGTCCCCTAATAATTTTATTACTCTTGTTCACCTTCGGACCCTGCATTCTTAATAAGTTGGTTACCTTCATCAAAGAGCGAATAAACACAGTGCAGCCTATGGTATTACGTGTGTAATACCAACAATTGAACCCTGATGTTCTTTAAAACTTTGGGCCCATGATTGGACCCAATGTACAAGAAAAGGGGGAAATGTGATACCCTAGAGTTACTACATGAAAAGCCATTTTGAAAAATCAACCACATGTTGTAACTGCGTGGCCTGAGCCCAAAGGCGAGTTACTGGAAAAACCACACAATGTCCCAGTAACTCCCACCCCAGATAGTTCCCCTAGCAACGACCACAGGGTGGAACTCAAAGGTCGAGATGCTCCTTAAAGATAAAATACCTTGCATACCTTGCATGTTACATCAGCTTGCGGTCAGGGCAGCTGGACTCAACCAATAAAAAATGTACAAGACATGCTTGCTTTTAAATCATCCAAGCAGCATATGCCAAGTTAGAGTTCCCAGCTTCCTTAGCCTTACAATGCATAAAAACCCTGCCAAACCTTGGCTCGAGGCTCGCAATCCTGACCCATTGCGTTGGTGAAAGTTGTGGGCCCGAGCTCGAGCTTGAGCTTGAAATAAACGACCTTTGTGGGTTTGCATCGGAATAGGCTCCTGATGGTCTTTCGGGGTCTCGCGACTGTGCTAACTCTAGGGTATCACACTTTGAGAAGCAGACTGTATTTCCTTTTGTGCTTTCATTGCTTGAGCCTGAGGATAGGAGCAGAGCATGGAGTGCTCCACGACCTGGGAAGGGGGCTGCACCTCTCCTGCAGGAACCCGCGGTTGCCAAGTCCTTATTTTCCTTCAGGCTTTCCACCAACTTTCAACGTGGTGGGGTTTCAACCCAGGAGGGGCTGATGCCTCCGGCACCCGCAAGGCCTCCACTCCCACCTGTTCATCAAACCTCCACACCTCCATTTCTGGGACTGATGGCTCCACTACATCCTTCACCTGCCCCACGGCACCTGGCAGCCTGTGATCTCGGGATGCTGCTTCCTGTGCCGCTGTGCTTTCTCATGCTACTTCCTCTCCGGCTACCATGGCATCCTTTACCATTTCCACAGCACCTCGTAGTGATGACATTTCTGTCACCAACACATTTTGTACCTCCTTAGTGGCACCTCGCAGCTCACATTCTCATGCTGCCCTTCTCATGCTTCCTGCAGGAGGGTGTCTTTTCCCGTATGGCCTTTCTCAATATTGTGAGACGAAAACTCCCCACCATTCCTGCAGCCTCACAGGCACTGTGCTTCTCTAAGGAATTCCCTATTTTGCTGAGGGTCAACTTTACTGTCTCAGTTGTTGCCTCTACCCCTTCCCAGTCTTGGGATGGAGCCTGGTTCTCTAGGGGGTAAGCCACATAGGACCACATGTCCACAGGGGGACACTTGAATGTCTCCCCATCCACAGGTGCAGTCCGCTCAAATATTCCTCCCATGAGGGCAGCCTGTTCTTTTACTTAGTCAACAATGAATCCTGCCAACTATCACCGACTATCTTGCCAATGGGTTACAGCCCCAGGCAAGTTCACTGTGGATTCAATGAGACCAAAGAAATGATAGTGGAAAGTTTCTGGGGTGAAAGCATTTTTACCCAACTTTATTCCCATGGTGGCAGGTCAATCACTAGAATCCCATCCACTCAGAGCGAGTCTGCATGCAGCAAGCTGGTCTCTGCCTGTGGGTCTCTCTACCCATGCAGCCGTCTCAGTTTCTGTCCTCTGAACTGCCACCACTCCAGCCTCTGCTCTACTATCCTGCAGCTGTGGCACCATGTCACCCAGAGCACTGGGTGGAGCTCTTTATAAAGAGTCATAACGATGTATTGCCTACATGTGTGTAGTGAGCTAGCCAATCAGGCCCAGGAGAGAATCCTGGCCACAGGAACCTTCACTTTATCTACACTTGAGCATTTAATAGTGACATGCACAAGATAAAACCTTATGAAAACTATCTCTTTTAACCTTATATTAAGCATGGAGTTCATGGTTCCTGTAATATCAGTAAAGTAAATCCTTTTGTCTATACCTGATTTTAGTCATTTAATATGTCACAGTCTTGAGTTTGAAATGGTTCCACAAAAGTTATGAGAAACATCAGGGCTATTAAAGAATTTTCTAAGCAATAGGAGGCTCTTTAAATCAGTATTTGCACTATTATAAGGAAGAACACCAAAGAAATCAATGTTAAATGTGAAGCGCACTGGATAGGGGTTCCAGACACCTGTATTGCAGCCGTGGACTGTCCAATGATTGAGTACCTTGGACAACTACTTCATATGTAGTGTCCTCCTGTAAATATAAAGCCATTCAGATGTTGTCAGTCATTGGCTATAATGTGAATCATATATAAATCTTTACGGAATTTTCTCTTGTCATTTACTTATGTATTTTGCACAAACATATTTCTTTTGACATGGGTAAGAATTTAATATTTTGACATTGGAATTTAATATTTTGCCAGACAGTGGGTTCTCATATGTGCAGAGATCCTGAGAAATAATTTAAAAAAAGAAACCAATATGGCCACAACTCTTAAATGTAAATCAAAGATGAATTAGCAAATTAGGGAAAAATGTCTCCTGACTCTTAAATTTAAAATCTATGTATAAACTTAATTTTTCACTTTTTAAGGTTAAGCAACTGATTTCTTTTGCTATTTCCCTACACTAAAATAAATAAATAAATAAACCCACACCATTAAGATTATGACATTGTTCAATGCAATTTTACTTAGAGACCTTATAAAGCTTTGCCTTTCCCCTGTTCTAAGAATAAAACTGTAGGTGCAGAATATCATGAAAAATATGAAAGATACTCCAGACATATACTATATAAAGCAATAACTTCTTGTAAATGTACAGTGTAGGAGTTCTGCAGATGTGCATTGATTGGGACTCAATTTTATTCATTATAAATAAGTTTCAAAAGTCGTCAGTCTTCCTAAATGTAGGTTATTTTCTACAAATATTTTTTTCTATTCAGAACCAATTTTAAATGATTGGCGTGCCTAAAAATTGAAAAACAAAGAGAAATAGATATTTGAAATTTGCCTACAGAAACTGAGATTTTAAGAACTTTTAAGATACTCAATTAACCTAAACTAAATAATAATTTCCAGTCTTATAAAGAATTGAAAAACCAAAAATTGTGATAGTTTTACCTGAAAATGATTTTGATATAACACTGAGTGAAATAATTAAATTGTAAGTTTTAATAATGTACACATGAAATAGAATAGTACTTTAGGTATTCTATGAGGAAATCATGCAAGATTATTTAAAAGTATAAATTACAACCAAGGGGGAATGTTGGCAAAATTAGGGTAATTCCATCTGAAAAACAAAATTTCTTTGGGTGTTCTGAAGAGTCAAGAGGAATTGGTATTAGTATTTAGAGGACATCAGTTTTCTATTAATAAAATTATATTTGAAAAAACATCCTGATTTTGAAAATTAATAACATTTCAATAAATTGCATTCATTTACTTAATCATTTAAAATATTTATGAACACTTGTTATGTATTACAACCATACTAGTCAATGAGGATTCAGTAATGAATAAAACATGAATAATCTCTGCCCTCAAGGAGTTTATAGCATAATAGGAAAGATAAATAAGAAAGCAAATTACAACATACTTGAATGAGAGTGAAAGGACCAAACTAACGCCATGACAGGCCTCAGAAAGCCTCAGAGATCAGAGGGCCTGAGTTTCAGTTTCCCCAAAACCACCTGAAGGAATAGGAAAATTTTAAGTAGGCTCTGACCCTTGGCTTGAGTCATAAAAACCGGCCTGAACACAATGACACAATAGCTGCAAACCCGTGCCTAGGTAATCCTCCCCAAAACTGATAGATTGTGAAGATAAAGCCCTGTGAGACCCTACTGTAAAGATAAAGCCCTGTAAGACCCTACTGTGAAGATAAAGCCCTGTAAGACCCTAATTAAAATATTTTTGCTATCGAATCATCAGCAGACCTCCCCCTCGCCTCCCCCTGGTTATGGTCCCTTTTCCTTTAAAAACCTCCTGTGATTTCTGCTCGGGGTCGGACTCCTCTGCTCCTGCGTGAGTTATGAGTCTCGACCCCAGCGCGCTGGTGAAATCAATAAACCTCTTGCTGTTTGCATCAAGACCGGTCTCTTGTAACTATTTGGGTCGCCGTCCATCCCGGGGCTGAGCAGGGCCTGTTTTCTGGGTCTTACAAGAGAGATGGAAGTCCCAGAACACTGAAGTGAGGCACCCATCTCAGATTTAATGATTCAAAGAAAGCTTCCTGAAAGAAATCATTTTAGCTGGGAAAAATAAAGATTCTGTAGGAGCTAATCAAACAAAAGATAGAGGTAGTAGGAGGGTAGGGTTATGTTCTCCCATGTGGGGTCCCATGCTGTCAGATTATGTAATGGCTTCTTTTAATGTGAGATAAATGATTTCAGAATTAGGAAGAGGTAACTATTTTTTTGATAAAACAACATAACTTGGAATTTTATAAGGCCAATGTCTATTTTTAAAAAGTATGTTTCAATAATTTCGGTCATTCATTCATTCACTCAGACTTCCAACAAATAGTTATCAAGTTTTTCTATACACAGGTACATTTCTTGGCAAGAAATTCTAGTAAAATTCCTGCACGAATGGAACTTATGTTCTTTGGATAAGATGGAAAAACACAAACCAAGTAAATTATACAGTGCTGGAAAATTATATGTGCTGTGGAAAAATAATAAAATTAATAAGTGGGATAAGAAAGGCCACGAGAGAGAGAGAGAGAGAGAGAGAGAGAGAGAGAGAGAGAGAGAGAGTGTGTGTGTGTGTGTAAGTACACATGAGCATATGCATATAATTCTAAATAGGATGGTCAGGAAACAGTTCTGAAAAGATATTTGAGTAAAAGGCATTTATGATGCCAAAGTCAGGAGACATATGGATATTTGGGTGAAGTTGGTTCTAGGCTGAAATAATAGCAAATATCAATGTCCTGAGTCTGGAACATACCTGGAAAGTCCAGTGATTAACAAGGAGACAAGTGCATCTGGCAAAGTGAATGAGTGAGAAAGTTTCAGGAAATGAGAGGAGCCAGAAAAGTAACAAAGGCCCACATCCCGTAGATCTCTTTTATCCTGAGCAAGATGGGGAGTCAGTAGAGGCTTTTGAGCAGGTACGTGATATAACCTGACATATTTGAAAGAGATCTGTGTGGTTGCTAGGTGGAAAATAAACTGTAGAGATCCAAAACGGAAAACAAAGGGATTATCTAGCAGACCATTGCAGTAATTCAGTTAAGAACTAATGGTAGTATGGATCAAAGTGTTAGGAATAGAATGGGTGACAGCTAACTAAATTATAGATTCATTTAGGCGTAGAAGAGTTAGGATTTAATGATGGTTGGGTGTGGATGTCAGGAGAGGAAAGCATCATAAAGGACTCCAAGATTATGGCGACTCTCAAACATTATCTGGAAATATCTGATTATAAACATAGCTTCTTTATCTAGGTTTCTTCTTTTCTGAAAGCTTTTATGGGCCAACAATCCTGTTATCCAAGTCAGATATTTAGTCTGGATGGCAGCATCCTTTCTGTAGCACTCCCCTTTCCTTCTAGAAAAGTGACCCAGCACATCTGGTTTTAGAGCTGTCCACATGAATTTCCTACACCTTTCCCAGAGCCAGGAACAGAAAGCAGAAATGAGACACATAAAAGCAATAGCCCCTTGATCAATAATGGGACAAACAAGATAGTTATTTAAAAATACATGAGATGATAATAAAGCAGAGTGAAACTTGACTCTTGTTTGTTAATGGAGCACATCCATAACAAACCAAAGTATAAAGAGATTAATTTTATTTGTCTTTCACTCAGTGGGATAAGCAAGGCAAAGAAGGTAGAACGACAGCCAGTCAGAACAACACATATGTAGGTCAGAAAGCAAAAGAGAGTTTACGTGCTCAGGGAATGAACCAGAGTTGTGATGATGATTGTAGCGTTTGTGTCCTGACTGGCCTTCTTGACTTGTCTCAGCCAGTAGAAAGCAATGTTATGGGATAATGTGCTATTTCTCTTGGAAACCTGAATTCAGCAAAGAGTCAAGCTTCAGACTGAATAGACCATATGAAGAAAAGCCCAATTATCCCAAACAATGGGGAAATCTATGGGAAATAATCTAACTGGTTTATTTTCAATCCCTCACGCAGTGATGTCCTCAGTGATATGCACTCTCTCAAAACGGTCCCTGTGAATGAGGTCTAGGACTCCTAGTTGATAAGTGGAGGGAGATATTTTCTTTCCTTCTGCTATAATGTGCTATTCATATATGAGGTCTGGAATTACTATAGCTATTTTGCTACTGGGGAAAATTCCCTCTTGAGTCAAAGCAGACCCAGAAAAGGGTCCAGCTATGCAAATCTCAGAGAACTGGAACCAAATCCATGATCAAACTGTTCCTGAAAGTGGTGCCTTTTGACGATAAAGTACATTCTCCACATCATTTAAGTACATTCTAGTTGAATTTTTGTTACCTGCAGCTGTACTGTCAGACAACTATGAATTTAATCTCTAGTCTGTTAATCATGTGCAAAATAGGGATATAACTTACATATTTCAGTGAGTTACTGTGGAGAGTAAGCAAGATAATGGATGATCCCTTTTGAAGTTTATATTTAAACTGTTACATAAGAAAAAAATGACTTATATAGGAGAATTTTTTTTTAAAAGTCATCATAGTTGGATTAGATAAAATCTGAGGTACCTTCAGTTTCTCAGAACTGAAGGCCAGGATGGGATGTGGTGAAAAGCACAGGACTATTTGGTAACTATTTGGGAAGTGGACCAGATTCAGGGATAAATGGCAAATTCCATCTCTAATTGCAATTTCATCAAGACTATTCTAGGTATTTTGTTAATAAATTTAGTTAACATATCTCTATAAAATTGGAACAACTTGACACATAGTGATATACATTTTTGCTGTGATCATCATTATTGTCAGCTGCTTTAAAATAAATTTAAAGAGTATTTTCTTCAATAATACTTGATGAATTCTGACTAAATATGTAAAACATATTCACATTACTAAGACAAAAAGTAAATGAGAAAACCAGAGTCTAGTTGTGATTAGTAACAAAAGCAATATAAATGATAGTTTTGTTCAAGACAGTCATGGTTCGTCCTTATAAAAGTTCATATAATTTTGAGGCCAAAAACCTCACCTCATGTAGAATAACTGAGGATACTGTGGAGAATATTCTAAGCATAACATCAGAACATTTATTTTCTTTGCTGTCTTATAATAACCAAGTTTGTGAATATGGTCTCTCTCCGTTAAAGGCAACACAGTGATGTATGGTGTTGGATTTTCTTCTTGAAAGGAGATAAATTAATGGCAGGGCTAGACATAATGACACCTCTTTAAAAATTAGAAGAAAAAAGTCAGACCACATAACATTAAGGTCCCTTACCAATTTTGTAAGCATGTGATTTCACAGGTTTAGGGGCAAGCCACTCATGTTTCCAGTCCTAATCCCTAGAAAAACAGATGTAAATCCCATGAACAACTACCTGAATGTCTAGCTTCTCTCTAAAAGTAACAGTGTCAACATCATATTAAGATGTGTTAAAAATTATTCATTCAGTCTTTGAGTCCTTTTATTCTCATAGACAAATTTTAATTGTCTAAAGTGTATCAAAACAAACATTATTTCTTTAGAAACAATGACTTTTTTTTTAAAGTAGAAGTATTTCCTTCATATCAATAGCATGTCGAGGGTTAATTAAATAGAAATAATAACAAGGAAGCCTTATTAATATGAGTAGATTATTGATGAAAGAAATTATAACCTGAAAGATTAATAATTCATAGGATGAGGGTTTTCCTCTTCAAATGTCATTTATGTTTTCTTACAGAAAAAATAAAGATTATTTAAAAAATCTAGACTCTCTAAATTCATACTTTAAATAGGTAGACATAACTAAGCAGAGAAACTGCACTGTTGGACTAATACTGTATTTATATTTGGTTAAAACCATAAATCTAAAGGAAATCCTTATCTGAGTCATAATTTAAGCATCAGTTTGCAATATAGGTGATATCCTCAAGCCTTCCAGGCTTGAAGATTAAATCAGCTAGCCTCTCTTTTATTACTAATGGAGGAGAATTTATAGAAAGCAAGATCAAAAAGCCAGCATTCAAAGTATATTTTGTTTAAGGAAAGCATTCACATCTTCAGAAAATTTCCTCAAGCTACATGCTTGTCTTGATAAAAAAGATATTGGCATCTTTGTGCCAAGCTACAAAATAGGTAATTTGCTTGGACTTATTCCAATAATATATCAAATGGACTGTCAATTATTAATAAAATTAGACAAAACAGAATAAATGATGTTAGATATAACAGAATAAATAGTTAAATAATCTTAAAACATTTCCTTCCTCACTTCATGTTGTATTAATGTATCATTCAACAGCAGGTCATTAAAAGTAAAGATTGATTATGCCAGTATTGATGTTTATCAAACAAGACATGACAATTTAAATAGACATAAGGGCATTTATAAAATGGCTTATCATCTATTTTTAATAAGTGTGACTGTATATAGTGACTAAGTGGATTTAAATGAATGTCTCTATGGGCATGTACATGTGATAAAGGAGGCAAAATAGAAAAAAACATAATGTGAAGTCAACAAGTTAACCCATATAGTCATTCCATGATAATGACTTGATGCTTTTGCTGCTGAGCTTAATGCCCAAATTGTCATTAATTCTTTCTAATTGTTCTTATTTATTAGACTTTATTCTTCAAATCTTTAATTCCTCAGTGGGAAAATAAAATCCTGTCAGAATGGGGAATGCCTTCAACTACTTTTGTATCTTTCAGAATGCTCACTGGAGTCTAATGAATGCAAGAGGTGCTGAATAAACACTTGGTGTTTGAATGCATGACAATCAGCTTCAGGAAAACCACAGGAACACATCATTTCAATGCACTGTACCAGAAAAAGTTTCAGTATTCTAAGTAAACTTTGTTTAGAACCTAATAGAGGACTCATGCATATGCTTGATTTAACCAGGATTTTGCACCTGTGGTTTCACTGTTGCACTACACCTAAAGATCACACTAAGAAGATTTGCATGATGTCAGGCCATTGGGAACGCTTTCAGAACTTTGTTCTCAAGAACTCGTATTAAAGGGCAATGGCACTTCAGAGTGAGATCTTAAACAAATTGATATTCTATGCATATCAATATACAATATTCATCTTCATTCAAATATACATCTTTAAACAGTTCATAACAGATATGCCAATGAGACAGTGATTGAATAGTTCAAATGCCAAGCTGCCCTGAGTCTGAGCTGAGCCACAAGAATGTTTGCTAGTTCACACAGGAAATGGATCTTTGCCCATGTTTCTGTTGAATAGGAAATCAGTTTGCAACCAGAACTGACACAAAAGAGCAGAGTTTTAAACTGGCCTCTAGGTGAGCAGTGAGCAGAACAGAGTGCCCAGATTAAAGAGGAAGAGAACAGTATTAGCAAAATCATGGCTAGTGTAAAAACCGTCAGCAGGTATTTTGTGGAGAGCTTTCGGGAAAAGCATCAAGCACACTCAGTGAAGGGTTGCCACCATTTCCCTAAGAGGAGGCATAGGAAACAATTGTCAGAACCTCCAGCAAGTATAATTTTTCTCAAAATATGGACCAAACACACCCTCCAGCAGAGTCACTACATGTGTATGTGTGTGAGATAAAATATACAGTCCTGGGTCCTCCTTTGGATATACTGAATTATAAGTGAAGGGTAGGCAATTCTTAGAAACATTAAAGATTGAAAATACTATGCACTGCCCTCAAATAGCACAGTAACCATCATACAAAATTCCTCTCTAGAATGGGTTCAGTCATTCTCAGTGAATTCTTTTCTTAAGATTAGAGTTTCTAAAGAAGAGAGATTTAAAAAGCAGGCAGGCCAGCCAAGCTGTGGGCCTTAAATAATAGTAATATCTTATTTCAGAGTTCTGGAAAACCTACACTTATGAATTATAATTAGGGCTGTGTGTCTGGATCCTTAATTTAAAAAGAGAGAGACTGAACATAAGTAAACAAAAAACTTGGCATAGAATGATTTGAAAAATTCTAAGCATCTTTAAAACACATTATATATCAATATTGCTGCCAATAACTGGAATTACAATACTGATTTATATAATAGAGAAACCATCTATCCTATTCATTTATGAATTATTTTAACAAACCCAGGTGCTAGGCATTGTTGTGAATCCCAGAGGGAGATCTCAGAAAAACAGACAAGGGAGCAAATAGTTAAAAAGGCCTTGTGTTCCAGATTATGTTATAGAGGCATGCCCAAACTGAAGAGTAGAAAAAGTTTTCTCAAGGAAGCAAAAGTTTAAGCAGATCTGAAGACTGGCCTTTCGAGGACAACATATAAGAAAGAGGCTTCAAATTGGACTACATCATGCTAAAAGGCTTCTGTACAGCAAAGGACATCATCAGCAGAACAAAAAGGCATCCAACAGTAAGGGAGAATATATTTGTAAACGACATATCTGACAAAGGGTTAACATCCAAAATATATAAAGAACTCACACGCCTCAACACACAAAAAGCATATAATTCAACTAAAAAATGGGTAGAGGATATGAACAGACAATTCTCCAAAGAAGAAATTCAGATGGCCAACAGGCACATGAAAAGATGCTCCACATCACTAATTATCAGGGAAATGCAAATTAAAACCACAATGAGATATCACGTCACACCAGTTAGGATGGCCAACATCGAAAAGACTAGGAACAAAAAATGCTGGTGAGGATGCGGAGAAAGGGGACCCTCCTACACTGCTGGTGGGATTGTAAATTAGTTCAACCGTAGTGGAAAGCAATATGGAAGTTCCTCAAAAAACTCAAAATAGAAATACCGTTTGACCCGGTAATTCCACTTCCAGGAATTTACCCAAAGAATACAAGTTCTTAGACTCAAGAAGACATATGAACCCCTATGTTTATCACAGCACTATTTACAATAGCCAAGATATGGAAGCAACCTAAGCGTCCATCAGTAGATAAATGGATAAAGAAGAGGTGGTACATATACACAATGGAATATTATTCAGCCATAAGAAGAAAACAAATCCTACCATTTGTAACAATATGGATGGAGCTAGAGGGTATTATGCTCAGTGAAACAAGCCAGGCAGAGAAAGACAAGTACCAAATGATTTCCCTCATTTGTGGAGTATAATGATGAAGCAAAACTGAAGGAACAAAATAGCAGCAGACTCACAGACTCCAAGAAGGGACTAGCGGTTACCACAGGGGAAGGGTAGGGAAGGGTGGGGGAGGATGGGTGGGGAGGTAGGGAGAAGGGGATTGAGGGGTATCATGCTTAGTACACATGTTGTTTTGGGGGATCATGGGGAAGACAGTGTAGCACAAAGACAAGTAGTGACACTGTGGCATCTTATTACACTGATGGACAGTGACTTCAACGGGGTATGGAGGGGACTTGATGATATGGGTGAATGTAGTAACCACATTGTTTTTCATGTGAAATCTTCATAAGAGTGTATATCAATGATACCTTAATAAAAAAAGGAAAAATAAATAGGCTTCAGGTAAAGAAAATAGCATGTGCAATATTTACTAGTGATTCAGAGGAGAATGGCTCTAGAACAACTCCGTGGTTTAGATTCCTATTCCCTCACTTACTAGATTTGAGACCTTGGGCAACTCACTTCGTATCTTTAACTTCAGTTCTTCATCCTAAAAAATGGGAATAATAATAATATTGTATCATGGAGATGTTGCTAAGATCAAATAAGAAAATGCAAAGTTCTTCACATAGCAATGTGCACGTGGTAAGTGCTGAAACATGCTGCTCTCACTGAGTCTGTGTTACCACAATAGGCGGAAGGGGGAAAGAGAAGGAACAGAAGATCCTGAAGTGCCTTTTTAGAAACTAGATGAGCCTCCAGCAAGATTCTAAAGTCAGTGAACCAAACAAGAATCTTGATGGCTTCTAAAAATATTCCACCCCATCTGCTAATCCTTATTAAATAAACCAGAGATGAATCATAGACAAATTCATCACATTAGAATCTCATCTTTGAGCTGTGTTTTCAAAACAGCAGATAGGCATAGGAACGAACACAGAACTTGCACCTCACTGAAGTCATATTTCAATGGAGATGGGCAGCTTCAGCTGGCAAAATTAAAAGCTGTTGTTGGCGGCCATTGATCAGAATACTGATCTGGTCACTGGAGCATCAGCGTGAGGCCATGTAGGGATTTCATGATATTCAATTAAATGAAACACATGTCTCTAACTATTTTCCTTAGAAACTTCAATAACTGACCAAAATTAATATCCATCCACACCCAAAAATGATGTAGTTAACAAAATTCTTATTTCCCAAAATAAATTTTGATGAAAATGAAATTTATATGTCTATTTTTTTGTACAAGATATTCCCCCCTTTTTGCTCTTACTCTGACACTGCTATTCTCTGGCTGTTTCTTTATGTTATTGCTCTGAATATTTTATCAAAATTACAAGAATTTCACTGTTAATATAAACTCAGTGTTTTAAGAAATCCCTGAAGATAGGATCACCGTCAGAAAATGAAGTTTCTTGGTTTACTTCTCCAAGTTTGAAGTGGTCACCTCTGTTAACTGTAGGATCAGTGATTCTATATCATAGTTTTGTTTTTTAATGATTTTTCTCTTTCCATTTTACTTTACCAATGAGTTTGCCTATAGAATACTCATAAAAATCTAAAACCTATTTATCCCACAGTTTCTCCCATGGGCTGCCACTATTTGGAATATTATTGAAAAGTTTCTTAAATACTACTATAGTAACATGTATTAATACCTCATTACAAGCTAGGCATTACACTAGTTGTTTTATAGATGTTAACTCATTTCATCCTCACAACCGTCCACGTCATAGATACTATTATATTTCTTTTCCATTTTACAACTGGAAAAACTGAAGTCCTATGAAGTTAAGTATCTCACTCAAGTCACAATATTATTATTATTCCCATTTTTTAGGATGAAGAACTGAAGTTAAAGATATGAAGTGAGTTGCCCAAGGTCTCAAATCTAGTAAGTGAGGGAATAGGAATCTAAACCAAGGAGTTCTTGTAGAGCCATTCTCCTCTGAATCACTAGTAAATATTGCACATGCTATTTTCTTTACCTGAAGAGACAGTACAGAAATGAGGAAGTCTGGCTCCATAGTCTAGAAATTTAACCAACATATGAATCTGCTGCTCTATCATAACAGAGTTAAAAAAAACAAACATTTTTTTCTCCATTCATTTCATTTTTAAGACAACAAAATTATGAGGTACACTGTGTTAGAAAAATGGAAAAAGAAATGAAAATGTGGTCTACTAATTTTATTGTTTACCTATTTTTCTTTTCTTCTTTTTGTAAAATAACATATGTGTATATTGAATGAAAATCACTATATTAAGGCTTTAAAATGAATGAAAAATGCCCACTAGCTTGGTGGTCAAAGAATCTGGGTCTCCGTTACTGGGTAAATTGATATGTAAAGTATAATGGATATAGGACAGTGTAAGTGGCACATGAGACAGCCAAAGGTAACACGACTGAATCTATAAAACATTTTCATCATGGTGAAATTAGACAGAATGACATTTTTGATGTATCCATTATATTAATTTTAAAACATAGTCATGTGATATTAAACAAGCATTTAGTAAGAGTATTTATGAATAAAAATAAACAACATAAAACAGTCTGCTTTTTAGTGCAAGGAAATGGCAAATGAATTTGGGATAAAAGTGGTACATAACAAAACATATAAACCAGGTGAGGGTCTTACATAGTCCAAAATGGTAATGTGCCATGAGTTGAGGCATATTATTAACTCAACTCTGAATACCTAAAAATAAATAAAATGTATAGTAGAATGAAGAAAAGAACAAAGGAAGGGAGGTAGGAAGGAAGCAAAAAAGAAAAAGAGAAAGAGAATATCCCAATATCTTGGAAGTTAATTATCTAATCAATACTGGAGACGAGAAGCTTCTTGAGAGAGAGAAAGAGAGAGAGTGGACAAATCAAAATATTAGAGACAACTAGTTTAACAATTATACAGAGAAATTTTCATTCGAATTTGAAAAATTTTATTATATCATAGTTTGAAGGTCATCTGTGTTTATAAAGCCTAGGTGATGAATTTTGTCTCTCCAACATAGAAATCAGAACTTAAAAAAGATCCAGGTTCCTTTCCTGCTAGGACAAAGGCATACAGCTTGAGATTCTTCAGAAAGACTTGGTCAGGCAAGATATTGATTCAAATAGGCGACTGAAGGAGCCAGGCTGTTCACGAAGCGCTCGCTGTTTGCTTCCTGCTGGAGAAGATGGTCGCAAAACATGAACATTTTGCTGCGGCAGCACTGATTTTTCAGGAGCTTCAACTCTGAGATTCTGAAGTAGCAATGTTATTAGCGGCAGGAGCAATTGCAGTGAAGTCAAGTGCCTGCCATTTATTGCTTGACAGCTCAATGATTGTATGAGTCACTTAATATCCTTTATTAAAGGCCTTTTCTGTTTAAACTAGCTAGAGTAGACTTTGTTTGCAGCTGAGACAAAAAATGTTCCGAAAAGAGAAATGTACCTAGGATCATCTCAAATAAAGTGCTTCTTGAAGATAATATTTTTAGTGACCAAATTACACCAGTTTTAGTACTATAAATTACACCTGTTTAGTACTTTAGTATGAGAAATACAACAAATATGGAAAGCATTGGCTAGGTCTAACTGGACTGCAGAATTTAAAGAAATAAAGTAGCTCCAAGTTAAAATTCTCAGCTCAAGTCATACTAAGATGATTAGAGAGCCTCCATGCCATAAACATCTCCTCTTACAGTCATAAGGAAGACAAAGCCATCCATCAAAATTGAAGTCTTAATCCACATAATTCCAGAATTACAAAGATGATTAAATTTATTGCCTTGTTTATGAGAAAATAAGGTCATTGATAGGGAAAACAGTGAAATCTTGGGCATTTGAATGCAGATATGTGGGAGAATTCAGATGACTCAAAATATTCTCACCTTCTAAAACTGCTGAGTCTCTTTTGCCCCCGATTCAGCTGTATCACAGCTGACTGAGGGTGCTGTCCCTTTATGTCTTCAATGTCAAGTCCAAACCTTATTGAAGATCATTATTAACTAATAGAATGATGAATCTATTCCTGCCCAGATCTATTATTCCATCTGAACTCAGGATCCCAACATCTTCTTGGAGGCCAATTACTTAGTCAATACTGAGAACAAGAAGCTTCCTGAATATGAGCCTCACAAGAATCTGGAAATGAAGTTTGCAAAGCATAGGGAATATGCATGAAGATGGATTTTATGTGTTTCAAGAAAACTAATTAAAGCTGGTACAAGTGCATAATTAGAGATTCTGGATTCAATGTGCTTCTTCAAGTGGCTGGGACAAGTGCTAAATGCTTCTTCAATTAACTGGCCAAAATCTGGAGCAAAAGGTGTTCCAAGTTAAGTTCAGATACTGGGGAGTCTTTATTTCATTGCAGAAAAAGGAATTAAGTGACCTACTGAAATAGGAATGCTAACTGGATTTATTTCTCAAGACCTATGAAGCTACACACTACTTACACCTTCAGAAAGGGACCAGAAGACACTTTCTTCACTGTAATGAGAAATAATTGACGAGGACAGTACCACCCTTATAAAACAAAATCTCTGTAATCTGTTTTTGTTCTTGAGGACACAGAGGTTGAAACTGCAATGAAATGATTTCTTGATTTCTGTAGGATTCCAGTGTGGCAGAAACCAAATAGGAGCATTCGAACACTGGAAAGGTGTGCATTGGGAGCCGGATTGGAATGGTAGGATGTCAGTAGTCTGGCACTCCGAGTATGGAATGGTAAAAAATAGTACTCTGGCACTCAAAGAGACTGAGAAAATGGGTCATTTGATCTGTAGCACCAGTGATAACAATATCTGAGAAATACAAATCAAAATTTAGTGACATACTTAGCCATGGTCTCTCACCAACTCCCAGAGCTGAGTTAATTTACAGAGAGTCCCTGCCTTACAATGGTTCAACTTATGATTTTTCAGCTTCATGATGTGTGACACCGATACATATTCAGCAGAAACCATACTTCAGATTTTGGATTTCGTTCTTTTCCTGGGCTAGCGATACACTGCATGATTCTCGCTCACGATGCTGGGCAGCAGTGAGGCGCCGTTCCCGGTCAGCCACCGACTCACTTACAGCCTTTATGCTTTTCACTTTCAGTGCAGTACTTAATAAATTACATGAGATATGCAATTATATAAAATAGGCTTTGTGTTACATGATTTTGCCCTACTGTGGACTAACATAAGTGTCTTGAATATATCTAAGGTAGACTAAGCTAAATAAGCTACGATGTTCAGTAGATTAAGGTGCATTGAATGTATTTTTGGCCTCATGGGGTTTTCAGCTTATGATGGGTTCTCTAGGACATAACCCTGTTGTGAACTGAAGAAGATCTGTACTTACCCCAGTTCCCTTGAATGAAGAGAAAGGTGATTGTCCTTAAAGAAGGACTTGCAGCAGCAGCATATGTTAACATTGTACATATTCCCTTTAGCTTTTCTGAAAGGTGTCTCTGGCCATTTCTAAATAAATGGAGGAGGTGGTGGTAAATGCCCAGACCTTTCATAGACTTTTGAATATTGCTTCTGAGCTAACACTAATCCCTGTGGAACATTGATCCGACTGGAGGCTGTGGGGGTAATATGACAAATGAGATCTTGTCCTGAGCCCATATTACAATTGGCACAGTGATGCCTCCATTCTATTCTTTATTTCACCAAATCATTGGTATATATTTGGAAGATTTACCCTGCAACTGACAGAAATCTCTTTTTGTCTCTGAGACCTACGAAGTGAAAGCTGTAAAACTATAATAATGAACAAACCTCCCTCCTACCAAAAGAGTAAACACAAATCTTTATTGTATCCGTGGGGGAATGCAGTAATTAGTGCCACCATAAAAATATGAAAGATTTAAAAAGAGGAAGTTACACACAGATGCAGATTAAAATTACCGGTTCAGTTTGTGTAGACACAAACTAGTCTTGGCAAATGACAATACATTTAATCAGGTGGTTATTACAGACATACTAATATGGTCTCTCCACTGAAGAATATCAAAAAAGACCCTCTCACAATTGCCATAATAATGTCTAAGAAGTGGCAATGAACTTTTTTTGGTAACATCTCAATAAACAGACCACCAGCAAATGATTGTTGTCTCCTCAGGAAGAGCAGTGTACCTCCACTGTCTTGTTCGGCATTCTCTTCAATTTCCAAACTCTGATCATTTCAATATCCTATGAGACATTATGCTGGTTGACAACATGAATGGCATCAAACTGAAAGTGTCTGATTAATGGGATTCTCAAGTCCCCAGACACCTTTGCAAGAACCGAGAAATTAAATCCATCAAAATAGAGAGACCACCTTCCTTAGTGATATTTCTGATAGCCTGGGACAGTTTGGGACATCCCCTCCAAAGTGTCTGCTGTGCTTTGTAACTCTTATTAGGGCGACCTAACCCAAGAGTCCAAGAGTCTAAGACTACCAAAACAATTAAAATTTTGTCTATTACAGCTTAGAATTAGGACTCTGTACCTTTGCCTGTTAAAATATTAATAATTTGTAGGGAGGGTTAGAAGGAGCTTTTTTGGTGGAGGACAAAATATACATTTGTATATATTAAATGAGTTTTAAACTTCAGCTCTTGATACAGTATGCCTATTATAAAATTATTTTGAAATAAAAACTTAAAAATATGTTTATAGAAAAATACTATTAATTGTTCACTCTTGTTAGCAGATACTGAAATATTTAAAGTATTTGCTTTCGATGGAATTATTTTATGATATATGTTGCTCTCTCTCTTTGTCCATCTATCATCTATCTCTATCTGGCCATTCATCTATTCCATTGATCTAGAAGATATATATTTAAGATGCCCTAAAAGAATAAAACAGAACAAGTGTTTTCATGTAAAAAAACCTAGATACATTTTTTTCTTGAAGCATTTTTTTAAGTTTATTTTGGTATCATTAATCTACAATTAAATGAGCAATATTATGGTGATTACACTACCCCCTTCATCAGGTCCCCCCCATCAACCCCATTACAGTCACTGTCCATCAGCGTAGTGAGATACATTTTTTGCAAAGAAAGATTATCATGTGTAAGTGAAATTTTTGAAACAATGTATTATGTATGATAGATGTAAACTTGCTGGAAAACTGGAGAAAATCAATGAGTTTTATTCCTTTTCTAAGTGTAAGAGTTTAATATTGCATGATTTGCATATCCATCATTTTACCCATTTTGCAATTTGACTATTTGTTAAGAATTCTTTAAATAATTTACATATTCACATTGTATTTTCCTACCATTTCCCCCTTCCCCACAGACAACATTTCTTTACCTCCGTGTTAAAGATTTTTCTCTTGCTTTTTATCCTCACTGTGTTTATTTTCTTGACCTTGAAAATCCTCACAATTTTACACTTCTTTCCTTCAGTCTCAGTACTATTGGCCGCACTTTACAAGGACTGTAAGTTCCAACTAATTCTAGTATTTAGATTTTTTTTTAAAGCTCTATATTTTGACTCAACTATTAAATTACATGCAAAAACGTATCATTTGACTACAGACAACGTCTCACAAAAGCATGATGCTAGACTCTGTAATGATACAATGGCTGGGAAAATGTTTTAAATATTGTATAAACATCCATCAATTACCTATTAATCACTATCTTCAACATTAGATCATTATTTCCTTTCATAGACTGATGAGCCAAGATCACCTGAACAATTTCAGTTCCTAGTCAATGCAAGACTCTCATCTTGAAAAAATCTCTATTTTCTCTTCCTGTACTCTGAGCATGATTTTCAATCTTGACAGTTCATACGTTGCACTGACGTCGCATAAAATAAATCAGACAGAAAATGCCAGAACAGATTACAAATTTCAGTCAAATCAATTAAGAAAGAAATGTTTTTTCAAAAAACACTCCTTAGAGGAGACTGACACTAACATTGAAATCTGTAGAAAGAAGTTTTATATTAAAAGCACATACGGTGTAGAGAACTTCCTTCAATTTAATGTTTAAAACATATTCAGACATTAAAAGCTAACTGCTACATCCCACTTCTATGGTGTTGGTACTTAATAAATATCCGGTGACTGTGGCATTGAATCTAAGAATTTTTAGGAGTTACTTGAAGTTAATATTTGTGGAAATTGAGGCTTGGTCTTCAATGCCAGATACTGAGAAAAATCTCCTTATTTCGATTTTTTTATTGGTTGGCTTACAAGGAATTATAGTATGTATATACTGAGAATTTGGAAAAAGGCAGCAACCAAAAGCCAACAAACTGCCCACTATGAATACTGAGGTTTGTTCTACATGATAGCTATGCCTTGGACAACTGGAAGAATTTATTCCTTCTTGGTATTTAAGGTGTTTAGAGTTCAAAGAATGTGCTTTGCAATCTGAACAGGCCAGCACGTCAAAGACAATTAGAACAAATGTTTATTCAGCACACCATCTTAAAAATAAGCAGTCATTTCTCACATCTAATTCATCAGAGAAATATCTTTCAAAGAAGTTACGGTTATGGAAGCTAGAAATGTTCTCTCAAAGGAATACAATGCTTAGGGATTCAATATGCATCCAGGATGTTAAAGGAACATCCCCACATAGAGCCAAGTAAGGTTGAAAGATGTTGTATAAGAAGCCTGAAATCACATGTTAAAAGCCAGGATTTTGAAGATATGGGAAGACAGTTCACACTTACTAAACACTTGTGACATCTAGATGCCCTGTGGAAAATCAACATATACCAGTATTGCTAGGAGCTGAATCTATACTGAAGGAGAACTTAATTTTTATATTCCTGTCCAATTTTTTAGCACTTTCATTAGTTTCACCTTAGGTAGGGAGTAAATGGAGAAACATAAAGGGTTCAGTGGCACTGTCATACATGTGTGCAGTGTTTTCTCTCATGGAATAAAAACAATTCTGTGGATGTGTTCAACATGGATAGGAACATCTAGAGTGTTTAGAATGATTCTCAGTGAATTACTCAAATACCTTCATATCATCTGGGCTACTCTTAAATGTTTACCTCTCTTTTATCAATCAGAAACAACTATGAGCTCAACTGTATGCATTGTCTTACTCTCAAAAGATAACAACTTGATTTACCTGACACATCCAACAATTCAAATTATTTTGGCCAAGACATGATTACCAACAGCTTTCTCTTGTCAACTCAGTCATTCCACAACCCACAAAAACTTACACTAAGGTTATATGAACTAAGTCCTGTTCAATTCAGTCAAACACATCCTATTTCATGGTGAGTATTGCTGGCTGGCAATGATGTCTTCATCAACCAATGTGTACTAATGAGGTGACAGGCTTATGCCCTTGGACTGAGCTGTGGCCAGGGAATAGAGGGAGCTTACATATAATGCCTCTTTCTGGTCAGATACTTGTTGACAAAAACAGTTTATAAATTATTCATAGGCTTTGAATGATTCTTGTCTCATAATAAGTTGAACTGTTAATTATTGTTTATATTTGGTTTTTATTTTACCAGAAAAGAACCCCTCTAGGTTGATTTACTTAAAATTGAATATCTGAGGGGAAAATATGGGGCAATTAGTAGCTCAAGCAGAACTGTATTCCCCACTCCCTAATAATTTCTACCTAATAATTCCAAGATCTTCATATAGATATAGATGTTTGTATGTGGTTGTACAATATTTCATAGTTATTCTAATTTTGATAAATGGATTTATCAGAGAAAAATGGACTTTTCTTTGCATTTTTATTAAAATAAGAAGAAGAGCCTACTTCTTTATATAAAGAAAATTTAGCTATGGTGCCAAATAAGCAAACAAGCAAATAAAACCTGACTGATTACATGTTAAATTAATGAATTAAACAAAAAATTTTAAGTGAACAAAACAAAAAAATGTCAGTTTGGGCTATAATTACATGGTGTGATATATGAGATAGAAAATTTTTCTACAAATGGATTTGAGCCAAAAGTTAACTTTTAATGAAAAAATTCAGTTAAAACATATCTTTTCTTTCTGTTCATGGATGTGTCTCCTAAGAAGGCCTTAACTCTTTTCATTTGTTTAAAACTAATAAAAGCATTTTGAGATGGATTCTACTTTGTCCTAACCCTCTGGTGTTTGGGAAGTTCTGTCACAGATCTCAGGCAACTTAGCCCTAGGCTGTGGAGATGACTGACAGAGCTCGGCCTAAGGTGTATGATGTGTGCGGTCATCACACTTACCTGCTTGATTTGTGGTTACATTTACAGACACATACTGCCGGGCTCCTGGGCTCAAGTCGGACACTCCATTCACTGCCTCAATCTCAAAGGTATAGTTTGTGTGAGCGAGCAGATCCACCATCATGACAGAGGTGTTTTTCAGGCCAGTCTGCCCGGGGAGGTACCTGACATGACCGCCACACTCGCCACACACACCTGCAGGGGAGCTGCACTTCTTGCATGCAATATAATATGACACATCTTTCCTTCCACCAGTGTCAGCAGGAGGAATCCATTCCAGAAAGACACTAGTTTCATTAACATTTGAGATGGCATTCCGAGGAGCTGAGGGGGGTCCTGGTTTGCAAAGTAAAGTGAGAAAGACATATTTTAAGATGATAAAATTAAGCATCATTTATTACACAAATCCCTGGTCTGAAGGGAAAAAAATAGGTTTGTAATCAATCTTGTAATAGGGAGAATGCAAGAGTTATCCATTTGTGATAATCTCTGAAAAATCTTGTTAGTTTTGTAGGGATAATAATGGGGTTTGTACTGTATAGAAATGATTTATCTTGGTGTTGTTATGACATCAGTTAAAGCAGATGTTTTCCTTAGTGTATATGTAAAGAATTATGGAGTAAAACTATGTATGCAAAATTAATGTTAGACAAAATTATACATTCAAAAAGTGGCAAGTCCTTTGGCAAATCCAAGGAAAAATTCTCCTTGGGGATTGAACTGATTACTTTCTCACTGGTACTTGTCCTGAAACCAGGAAGTAAGCAATGAGCTCAGGTAAAAACAGACTTTTTCAGTGTGGCTCTTGACTGCAGATTTTGCCTCAAGGGAAAAAATAGCCTTGGCTTATCTCAAAATAAATTGCATTAGCTACTGATAAATTACCAACAGAATTAGGAACCTCCCTCAAATGTCAAGAAAAAACTAGAATTTAAGTAGTTGGTCAACATTACAATCTACAGTAACATTTTGCTTACTTTGATATTGTTTTAATATTATGGCTCTGCAACTTGTGACTTTACATAATTGGAAATACAAAATTTATTTTAAAAACAACTCTCAAAAAAACACCACAAGAGGAAGAAGGAAAGTGTTCAGATCTTGAAGAAATGGTGGAACAAATTTATATATTAATAATATACATATGAATATTACTTTATTTCTAAAACAAATAATTTGCATACTAAAGAGAACTAAAATTGACTGAATATCAATTGTATCAAATATACTACTTTGATGGGAGATGTTGATAATGGAAAAAGCTATGTATTTGTGCTGGCAGAGGATATATGGGAAATCTCTGTGCCTTTCTCTGAATTTTGTTGTGACCTAAGACTGCTCTAAAAAAATAAAGTCTTCAAAAATTAATTGCATAACATATAACTCCATAGTTGATTTTCAGATATTTAGAATTACAACTTCAGTCAAATATTAATGTTATGTGATCAAAGTTTCTTGAAGAAAAAGTACATTTATATTTGTCTCGGACTTCATTAGTAAAGATTTTCTGAAAGAATAGAATGGGCTGTGGTAGTAGCTGAGCAGCTCATAAGCACAAATTAAGCTACCAAGGATGACACAGCTTAGCTTTGTTAATATTCATCGTATTTTTTAAATATAGAGATTAGTATTAATTTCTACCTGATGTTTATTAAGCCATGACTGATGAGGACTAAATTTATAAATAACTGTAAAGCTATCTATTATTTAAAATGTCATTTCAATTAACCTAAGAGTTGCCTTTTTTTGACAAAACAATCCATATCTTGGTTATAATTATGGTTGAATCCTGTGAATTTCACCATATGTACAACCTCACACACTTCAAAAACAGTGACTTTCAAGTCGAAACAATTACTTAAGATGGAAATACAAGTATTCTTTTATTATAACCTCTAACTTATTTTATAGTTCAAAGTTACTGAGAAAAATGGAATTTTCTGAGAAAAAGGTAAAATATACCTGAAATACATCTGGTTCAGAAAGATACATAACTTTGTGTTTTATTTTCCCACCAACTGAAATATACCCCCATTTAACACCTTTCTTCTAAATCTGTACAAAAGGAATCAGAGTTTGACTCTTCCTGTTTTGACTCTGCTATTAACAGCCCCTTAACATTTGGGCAGAGGCACATGTGCCTCTTGAAATAATGAAACTCAAATTCAAGAGACACCCTAAAGCAGAGGTAAAAAGTAGAAGCCCAAACTGACATTCATCTAAAAAATAATGTAATGAAATTCCACTCTCCCGCTAGTAGTTGTGACTTATGAACCAAAGTAGAGCTGTGAGAAGTACCCTTGAATTAGGCAGATTCATTAGAATCTTTATTTGTGTTTGATTTTCTTTTCTGGTAGGTTTACAACATTCTGTTTTTCATATATATATATGTATATTTCCAGAAAAATATTAAAAGGCATTGGAACCATAAATTTAATTCCAAAGAGCCAAAGAAAAAGCAAAATTCAAGATTGTCATCTAAACATCAATCAAGCCATCTGTTCGAGGGGATCAGATGCAGTATTTGTGGTATTATGAATGCAACTAAAAACAGAACGCACACGCTCACAGATTATATATTAGAAAGATCTTCTACATGAGTCCAAATAGTCTTTTTGAGAGATGCATACAAATTAGTGTTCTTTTGAAACACACTGTTAGAAATTCGCACACCTGGAGAAGGAGAAAATATGAAGCCTCAGGTCCTGCTAGAGAGCTTAACAGTCCTTGCCATCAGAGCGCAGACTCTCCCTTACTCCAAATCTAACAAATTTACAGGAAACGAGACTTGCATTTATGCTGAGAAAGAGAAAGATCATGGCCAGACCACTTAAAATAATAATTAGAAAATTAATGAAATTTAAAAGATAATTCAAGACATGTTTTTTTTTTCCCCTGATTTGCCACACTATTGTCTAGCCACATTTCCCCCTACTATCTGGCATTCTTTTGCTCTGAATAATCAAAATAATATCCACTGCAACCAAAACACATCATACTCAATTATAGTTTATATCGCCTCTATTCAAACGTACCCTCCCAAAGGTGTAAATAATAATGCCATTTATTAATTTGATGAGCAATTGTTTACACTTAGAAATCATCTGACCCATAAAATTATCAGTCTTGAAGTAAAAGAATGAGCTTTAGCAATATAAAACTAATTCATATCATTTGAGGAATTATAAATATATTTCACTGACTATGAAATTCAGACCCTGAAATTCTATCAGAATTTGTGATTATTTGATTAAAGAAATTATGTCTCTTTATATTTAATACTAATAAGTAGAAAAATTTTAAAAATTTTGTCATCACCTTTGAGAGCAACTACCACTTACTGGTATCTAAAATAGTGAAACAGGACAAGTCATGGAAATTAAAAGTTAAGAGGAGAAAGGATTCACTTTTCTTCCCTTTCATTTTCAGTGTTTGCTTGATTTGCCATAGAGACTGTGAATATTGAAAAGCTATGGAAGTGTTTTCATTGACCAAACAAATACAGAAATGTATTTCCCTCCCAGAAACATGCAGAACAGTAAAGAAAACAAAAAAAGCACCAAGAACATTAATGAATGTTGATGCATCCACTGTAAATGTTGGAATTAGACACTTCATATTCATCACTATATGATTATCTGATCATGGACTTAATAATAGTTAAGGACACTCACTAACAAGAAACATGACGACTGCTTGAAAATCCTAGCTCAAGATTGGTTTTATATGCGACTCTTGAATCTGATTTGCCAATGCCTAGAGCTCCTTGTTCTTGCAGTGTTTCCTGTCTTCTTTTATGAATGAACTTCTCATTGGCCTTCACAGCTGAGTGGGGCAGGTTAGAAAAAGAAGACAAGTGTGTCATTTTCTGCTTGTTTATGTGATCAGAAACTTGGCTTGAAATCAGAAGAAAAAAGGTTTACTATGAACAAGGAAATGGATTTATCAAAGTCATACTTGGTTATCATGACCACTGAAAGAAATCACAAAATAGAACAAAAAATCCTGCGTGTGTCTCAGATGTCGAATTTGAAAGTAGGGGAAATGGATGCTTCTAACAGTGAGTAATAAAAGAGACTCAAGCTTTTCAATGCTTACTCAAGAAGACTGCAATTGGGTGAAAAGCGGTATTGGCAGTAAAACATTAGGCCTGTTTTAGAAATGGTAAGAGAGTGTAACAGGCTACATCATGCTCTTTCTTCAAACTGGTGAAAGTTAGCATCACCAAATATCCATGAGTTTCCTTACTTGTGCATGCCATTGTGGGTGGATCAGACTCCCTCCTGAAATAATCCTTTTCACAGACACAAGAGGTTGAAGCTTCCTCATGGGTGTAACTGTGAGGTGGGCATTTGCTGCAGCTCTGGCTGTGAGGTGAGGCTTTGAAGAACCCAGGTCTGCATGCTGTCAAAAGAAACAAGAGACTAAGCTTTTCCCTGGAACAGACGCAGTGTTTGTTTGGTGAGTAATGTCACTCTTTTGACTAGTATACACATATTACATATGACACAATCTTTGCATTAATTAAAAAAATTTTTCATAAGCTTCTGGATCATAAATACCAGGCTATTCATTCAGATAATCAAATATTTAATTATTGAAATTAAACATATTTGCAATGTATATATTTTTAATGATGTTTATGCTACAGGAACTTACAAGAAATTATGTTAAAGAGTTAAATACTTGTATGTATTTAAAACTGAAGCAGTGTCTTGAGTATAATTTCAATTTACCCTTATTAATAATACAACTTATATTGAATAAATGCAAATTTTCCACTACGCTCATAGAATGGTATGGTACACAGTAGGTGCTCAAAATTTTGTTATTGAAATAATTTTCAAAAATTGGTAGATGCTAAGAGTTTCAGAAATTCTACTAGATGGGAAGAATGAATGAATGAGCTGGTGTACATTACATGACACTGATTTCAGGAGAAGTTGGATTTTAAGTAATATTTTTTGTTTATTCCATTTTAGAACTTTGATTTAACAAGCATCTATTCTGATGTCAGTCACGCTTACAGTATACCAACTGTAATGATATATAAAGGGTAGAAAGTGTGTCTTATTCAATTTTGCATTCATAATACTTATCAGTGTTAGACCACAAGAGGTGGTCATAAATTGTTATGTAATGCATAAGTGACTGACATGTCATGAAAACTGTAACTGAACTATTTAGGATCACATAAAGAAAGTGTTCTCTGGAAATTTTTGTTAACATTTCTGTTGGTGGTCAAGTAACTGCTAATAAAGTAAATCTTTTTATTTTGTGCATGCTCTATATTTTTGTATCTTTCTTCCCCAGTAGCTTATAAAGACAAATTTTTATTCCAGTTGCCCAATGTGGGCCAATCGAAGACCACCAAATTGATGGCTAGATTACTTTTTAGACCTTAGTTTACATAAAGCTATTCAACCATTTATATACTCTTTTCTATTTTCAAAATTCACTACATATACTTAAAAGCATTTATTCAAGCATCAATGCACATGTGCTAAAGCTCACAGGTGAAGTTGTATTTCAACTGAAATTTTTGATAGACATAACAAATTAGGGCTAATATTCATGTGCTATAAATGATCTGGGCTTTTAGTAATCCATGCTAAGTCTTTCTGCCATCACCATGAATAATCAGGAATTGACAAAAATGAGAAGGTACTTTTTCAATAGATCTAATTACAGTGATAGTAAAGCCTTAATGCTCTTATAAATTCAGAGAAAATGTGAAGGTATTTGGAAGATAAGAAGAGCTTTTTGATAGTATTAGGGACATTCTTGTAGTTAAATGATTAGGAGAAGAGTTAAAATATTAGTTTTCTTGTAATAGGATTTCTGTAGCAGGCAAAAGACCAGAATTGGGTACTGTTCTTAGCTAAGTTATCCAATTTTTCTTCTTTTATCATTTTCAATAAAAAATTCTCACTTTAAACACTATTTGCTTTCAAAGACAAATGTCAGTCCACACAATCTGTATATTTGGAAATCATTTATCATTCACGAAACAAAAGCCACTTCTTTTCTTTTTAATGAATGCCTTTTAACTTAAAAATTGTATATGATATCATTCACACTGTTGTTCAGCCTTCCATGGGAACTTTGGAAACAGAAAATAATAAAAATGTTAAATAAAATGTAGATAATGTATCTTTCTGTTCAGTAGTTTAACAAAACGCTTTCAGCAGGTGTGGTAAGCCAGAAATTTTGCTTGGTACTAGGTTACAGAGATAAGCAAAATAGATATGACCCTGCTTTTATGAGTCTTAAAAGTTTTGCATGAGTAATTATAAATACGATTATGCTAGGAAAAAGAAAGTGGGAGGAGTGAATATTGACACCTAATTAGTCTGGAATGTCAAAGGAGACTTTCTGCAGGAGTCTGCTGAGTTATAGAAGATTCGGAAAATTACTCATTTTGCATCAGAATATTGCAGTGCAATAGAGGAAAAAATCTTGGCAAAGGGCCAAAAGAGGTAGGAGATGGAGGAAAATAAAGCACTGATTAGGGAGATAGTAGGAATAAAGTGGCAGAGATAATGTTAGACAAGAAGTGGATATCAGGTCACAAACATCATATAGTTATTATCTGGGACTTTAATTTATGGGTAAGGTGAGTTTATTACAAAGTTATAAGCAGGGAAATAATATGATCAAAGTGGTGTTTAAGAGATCATTTTATAGCAGCATGGGTAATTGATTGGAGAGGAACATAGATGGACACAATTGGCCCTTTTTTTCTGTTGCACTGGTCCAGATAGAGACTCTGTTGTTTACCAAAAGCGGTTCCAATGGTGAGAGGTGAGAGTAGGCAAATTTGGGAGATGAGTGTGAGGCAAAATCAAGATGTGCTGATATACTTATGGGTCAGATGAATGAGTGGGAAATCCTACGAATGGCTCCAAACTCTTTGACTTAAACTTCACAGGAAATCCTGGTGCCATTTTCTCAATTAGAAAACACTAGATATGAAATGTGTTTGGGGAAGGGTGATATAATGAGTTGTAAGAAATACGTATTTGGTCACTCATATGACAAAATATATACTTCCCAGGTGTGTTTTTGGTGTTCATCCACAGTTCCTGAAAACTGCAGAGCCTTAAATGTGAAACGAGTGTCTTGTCATGTTAATGAGAGACTTTTGGACCCCACCCAAGGGCGGGGCTTGAGGCTGAATCAGCCAATGGTTAATGATTCAGTCAGTCTGACTATCCAATGAAGCCCTCACAAAACCCATGAGAAAAGTTCGCTCTCTCTCTGCCGCGCCTGCTCCGCTCGGTTGGATCCTTCTTTTTGGTCAGAGACAGCTTCTGTGGGAATCTTGGTGCTGTCTCTGGGCAGATAGCATCAGAATTGAGTTGACTTCTCCAACACTCTGCTGGTGTTCGAGAATTGCTTGGTGTAAGGATGTGTGGAAAGACCCCCTCCCACATACTTACAGACATTGGAATTGGGTCCAGGTACCTGAATGAAGTTATACTATTATTACTGCTGTGTATAATAGTGTTATTGTTATACATATATGCAGGGAAAAATACACCATTGAATTTGGTGTCAGAAGAGTGGGAATCTCCGGGAGGTTAATGGCTATATTTAAAGCATTATTTAATTAGAGGTGGCTAAAGAAATGCAAAAAGAGGTATAGAGATGAAAACTGTGGGGTTGAATATTGTCTAAGAAAAATATTACAGAACCAAAAGTATGCATTGCCTTCAAACCATGGCCCCAAATCCAAATGGACCATATACTGCTGCTAGACAATCTCAGTACGATTTCCTTAGTTAACTTCAGTGCCCAGCATCAATAGGATTATTTGGTAGCTCCTCTTTCTTCCAACTGGTGATGACCTCTGTTCCTTTGTGGCTCCTACCTGGTACATTTGTCCGTGTGCCAAGGAAATAGAAGTCATTACAGAGGTACATTCTTATTTTCCTACTACTAAATTTCCAAACGTATATGCACTTGAACCCACTCTCTCTACCTTTCTTCCTGTTAAAATGAAAATATGTCCTTGCTCCTGTCAAAGAAAAATACCTACATTTGAATGAGGAATCCCATTTCTACCCTCACAGTAATCTTTCAGTTGTCTGCTGTACCTTTTACACGTTCAGTCCCAATCTCCGCCTTTTTCTCTCTCTTACCTAATCATTCACATGAGCCCAAACTTTTCAGGGGACACAAAGGACACAAAGTCCACACAAAGTGGACACCAAGCTATTAGCCTCACTCGATCTCAATTCTTAGCTACCAAAGAGTTTTTTTTCTCCTTCAGAACACAATTTCTTAAATTATTTTTCCATATAAACATCTCTATTTCCTCATTAAACCCACATATGGACATGATCCCCTGCATTGAAACTGCTTTTGTTAACATCATAGTCATCTTGTCACCATAATTCTCATCAGCATTTGATTATGTCCTCTTTTGGGGAATCAGTTAATTTTACTACAAAATGCTAACATACCTACAAGTTTTCACACAGTTAAGAAACCCTTTAAATGCAGCCTCCTTCCACACTCACTGTCTCCATCCATATAAAACGACTCATAATTTCCTGCACTTGAGGAACCCCTCTATCTGCCTCTGAATATTGCAAGAAATCATTCCAGGCCAAATGACAAGAAGTGTAAGTTAAGAAAAATAGATTATCATCCATGATAAAGGATTTGGATTTAATCTGAATGCATTTGGCAGACACTGTGGGTATTATTTATTTTGGGGGACACTCTTTCTGTCAAGCAAGGAATATTTGTCCTGTGATAGGAAAATAAACATTTAACTCCACACCCTGAAGCTACAACATATTTGGGGAGACAGAAAATAAAAGTAATAATCAAAAGAAGCAAAACTGACTTTGCATATTTGAATCATGTCAATATTCAACAAATAATCTTAAGCAGCAAAATTTCTCTAAAATCCAACTTGATATATTTCATTCAAAAATAAAGGGAAGCTTCTGGAGCAATGCTGTTTCCTGTGACACTTGTACATCACCTAAATATTATTTGGAAAATGCTATGCAAGCTCACTTGAGTTCAACAAGGAGTAGGAAACAAAACATGCATGCTATGTTGACATGTTTCATGAGACAATGTTGGCAGTCCTCTGGAAAGAAGGAAACTATTTTTAATAATTCCTATTCTGTCCATGCTTCAAAGCTCATTTCAAGTGCTACCTTTTCCATGACCTTTGTGATGCTCTCCATTATTACAGGTTATTTCCTTACACATCCTATAGACCTTTGAACCATTTATTTAACATCTCTCTTATGGCAGGCAGCATTTTTTTGTCATAATTTTATGTGAATGAATTCTCATCTGCTCCCAACTAGTATAAGCATTCTGAAGAATGGAAACTGCTCACTTGATTTCAACATGTGTGGCATAGTTCTCTGTCCTGAGTAAATATTCATCAGTATTTATTGGTGTAAATAGTACATATGTGTTCTTCTCAGGCTCTAAATGACATAGCAGGAACTTAATCAAAGCTGGCTGACCTGAACTGTTTAAATATTAAGTCCAGACAAGCAAAAAATAATATGTATCACATTTACATTCACTACCTTAGATATTTAGCACAAACTACTACCACTCTAGCACTCATATTTATCACTTGTAAAAACAAGGATGTTAATAACATCTATTAACATAAGGTTTTAAAATCTAAGCAGAAAAAGCATGTCATCAATATTCATATGAAGAGATGGTTTCTTTTCTTAAAATTGTGGAAAAGTGCTGCCAAATCTGATTAGGAATTTTGAAAACATTCCCCAAATTACTAAAAATGGTTATATTAACAACTCAGGATTTTTCCCATGTACTTATTATCAATTAAATTACTTTACATGTTTGCAAAATATTTTAGCCTTAAAGGTTCCATCACACTTGAAATACTTAAGAGAATTCATTTTGTAATTCAACTTCAGGAGCATGGTCTCCAAGAAAAGAAAACATTTTTTAAAGTCATGTAGAAAATACTGCTTTAATAATTTAAAATACTATAATTCTCCCATTAGAATTTAAGTACAAAGATCGTATATATATATATACGATCTTTGTACTTTAATATATATATATATATATTAAAATAGGAACAAAAAGGCATAGACTATATGTTAAAGATATAATTAACCTTCAAAAATGTTACTGGACTTATTCAATTATGCTTTATTTACAATGACAGAAAATCAGTATGAACAGGATTTTTACTACAGTTCTATCTTATGTGAGTTATCAGAGGATATCAGCTAAGTCACATTTGCTTTTTTAAATTGATTTTTCAAAATGAGATGCCCACAAGATAAGTTAGCCCAATTTTAAAAGGTGTGTTTATTAAGAAAAACTTGGATTATTTAAATATTAAGTCCTGACAAGCAAAAAATAATATGTACTACATCTATACTTGTTACTTTAGATATTTAACAGAAATTGGCACCACTCTATTCTCATATTTATCACTTGTAAGAACAAAGATTTTAATGACATCTATTAAAATAAGGTGGTAAAATCTAAACAGAATAAGCATGTCATCAATATTCAAATGAAGAGATGCTTTTATTTGTTAAAATTGTAGAAAAGTTCTAACAACATGCTATAAGGAAATTACAACTCAAAATATATCCAATAATATATATACTAAAATTCAACAATGATAGCAGATTTATCCTTATATTTTAAATATATACTCTGCATAAAAAAATAGGTATCATGTTAAACACTGACACATTAGAATAGATTGTAAACTAAGAACTCTGAATTTCAATGACACCTTTTGAATGCTTACAAACAGAAACAGAAGAAAGGTCATAATTAAGGATCGGAAATTGCTAGCTAATTAGATATAAGTTTAAATGATTGAAAGCAATAAGGCTAATTTGAATATTAGAAATAGAGAAGAACAAGGTTTCTATTGATAAATATATTAACTCTTGCTCTCTGTATATACATACATACATATATATATACACACATTTAATTTAGACTCATCAAATATTTACAGAAGGTCAAAGAAATAATGACATTTATAACTGAAGAGTAAAAATTAATTGTTACATATACTTTATGTATTCCTTCACCCTATATAATGAAGCAAGCTTATGCATCATGAACTATACTGGACACTTGATTTGTAAATATAATTAAACATATTCATTGCCATTATGCCATTAAATAACACAGTCATGTTTGACAATTGTCTATATGTTGTCTGGCACCTATTTAGATATTTATTAATTATTTACTGGTGTTTACTATCAATACACACATTTTTTAAAGGGCACTCAAAATGACAATTTAAAAATAACATCCGTTGTATTTGTGTGTACGTGTTTATAGAGATAAAAAATTGTGGTCCCTCAGTAAAAGACTTTATATATATGTATATATATGAGCTGTATTACATATATAATACAATTTCAACCAATTATAAGTAGAATATAGATGTGTAACTTTAGAAGATGTTTAGGATTGTTATTACTTTCATATTTTTATATTTTTAAATCTATAACTTTTATAGAAGTGCTATATCACACAGTGTCAATAATCAGTTGTAATACTGACCTTCCTCCCATAGTTCAGGGTAAGAAATTGTCACCTCCACTAGAGTTCAGAAAAGAGCAGAATATCTTTAAATTAAGTAAAAATGTCTTATGTACCAATATCACCTCCTACTGTATTTCTAAGATTAGAGCTTATATACTTCATAACCAGTAGCTAGCAGAGTTAGAAAATATCTAAAATTTAAAATACTGCAGAAAATATGTACAGATATAACTGATTTACCAAAGAAGCCAGGATGGAATGTTTGTCATGCTCAAATAAAGCATGCTGATTCATTTATTATTTAGCTCAAAATTACTTCTCAAGAAATATGATTTACCACCTAAAATAAAGCAGTTAAGCTAAATTAATTTCAGTTCTGCAAGTCTAAATACCAAGAGTGTTGCAGAGTATTCACATAGACATTCTGCAGTGATATGATGATATATCTCTCCACCTTGACAACATGGACATGTCTAAATAAGTCTAAACCAGAAGGCTCCTTGTGGTTCGGAATGGATGTACACATGGCCCATGAACTGTGGACAGTTGTAAGTCACAATATTCCAATTTTATATTTATCAAATTGAATGTCCATTAAAAGCCACATAATTTCAGTAATAAGAGTTCTACAACCAATCTATATAAGGATAAATATTTATTGAAAATAATAGAATCCATGGTATCTCTCCAAGCAGTTATTTTTCCCCTTAATTATTGATTGATTAGAGTCCTCTATGATAATATATTGATAGAGACAATTTTAAAATTTAATTATTAATTTTACTGTATATTTTTCATATTGCTATAAATTTGATTGATACTAAGGGGTTGAGCAGTTTTGCTCTCCCAAACAAATAAATGTGAATCAGTTCAGCTGTCAGGGTGCTCCAGTAGCAGTGTGTGTAGGACAGGTACAAAAGTTCAGGTATTTGTGCAAAACACTTTTAATATTTGGTTGCATATTTTCCACTTCATAAAAAAAAATTGAATGAGATAACGATTTGGGATTTAGCAAGAAGCATTTCTGTTGTTAAAATGAACAGACTTGAAAATAATGCTTTGAAAGACTAGGAAAAGTTGTATATAAAATATGTTTGAATTAAGCTTTTTACCTTCTCTACTCTCAAACATTATCCTACTTTTGCATAGATACAAACAAAAGGTATCTATCTGAACAAGAGTTAACCTTAATATCAAATACTACAAGTAGTCGTTTAATTATGTCATTTTGGTTTTATGAACAACTGATGTTTTTGAACAATCTTTCACAATTTAACATCTTCATAAGTAAGGAAGCATCAGCTATCAAACATGTTTGATGAATCCAATTCTCACTGAATCTGTGCTTTAGAAAAGCAGAAAAATAGAAATTAAATAAAATCTAATTAAATAACTCTTAATATTAAGTGGTAAATCTTCTGGGACTTTCTTTTATTATACTTTTAACTGGAGAATTCATTAAAGCCAAAAAATCCAGGGGTTGACTGGATTATAAAAAATTGAGAAAATGGACTTTTTCATAATTCTTTTTAGAACACTTAAACTTATCACTATGCTTTGCAAATATTTTCAACATATTTTCATGGAGTAATTGGCTATCTAAAATGAAAAATTATTTTATATCTTCACAAGCAAAATTAATGTTTGCAATTATTTTGTAAGTTTAGAGGAAAGCCCCAAATCTATGTTTTGAGAATGAATTTACTATGGAAAATTGAATGAAGAGGAAAATCCTGGGTGAATGCTGTCTCACTAAAAGCCATGACACAAAATTTAGCATTTGTTTATAATACATATATTATTAGATGTATATAAAATGTATATAAACATAATTAAAACATATGTTATTTCTCTAAGTTAAAAGGTATCCAAGTACCCCACTTAGGATTTCTCTCATCATAGATACAAATAATTTTTCTGTACAAGTTGATTAAATCTGACATTTAGTACTTTGCACCTTGTTTCATACTGAATATGATGAAAAATTCAATATTGACAAAATATTGTGAAATAATCTTGGATAGGCTTTTAGTACTTTTCTTCATTATTGAATGATTCAACTCATGTGTTCTTGTGAACATTATTCATGATACTATGAATGTTTATTGCCTTGATAGGCAGTATGTACAGTTTAAATATTAAGCCAGATGATTTATCCTGTAATTCAAAGAAGAGCTTGGGTCTGTGTATTTGATTTGAAGTTTCCATTATTTCTAGAATCAGGTAGTGAAACCCGGTTTGTTTACCTCATGTCTGTATGGTCATAAAGTGAGCCAGTTATGAATCGTGAAGTAAATATGTTCTAGTTAATGCAAAAAAATTCCCATGAAGGGACAAAAACATCGAACACAACATTTGTTATGAAAATATATGCAAGATTGGCTCAGGGTCTTGGCCTCGACAGCTAAGGTAAAAATAGTGTTTTCTGTGATAAGCATTTCTGCTTGTACCATTGGGCATTATTACATCTTAGCTCACTAACTCAGAAGACAACAGTGTCTCTGTAACAAATTTATTTCCCCTTTGATATAATGAAAAAGTACAAACTAAATATTTCATACTTTGGAATAAATATTAAACCATTATATATAGTATAAATGCATTAGTGGCTACATTTTCTCTTTAAAAATGAAACAACTACAAGAGGAAGATTATTTCTCAGTCCAGTAAGATAATTATGGCCAGATTGACTATAATTTGAGTTTAACAGAAGCATTAACAGTGCAGTTCTTTAAAATGCATAGAAAGATATAGAAAGATTAACTGTAACAGGGTTGGAAAACTGCAATTTGCCTTAAAATAAAAGAAATATTTTACAATTTGCCCTGATTATTTGTGAAAAAGTGTACTTGGCTTATACAGTGTAGCCCATTTGTAACTGTGAATATAAATACAATGACAAAAGCTTATATATGGAACACATGGGACATGTAGTTGTTCTAAACCAGTTTCCTCTAAATTGTAAACTGAAAATTAAAATGAATCAAGCCATTTCTCCACTGTTTAATCCATATCCATGAAATGTTGTTCTTTTAAATAGAAAATCTGTGAATTAGCAAAAGCAACTGGCTAGGGCAGCTCATTTGGCAAAAGCAGTCATCTATCTGCCCCTAATTTTCAGTGTGCAAGTGCCCTACTGGGTCTCAAATTAAACAATTTCAGATGTCAGCATTAGGGGCATGATTCCTTATTCACAGAATAGGAAATGCATGCCCAAAATAACTTGGGTAACAATTATCCTTTAATAATATTCTTTATCCCCAAAATATTCACCCACACAAACTCTCAAATATAGTTCACAGCATCATATATTACAGTATTTTTTGTCTAAGTTTAGCCCACTTTTTTTTTCTGCTTAATTTAATATGATCTGTAGAATTACTCAATCATTCCCAGAGTTTATTTTTCTGTCCTAGTTATCTGGCAATGTCAATTTCAAAACCAGAATGGGTGTTGGCTTTTTTCAGAAGCCAGAGCAGGAAGAAAAAGGAAGCCAGAAAAATAATAACTCTAAATGGTTGACTCCAGGAATAATTACAAAGCCAGTTCTTTATTTTATAAATAGAAAATTTAGACTTTAAGGTTGTAATCTTAACCCAAATTAGATTATATTTTAAAGCATATTCCTTGTCCATTGTCACTTTATGATTATCATCTCACCAAATTTCTATCTTTTATAACTACAAGATACAAAGATAATAGTAACAATAGCTATAGTAATAAAACAATCTGACATATATTCAGCATGTTCATCGGTGCCAGTCAGTGAGTGGGACTCTTCACAGATCCAGATCATGTAATTAGTATGATAATAACATGAAGTCAGTGGTATTAATATTTTGATTTTACTGCTCAAAGGCTAAGCAATGTGTCTAAATTCTTTCAACCAGCCAGTAAGTGGAGAATCTGGGAGCCCACCAGGAAATAGCGCTAAGTTTTCTCACCATTGTTCTGGTGAGAGAAGGCCTGAGGCACCAGTCCTTTTTGTTCCTGAGTTAGAGTCACTCTCTACCTAATCAACCATTCTCAAGGGTTGAGGCTTGTGGAGAACATTTTGAGTGCATTCTACACAATCTCAGGTAATCTAGACTGCTATTAATGAGGACCTTAACACACTGCTTTTTTCTTCATTGTTGTTTTGTCCACAGTGCCTATTCTTAATTCTTTCAGCCCATGTGGCCACACACTGTCTCCTCTTTGTTTAGAAGAACATGAACTTTAAGGTCACAGAGACTGGGTTTCAAATATCAGCAATTTCACATTGTATCTATATGAACCTTGAGAGGGCACTTTACAGTTTGAGACTAAACTTCTTTATCTGAAAGTAGCTCCTTCACAGATATTTATAAGGGATTAATAGGAATGCCTACATATATGAAATGTAATACACCCACTCCCATACATGTGTAGCAGAGTGCTTGGCAGAGAATAAACAGTCAATAAATGACAATTCTTTAAAACACGTGTGATGAACACTATGGCTAGTATGTCAGTGGCAATCAAGCTTTAGTTGCCACTGGGTCTATACACTTCAGTTTAAATGAGATTTGTATCTTACAATCACAGGACTGTACATCTGGAAAAGAAAGACCTTAGGAGTGACTGTCACACGGTCACATGCAGGACAGAATCTGTGCACATACTAGGTTTGTAGATGACACTCAGGAGTAACTCCTCATCTCCCTTTGTTTTTCCATTGAAGGAGTCACACTAACACTTGAGTGAGAGTAAAAGACAAGGCTTCATAAAAATAATCTAAAATCTAAATTAAGAAAGACATTTCAGGGCTTCTAACTATATAACCAAGACACAAGATTAAATGACCTGCCTAAAATTTCATAGAAATTTAGCACTAGAGTTTTGTTTATGAATTCCAATGTACACCTTTTCAAGAATATTATTAAACTATTCTCAGAAGGATATAATAACTCACTTTCAAGATAAAAATAAACGTCAGAGAACTATATGCCATGGAAAGCATTTTGGTGGTGGTGGTCCTTACCTCTTCCACAGCTCTGTTGCCTGGACTATCTCACAACTACCTTCACTAATGTCATCATTCCAGACTTTAGCGGTACCATACTATAGACAAGTCTGAAAGTAGCCTGGAATTGGTATGAACAAATTTGAAATGTTCACTTCATTAGAATTTAAAACTTTAAGAGACTACCAACATTTATAAGGTTTATCTTTGTAGTACAATTAGGCATAAACTTTTATAAGGTTAAAATTTAACCCATGATAATTTTCCTTCCTCAAGCATAAAAAAAAAATCTCAAACATTGGATAAGCTTTGTCTTTGTGGGCTACAGATGTAGAATATGTTGATTTTCCTATAATTTTGAAGCATAATATCACAATTTTAGAGACACACTTTCTTCTAAGATACAATAATTTGAATATTAATGATTACCCCCAAAATTACAGATGTTAGAGGCTGAAAAAAGCATGTGTGAGGATATTATAGACCTTAAGTTTTATGTTTCTTTTTTCTTCTTTTTTTTTACATTTTTACATCATGAACCTACTACACTGACTTATATTTTTACAGCATGAAACCTACAACATTGATATTGAAATGAGAGCATTTGTTATGGACTAAATGTTTGTGTCCTCTCAAACTTTTTATGTTGAAGCCTTAATCTCTAATATGATGGTATTAGGAAGTTGGGTTCTTTAGGAGGTAATTAGGACAGATGAGGTCATGAGGGTGAGGCCCACATAATGGAATTAGTGGCCTTGTAAGAAGAGGAAGAGAAAGATATCTCCCTCTTTCTCTCTGTGAGCATGTACCAAGGGAAGGCTAAAGCACAAGTCAGGAGGGAGTGAGAAGGTGACTATGTACAAGCCAGGAAGAGAGCTCTCAATAGGAACCAAATCAGACAGTGCCTTGATTTTGGATTTCCAAGCCTCCAGAACTATCAGAAATAAATTTCTTCTGTTTAACTCATAAGTCTATGGTATTTTGTTAGGGCAACTTGAGCCAACTAATACAGTATTACTCAAAGAAATGTGCATGCATGCATGTGTGTGTGTGTGTGTGTGTGTGTGTGTGTGTTGAAGGGGTTTATTGTTTGTTTTCTTGGGTGATATTGGTTAAATTACATCTTTTTAAGAATTATATTTTTGAGAGATCTTTGAGGTCTCAATACAAACCTCAAGAACACCCCTCAAACATACATGGCAGTGTCTGAAAAGAAAGAGGTGCTTTTATGTGATGAGCATCTGTAATGATCAATTTTTATCTTAAAGATACCTGTATAGTAATGGTAAGATTTTGTCAATAAGACTACATCAAATGATTTTTGTAAAATACTAACTTGTGAAAATTCCAATTTATCATCTTATAAAATAATGTGTGTGTGACTCAGTAAAACACTCAGAATCATTTAGTAAGTTTCCACTCCATATCTGCAAGTCTATCGAAACTTACAATCTTTTAAGACAATGAAATGAAAAGTAACTTAATTTCAAATGCCAAAAGAAAACTTTTGTGACTCTCAGCTGACATGGTGGGTGACTTACATGGCATTTTTCAGGCTATTAGTCATTATGCTCACATAGAGCATCATTCCCTAATATCTCAGGCTAATACATTGTTTTTTAAGTACTGCATGTCAAACAAAAAAATATTTTCATAAGGCATTTATTCCCTAAATTCTACAAAAAATAACCCAATTTTGTCAACAAATTGGCACACATTTTCTTTCCTCTGTTGCTTCTTTCTACTATCTCTCTCATTCTCTGTTCATTACACATAGTATAGGGTTCTATGTGCATATGTAGACTTAGATTAATTATTATGCCAAAGTTTCCTGAATGCTATGTGCCAGTGCTATATTATTCAGAGTGCTGTATAAAGATAAAAAAGACAGAAGTTTTCACCTCAACAAACAAAAAGCAAATAATCCAATTAGAAAATGGGCAGAGGATCTGAACAGACACTTCTCCAAAGAAGAAATTCAGATGGCCAACAGACACATGAAAAGATGCTCCACATCGCCAATCATCAGAGAAATGCAAATTAAAACCACAATGAGATATCACCTCACACCAGTTAGGATGGCCAACATCCAAAAGACAACAACAAATGTTGGCGAGGATGTGGAGAAAGGGGAACCTTCCTACACTGCTGGTGGGAATGTAAACTAGTCCAACCATTGTAGAAAGCAGTATGGAGGTTCCTCAAAAACTCAAAATAGAAATACCATTTGACCCAGGAATCCCACTCCTAGGAATTTACCCTAAGGATGCAGCAGTGTGGTTTGAAAAAGACATATGCACCCCTCTGTTTATCGCAGCACTATTTGCAATAGCCAAGAAATGGAAGCAACCTAAGTGTCCATCAGTAGATGAATGGATAAAGAAGATGTGGGACATATACACAATGGAATATTATTCAGCCATAAGAAGAAAACAAATCCTACCATTTGCAATAACATGGATGGAGCTAGAGGGTATTATGCTCAGTGAAATAAGCCAGGGGGAGAAAGACAAGTATCAGATGATTTCACTCATATGTGGAGTATAAGAACAAAGAAAAAACTGAAGGAACAAAACAGTAGCAGACTCACAGAACCCAAGAATGGACTAACAGTTACCAAAGGGAAAGGGACTTGGGAGGATGGGTGGGAAGGGAGGGATAAGGGGGGAAAAGGGGCGTTACAATTAGCACACATAATGCAGCAGCAGGGGACACGGGAAAGGCAGTACTTGTAGAGAAGACAAGTAGTGATTCTTCAGCATCTTACTACGCTGATGGACAGTGACTGTAGTGAGGTATGTGGGGGGGACTTGATAATAGGGGTCTAGTAACCATAATATTATTCAAGTGATTGTACATTAATGATACCAAAATTAAAAATTAAAAAAAGTAGTTTGATAAGTGGTATAATAGGGCTTTATGGGAACAAAAAATAAGGAAAATACTTAATGGTGGGGGTTAGAAACGGATCATGGTAGGCTGCATGAATGAAGTGATGCCAGTGTTTAAATATGAATAAAAACTCACTTATTAGATGAATTATGGATAGCTTAGCTTTCATTGAGAAGATGACTGAGCAAAGATTTGAAAGAGGTAAAAGGAAGTTATCCAAGTATGTATCTCAAGGAAAGCTTGACTCTAATGAGGCATCATGCCTGGTATTTCATGGAACAAAAGGGAAGCCAGAGAGGCTGGAGCAGAGTTTGGAAAACGAAGTGTATTAGGGGATGTGGTCAAAGGGGTAATGGCCAACAGATCACCAAGGGCTTTGAAGGCCACTAAAACTTCCACTTTTACTCAAAGACGTGATGTAATAAAGTTTTAAAGGATCACTGTGGCTTCTGTCTTGATAACTGACTTAAGTGAATAAAGAGGGAAAGCAAGGAGAATAGTTAACAGACTACTTTTGTAATCCACCAGAAAGATGAGGCTAATTTGGTTAAGGGTTGTGGTAGTGAAAGTGGTGAAACCATTGTATGTTGCATGTAATTGAAGGTAGAGACAACAGCAGTTGCTGACAGATCTAGTGTGGGAGAGCAGGTGAAGAGAGGAGTATGGCATGATTTGAGAAAATAAGTATAAGTAATTAATATGTCATGAATGATAATAAACATTTTAATAGACATTTTAAATATAGAAGCTGTAATGTTTTATATAGATTTTACAATGAATCAGTCATATATGAAACAAAATCGGGAACACAAAACATAAATGAATACACCTGACTTTTTCAAAATCTAACCTGTATGCAAACACTAAAAATTAATCTGCTGGCAAAATCTTGGGTGGGGAGGGGATGGACTTTTAAAAGCCATGTGTGTGATGGTTTACTGTAACTGAGAGTCTTCAGTCTTATGATCAAGCATGTCACACAGATTTGGCTCTGAGCATATAGAGAAAGAGGGATTCTCAAATTATGATGTGGTTTGGACAACTGCAGTAATTTGTGGTTAGGCAATATGACTTTGGGAAAAGTTATTTTGATGTTTTATATCATATGTGTTTACTCAACCCATATTTTAGGACTCTAGTCTGAAGTAATAAGTTACAAACGTTCTTAAAAAGCAACTAAATAGAGGACATCCGGGAAGATGGCGGCATGAGCAGGGCGGCAGATATGTCCTCCCCAAACTATATCTATCTATGAAAATACAGCAAATACAACTATTCCTAAAAGAGAGACCAGAATAAACAGGAAAGTGCACATCGTGCAGCTACACCTGACAGGACACAGCACCCCATGAGTTGGGTAAGATACAGAGCTGTGACCCAGCGGGACCCGAGCACTCACCCACCCCAGCGCACCGGAGGCAGGAGAGGATTCAGAGCCGGGAGGGAGTGGAAGTACACCCTGCCACATAACCAGTCCTGGCGATATACGTGGGGAGCGCTGACACACATCGCGTGGTGTAGCTGAGATTGGAGAGACAGAGGGTGCAGGATCAGAGCGGGGAACGCTCCAGGGTGCTTGCAGCCGGCTCCCAGGAAGGAAAAAAAAAGAATATCACACGCTTTTATCAGCAGTCTTAAAGAGACAGGAGACCAGCAGAGGAGCCGGATAGCTCCAGCACACTCAGCCCAGCAGGATGGGAGTCCTGGATAGTTTCGGAACCCTTAGATCGCGGCTGGGAAAGGGTGACCGCACTTAGACTTTTCACAAAGATCAACAGCCTCCAATTCACTCCCACCCCAGCCAGAGCTATAAAGGGCCCTGTGGAGTGCAGCGGCCACAGCTGCGGAATAGTGGAGCAACAGTGCCACTTACAGCACCCCACAGAATCTACTCCCGGTAGGCGTTTTCTTTTTGTTGTTTGTTTTGTTTTTTCTACTCTTTCTTCTTTTATTTTCTTTTTTTTTCTTTCTTTCTCTTTTTCTTTTTAAAGTCTTAAAGAGCCCCACTGACATACCTGGCAATTACCAGCGACCACTTCCATAGCCATGAAAACACATAGGAATATGGTCCAGACTAAGATCAACCAGACAACCCCAGAGAGGGAGCCTGAAGAGATGGAAATGCACAGTCTTCCTGAAAAAGAATTCAGAACAAAAGTCAAAACCATGCTGATGGATCTACAGAGAAATGTGCAAGAGATGAGGGAGGAAGTGAGGGAAGTGAGGAAAGACAATGCAGAAATCAGACAAGCGAACGACGGGCTTAACAGCAGACTTCATGAGATGCAAGAGACTGTTAATGGAATAGAAATCAGAGAACAGGAATACAGAGAAGCTGAGGCAGAGAGAGATAAAAGGATCTCTAGGAATGAAAGAATATTAAGAGAACTGTGTGAAAAATCCAAACAGAACAAAATTCGCATTATAGGAGTACCAGAGGAAGAAGAAAAAGAAGAAGGGATAGAAAGTGTCTTTGAAGAAATAATTGCTGAAAATTTTCCCACGCTGGGGAAGGAAATAGTCTCGCAGTCCACGGAAGCCCACAGATCTCCCAACACAAGGGACCCAAGGAAGACAACACCAAGACACATAATAATTAAAATGGCAAAGATCAAAGATAAAGACAGAGTATTAAAGGCAGCTAGAGAGAGAAAAAAGATCACCTACAAAGGAAAACACATCAGACTATCATCAGACTTCTCAACAGAAACCTTACAGGCCAGAAGAGAATGGCATGATATATTTAACGTTATGAAACAGAAGGGCCTCGAACCAAGAATACTGTATCCAGCACAATTATCATTTAAATATGATGGAGGGATGAAACAATTTCCAGAAAAACGAAAGTTGAGAGAGTTTGCCTCTCATAAACCACCACTACAGGATATCTTAAATGGACTGCTCTAGATGGAAGCACACCTAAGGCTAAAAGATGTCACCAGAGAAAATAAAATCATAGCAAAGAAAGCAGACCATCCAAATACTAACTAAAGGCAAAGAATAAAACACCTAGTATATAAAGAAAGGAGGAGGAAGAATAAGAAGGGAGAGAAATAAAGAAACATCAGAGGGTCTTTGCAATAACTTAACAAGAAAGTTAAGTTACATTGTAAGATAGTAAAGAAGCAACCTTTGAACCTTTGGTAACCACAAATATAAAGCCAGCAATGGCAATAAGTACATATCTATCAATAATAACTCTAAATGTAAATTTACTGAATGCACCAATCAAAAGACACTGAGTAACAGAATGGATAAAAAAGCAAGACCGATCTATATGCTGCTTACAAGAGACTCACCTCAAACCCAAAGACATACACAGACTAAAAGTGAAGGGATGGAAAAAGATATTTCATGCAAACAACAAGGAGAAAAAAACAGGTGTTGCAGTACTTGTATCAGACAAAATAGACTTCAAAACGAAGAAAGTAGCAAGAGATAAAGGAGGACATTACATAATGATAAAGGGGTCAGTACAACAAGAAGATATAACCATTATAAATATATATGCACCCAACACAGGAGTGCCAGCATATGTGAAACAAATACTAACAGAATTAAAGGAGGAAATAGACAGCAATGCATTCATTTTGGAAGATTTCAACACACCACTCACTCTAAAGGACAGATCAACCAGACAGAGAATAAGTAAAAACACAGAGGCACTGAACAACACACTAGAACAGATGGACCTAACAGACATCTACAGAACTCTGCACCCAAAAGCAGCAGGAAACACATTCTTCTCAAGTGCACATGGAACATTTTCCAGAATAGACCACATACTAGACCACAAAAAGAACCTTAGTAAATTCAAAAATATTGAAATCCTACCAACCAATTTCTAAGATCACCAAGGTATAAAACTAGAAATAAATTTTAGAAAAAAACCAAAAAGGCTCACAAATACAAGGAGACTTAACAACATTCTCCTAATCAATCAATGGGTTAATGACCAAATCAAAACAGAAATCAAAGAATATATGGAGACTAATGACAACAACAACACAAAGCCACAACTTCTGTGGGATGCAGCAAGGGCAGGTCTAAGAGGAAAGTATATTGCAATCCAGGCCTATTTAAAGAAGGAAGAACATTCCCAAATGAATAGTCTAAAGACACAATTACTGAAATTGGAAAAAGAAGAACAAATGAGGCACAAAGTCACCAAAAGGAGGCACATAATAAAGATCAGAGAAGAAATAAATAAAATTGAGAAGAATAAAACAATAGAAAAAAATCAATGAAACCAAGAGCTGGTTCTTTGAGAAAATAAAGAAAATAGATAAACCCCTAGCGAGACTCATTAAGAGAAAAAGAGAATCTACACACATAAACACAATCAGAAATGAGAAAGGAAAAGTAATGACGGACCCCAAAGAAATACAAAGAATTATAGAGAATATTATGAGAACCTATATGCTAACAAGCTAGAAAACATAAAAGAAAAGGACAACTTCTTAGAAAAATACAACCTTTGAAGACTGACACAGCAAGAAACAGAAAAACTAAACAGACCAATCACCAGCAACGAAATTGAATCAGTAATCAAAAAACTACCCAAGAACAAAACCCCCGGACCTGATGGATTCACCTTTGAATTCTACCAGACATATAGAGAAGAAATAACACCCATTCTCCTTAAAGTTTTCCAGAAAATAGAAGAGGAGGGAATACTTCTAAACTCATTCTATGAAGTCAGCATCATTCTAATACCAAAACTGGGCAAGGACCTCACCAAAAAAGAAAATTACAGAACAATGTCCCTGATGAACGTGGATGCAAAAATACTCAACAAAATATTAGCAAACCGAAATCAAAGATACATCAAGAGGATCATACACCATGATCAAGTGGGATTCATCCCAGGGATGCAAGGATGGTACAACATTCGAAAATCCATCAACATCATCCACCACATCAACAAAAAGAAGAACAAAAACCACATGATCATCTCCATAGATGCTGAAAAAGCATTTGACAAAATTCAGCATCCATTCCTGATTAAAACTCTCAACAAAATGGGTATAGACGGCAAGTACCTCAACATCATTAAAGTCATATATGACAAACCCACAGCTAATATCATACTTAACAGTAAGGAGCTGAAAGCTTTTCATCTAAGATCGGGAACAAGACAGGGATGCTCACTCTCTCCACTGTTATTCAACATAGTACTGGAGGTCCTAGCCACGGCAATCAGACAAAACAAAGACATACGAGGCATCCAGATAGGTAAAGAAAAGTCAAATTGTCACTATTTGCAGATGACATGATACTGTACATAAAAAACCCTAAAGACCCCATTCCAAAACTACTAGAACTAATATCTGAATTCAGCAAAGTTGCAGGATACAAAATTAACACACAGAAATCTGTTGCTTTCCTATGCACTAACGATGATCTAACAGAAATAGAAATCATAAAACAATTCCATTCACAATTGCATCAATAAGAATAAAATACCTAGGAATAAACCTAACGAAGGAAGTGAAAGACCTGTACTCTGAAAACTACAAGACACTCCTAAGAGAAATTAAAGAGGACACTAACAAATGGAAATGCATCCCATGCTCTTGGCTAGGAAGAATAAATATTGTCAAAATGGCTATACTACCTAAAGCAATCTACAGATTCAATGCAATCCCTATCAAACTACCATCAGCTTTCTTCAATGAACTGGAACAAATAATTCTAAAATTCATATGGAACCACAAAAGACCCCGAATAGCCAAAGCAATCCTGAGAAGGAGGAACAAAACAGGGGGAATTACGCTCCCTGACTTCAAGCTCTACTACAAAGCCACAGTAATCAAGACAATTTGGTATTGGCACAAAAACAGACCCACAGATCAGTGGAATAGAATAGAAAATACAAACATTAACTCAAACACATACAGTCAATTAATATTTGATAAGGGAGCCTTGGATATATATTGGGGAGATGATGGCCTCTTCAGCAGCTGGTGTTGGAAAAACTGGACATCTACATGTAAGAGAATGAAACTGGACTACTGTCTAGCCCCATACACAAAGGTAAACTCAAGGTGGATCAAAGACCTGAATGTAAGTCATGAAACCATAAAACTCTTAGAAAAAAATATAGGCAAAAAGCTCTTGGACATAAACATGAGTGATTTCTTCATGAACGTATCTCCCCAGGCAAGGGAAACAAAACAAAATGTTCCATATGCACTTGAGAAGAATGTGTATCCTGCTGCTTTTGGGTGCAGAGTTCTGTAGATGTCTGTTAGGTCCATCTGTTCTAGTGTGCTGTTCAGTGCCTCTGTGTCTCCACTTATTCTCTGTCTGGTTGATGTGTCCTTTGGAGTGAGTGGTGTGTTGAAGTCTCCTAAAATGAATGCATTGCTGTCTATTTCCTCCTTTAATTCTGTTAGTATTTGTTTGACATATACTGGCGCTCCTGTGTTGGGTGCATATCAAGCTGAAAAGCTTCTCTACAGCAAAGGACACCATCAGTTGTACAAAAAGACATCCTACTGTATGGGAGAATATATTCATAAATGATGTATCTGATAAGTGGTTGACATCCAAAATATATAAAGATCTCAAGCACCTTAACAAACAAAAAGCAAATAATCCAATTAAGAAATGGGCAGAGGACATGAATAGACACTTCTCCATAGAAGAAATCCAGATGGCAAACAGGCACATGAAAAGATTCTACACATCACTAATCATCAGAAAAATGCAGATTAAAACCATAATGAGATATCACCTCACACCAGTGAGGATGGCCAACATCCAAAACACAAACAACAACAAATGTTGGCGAGGATGTGGAGAAAAGGGAACCCTCCTACACTGCTGGTGGGAATGCATATTAGTTCAACCATTGTGGAAAGCAGTATGGAGGTTCCTCAAAAAACTCAAAATAGAAATACCATTTGACCCAGGAATTCCACTCCTAGGAATTTACCCTAAGACTGCAGGAGCCCAGTTTGAAAAAGACATATGCACCCCTATGTTTATTGCAGCACCATTTACAATAGCCAAGAAATGGAAGCAACCTAAGTGTCCATCAGTAGATTAATGGATAAAGGAGATGTGGTACATATACACAATGGAATATTATTCAGCCAAAAGAAGAAAACAAATCCTACCATTTGCAACAACATGGATGGAGCTAGAGGGTATTATGCTCAGTGAAATAAGCCAAGCCGAAAAAGACAAGTATCAGATGATTTCACTCATATGTGCAGTATAAGAACAAAGAAAAAAACGGAAGGAACAAAACAGCAGCAGACTCACAGAACCCAAGAACGGACTAATAGTTACCAAAGGGAAAGGGACTGGGGAAGATGGGTGGGAAGGGAGGGGTAAGAGGGAAAAAGGGGCATTACGATTAGCAGATGTAATGTTAAGGGGGCACGGGGAGGGCTGTACAACTCAGAGAAGACAAGTAGTGATTCTATAGCATCTCACTACGGTGATTGACAGTGACTATAATGGGGTTGGTGGGGGGGACCTGATGAAAGGGGTAGTTTAATAACCATAATATTGGACATGTAATTGTAGAATAATGATACCAAAATAAATTATTTAAAAAAAGCAACTAAATATTCTTGATACATTTTCATTTAAGTAAGCACATAAATAGGAAGTTTTTGTTTTTTATAAACTATTCCTCAGACGTATTGAATATTTAATTTAAAGTTGAAATGGAATCATTCCTAATTCTTACAAATCATATTTTATGGGGGAGTATTTTACCTGAAGATCTGAGCACTTCCAAATCTTTCACATTTTTGGGGTGTGTTTTCTTTAAGGTATCTCCATAATTATTCATTGTCTATACTTTTAAATCATTTTAACATGTATTATGATTCTGATCAAAAGAACTCAGTGGTAAACTGTTTTTTGTATTTATCCATATAATAAAAATCAATACTTTTCATTATTGAATGCCTCCTATATACACCAGGTCCTGTTGTAAGAGCTTTATGTATATCATAAAGCTTTACCTCCTTTTTCATCCCTTACCTCATGAATCGTCTTCTCTATGTAACTCTGCATATTCACCTTTTACTGATTTCATGGCCCTCCGTTCCCTAACTCCTGGAAACCTACTGTCAACAATTTTCAGTCTATGTCAAAACATCAGCTATATTTTACTGATATTTCTCTGTATCCTCAATCCCTTTTCCCATTCCCTTTATCTCTTAGCTCTCACAGACACATGATTCTCTTGCAATGACACTCACAGTCCAATGGTAATGATTTTTCTCTCTCATACCCTCCTACCAGTGGTCTTATCCTTGGGGTAAGCATCCCCTTGCTCTTCATTGTGCTTTCCAGACCATTTTCACTGTGGCAGATCTTGTTTTTCACAGTGGTTGCCGAAAAATCTCCCGTGGCATCTTTTTTTTAACCTCCTTTTTGTGGTGAGAACGTTTAAGTTCTACTCCCTTTGCAAATCTCAGTTACATGAGATAGTGTTATCCACTACAGGCACTAAGTTGATCTCTGAGTGTAAAAGCAAAAGACGAGATCTGAAATGGATAAGTTTTTGTTTCATATCCTACTGTCCACTCTTTTTTCTTCCAACTGTTACATTTATTATTTTTTTTGTGAATAAGTTTCTTCCAAAATTAAAGAAAACTGAGCTCATGGAGTAAGCTTTTTAGAAAGGCCAAACTAAACTCTTCTGGTCCTAATCATTTGAGAGTCACTGTCACTTAGGGTTGCCCAATAGGGTAGCAAAGGTAAAGGTTTCCTTTCCTCTTCTTCACGGAGCCCAGCTGCCATTCCCCCCGACAAACCCATTCCCCACTGCCTGCAGCGAACATGTTATAAAGCACTGGCCCACAGCGGCCCACTGCCTGGCTTCCCAGCTTTGGAGCTGACAGAGCTTGACTTGTGAAGCTCTTATTCTGAAAATTATTATGTGACTTAACTTTTCCCTTCATTTTAAATTTCATAGTCCATCTAAAAATTATTTTTAGTTAAGAAATAGCTATGACTCTCACAACATGGATCTTTGATACTTAAACCAACAAAAAAGGCCTAAGATCTCACTCACTAACTGATTTAAATGTGTGAGGGGTGCTGAGAAATCTGAGGTCTGTCTTGGCACTGCCTCTAACATGCTCTGTATCTTCCAAGAAGGCTGTGGTTCTTTCGTGTCCCAATTCGTTGAGAATATTACAGTGGGGATTTTCTGCTTCTTCCCTGGTTTGCTGAGTTCTTCTAAGTAATTGGTAATTGTAAACGAACTGCAATGAATATACATATTGTCAACAATTGCCCTTGATTTACTGAAAGTCAACATCTTCTTGTACTTTCCTCATCATTTTCATCTGTCTTTCACATTGGTAAGCAAAAGACTTCTACATGTTTAAATATAATTAAAAGGTCAATGTTGACCTTTCTCCATATCTACTCTGCCATTGGAATTAGCTATCCAGAGTACTGAGACTTGCAAGTTGATTGTTTAATAACATATGATCTGGACTTTGCAGTTAGTGGACCACAGGTTTAAAATGTTATCCAGTTCATCTAATATTTACATTATAGAAACCTCTGTGCTTCCTTAACACAAATGTATGAATGACATATTTTTAGTTGGTGTAACAGAACAGCAGAGAGGCTCATTTAAGTCATGATTGACTGATAGCTGTTCATATCACACCGCCGTCATCTAACCCTGAGGCTTTCCTCACACAGATTGTGTGATCTGTCCTTCATTAACACCTTGCTTCTATTTCCTATTCACCAATTCATTGCAGTTGAAATTCAATATAATTTATACAACAGTCTAAATAAGGTGGCCTCATATTACACATTTTATTTAAATCACTTACTGTAAGTGATATCCTGGGTATTGAGGGCATATCAAGGGAGTCTAGAAAGCAAGAGCAACAAAAAAGAGACAAAAGATATAAAGAAAAGCGTCATCAGGTGACTGCTCATTTAGAATCAGTCATTGGATTTAATTTTTCTCATGCTCTATCTTCTTCATTCTGAATATTTAATCACAGAGTATTGCTAGTTTGAATAAGACAATATATATACAATTGAAATGTATATTTAATATGGTATATGATATGGTATGCAGTATAACATATAAATATAAGAGGTTATATTATATGTTGCCAGGAATCCACAAATTAATAAATATTACATAAAACAACTTTGAATATTTTTCTTTTGTCACACCTATGTTTTCCTTAAGCTTTGAAGCAGCAAGGTGTGAAAATAAAGATGAGTGGTACAGTTTTGCTCAGGCTGATATTTCATCTCTTTGGTATTGTAACGGATGGGACCTGGTTGCTTTTCCTTTGGTTCTTCGGTTGTCAGCTTTTGTAAATGCTATGTGACAAGATGTCCAGCTAGCTGGGATAAAAGACGTGTTTTGAGAGAAACAAAGTTGTGTTGCCATGTGATGAAACCAAATGTACAAATAGGAAAGCAGTTTTAAATTGAGTTTACAAATCTGATGCTGAGCAACGTTTTCCTTTATGTTTGTCTGGATATCAGAGACCAGGAGCTATCAATGTGAAACAGGTTTTACATAGGTAACAAAAAAGTATGTTACAAATAGCTTTGGTGAATTTTCAGATTTCTCTTGATTTTTTTTTAGTTCCTTCTAGCTCCTCCAGAGAAAAAGAAAACTATGGACTTAGATATTTGAGTACACTGGATGCCTACAGGCAAGATTTCAGGTTCAGAGGAGTCTTTTTCCTAACCTAGAATAAAGAAGAGGGAATAGTGGGTGCTCTGGACGTTCGTATCACAGGGGCAAAGGTTATTAAACCAGCACCAGGAGGACACTCTTGAAAGTTTAGGTGTAAATATCAAACTGCGAAATGCTTAGAAATAATTAAATACAATTGACTAGAGGAAAAACTTGGTCTCCCTTTCCAAGTAAAGTTGTAATCTTGTAAAAATCTTACTACTGTCCACATTGCTTTCTATGTATTTTTCTTACACTATTTTTTTTCTTTCTCTGTATTTTTAATTGGCTACAGTACCCAAAGGAATTGATCAAATAATAGGAGTGGGATTTTTACAGAGAATTTAAAATAGTGAAATTGAAATATGTATTGATAACATTTTTAAAGATAAAATATTTTGAAGTGACTGGGTCAAAGAAGAATGGAGTCTAGAGAAAAAGTCTAGAGAGCAAAATGGATAATGTTCTTTGTCTACCTAGCCAGAGACAACTATGTAGACAAAGGTGTGGTTTTTCCATATTATTAACACATAAAATCCTTTATTGTTTCCTCATCCTTTTGTGCTCTAACAAGCATGTATTCCTATGTTATTTATAGTCTATATATTTACAGACCACCTATCACATTGCTCAGTTTTGTAATTAATTAGCTGTGTCTGTATTTTCTCTCCAAAGTATAAATTCCTAGAAGATCAAAGCTCTCTTTCATATATTTTAGCATACCTGTTTGGAGCCAATCAAATTGAGTATTATAAAATAGTCTCTAGATAAAGGAAGTTAAATATTTGCAGATGCATTAATAGCACACTATGATTTTATAAGCTGTGCAATTTCAATGTGTTTAATTTTGAATAAAATCCTGTTAATTTTCTATATCAATGAAGAAATTTTTTGAGTACTCACATGAATATTTTCCCCAGAAAAAGAACAGATTGCACGGCAGCTGAAACACCAAGTATATAAGTAAATATGACAGAACCCTAGCTGTTCCTCCAAAACAAAGGAGGAGCTCCTGAATTTTGAGTTTAGAAGTGTCTAATCCTTCAAAGAAAGATCTGCTCAACTCCACAATGACGCATATCATCAGTTACATCTTTTTAGTGAGGCACTGTCTGCTATTTTTTTCTTTTCTTAAAATATCTGCCATACTTTGTCACGTCACAAGTTCCAAGCAGAGTACTACAACACGTATTCTGTGCCTTAAGGAACACCTGTATTTGAAGGCACTAAATTTTTTAAAGGTTATAATTATGCAATGTTCCATCTATTAAGACTGTTAGCTAGATATCCATTGGAACTACTGAATTAATAGAGTGGCATTTGGTAGGTGATGCTATGACTTGTTTTAAAAGTTGCCTTATGACTGTGGTTGTAGAAGTGAAACAATTTAGTATAATTTCATTCATTCACAAGTCAGATTATTTTGTCACAGAGCTATGAAATAATGATAATACAATTAGAGAAGACAGACTTAAATTTTGTCATGAACCTAATATGTAGTTTTTCATATTTAGGCTGGAACATTTTCATATTTTTCTCCTCTCTACAGCAGTTATCAGTCTGCTCCAAGTCTCCTCCTGTTCTTAAACTATATAGATACATATCTGCGGCCCACCTAAGCAGCCTACTACACCCTTTGGAACCACTGAAAAGCTTTATATACTATACTCTAAAGAGCAGTGATTTCTGCCTTAAAGTATTCACATTTAAAAGTACATACTTCCTCAAATGAAAATATAAAGAAATAAAAACACAATGACCTTACTAAAATACATAGACTCATCATTTTCTCAAAGAGAAGGCCTCTGGCATGAATAAACCATGAATGTACCAACGTAGGAATAGTATAAGAATGATCAAAGTGATAGCATATCAATTTCTTCAACTCTTCACTTCAAACAGGCACCATGATATTTTTCAGAATCTGTTCTTCTATATCTTTCTCTCAGGTGCCAAAGATGTTTTAAAAATCTCTTGGTAGCTGGCTATTATTTTAGGCATTGAGGTTATAGATATGAGTAAGACTTCCTTTAACTTGATTCTGCCATTATTGGGCAAATTACTCTCTCTGAATTCCAATTTCCTTATATAAAATGCAGTATAATACTACTATCTATCTCATTTTATTGTAATGAATCATGCCAGTATTTAGCCCAGTACTTGGTACATAGTAACTCTTTCATTGATTATAGGTATTATTATTTTTTATTTATAAAATGTTATCTGACAACTTGTCAGAATTAAGACAATCTTAGCAAGAAAAATATTACACAGAGTAAAAAAAAGGAAAGAACTGTTATTGTCTCAAACACACCAGGACATATGGTCACATTTTAGGACTGTTTTAAGCACCAAAGTTATGAAGACAACAAGATGGAGTACCCATTCTCAAGTAGTTTAGGATTTAGTGTCTCTACACTGGCTACAATCAAACAGCAAGAGAGGCAAAAATGTCAAAACAACCTATCTATTGTAATTCTAATTTGATTTATGGAATTACAAAAGTTCCAATATAATTTTATTTCTTGTGTTTTATTAGAGATTTATGCTTATAGAGACTGATAGCTTATAAAGTCTAAAGGAAGACAGTTGCAAACCAATTCTTTCCTTAGTGAATTTCCATTTTGTTAGAATAAATATCTACATTAGTTCAAAATCAGTTAGAAAAGTAGTTAGTGGGATCTCTGACACCAAGTTAAAGTCACCAAAACTCATGAAAGCCCCACTCTGCGTATCTGTAGATTGTATCACCTACCTACCAAATGGATGCCCTCATTTTCTTTCTTTCTGTCTTATTCTTTATCCTCAATTAAAAAAGTAAATTGATCTAGATGATAAGTTTCCAAATACAGTAATAGGAATTTCAGAGAAGAAACCTCTACTGCTATGAAAAATGAAAAGGATGTTTTACTTTTACCTGCTATTGAGGAAATGTAAATTTGAGCTAACAATTCGCAGACATCAGATGGCAGACTATTTAAAATATTGATATTACCAACAGTCAGTTAGAAAGTGGTAAAATTAGAATTTGTATATAGTGCTAAGGACAGGCACACTTGAGAAATCTGGCAGTATCTGGCTAAATTATACCTCTGTGTATGTCTCATAGAGAAACATTCACATATGTGTCAAGAACCATGGATTAAGATGTTTATTGTGCTACTGTTTGTAATGGAGAAAAAATGAGAGACAATCTATAGTGGGATTCATTATACTGCAATGAAATTGAATAAATTAGAGCTTTAGTCCTCAAAGGGATAAATCATGAAAAAAAATGCTCAGAAAAACAGTTGTAAAATTATACATAAAACATTTCCCAATTACCTAAATTTTGTGATACTAACAGAACATTATTATATACTGGATTGGAGATACATACACACAGAACACACAACATATACATTACAAAAAGGCACAACTTCAAGTAGTATTTACCTTTGGAAAGGGTTAGGACTCAGAATAAGGAGTGGATCTTCAGCTTTTATTTTTTTTTAATGAAAGAATAACCACACACTCACACATACACACAAACCTAGGCCATTTTTTTTTAAATCAGACCTATATATTTCAACGAATAACCCATATGGTTTGGCATAAAATTTTGAGAGTGGTAGCTCTATTAGAGCTAGCAAGTACTGGGAAGTAAAGTTCTGGGCATCCTTACTTTTAAACAGTTTATTTAATTAAATGTTCAAAGGTTTAGTATTATGTGCTCATTCATGTTGGTGGAAGTTTAAGTTACAGGCCACTTGAAAGGAAATTATTTGACAAGTAAAAAGATGACACAGAGTGTTTCCTAAGCCATTTTTTACCTGATGAGAGATAACCTTGCTGTGGATGTTTGCAAATACAATTATAAAGGGTGATGAAGGTAGGTAAAGGACATGGATAAAATATTAGGTGCTGTAAGCCAAGACACCACAGAAAGAATGCACAGCTTCCACATTTAGCCTTATTAACCCAATGGATAAAAAAAATTCAATGTGCTTTCATTTCGGCATGAATTTTTGAAAAGATTTTAAAAATGATTATTTCTTAATTTAAGGAGTCTATTCTCTAGTTCACTTTATGCACTCTTAAGAAATGTGGTTAAGTCACTTCCTCTTCTATCCTCCTTTCATCTTGAAGGAAAAAAAGTCTTTGGTTTCCCTTGTGCTTAAAAAAACATACAGAGAATTCAATCTGTACAAGCACTTCTTCATTAAAATCGATCTTTTAATGTTTAATTCAAGTTTTCCCAAGAGGGAATCAGTAGTTTTAGAATACCCAGTGATTCACATACTGCATACTTGTCAACAAACATGCAGGGCAGGGAATTACTTTCATTTCCTTTTGTTTCATGCTATGTTTTCCATCTTTGGATGCATCTGAATTTTAATTCTGTTCACATTCTGCTATTCATAAGAAAGTGGCCTGAAGCAGAGAGCAAGTGGAGAGCACTAAATCGAGCACGTAAATCACTCCTTCCCCAGTTCCATAGCCGATTTAAAGAGCATCCTGGCACTAATGCTTGGAAATAATATACTGTTGAGCCCGACACTGCAGAGGGACTCTACTTCAAATTATAGGATAGTCCAGGTGACCTGGCAATTACAATTAACCTCCTGCCCACAGTGTCAGTGATGAACAGTCTGGCTAGTGATGGTGCTGGAAGAGTACTCAGGGAACGTAAAAGTGCTTTCTGAGGTTTTAGTCTTTAAAGAACTGTTTTCAGTTAAAACATCTCACAACTTCAAAAATTGATTTCTTGATGAATGCAATTGTTTTTTCCTATTAGAACAGCTATATCATATGACATATGAAATAACAAAAGCAACCTGACACATAAGAGACATATGGCAGACATGCACATAATAGATATATATAACTGTGGTAGATATCATGATTTAACAAATCTCTGTTGAAAAATTTCCAAACTTTCAATCACACAATATGCTTGCATATAGAAGAGGAACTATAATATGGCCATACATAACCCTTGCTCTACTAATAAATACTTAGCTGGAACTGAATTAATTAAATTGATATAATGGCAGTAATTATAATAAAAATTTTCCAGCAACTCACTGTTCCATTCATACAAAGTTCTGGTTGGTATTATTGATGAACTAAAGTCTAATATTAGAAAACACTATTTTCTAATTCAAAATGACATTATAGTCATACAAATTTGGAAACATTGATACCCAAGGTCAACCCATTCATATATATATGTAAAAATTAAGAAAACAATGAAAATATCAACAATTAAAAAAATAGTATTGTATAGTCCTTACTCTGGTGCCAGGTTAATACAAAAGTAGTATAATAAAATGACTCTGGTTTCAAATTTCTTACATTCTAGATGAAAATCAAATTATCACAGAGTTTTAAAAAATAAACAATACAATCAGTACAAACTATTGTGAGGATGGAACTCAAGAATAACTTACACAGTTAGGGAAAATTTGTGGAACCGTTAGGAGTAGAGCTATGCTTGGTCATAGAAAAAAAGAAATAATAATCTTAAGACAGGTTTTAACAACACAATAACAGATCATACCTTTAATGGTCATTATTGCAAAAAGTTGATTCTAAATATGATGATAAAGGCCTTTGAAAATATGACAAAGAAATTTAAAATTCAATTGGTGGAAAATACAGAGCCATTGTTTATGTGTGTGTATTTGTATGTGTGTATGTGTGTGTGATTGTGTGGGAATATGAAGGAGCAATGTAGTTAACATAGAAAGAGCTAAGGATTCTTTGAATGGATGGCCAGTTAGAAACCCAGCATAAACTGTAGAAATCCAGCATAACTTTAAAGGCTGCATTAGGATAATAGCTTATCTTGATAGAGAAGTGAAATGGGTATAAGGAATTATCTAAGTAACAGACATTCAACAATTTTCTTAGATATTTGACTTTATGTAAGTAGCCTAACCTTTATAAGCCTTGGTCTTCTGGTGTGTATTATTAATTGCAATGCATAGTAATACTATGGTGAAGACAACCATCTTTCTACTCGCTAAATCATTTTCCTTTTATCTTAGGAAAATAATCTATATATTGGGTGTGACAGTGTGCTCAGCTCTAAAGCCACATTTATCAGTTCTCCTCATAGAATTGAGGTGGAGAGAATTCAATGAGATGAAAGATGTGTATTGCTTCCAGGAAAGTGCTTTCAAGTGTTTTGACTTAACTGGAAGGCGTACCTTTTCTTTTTGCCCTTTCCTCCTTCCTACCTAGTAATGGGTTTGATGGTTGGTAATGCAGAGGTCATCTAAGTCTAGTCCAGGAGGTTCTTTCAGAATGAAATTTATACACACCAGATGGAGTGACAAAAATCTAGGTACCTGATAATAATGTCAGTCCTGGGCTGAGTAACCCAGGCTCCTTTTCTCTAAGAGAAAAATAATTTCACTTGTTTAGACAATGAAACTTTTTCAGGCCTTTGGACTTTCACTTAAGCCTGTCTCACAGGATTATTGTCTTAAATGAGGCCAAGTCTATAGGGCCTCTATATAGGGCAAATAAATCTCTGTTTCACATTTGAGGTCTGACCTTAAATATCTCTTCAGAGAGACTTTCCTAGGTGGCTAAATGTGAGAAATTCCTCCTGTTTCCCTTTCCTTTATAGCACTTATCACAATTCACAAATACATCTGTACTGGTTTTCTTTTCTAGTTTTTCTCTTCATTGTACTCTATGAAACAGGAGAAAAGTAAATACACTTGAGTAATTAGCATGGATGGCATAAAAATCTAATTTGATTATTTTTATCTCCATGAAGTGATGAAAGATCCTTAAATACATTTAAACCATCATCATTCCTTATTTGGAAGAATGTTATATTAAAAAATTTTTAATGTAATGACATTTTAGTAATATTATCATCTTCAATTTAGATAAAATTAAGTTACCACGTTTTCTTAAATAGGAAATTTTCAATATAATAATAGACTAATCCTAAGTAGCTGTACACTATTTTGAAGTTTAATACTTTCCATTAGCTCCATCATTTTGAAATTCCTTTCATTCTCCTGTCTCCTGGATTTTGTTTTCTCCCCTCCAGGATCATTAATGAATTCTAATGTCTTTTTCCTTTATACCTCCTAATTATCTTTGCATCTGTCATTAGACTCATTTCCTTCTCTCTCTTACACTCCCCATTTAATAATTTAATTTAGTTCATAAAGTAAATGTAACTTCAATATACATGATTTCCAAATTCATACTTTTAGCTCTAGGCTTTTTTCCAGCTATAGGCATGCTTTTGTGATTGACTCTTTACAAGTCACATTTTATTAACTTCATTGTCATCATCTATATTGCCACTGGTCAGACACAGTTCATTCTCTCCAATTCTCAACCATCTTTTCCTTCTGTCTACCTCACTTTGATCAATAGCACAACCATGCTACCATTCCTATAAGCTAAAAAAAGAAAAGAAAAAGAAAAAAATACATGTGATCTTTCTTTATCTCAGTACTCGAGTTCCCCATTAATATTTCTTGTGTGAGTAACATTACCCCCTTCCCACTTTGATTTCAATTATTCTAATCAGGTCCTCATCCTACATACTGAAAAGATGTTCAAACAAATGATTTTCTAAAAGCAGCTAAGATCGGATGACTCCTATGCTCTAAATCCTTGGGAAATCTGCTGATTGAGGCTTAACAAATGTTAAAAGTCAATTTCCTTATGAATGTTTTTCCATTTGGAAGATTCTCTATATTAGTGTCACTTGAACATATAATTTTGGAATTTATAAAACTGTTTGTTTCATTGTACCATGACTAAATAAGCTAAGCAGGCTGAATAACGTTATCCTCAGTGTTAATATTTGGAAATTCAGGGTTGGCATGGTCAAATGAATTGCTCAAAGTGACACACGTGTAAATGCCTGAATTAGAACTCTTGTTTGTATCATTTCTGTACTATATTCTGATAAAATAGCATGTATTATCTAATGTTTTCTTTTATTATTTGATGAGGGGAAGAGTATTATACCTAAAACTGTGAATATCAACTCTGAAATTAAACTATCAAGAGAGTTTTTCCACCAGGCAACAGAAAGTTTAGCTGAATAAGTGCTTCTCATCCAACACCCTGCATTACTGTATTTTAAGAGTGTCTACAAGAAGATCAGTAATGAAAGTAACTAACACAAAGTGTCTGTGCCCAAATGTGTTTAATTTTCTCAATAACTCATAAGTGGCTCAAATACCCAACTGAGTGTCACATCTGTAGTAAAATATTCTATGAAAGAATGCTTAGGAAATTGATAAATACTTATTTGATCTTCTGTGGAAGTAATGGCATATTTGGGCAAAGTCAAAAGTTATATTTAACTTACATTTATGAAATTTTATGAATTTACTTAGTTTTTAAAAAATCAAAGTAAAAGCTCAATAATATAATCACATTGATATTGTAGACATGCCTAAGATTTATAAAACAATCTATTTACACAAATAAAAAGATCATTTGGGAAGAGTTGTTTACATAAGTTAAAGTTAATTTAGACAGTTTCCTGTTTTCATTTAATCTGCAATAAATAATATACTGTTAAAATGAAATTAAGGGGCATTCTTTTTTTTACCAGAGTTTTTGAGGCCTAATTGTAAAAAACTGTAATATATTTAAAGTGTACAATGTGATAATTTGATGTATGTGTATATTAGGAAAGGACTAACAATCAAGTTAATTAACATATCCATCATTTCACATAGTTACATAGTTATTTTTTGGGGGGGTGAGAACACTTAAGATCTACTTTCTTAGCAGATATCAAGTATACAATATAATATTATCAAATACAGTTACCATGCTGTTCTTTAGATCCTCAGACCTTATCTTATAACTGAAAGTTTACACACTTTCACCAACCTCTCACTATTTCCCTTATCCCCTGGAAACCACACTTCTACTCTGTTTATGTGAGTTCAACTGTATTTATTTATTTTTTAGAGATTCCACATACAAATCATATCATACAGTATTTGTCTTTATCTGTCTGCATTTCACTTAGCATAATGCCCTTCAAGTCTATTTACGTTGTTGCAAATGGCTAGATTTCATTTTTTTTAAGGTTAAGTAATACTCCACTGCATATATATATCACATCTTCTTTATCCACTCATCCATTGACAGACACTTAGGTTGTTTCCATACCTTGGCTATCATGGAAAATGCTTCCATGAACACAGGAATAAGATTTCTCTTTCAGATAGTGATTTCATTTCCTTTGAATGCATGCCTAAAAGCGGGAATATTGGATAATATGGTAGTTCTATTTTTAATTTCTTAAGGAAAATCCATACCATTATCCATAATGGCTATACCAGTTACATTCCCCCAGTAGTGTACAAGGGTCCTAAAATGGCACTCTTTTACCTTTTTGAAATACTTTTCAAATTTAAAAAGAAAAATCTATAAACTCTTTCCCTTCTGATGCCTTCAAAATGTTCCCATATCCTACAGTAATCAAGCAATCACTGATTGCTATTTATTTAATAGCAATAAAATTCAAAGTAGAAATATAAATGCTATTCCATGTATATGCATATTATTTACTTTATGGATAATTTTCTGCCAGGAATCTGAAACATGATCTCAGATAAATCACACAGGTTGACTCAAACTATGAGAGATATGTTTCTACTATAGATACAATATTCATATCTTTGAATCAAGATTTTTCTAGATGAGAGATATACAATTATAATAAAATAAAGTTTATGAATATGCAAACTCCCTGGAAAAGTGGCCATTGTGGGTGATAACCTGCTAATATGATGCTAATGTGTGTAATGAAGTTTTTCCTTTGTTCTGTTTTTCCTTTTAGTGGAAGGAGCCACACAGGCAAAATCTCTGATCATATTTCTTGTGATGTATTTTGAAAATTTTCAGTATTCTGAACTTATTCACATACATTTCTTTGTTCAGTGTCACAAAATAGCTGGCCATTTCTGTTGGACAGAGCTCACATGCTACAAAGAGTTTCATGGTAAATCACACTATTAGGCATAAATATCTATTTGTGAACTAAAATCAAACAATGGATTTGTTTTATTTTATCTTTCTTTTTTATTAGTTGCCATAGGCTCTCTCTATCATCTACCAATATCATTTAATTGCTAATGAGACCACTGTAATGTTAAATAGCTTGCTTTGCTCCCCATGTCATGATTAAAGATTTTCAATGCCTTAATGTCTGTGAGTGGTGATGACATGAGAGAAAATATTAAACTGCAGGACACGGATATAGTAGCAAGATGAAAGTCGCTTATAGAATAGAAAGGTGGCTGTTTTTCTACAGTTGAACAATTTCGAAGACATGTATGCACAAGAATTAATCTCCAAGTAAATTCAATTTCTGAATGCTGGGGACAGATGAATTAATTTATTGACTTTATGTTCTTAGAATGTATATATATTGAACATTTGTAGTCATTAAAAAAATATATATATATATTATAGGTTAAAATAAGATATATATCCATTCGGTTTCTTAGTCCATTGAAACTAGTATTATAAATTTCTTAGACCAATTTATTATTCTGAATTATTGTGTAATTGTTCAAACTATTAAAATTTTGTTTTCAAAGTTGTTGATTCAATACATGTAAAATGTCAAGAATGTGTTAAGGATTCCATCGTATAATATTGAGTTGAGGGTGTTAAACAATACTGACAATACCACAGTATCAAAATGTATGTAGTATATTAGAGAGCAAAAATTATACGTCCAATGAAAGGAGAAGTTGCAGCTGATTTAGGAAAAATGTCAGTAAAACCTGGTCTATAACTAAAGAGTCAGAAGATAGTATATAACATTCTGATGAGAAAAATTGATCTAACTGAACTGATTGGCATGTTTTTATTTTAAATATATACATAATAAAACAGCTAGTACAAAAAATTATTAAAAATATGAAAATACCCACAAAAGGAGAAGTACAAACCCAATGACAAAGACTATGTTAACCACAAAGTAAGTTATCAGTATTTCTAATAACTGATCAAGAATAATCTTAAACATTGAACATATCTTAAAAATGTTCAATATACTGCAAGGCCTATCCTAATATTATTATAAATATACTTATAAATAGACATATTTATAATCTCATTCTTGTACATATATTACCTTTTATATATGTGTTTCTATATTATGCCAAATAAGCTCTCTTCCATAAACCTTACAAAAGAAAAATATTCAAAATTTCTAATTTTCAAGACCTTTATAAGACAAAACTATGAGAATTCTAAATCCACAAAAGCAATTCTCCATCACCAATTACCTACAAAGAAAGCTTTTTAAAAATAAAAACAGCAATTTTGAAATTAGTTTTTGAAATATGTTTAATCACCAGTTGACCTAATGAATTATAAGTGGAGATCTAACTTTAACAAATGATCTCACATGGATACAGTTTAATTAGTAAAATTCTAATTAATATTACTATTTGTCTGGTGTTTAAAGCCACCCATTTAAGTATTATGTTTTTACAATAAAACATTTTTAAAGGAAAATCTCTGTCCTTGAAAACTTTCAAGAAGTACTTTGCAGGTTCATAGAGCAACATGTTTTATAAGAATTTTTAAAAACTACTAATGAGTAGCGTTATTTGAAATAGAAATAAAATAGCAAACCATTTCATGGTTTTAATGTACTTTATACTTGGTCGATACTTCAGTATATGTATTATTTGCAGTTTGTGCCTTTGCTGAGTAACATACTGTACTTCCTATTACTTAGAAAGGGTGGTTCTATATCTGTCCCACAGTGCTTTGGGGCAGACACTTGCCCTTTCCTAGTCTCCTTTGAAGCAAACAGATAACAATTTATCACTGTGATCCAAATTCTTTCAGTTCATTTAACTTCCCTGAAGTATGACAGGCTTCAAAATCTCTTGTAACTGACTCCTTACTGATTGGCAAGAAAATCACTCCACCTGACAAGGTCTTACAGGAAAACAAATTCCCAGTTCCATAATGTAAAGGTTCTGTTCCTACTGAGTTATTGTATTAGTAAAGCCATATATGTTTTACCAATTGTCTCAGATAAAGCACAATTTTCTCACACTCACCAGAAAGATTAAACCAGCAGTTTTTGAGTAATTGATTTTACTGTACTCTTTGAGACAGAAATTCTACTTAAAACTTTGCAAGGTCATTGAATTCTAGATGTATTTTTTAAAGATATTGTTGAAATAAATGATATTTCATTTTTGAATCAAATTACAAACAACAGTTCCAAAATGCATAAGGTTATAATAATTCAAAATTTTCATCCACATAAAATTAGACATTTGTTCTCTTTCAATTTGAGTAAAATGAAATCTGAACTAAAAGATTTAAATTCTTTGCTCACACTCACACAGGAGCCATTTTGGAAAAATAAGTTATAAACATTTTTGCATCTAGATCTCAGTTTAACAGCAATGCATGGCACCCCAAGGAAAATGAAAATTAATGAAGTTTTTTTTCAAATACTCTACACTTGACTTATCATGATACATAAATTGGTGATATCTTGGAATGGTGTTACTGTGATGACAACCCAGTTTTACATCCTTTAAATGGCAAGGGAATTAATCATTTTCATATTCTAATTGGGTCAGACTATGACTTAAAGGGACAAAATTTCCATAAAACCCTTGGGATTCAAAAATTAGAGCATATTTCTCACATGAGAGAGTGACTATCTGTTATTTTCCCTGTGGTAGAAGGAAGGGAGGTATGGAACCAAACGCATTTTCAATTATAGGAAATTAGGATATGGACCACTTATTTTCCAATTGATTCTTTGTAACATGTAACTCAACGAGCATGTGCTTATAACTAAATTGGAACTTACTATAGTAAAGTTAAGGAATAAAACTAATGTGCATTAAGTCTTGTAGTTTCTTCAAAACTATGGGATTAGTAGTAGATATTTTGTGAAAATATGTTTTTCAGATAGCAAAGTTAAGTTGCACCTTGCTATTGTGGTACTAGCTCCCTGCAACAATAGCAATGCCTACAAAAAAATGTTTACCTGTCTTATGAATTCCCAAACCAAATGCCCAGAAATAAGTGTCTACAAAACAGGTTCAGGTTCAGAGTCTTTATAGGGGCTCAACTCTCCTTTTAGTTTAGAACCATTTATTATTTGTATCTTTTTTAAAAATGGACTTTTCAACATATTTGGTATACTTATGAACCCCCAAAGTAATTACAGCCTCAACCAGCAAAAGACAATTCTATATCTTACACAAAAGTGATAAGAATTTCTATATTGAGAGTTCTGAGTATTGTCAATTGATTTCTTACTTAATAGTTTATTTTTAATATGTTTATTAAATAGTTAAATTGATGACAGTTTACATATAGAGCTTAATTCTTAAGAAACAGAAAAAAAAACATAAAACATCTAAGAAAAACTGAAGATAAGTATCCTGGCCCAATTTCTGCTAAACAATATATACACTGGGATGGAAGATTGAGAGATTTCAAGATTTCTTTCTTTCACCCTTTTATACCTAGAATACACATTTGGAGACTGAAAGTAATCATCATAAAAGAACTTTAAACATAAGAAAATCATACAAAAAGAAGTCATATCCACAAATATATTCATGTATATTGGGATGCCTTGTTAAATATTTCTCTCATCTTACACTTTTCTCAATTAAAAAAAAACTAAATAACATCCCCAAAAGAAGAGGAGTTTTATTAGTCAGATGATCTGACTCGAATCACTGTTGCTCACGGGCACTTGGTTTCCCCATTTCTAAACAAATGAAAACCTGCAAGATAGTAAGTGGAACAAAGTAAATAACAAGGGAGGTCTAGGGTATAAATATATAAATAATTGCCAAAGAACTTAATTGTATATTTCAAAAGTTTCAAAACTTCAGTCCAACCTTCTAGTTTAAACAAAAAATTAGAAAATTTAAATATAAACTCACAAAATTAGTTCTGGTAGTACCAACTATGGAGAAGTTTAGGGTTATAATTGAGAATATCACACCACTCTGAGCAACATCTAGCTAGTAGAGACTTAACTCATTGACAAAAGATTAATTACATCAATAGACAATTTTGATTATAGATCCATATTTAATAAACAATCTATCTTCCATTCACTCCTTAACACAGTCCATAGCTCTGGATATAGAAATATTTGTGACTGATTCTAACAACCTTGGTCCTTAACCTGTTTCTATGGGAAGTTACTTCATATGGTGAAGGTTATCCAATGGCTAGTCTTTAGATACACTCTCTAGAATTTGCAAAGGAAAAGAAAAAAGAGAAAAACAGATTGACAGTTGAAGTCAAGAGCAGAGACAGACAACTGACCCACGGATCTATACTATTCTCCATTTTTAATCATAGGACTTCCTGAATTTTAGTTGGGCTTTATAGCTACCCAGCTGGAGACAGCGTTTGTCAGTATGACCTTCAGGTAGATGTGATCACATGACCACATTCGGGCAGATTGGATATGAAAGGAAATGACCTTTCTGACTTCCTAGATCTGTTGAGAAAGCTGAAGACACTGCTCAAGACTTCTTTTTTTTCCTCATCTGTGATTGAAAGAATGGTGAGGAAATTAACAATTACTTTAGATCCAGTAATTAGCCTCCTGTGTTGAGGATTGTAGAGACTTTTCTGCCAGCCAGCATCTCCTTATGATCTCATGAAGTTTAACCTGATGACCCACACTGGACTGGATGGAAGTAAGTTCTTCTCCTGTTTAAGCTGTTGTGTTTTATGTTTCTTTGTACTGTAGCCCACACCCTATCTAATACAGAGGCTAAGTGACATTAACTTAATGCTAGGATTAAAAAGTAAATCAACTGGATGCAGAGAGGCATTATAATGGAGTGGCAGGAAAAAGAAGTTCTGAGTCTAAATACAAACTGACTGGATTGGAATCTGGTTATTCCATTTACCAGTTGGGGAATCTTAGACAAATTAACCTCTCTTTGTCTGAAATTCTGTAGCTCTAAGTGAGGATAACAGTATGTTTCTCCCAGAATTTGATAAGATTTAAGAAATTGTGCGTAGTAAAATAGAGTGTGGTCTGTCATGGAAAAGGTGCTCCAAACATGTTAGCATTAGTAAGACTGGCTGAGAAAAGTGAAGTTCCCTAAATGCCTGCTGCTGAGGCTTCCTGTCTCTCTCTCCCTAAGGCCAGGTTCCTTCACTTTTGCTTGAATTCTAGTGGTTCAAACCCACACCTTAAATCCCTTTTCACGCCAGTGAGCATAAGGCATTCTGTTCCTTGCAAGACAAGGCAGATGAACAGAGGCAAATCCTGCTTCGGGATAACTTACTTTTAAACAAATTCAGAACTTGTAGATATATTCATCCCAAGAGATGACATAGGTTAAACATATAGATAGTAATTTCAAAAAAAGTTTAATTAAATATATTAACAATAAGCAGTTCTTCTAAGGGCAAGTATTAGGTTGTAGAAACATTGATCAAAAATAACTGAGCTGATATACTGAACAAATGGCATGAAGTGTGCAAATGGCTCCATCATAGAGCATTTCTTGTCACTCTTACCAGATGCTTGGCTGAAGTATTAGAGGGTCTAAAGTAAGATGAAAAATTTCTCCTTTCTTAGGAGAAAAAATAAGACTATAACTGTGATAGGTATAATTATGTATAATTAAATAGTTCCTTCTATTTCACCATTATTCTATCCAAAATGGACCAATATGTCATACCAGAATAAGTTTCTTTAAAATATAAAAATCTTAGGTGAACAACAACAATAAAAAACCAGAATAAGAAGAAAGAAGGAGGAAATAAAGAATATGGAAGACCAAGAAAAACATTTGTTCAAATATAATTTATTAAGGGAATGATGATAGACCTTTTATGTGTCATTTGTCATAAAGAAGACACAATTGTCAGGATATGACAAAAATGATTCTTCTTTGTTTTTGAGCAGATGTGAAATAGAAATATAGTCATAATTTGATTTGCTTCTATAACCATGTTCACTAGTAGTTTGTTAAAATTAAACTGCAAACAGATGAAAGGAATAGCATGTTCTGATTGCTGTTCCAAGAGGTTGAAAACAGCTGTAATTTGATCACTAGAGATGCTATAATCTCACTGGAAAACACTTTCCAATTAAATGATACCAGAGAGGAAGAGTTTTTGAGGAAATAACAAGGCTTTAAATTAGACTTTTCAACTTTTTAAGGAAGTTTCTTGAAAGAATAGTGTTTTCAAAACCTGAGTAATTCTGCTAATGCCACACTCTTTGGCACTGCTATTGTTATTATGAATCATACTGTTGATGGTATCACCTTTTGTTATCTTTTATAATCATACAATAAGCTTAATAATCTAAGTATCACTGAACCTTACTTTACAATAACATTTGCATGAGCCTACTATAGATTTTCCCAGTAAATGCTTTTGAAAGGCTACTCTATTTTGAGAGCATTCCTTCAACTTAAAATTTACAAAAAAATAGGCAATTATGTACTGTGATTCTTCTACAACGGTGTTCTGCTGACAGGAAGAAGATACTTACAAAGACAGCACCATGAATGCAATTAACCACACAGAAACAAATGTCAGAAATACACAGATGCTTATCATGACTGTCATAAACGGACAAGTAGTGACAAGAAATGTGTCAATACTATAATTCATTGAACAGTAATCCCATCTTTTCTGCAGTTTTGCGTTCCATGGTTTCAATTACTGCTGTCAGCTGTGATCTGAATCCGATGATGCTCCTTCTGATGAACGTATTGTCAGAAGGTCAATAGCAGCCTGACGCTACAGCCCTCCTTTCATTTCATCTCGTCACGTAGACATTTATCGCCTCACATCATCATAAGAAGAACAAGGCTGAGTACAGTACAATACAATATTTTCAGAGACCATATTCACATGATTTTTATTACTATGTATTGATATAATTCCATTTTATTATTAGTTATTGTTGTTAATCTCTTGCTGTGCCTAACATAAATTAAACCTTATCATAGGTATGTACGGGCAAGAATAATAATAGGGTTCAGTACCATCCATGGTTTCAGGAAACCACTGGGGGTCTTGGAATGTATCCCCAGCAGGTAAGGGGGAACTACTGAGTAGACCAAATATTATATTATTAAAGCCAGAAGAGTATTCTGAAAGGTATATTTTCCAAATGGAAGAAATACAAGCATGAAAGCTTATTTTTTTTCAGAAGAATCAAGTTGTCTCTTGTATTGCACACTTTACATGAACAATGGGGTCTGACACCAGTCTAACTTTGTCACTGGCAATGCTATAGTTCAATAAGCAATCATTTTTTTCTCTCTCTGTTTATTTTCTCCTAATTTTGGTGCCCATAGAACATCTTTTCAATGAGTGTTTAAAAATAACTTATATATTGAAAATCTGAAAAATTATAAACAAAAAAGCAGAAGAGCAGGTGCAATTTTTTATAGTAAAGAAGAGAAACATTTCAAAACAGTTCTGCAAACATGCATTTAAGATGGCAGGCTTCTCTTACACACTAGTCATACAATAATTAAAATACTCAGGTATTTAACACCTGGATGGTATCTTTTAGGTTCTTAGATTGCCGTGTTGCAGAACTGAAAGTCAAGTGTGCTTAACCCAGTTTTTCCTCTTGAATGCCTTTTTATCCTTATTCCTTTTCTCTCTGTAATGTTATGATTTTTAGGTCCCAATCCCTACACCACCAGAATCACACAGTCACTTTTTTATTAAAAATCTCTTTCAAGTGTTAAGTCACTGAACATGTTGAAGTGTTAGTCAGGTTCGGTTGCTGATTTCTGTTTAATGGGAGAAAAGGAACACTTTTCAACAAAGTAAAGACCTTGAATGACTTGAACCTGAAATATGAAAGTACACCTGCATGCCTGTAAGCTTTTCTCTCTCTTTTTCTGTCTTTTTCTCTCTCCCCACTCCTCCCTCCATTCCTTTCCTTCTTCCTCTCTTTCTCCTCCCCTCCTTCCCTCTCTCCCTCACTCCTCTCTTCCTCTCTCCTCTCTTCCTCTCTTTATTATTTTCTACTTTAAAAGAAAAAAAAAAAAAAACGCCATTCAGGTTTTGTTTTCCCCGAAGTCTCCAATCTGTGTTCCTTCTCTAAACTATGTTTAAACAGATAAGGAGAGAAAGTTCAATCATGATGGAAAAACTCCTTTGTGATGATAAAAACTATGCAGATGTTATTGCTCTTGTTAATGTATCTGTCATCAAAGAAGCAAAATTTTATCCAGGCTTAATTTTTTTTCCCCCAGTAATGTTGGTACTGCTCACTCAAAGTAATATGACGCAGAGAATCAGCACCTCTGAGCCTCTAATGGGTGTGTTCCTGCTGTCTTCTCTTCACTCAGTTTGTCCTATTTCTCTCCCTCTGCTTGTACAGTCTGGACGGCATTGCATATGGGGTCACTTTTCAAACAGGAAAGCAGTGCTGATGGATCTGGTAATTCCCAAACAGATGGGATCTCTATTTTCCAAAGTAACCCGGCACTCCTGGTCAGATAACTGCAAAGATCATCGTCTTGACTAATGTCTCGAAAGCAGAAAGATGGAATCAATACACGATGCCAAGACTTCAACAGTGATTATCAAGAACAAAGGAAATTGTTATCAGTCGCATCTTAGACTGGAAGTCTAGAAGGGAGAAAAGGTTTGTAGAACTTAACTACTAGTACAAAAGTTTGACATATGGGATATGGATGAAATAGAAAACACAAAACAAGGAATCCTAGACCTCAGATAAGTGAACGCCAATAAAGAGCAAGTGAAAATGGAAAGAGCAAAATATTTTGAACATTGGGTGATTTTTCTGTGTGATAAAAGATGTTATGTGTACAACCCCTATGAACAAACACTCTTTTTAGTGGTAGAAGCTTGCATATGAGTTCAGTGATTTCAATTGCTAGGATCAACACACATGGTCTGAAACAAAAGCCTTTGGCAATAGTAAATCAGTGGTCTAATGACAGCAGGCCATAAGTGACAGTTTGACACATCTCCTGTAGGAGTCAAGTAAAGCAAGATTGGAAGGTAAAGTGCCACATTCACCACACTCAGAGGTATCCTAAAGCAGGGGGCTATAAGGGCCAGATATGAACATTTATAGCTTCATGAGCCATAAAGTTTCTATTACAGATACTCAACTCTGAGGTAGAGCTTGAAAATAAGAATGGACAGTATTTAAATAAATGAGCTCTGTGTGGGATTTGATCTTGCATTTGATGACCCTTGTTCCAAAAAAACCCAAACAAAACCCCACACTTTAGTAAGCATTTTAAATTATTTTATTATTTTTCAATTTTTATTTTATGAGCACACAGAGAGGTAGTCAGAGTTTGGGAGCCATATATCAAACAGTGTTTATGCTAGAGGCATTGAGAGAATGTAATAATTAATAAGATGCAGCTGTACTGCATAGTAACTTAAACAAATATTTGTGTGTCCCAGCATTTAATTTCCTTATATTCTGGAAATAATAAAAAAATCAAGAAAAGCTATGTTGAAATTGAGAGTTGTGGTAAAAATGGGGATTTGCTCAGCTTTGCTTACAAAGCAATACAGCTCATTGCACATTTTCATATATATCTTTTTTTTCTGAATTTGAATAAACAATCTGTTTTTCCAATTGTCCTATTTTCAAATACTTAGCTTTCTCTGTAATTCTGTATCTCCTAACACTGGCAGATATTTTATTTACTGTTCACTGATTCTCAAAAGTGATTTATAATGCCACTTTCAGGTAGCAATTGAAATTCTAACTATCTGATACTAATGTCACCTCAAAATTCATTGGCTTTCTTAATCTTATCAGGATATAAAGAACAGATTACAGTGTCTATAGACTTCAGGACCCCTAAAGTCTAATTCTATAAAATACAAATGTTAATGTTACTTTTGTAAATAACTATCGAGATCCTATCAATCACCAAAACGGATATTATTTTTAGGAAGTAACACTTAAAAAAAATTTTTACTGTTCCAAATAACTTTGCCCAACTTGTAAAGTAACCTGTGTGCATAATACATTCATTGAACATTTCAACTTCTTCCCTAACAGAATAATCATTCCTAAGTCCCCATGTGACTGGAAGCAACAGTTCTGTAATGGAAATGTCACTGCAACCTTAAATATAGCATTCACCACCGAAACCGCAATAACAGATGCTCACAAATGTCTGCTGTGATGAATCAGTGCGGAGGAAGGAGGAGAGCGAGAGGTCTGTGTAGGTGTTTGTATGGAGTTGGGGGAGAAGAGTGCCTCACAAACACAGGAGTAAACAGATGGCAATGAGGGAAGCATGCTGGGATAAATTTGACTTTTTACACCCTGGGACTTCTTTGCTACCTGCAGTTACCTATACATCAATTGGACAAAATAATGAAGATTCAAAGGCAAGTATGTAAAAATGAAAGAAACAAGAGTGACTTTATTACTTTCACTTTGGTGATAAGAACAAAAGAGAGTAGGTAGTGAAAAAAGAGCCAATGAGACAGGGAAGCTGTTTTTAAAAAGGTCTGTCAATATACTTTGACTGGGCTCTCTGACGTATTCCATGGTCTAAAATAGTTCATAATCCATTAACTTAAAAAAATTTTTTTAACCTGCTGTTGTATAAAATACAGATTTTAAAAGCACTCTTGGACTTCCTCTTTTTGTTGTGATGAAATAGGTAATTCAGGCTAATTTTCCTTCTAAGAAAAAATAAGAAAAACAGAACAAAACACTTAAAAATATCTCTGATATTTGGAGACGCTTTCCCTAGCAGTGTTTTTCATCTCCAAACTGAAAAGTTAAGTAGCCCTTTGACAGTCCCATAGAGTTAGGTAAAGAGAGATTGGAATCTAGAGCCACCTAGAGATAGGGGCTTAGGGATCCTAGGTAAATATTACTGCATTGGTGAGTGCCCCTAAAAGGCTGGAGTCTAGGTAAAACCAGAGGCAATCTTATAGAATTCTGCTCAGTTTCAGATTATCTCATTCATAGAAATGGGTTGAGATGATCTGAGATAAGTAGCAACACAAATCCTGGGTCAAAAGCAAATATTCTCTGTAAAGGAAAATATATCATCCTTCTAGTCAAATAATCACACAGTTTTTCACATTAAAAACAGAATACATAATCAAAAATAACCAGGACCACAAGACAGGAAAATATGAATAAAAGCCAGTCAGCCCCAAATAACCAGCAATATCAACTGATCCATGGGAACTACAGTATTGATATTAACAGACATGGATATTAAATAACTTTAAATGTAACTATTTTGAAATAGCTATAGAAAATAATATATGTCCCATGAGAAAATGCAAGACTAAGATATTTGTTAGGAATTTGGAAAATGTATCTAAAATTGGGAAAGTATAATAAAGTTAGGGACTCAATAGATGAGAAAACAGCAAATCAGGCAAAGCAGAAGAGTTTGTGGAGTTAGTTACTGAAACTTGAGTAAGAGTAAAAACTTCCAGACTGAGAGAAAGAAGATGGTAAGGATACTATGCTGAGAAGTGCTAACATATCTCTAATTGGAATCAGGGAAAAGGAGGAGAGGTAAAATGAGCCAGAAGTAATGTGTAATAATAGCTAAGAAATTTGCAAACATGATGTAAGATGTATAAACATAAATTCAAGAAAATCTATTAATCCCAAGCAAAAAAATATATTAAGTAAAACATTTGGGGGTATTATCACCTCTATTTCATGTTTCTGCATGTCTTACAAGCAGAGGCACTGACTGGTTTTGTTCTAGACTGAGCTTCATATGGGTGTCTGTATAGCAAACAACCTAGGATAATAATTAATGCCACACTCGGGAGCAAAGAGAGATTTCTGTGGATTCTCATGTTCCCTCAACTCAAGTGTCTTATCTGAGATGCAACACACTGAGTGTGCAGGTGTCACCTGGCCCTTCGCATCTCTACCTGGGAACTGAGCTCAGGGAATTGGCACAATGTCAATAGTCTTGCTACTAGTAATGCCATGCGTAATAAATTCCTTTGTTTCTGAACTAGGTGTATCCCGTCTTCTGCCAGTATCTATGAAATTGTGGCAAGGTAAGTTAGCTTAAAATTAGAGTAAAGCAAGGAAGTCTTTCACAGGTCTTGACATGTATACCCAGCAAAAATGCAGGGCCCAGACAAAAAGAAATCTGAATATCAGCCAAACTGTCAGATTACATTCAAATGGGAAAAGTACACTAATAACCAAGTTCACAGTAGAAATTATGGAAGTCAGAAGATAATGGAATGATGTCATCTAGTCCTGGAAAACATTTCTGGCATACTAGAATTTTGCTATCAGCAAAAACATACTCAATGTTCAAGGTGATTTTCAGAAAAACAAATTGAGAAAAATTTTCATCAGTTTTAACCCAGAATTAAAGGACTCTAAAAAGTATTCTTCTGGCAGCAGGAATATAATTATAGGTAAAAGAATTCAGATGCAGGAATGATGATAAATAGCAAAATGTATTAATATATGACAAATTTAAAATTAATGTTTATATAACAATGATAATGTGCATTTAAAATATAGAGCTAATTAAACAATAATGGCAGTCAATTTGGAAAAGTGTTGGTGGTACTAAATGTTCTAGTGTGATCTTTTTTCTGGAAATAAAGTTAAAGTAATACTTTTTTTAAAGTATGAAAGGCATGCATGCTCTAATCTCTAGGACAAACCTTACACTGATATTTACTTACAAGAGAAAAGAGAAAACAAAAAAATTTGAATTACATTTCCTATTTCAAATATGTATTGCTACAGAAAAGACCAAAACAGACCAACTAGATCAGAGTTACAGTATATATCCATATATTTTTTCATCTATACATAGAATGATTAGTGTTAAAGTTTAAATACATTGTATATGCCCAAACTTTGATACATAGGATTTCCTTTAGGCAAATAAAAATTAAAGTAAGTCTCTGTTTTGTTAGGATCAGTTATAATCCCCTAAGGTATCTTTGAACTGTGCTTCCCAGAAGTCCCCAAAGCACACTTTACACTTATTTACAAAACTTAATATATTACATCATTTAAAACTGTATATTTGACTACCTAGTGATATTATTATCACATAAATGTCACAAGTTTAAAACATTTGGTATTTAAAACAAACACACAGAAGTTCTTAGAAATTTTTCTCAAGGCTTAACAAAGGTGATGGATATTTTATAAATAGTAATTATTATTACCAAATTATTATTCTCTAGTAAACTGAATCAACCGTAAGGAAAGAAAGATAATAACAATAAGTAAAAATTAATTTCAGGCACAAGCTGCTAATTCTTCAAAATTTTTATTTCGTGGTTAGGTGAGGGTTCATATTTCTCTTGATTCAAGTTATTAAATCAATGTGAAAATATGTTGAAGTGTAAGAAATTGCTGATATTCATCCATTCTGACATGCGAAAATGGATATTTCATTTGATTAATATTTTAATAACATTTCAAAAATATTTTGAGGCCCTGAGCATATGTTATATGAACTATAATGATCAAAATTTTGTTTTTTTTTTACAACTATGCCTGGTAACTTTTAAATTGCTATTGAAAGGAACAACTACTAAAAACTCTCCAGAGCACAGCATGAGTGAATTAATGCCAAAAGTATAAGCCATAAAAAGACAACAAGATTTGAAGGTTTCTACTAAAATTACAGGACACATTATATTTACTCTCAGGGAAGGCAACTACTATGTGTGTGTGCATGGTTTGTATACATGTGTGAGATGAGCATATAATTTATTATCCAAACCAACTCACTTTTAAAGTGAAAGGAATCACTTTTAACAATTACTCTGAGGCAACAGTGAAACCAGAGCAGTTCTGGGAAAATGGGATGTAAGTTTACCTATGTAAATCGCCATCGATTTCCCTAAATCAAAGGAGAATATGGTAGGAAAAGGAAAAAGATAAGCAACATATTCTTTTCTTCATGACTTACTACTTATGGGAGTCTATTTATAGTGAATTATAACCACTTAACTATTGAAAATGTGCATGTCATCTGCACAATTACATTTTTATTGTAGTATGTCAAACATGTCATGACATATTTCATAAGTAGCATTCGAATGTAAGTTTGAAAATTGTGTGATATGTTTATTGCACAAACTGGGTCAATAGTCAATGCCAAAGTCATCTTCCTCATTTTAACTCATTTTGGTTATACTACTCAGTAATGTTATAGCAAGTAATGTTGGTTAATCCTGATTTTAATTTCAGAGTTCTAACAACACAGATATTCCCATGCAGGTAGCACAGTTATTCTGACCACCAGAAGCTAGTGGTTAATAAACTTATATATTAAAATTTGTTGTAAAATATTTATGCAGTTTGTACTTGCAAGTATATTTTTTCAATTTTCTTCTCTCCTACAAACTGGCAGAAATGCAAGACAAAACACTGTAAATGATGTTCATCTTAAACAAGCTGAGCAACGGTTGAGGCCTCAGTACGTCTCCACCTGTTTCCTCAGTGACACTGTGTTTTCATTCAGAGCAAGAGAAAAACAAGACATGAGCCTCTCTAATGAAGCTGTTGGGCCCTGTGGCCAGACGCCGGAACCGCAGATGCTGACTCCATCGGTATTTAAGCTACGGAAGCGGGCAGTGCTTTCTAGTTGAGCATTGTTCCAGTTTTTTGAACTGACTGCCATGGATTCCTGGAGCTTGACCACATTACAATTTTCACACTTAGCAACTGTAAAATTGTTAAAGCAATATCTTTCCACACGGTTTATCCCTTATTACTGCTAAGTTTGGCATACCACCTTGGTTACAGGCTTTAAATGCCACTTTTATCACTTCCCAGGGTAACCTTGGCCATGAAATCGGAAAATCAGATCATTTTCTGGTCCGTTTTCTTCTTTTTCTTTGGATGAGATTAGATTTTGCTACGCTTGACTGACAAATCTCATTTAAGATTCAAGGAGAGGCCTGGGTCCCGACCTCTTTAAGAAGTGGGAGGTGAGATGTCTTAGGCAGTGATGAGGAAGAAAGGACCAATTTCAACTCATCACACAAAGGCAATTAGTGATTAATTCACACTGTGGGACAAAAATACTTGTAAAAGTATAAAGAGTCTCTTAGTGTCAGGTCACAACAGTTTTTAAGATTCTTAAAAAATACCAATCATGTTCAAGGGTTTTTCGCTGCATGTTTTGTTTCCCTTTCAGATTATATTTCTAGGTCTGTTAAATAGGAAAGCACAGGCCCAAATTATTTTTACCTGTTAAATCTCTTCCACAATTAACAGGGAAAAAATCATATTTTATTTTAAGAAAAACCAACATGAATGCAAAATAGATACATTTTTCCATGACTTACTAACTTGAAGTCAACTGCTTTATTATGCAGGGATGGAATGCTTAGGCTGCTGAGTTATAGAGTTTCCTGATATTGCCTGCTTCGGGGACATTTATTCCAGCTGTAGATGGGGTGAAAAAGTATAGTTGTAGAAAGGGTGAAAATAGTAACTGGTATATGCCTGAAATTTAATATTATATATTCTAGACTTTTTTCTCTGAGTATAGAAGTTTTAAAACCTCAATCGTGAATTTAGAAATGAGTTGGCATTTTGAAATCTATATCCCACTACACAAATCTACATTAAACAAGAGAGTCAACTAGATATATTATCCTGAGAATCTGAATGAGGAATTGGATCAATGGGACATTCAAGCCATCTTCTTGCCTTTGAAGACCTGTTCAGCATGGAAGGCCATTTGATTTAAATATGCAAACTTGGAAGAAGAATGACATGTTGAAGAGTCAATTGGCTTAAAATGATTGTTACATTATGTTGATTTCTACATTTACTGTTCTGTTTCTTTCTAAACTTTTTTCTGAATACTTGTATTTTCAGGAATATTATTTGCACCACATTTTACATCATTGAGAGTCTAGTTACTTCAAAAAGAACGTCTATTTGTCCTCAATTTATGTTTAGATATGTAGTTTCTGATGTGTTTACAATCAATCTGGGGCTCTAGTCAAATCCCTGGTAAAAGAATAAGCTGAAATTCATTTCTAAAATGTTATGTGGGAAATAATGTGGATCTCAGTAGCTTGCATAAAGTGCTAAATAAATACATTTGAAAGATTAGGTCATCTCCCTTAATCTCCCCCTGGCTGTATATAAATACTGCAGTGCAATATCAAATGTTCTGATATAGGATCCCAAATGTTTTGAAATTAACTATGTATGAAGAGATTCACAGCTGCCTAAAAATTTGCATAACTTTTTTACCCTGAAAGGAAAAATCTTTCAATTATACACCATCCTAATAGAAAACTCCACTGAAGTTTGATCTTATTTTATGTATTAGGTACATTTCTGAGAAGCTGTGCAAGGCTAGCATATGTATAAAAAAGAAAAAAATTCTCAGTGAATTTTATTTCACTTTTGGTAAGGATATGTCTTAGGAAAAGATACTCTCCTTGGTACACAACAATAATTATTATTACCTAACAATTTTAATGTTCATTTCAAAACGTACTTCTCTTTTATCCCTGTGCTTCTAATATCATATACTCTTTGAAGATGTCAGACAGTAAGAGAAAAAAAATCTGAAATTTGCACTTTTGAAAATCTCAAAGATACACATCCTCACTTGAAGTTTCATACATATATGTATATTAAGATATAATATCTACATGATTTCCATTTTAATGTTTTTATTAATTTCATGAGATTTTATTATCTAGTTGGCTGTCATTTTGATTGTACCATTTATGATAACAACATTCAGCTCTATTTTATTCACCAAATCATTTTTTAATCAAATATGTGCAAATTAATTTTTATTCAGAGTTAACAACATGCTATAGAAGATACAAGTGAGAAATAAGATAGTCTTTGATCAAAATCTGATAGCTGGGCAAGGAAAAAAAGGTAAAACAAATATACAGATAATTGTCGTGAAAGTATACTATAAATTTCTCCTAAAGTTCTATTCTAGTTTTCCAGGTAATGCTAGTACTTATTCTACATTTCATCAATAAACTATTTCACTATGTGTGGCCAATGGATTTTTCAATAATTAAATACATTTCCATGTTGGATTTTCTTTTTACTCTATAAAAAGTTCTCTTATCCTGAAGACAAATATGAATTACCTGATTATTTGTCATAAAGCCAATATTCACTGAGAACATAACCTATGTAATGACTACTCTATGTTAACAATTGGTTTAAGGTTACATAACTGACAGGTAGGCATCCTGGGTCCCTGGACTCCTAGGATTAAATTTTTATTACAACTTATTTTAATTTTAATAAAATACCTCTGTTCTTCCACACAGCAAAATGTTTCAGAGATGGGGCAAATCCACTTCCAGGTATAAGATGCCAGTACTTTCCCCTACACAGCAAAGAGTAGATTCTTTACATTGCTTTTACCCATTTCAGGGAAGTTCTATTTTTTATATGGGTTGGTTTTAGGCTTTGCCTATTTGTGTCTCAACATCAATTCACTCCAATTAACCCAAAGGTGTCTATTTTATCAGTACGCTCCAGTCTTTCTAAAATGCTGAACATACTTTGCTACCCAAACTTCTTACGTTTTTACATGGAATGAATAAGGAAACACTACAGCAGCTTGTAATCCACTGGGAAGACATATCCAAAGGCTGTATTTAAACAAATCACCATGATTCAAAGTCTTGATGTGAAAGTAGCATTTTAAATCTGTCCTTTGATCCTACCTTCTAAATTCACCTTGAAAAAAAAATGCCCACCTATCTATTATGGCTATCAGCTCAAAGCAAAAAGTGAGTGAAACTCTATCACCTGTTTTTCCAAAGCAAGTGAAATTTGCTTTATTTTGGATTTCACATATTTCACTACTCTGACACACCGTTCAAAGCTGGGCTTCTTCATCAAGCTCTTAAGAGGTCATTCAAATATTCTGACAACTGACAGTAATTGATTACTTAGTATGGACGTTTATACTCAAAACCTTGAAGCTACACTGACACTACAAAGAGATATATGCTGTATTCAGACAGTCAAGAAGGAATATAAGGGTAACATCCAGGAGCAAATGAAAATGCGTTTAATTTGTCATTTTTCATTCTGTACCTATTTAGAAACTTTTAAAAAATTTTTACAGGTTGTTATCAAACAATCTAAAAGGAAAAGAAGCTATAGAAAACATGTACCAGCTTTCTAACTTTTCAGGATTTTATTATCCAAATCGCAATAATTCCTAACCCCATTCCAACTACCTCTTTAAAAAATGGAACTATAGGAATACTCTGATGCTGATGAATGTGTACAGACTTCACCAAATTCTACTGATATTTTACAGTGTCAGAAAACCCTGTACCCTAGGTATCAGCTGCCATTTCTCATACAGAAAACACATCTTTCTACTGACATATCAGTTTTGAAAAAGCATAAAGCCAATTTGATGGCTAGTGTGGATATGTGTTATTTCACTACCAGTCAGATTAAATGGAACAGCCTCAAGAGATCCTGCAAGAACTATTATGAAGTCAATAAAATGTTCCGTGACTGGCAGGGACAATTCACCCTCTCACTAGTGGAAGTCCCGGCGCATGCCAAGAACACTCAGAGGACTCAGCAAGATTAGAAACAGCCTCAGCATGACCAACATAATTTCTCCTCTCCACAAAAATAAGCATGTAACAGGTTTGGACCAAAAAGAAATACGGAATTAGAAGGACTGAGGTGTATTTCTCTCACTACCAATATATTTGTGTTTGGTAGAAATAATTTATCCAACAGTTTTATGTACATGGTGAGCCAAGTCATATGGGAAACAATTTCATAGAATTTAAAGGATTTGAGGACTTTAAACATTAATGTAATAGTATTAATTGAAATTAGTTTTATATCTGTGTTATTTGCAGGATATGGGTAAAATTTAGCAAATAGACCATTAGCTTTAGGCACTTAGCTAGATTCTGTTTTAACTGTGAACAACTGCTATAATATGTTATAGCCCAGGAAAAGAACTGACTCCATTTTTGCTCCTTTGCATGGGCTAAGACCTGAATAAATATTTATTAAGAGCTATCACAATGACTAAGTTTAATAATAATAGCTTTTTGTAGTCTGAAAAACAGTCAATGTTGTGTTCCGGTTCCACAAGGAGTGAGCTTTCATTCGTTTCCTCTATCAAAAAATTATTGACTAATATAATTACTGGGTTTTTTTGTTCTTTATTTGGGTAAATGTAGATCTCATTTTCTCTAGTTTTGGATCTAGTGAGGTGTGATAAAGCTTAGAAATAGATTGGAAAGATAGGACTGGTGTATAAATTCATTAACATTTACATGGAATATTCTAGACTTGACTCATGGGGGTAAAATGAAAACAGACTTGGGAGAGAGGTGGTAATAGAGATTTAAACACAGAGATTGTGGGGAACATATACATCATTTATACTGTGGTATATAGACAAGGTATTTTTCTCTCACAAATTTAGTTAGGAATGCAGACAGATACACTAGAGATCATTATGAAGCACAAACAATCACCTATAACTAATACCATTGAAAAATTAAAGTTGGTTTAATACCTTTATCAACTCATAATTATTTAATAAATACTACATTTATCATTATAATCATTCATTCAGCAAATATTTTTATAGTATTTATGATGTGGCAGCCTTTGGTCTAGGCACCAATGAAAACGTAAAAGGAACAGAAAAATAATAAAATCACAAAACTAAATTCATGAAGATCATCTCACTAAGTCATTAATCCTAGAGACCATACAGAGAGATAGAGAAATGTGTATGTGGATTCAAGTAAAAAACCAGGGATATCTGTGAAAAACAATAAGTTTGGATGAGGAGATGGAAGGCAGAGCCAGCCAAGCACATTTTAAGGAGAAAGAAGGCATAGATGAAGCAACATTCTAAAAATCTGGGGCTTCAGAGGTGAATAAAAAGGGAGCAGAAAGGGCTGGGAAATGTGACTAAAAAAAAAAAAAAAACTGTAGCAATGTTCCTGCATCATTGATTGATTACTGAAACAATTCTAAAAATTCCAAGCCAAAATTCTTCTTAAACTGCACTCCCCAGAAAATTTATTATTTCCATCATTCTCTGTTAGGTGTATGTAAGCATAGTTATATGTGCATTTAGTGATATTGATGATAAAAGATCACACCACACCGGCATCAAGTTTCAATTGATGGGTATTTAAATGTCCCACAATTCATTGATAAAAATGAAATCTAAAATGCACACGAGTTTGGCAAAACTAAAATATAGCATCATTAGAATATTTCAAATTTATATCATGTCTTCCAGCTGATCCTTTAATTGGTCTTCATTTTAGGTGTGTGTGTGTGTTTGTGTGCATGTGTATATGTGAAGTATTTATTGAATGCTTTTATACACTAAGCACAATATGATAGAACTTATTGCAAATGCATTTATTTGGGGAATCTAATTTCCATTTTGCAAGAAAAGAAAATGATTGTATAGAAGGTCTATTGTTAGATCTAAATCCAGGTTTTCTGCCTGGAGACCTAAGCTTGCCCAAAGCAAATCTCCCCATTAGAAAATTCTTAAAAACAAAAGAAAACAGTTATATTTCAAATGGGTAATAATTATCTGACAGGAATTTCTTTTTTCTTTCACCAAAATAGAGATTCTCTAAGATAAAGCTTTTTATTGTGAATTTTACCATTTATTGTCTTTCTTCAATTACCTTTGATTAATTTATTTATGAACTGTTCTAAACTTAAAATCTGTTGCATTACCACAGATACATATTCACAAAGGTATCTAAGCACACACAAAACATAGGGACCTTTTTCATAAACTTGGAAATCATTTCAAAGTAAATCTGCAAGGATTTGAATGAAAGCACTTAAATTGTCAATTCCCACAGCTGTCACACCAGCAGTGAGCAGTGATGTTCCCCATCCACAGTGCAGTCGGCAAGTCCGCCAGTTCCTCTTGGGCAGGAAATCATTTGTTCCAGGAGGAGTTCATATAATCCCTTCTCTCAACAGCAGTCTTGAAGTTTCTCTGTGGACTTTCCACAAAACAGTATTTTCACAGCGATTTCACAGGCTCTTCATTTTTAATAAATATTAGCTGGCAGAGCTCTCTGGGCAGGTTTGCAGTGTCGAGAGCCTGTGCAAGGGCATGTGGGCTTACATGAAAACCCCTGTGGTGATGTGGATGTGCTGAGGGCTTTAGAATGCCTTTCAAGAAAAAAAAAAATCCCACCTGCAATTTCAGTGATTCTAGGCTGAATTTATTCATGCCGTAAAGCTGCAAAATAACAATTTTGAACTGACTTTGTAATTGCTGCCAGTTTTCTTTTACATGGTCGATTTCTAATACGATGAAATGTCTTGATCACTAAAAATGTTTCTGTTTTATGTGAGCATGTTGGTTTTTAAATTTGTGTGTATATTCACAAAAGTAAACATCTGGGCAGTTTTAGTGCTTCCACGAGCATATTACCTAATTCCATAAACAACTGATGGGATAATGTCTAAATATAACCACCTATTCACAAAGAAGCATTTGGTAGTTCAGTAGAGTGGTCCATTTCTTTATCTGTGACACATTAGGAAAGTGTGAAGTATTATAATTTATTGACACCTAGAACTTGCAGTTTATTTTTTTTTTTGAGTCAACTGATTGTTTCTATCAGGTACCAAAAACCCTTCAGAGAATGCAAAAAGATTATCTGAACATTGCCATAGCCACACAAGTCTTTTCAAATGAGGTATCTCTAAAGGAAAATTGACACATTTTTCCAGATACCTATTTTGCATTTCTATAGGCTTTTTTCTGTGCCCAGTTTAGTAATGCAATTTTCTAACCTGGGTTCCCTGTACAAAAGAATACCAGTCATTGTTTGTATCACAACTTAATTTACACCCCATAAGAATAAAGATTTTTTTCCTTCCCTGTATTATTCTGAAGTCCTTTTCAAATAACCTTGTTTTCAAAATTATAACATCTTTACCCAATGACATGAATAGTGAAATCGTTACATGCAAGTATTTATCACCGTTATAATTAACATCCTTATCCTCATTCTCCATTTGCTCAGCCCACTTTGGGAGATGAGAAGCCAATGGTATTTCTTTTAATTTCAATTCCCTGTCAGTTTTCTGTGTCCTCCTGCAAGTGCAAAGCTGTATTTTATGTGGGGAGCTGCTGAAGTCACTGGAAACCTACTTGTGAAAAAGGGTAATGACAAAGGTAATACAATCCCTAGCTTAACCTTGAATCTCTGTGATCATGTGAGTATCCTACACTAATACACCCTGTCTGTTAAGTGACTTAAAAGATATTCTGAGGGTAAATGAACCAATACAGAATATAGATTATATGCTTTCAGTGCTCTGAATAAAAATGTTTCTAAGTAAACTGCAGTGCTTTGATTATGGCTAAATGGCTCCATGTTGATTGTTCAAGTAACCTCTTGAGGATATTTTGTGCATTCACACATAGTCCTTCAAATCACCAATTCATAAACTCTTGATTAGAATAAAAGTTTCATATTTAGGAAAATGTAACTTCACCTCAATTTCATTAGTTGGTACAGTTTACTAGGAATTCAAACTATTTTTACCCAGGATTTTTAGAACTTCAGATTATGGACAAAGAGGCAACTCAATTTCCGTGTTCATGAAAACAAATGAGTTTTTTAAATGTATTCCTGATCTAACAAGGGGGGAAACTCAGATGCCTAGACCACACTTTGTTAGGCAATCTGTCAGCAGCAAGTTAAAATACCAATGTCATGGTCATAGGCATGTGGGGGACACAGGGCAGTGTCCTGTCGTCCCTCTGTTCAGATGCCTCACTCACAAGCAAGGCCAGGCCGGGTCAGACTGAGAACAATGTGCTGTGGCATGGCATGACGTCACTGGCAGGTGTGTTTCTGTATTTAGACTGTTCACAGTGGTCCACTGATCACATGGTCAATTCCTAATTTCTCACAAGTACATGAATACGTGGATAATAAAAGGAGAAAGTGAGAGCACCAGGAGCTTTAGGCCACTGAAATTAAGACACATTGTATTGATTTAAACTCTTTCAATGAATGCCTCAACTCATCACCAACTCTACGCACCTCCATTATGCTAAAAGCTAAAGGCGTGTATTGATCTGTGGTATACTTCTTGGAAACCATAGAGTAGAATGAACCACAAAAGGTTGGGGGTAAAAACCATTCTAGGAAATCATTTTTAAGCAAGATTGATATACAGCAAATTGAAGATAAACATAAGAATCTAGAAAGAATTGCTTTCAGTTCTTTGAAAGAATTGCTGCTCTCAAACCTATAATATTTCTCTGGTTTCCCACTAGAGTGTAATATCACAAGACATTTCTGATAACCATATAGAACATTTCATAATGTTCATAATTAGCCTAATCAATATATGCAATCTAGTTAACTGTGGTTATCACATAGACAGCACCTTCAACAGAATACAACATAGCTCTTGATTCTTCTGTCTGGAATTTTGCGTCGTTTGAAGGTCATTGGCCATCATTCCCTGAAACAACCAGACTTGCTAGGCATTGAAATTATGCTGACGACACAATACTATGGCATTTCTCAACTATGATCCAAATAAACTTTTTGGACTTGGACTTCGAGGTCCACAATTTCTACTGTATTTTTTTTCTGTGTGTAGTTTTATTTCAATGATAATTTAGGGAAATTAATATAATTCAGTTCTAAATTTCCTACTACTACTGAGAGAGTACCACTTTCACATTTATGTTTAGGATTTTATTGGCACTAAGTGGCCAGAGTTTATATTTTAGCTTTTAAAGCCATGTTTCTCAATTGCTTTTCTTGCACATTTTGGAGATCTTTAGGGTTTTTCAACATAACCTTGAATGTTTGTGAATGTTTGTTGGCCTTTAGGGTATACTTAAATCCCCTCAAGTTTAAGGGGAAAGATGCAATTAGCTCTTCTTGAAAGTAGATTTTGTATTAAGAAAAAACCCTTTAGATACTTGGGGTTGTTTTCATAGGCAGTGCATATAAAAAATTCATAAGGGAATTTTGCAGCTGCATATACATGCATGGTTAAGACCTATGGTTCATTATGCAAGCGGGTCACAGAGAATATGCATACCAAAACATGCTTGGCCAACTGAAAGTTGATTATTTTTCCTTCTATGTTACAATTGTCAAAAGTCATGCTTATTATACAGCACTCTTTCACATTTGAAAGAAAATCTCTAATTAGATATACTATACAGAAAACTATTGTTTTAGGTAAAGCATTGTGATCATGGTAAAATACACTTCTAAGAAAATACAGTTTAAATTCATTTCCTTTACTCTTTTCTCCCTCCTCCTATCACCACTTTTTTTTAGTTGCACAGGGTTTGCATGGAAATTTCACCTATCCTTGTGATGGGGCTCATTTGGCAGAGCCCTCCCTGTCCAAAACTTACTGTTTCATTTCTTAAGTGTTGCTAAAGTGTTGATGGCAGATGAAAACTAAACTGATTACTCCTTTCAGAAAATATTTATAGGAGTGGTCTTTAAGAACATTCTTCAGTTCCTGCATCAAAGTGAGAAATGGAGCATTCAGAATTTTTTGGAGGCACAAAAGCATTCCACATTCCTTAAGACAGTACACAACAAGCTTTTCATTCTGACAGAAGGGAATGTAGTTCTTCTTCTAAAAGAGCAGTTCATAGATTATATTAAGGTTAAGTTCCAGGAACTAGAACTACAAAGCAGAACTACTGAATCTGCTGAATTCTTAGCAAATTTCTCAAGATATCACTCTTATGGGAAAATAAGGAAGACTCAGCATAAAACCTCCAGTATGTGTAGCAGAAAATATCAAAACCACACGTCCTGTTCTTGGTGTGAAAACTGTAAGACTTGAGGCAAGTACTTTTGGATGAAAATATTTAGAAATTAGCACATGAAAACATGGTTAGTTTTTAAATGGAGGAAAATAAAGTGATTTCCCCCATTTATGTCCTATTGAAAAGTTCTATGTGAGTAATGAGTGATTTTTATATACAAAGTTGAAAGAAGTAAATGACTTCAGTAGCATGTCTTCAGAACTCATCTGTTTAGAAAAATCCTAGGCAGCTAATAAACGAAAACAAGTAACATAATGTTATGTTACATATTCCACAATTACTAGAAATTTTCCACTTGAACTATTTTTTATTCCAGACCCCTTGTAAACTACCATCAAATGTTGAATTAACTTATTATGTTATTCCACCTACTCACTCTTTGCTGTTCTTGATACCTATTTAAACAAAAAAGGAAAAATTTCTTTCAGTCCAGATTTTACCTTTGCATACATATTTCAATTTATGATTTCACCATCACAAATAACTTAAATGTTTTTCTTACATGTTATTTGAAGGTGCTCTTGGAAATATAGCATAGATACCAAACAGCCTCAAAATCAAAGTACTCAAAGAAATTCTTCAACCTAAGAGATATGTTTTGTCTAAAATGTTAGAATCACTTTAAGTAACCTTTCTAAATTACAGGTCTTATTCATTTGTGTGTACTTGTTGGAGTTCTAGTTGCTGGAAGTTCAAATATTAAACAAAAAAGATTATCAACAGTACTCATTCCTTTTCTCCCTCATTTGCATGTGATTTTGGACTTTCTGTGAATCCACAGATTGCTTCTATACATTTTTCTTTCATAGACTTGGCCATATGTGCATATATACATTTGTTTTTTATTATAACCTTTTAAAAGCATATATGAATGACACCTTCATTCAACCCTATTTATACCAGTCTTATTTCTATAAACTTTATATTCTTCCTACCTACATATACCAAGTTACCCAGGACAGGAGGTGTTTTTTTTTCTGAAATTTTAAAATATTTTAAGAAGTTGCTGACCTTACGACATAGATTAATATCTGTTTTAACAGAAAAAAATGAAGTATGAACAAGATTAAATAACATATTTGTATTTAGGTTGATATACATACACACATAGAAATACACAATGGAAGGATGATATCACTCATCAACTGTCTCTATTTCCTATTATTGGTATTTCTAATACACAGTGTTCTCTATTGAACTCGATCTGAAACACATTCATGGTTAACTTATGATGCTATTTCACAGTTGCATCCAGAAACAAATCTTTTGATTTTTCTATAATTTTCTTTTTTTTATTATACAGAATCTATTATCAAACACTATATAGCTAAATAAGAATATCAGATAGAGGCCTGTTGAAGTATATAAATATAAAGAGCCACTCAACATTTTTCATACCCAATTGCAATATACTGACACCTCACAGGGTTCCTTAAGAAGTCACTCCAAGAAACTAAGATCTTTCCAAAACACCTTTCCATAACAAACTTTCCCAGGAAATAAACTGCAATATCAGTGAAGATCCAGTTGTTAATGGACCAGAGTTAAGAGAACTTTAGCCAGCTAAAGTTTCTATCATTAAGCAATCTTGGGAAAAGAGCACTTCAAATTGGGTGTCTAGTATACTCAAACCAGTTTCACTTTCATAAACCCTCACAAGGTATTTAATTTCTAAACTTGTACTGTTGTATAAGAATGAGACTCGTGAACTTCTGTGTTCCAGAAATTTTTAATGAGAGATTTGTTACTATGGCCTTCAGTAGTTTTCAGTTTTCTCAGACTCCAATTTACCATATCCTGTCTCAGTGTTTTTGGTCATTCTCTATTTCTGAATATATAATAGGAATCTATTAGTTATGTTATTTTTATAACTAATACTTCAAATAATATTCTGATTTCATCAAATTTAGGAACCTTGCACATAGGTAAGGCAAAATAAATAGTATAGCAGAAAACAATAACTTTTAAAAGAACAAGATCTTTAAAGTTAACAGAATTCTAAATTACAGCTAATACACATATACAATAAATATATATTTGATAGTAAAAATACAGCCAAAAATATTCTAAAAAATATCAATTTATAGTAGAAATGAAAATGTAACAGATTATAAGTAAAACACTAATTCAAATAAGAGTAGTCTGTGAGCTTGTAGTTTTAAATAAATTACAAAAACATTCTTGTGCTTTGCAAACATAACTAGAAGACTGTTTCTATCTCATTTTTTTTTTTTTGCCCTGATCATCATCTGTTCTTCAAATTTAGCATGACACAAATGGCGTGATGTTTCATTTAGCCAATTCTTCGGCTGCAACCTTGAATTCTTTACTGTCTTCAAATACCCTTTCAAAATTGTGTTTCATAATTTCACTCTCCTTTGCATTACAAAGAGACCTCTGCAGGGGCCCTACTTTTACTACATGGAAATATGGTAATTAAGAGCTTTCTGTCCCTATTTCCTCATGACTGTGTAACATGGAAAACAATGGGGTCTCCTCTTTCTGTTTAGCAATTCCATTCATGCAACAAAGATATTCAGTGTACATGTCACAATATAATAACGGTCTAAATGGATTAAATTACAGTGTGTATTAAACACAAAATTTTCTCCGGCAGTTGTATATATAGGTATTATACAGGGTGGCACTTAACACTCTTCATATTCTTGCAATACATAAAGTAACAACTCACAGGGCTCCATAAACATCCACTCCAAGAAACTGACTCTTCTGAAACATCTTTTCATAATAAACTTTTTCAGGAATTAAGGTTGCCATGTCATTGGTGAACCATTTACTAAATCAATTTCACACCCTTTCTTCAATTCCACCTTCCTTTTTCTTTTTTTTTTTGGTCACTCTTCAATTTTTTTGATTGCTACCCAGACAGTCAGCATAGTTCCACTCCAATTTAATTCACAGTAGTGACACCGAGGGTACGGGTCCTAAAGCTCTGAGGTAGCTAGGAACACCTGCCAGTTAGCAATGCCTGTTCCTCTGAGTGGCATGGCTTCTCTGTCTTGCACCAGTCATATCTTTAACAGGAATAAAATGCACTTGACAACACATTAATTGTTATACATTTTTTCCTACCAAAACTGTAACATTACTAGAGACCCCTTATAATATATAGTGGTTAATTTGGAAAACAAACTTTTTAAATATTTCTTTTTTGAATTTTTTAAAAGTAGGTTTTCAAGGGGGAATTTCAGGAATGCATAGTCGTCCTCTTATGGGTCTCACATACTTAATATGAAAGAATCACACACTGACTACACCCACCTTCCCACACATACTCACTCCACATTTCTATCTGTGCATTCATCAGTTTTGGCAATTAACAGAAGCTTGAAAATATTTATTTCTCACATGCTATGAAAGCAAAAGGAAAACATTTTTTTTTGCTTTTTATAGATCAATATAACAGAAGAATTTTTGTTTCTTGAAAAGTGTTTGTTCTTAAAGTATTTCATTATATGAGGCATTACTGGATGAACTTGATAGAGTGTATACCACCAGAAATGAACTTCATAGTAACTCCTTACTTCCCTCAGTAAACAAAATTGCATCAGAACCCTGATGATATTTTCTGTTTTAGAACCTGGTCTTGGTATGGCCATAAAACATCAAACCAACATTCTCCACTATTTTAAACAGATATATTTTAAACACATATTTTAAACAGATGACATATTACCATGTGTAAGCTAATATCAAAAACATAAGAGTTTAGGCTCTCTGTTACAGAAGAGACAGCCTAAAGAGAAGGGCTTTGACAATAAAGTAAATGGCCAAGTCAGTCAAAGTGGTGATAGTCTGTCAGTGTATGACATTCTGAGATTGAAAATTGGACAGAATGAAAATACAACATTCTTTAAAATGACTCATTCAGAAATGCAGAGTACAGCATCTGAATGTATATGTCTAAAAGAATATTTTGCAAGGAGTACTAAGTATAGACTATTTCTGTGCATTAATCAAAGAGCTCAACTTACCCATAATGAAACGTGGATCAGTGGATGTTTCTTTGTTGGGGTGGATGGGAAACTCTTATAATTTACGTTCTTCTTTTCATTGACATTGTCCTATACTTTTAGATTTGTATTCACCCTTTGTTTTGATTCTCCTGTTTTAGACTCTGCCAGTTGATAAACTGATCCTCCTCTCTGTTTTTCACATATATATTTTCATATAATTTCATAATAATTCATCATATAATGAATTATTGGTCAATTTTCATACTTAACAGTCTTGGTGCAGGAATGGAAATCTCACATTAATGAATAACCAACATTGAAAAACATTTCTATTTTAACTCAAAAACATATTTTACTTTGTGAAAGACTCTCTTTTGTCATGGGAAAATTCTGTAGTCCTGAATCCACCTCTTTTTATCTGCTCTAGAGAAAAATGTGTCTTTACACTTCAGGTGGCAAGTGTCCTTTTCAAACAACTTTCAGTTTTTGCTGAAGGTGGGTATCTTACTGGGGAAGTAAAGCAGCTTTTCTGATGTGATTCCAGCAGCAGTTGTTGAAGGAGAAGCATGGGAACAGACAACTTATTTTGCTTGAATACAAGTATAAGAACTAAGTGTATAGCACTTTTTAGACACCTAGCACAGTTATATCTAACAAAATATTGTTGTGTTTGATTTAATAATCCCTGATCATGAAAACTCCTGTCTTGTAATATGAAAGATTAATTTATTCATGATTTGTCATAATCAATAATCATATGCTATATTTGGACCACATTTCTATTTTAAATACTGACTATAAACAAAAGTGCATGCATATATCAAATATTTTTATTTATGATTAGCACTAAATCTACCTATTTTTATTTAATATCCAGTCTTCTTTCTTCAATTGTGTTTTGTTCACCTTAAGGAAAATACTATCATTCAATTTATGAGAAATTCTTTCAGGAAAGTACTTGTCCTGAAAAGCAGAAATATTATATCACTAGGAATAATTTACTAAAAAAAACATATTTACACTTTTTTAAAGAAATCAGTTTCCTATAAATAATGAAAGAAAATAAACTTATGTTTAATTGTTCTTTTTATTAATACTGTATTACTTCTAAGATCAAGAGAAGGGTTCTTATAGTGATCTTTGGCTTCAATCTATTTTAATCAAGAATAAGCATAAATTATAACAAAATATAGCTACTTTCCTTTATCATGATGTACATTAAAAATTTTTGCTTCATTTCTCTAAGCATAATAAGAGAGAGGAAATGTTCAAGTGCTTGAAAATTAACATTCAAAAAACCAATTTCAGAGAATGAAGTATTTATCTGTGCAACCACATCACTGTCATAAATGTAGATCATCAACATATACTTTGAATATAAATAGCCAGTGAACCTATCACAGTATTACCACAATATTAAAAGAAGCAAAGCAAAAGAAAATTTAGGTTAGGCTCATTATATTCAAATAAATACTTTTAAAAATATTTTAATCCCCCAAAACATATTTACAATGCCAAATGCAGTAAATAATGCTTTGTAAAGGTTTTATATGAAATAACCTAACTATATTCCAAGTGCCCTTTTAAAAGAGTGATTTAAAATCAAGAGGGAAAAATGTAGCTCTGTGAGATAGGTAATACCATTAAGAATCATATAAGGGAGAAATCAATGTGTTAATAGAATAAAACTTAAAGATATTTCCCCTCTTTGCAAGTTATAAAAGAAATGTATTTGTGGTTTCATATTCAATCCCTTAGAGGATGTGAGTATTTCTGGGATAACTTTAATTAGGGCCAGTTAAATTAAGAGCTATTAAAACAGGATGGTTTTGCTGATTAAAGATATACACTATCTTCTTTTATTCAAAACATACATGAAAAATGGGAATATAGTTCACACATGAAAGAAAAAAATAAATGTGACCATAAATCATTTATTATGGGAATGTACAAGTATATCAGAATGTTTTCATATTTAATAAAGGGAGAAGTTTTGTCATTTCACCTGAAAAATTAAGTGTTTATTTTTCTATTTATTTTATTAAAGTATAGTAGATATTACAATATTATATTGGTTTTGAGTATACAATACAGTAGTACAGTTACACAGATTAAATCCTCACAGCAACTATTAGAGTTACTATCCATCAACATAGAAAGATGTTACAGAATCACTGACTATCTTCTCCATGCTGCACTTCCAGCCCCGATTTATATTATGATGGAGATGTTTGTGCCTCTTTATCCCGCACATCCACTCCACCTACCCACTCCAATGCCTCCCCCATGGTAACTGCCAGTTATTTCTCAGTGTCTATTAATCTGTCATTTTGTTCATTTTGTTTTTTGATTCCACATGTAAGTGAAATCATATGGTATTTGTCCTTCTCCACCTGGTTTATTTCATTTATCATAATAATCCCTTCTGGGTCCATCATGTCACAAATGGCAGGATTTCTTTCTTTTTAATGACTGAATAATATTCCAGTGTGTATATATACCACCTCTTCTTTATCCATTCATCTATTGATGGCCACTTCGGTTGCTTCCATATCTTGGCTATTATAAATAATGAAGTAATAAACATAGATGTGCATATATTTGGTTTCTTCAGATAAATTCCTAGAAGTGAAATAACTGAGTTGTATAGTATTTCTACTTTAAATTCTTTGAGGAAACTCCATACTGCTTTTCATAGTGGCTGCACCAACGTACATTCCCACCAACAATGTAGGAGGGTTCCTTTTTCTCCACATCCTTGCCAATACTTGTTATTTCCTGTCTTTTGGATAGTGGCCATTCTAATTAGTGTGAGGTGATATCTCACTGTGGTTTTGACTTGCATTTATTTCCCTGATGACTAGTGATATGGAGCATCTTTTCATGTGTCTGTTGGCCACCTGTATTTCTTCTTTGGAAAAATGTCTGTTCAGGTCCTCTGCCCATTTTTTAACTGGGTTGTTTGCTTCTTTTGTTGTTGATGCATATGTGTTCTTTATGTATTTTGGATGTTAACCCCTTATCAGATAAATTATTTACAAATATATTCTCCTGTACTGTAGGCTGCCTTTTTGGTTTGTTGGTGGTGTTCTTTGTTGTACAGAAGCTTTTTAGTTTAATGTAGTCTCACTTGTTCATTTTTGCTTTTGGAAGTTAAGTAAATGCATAGTACCTAAAACAATGATTCCCAATCCTGGTTTGGCACACATTTATTCTCCAGTCATGGAGATTAAATAGTCTAGGGTTTAATAATAATAATAAACAAAACAAAACAAGAGATTAATCAAACATTGGGCAGAATTTCAGAATTTCCTTGTTCTAAAAGATGACCTCTCTAACAAAAAATATATACAACCCCAAATCACCAAATTGGCAATAAAATATTTATTAAATGAATCTGTGTGTCGGTGTGGGTGTGTGTTTAATCTCCAGTCAATATGAGGGAAGGCCTTTTGGTATATATTATAACAGGAAGGAAGCTAGACCATTGGGCAACTGAGTAACTTAAATGCTCCATGAGTTCAAAGTTGTTTCCCAATACAAGATATGCTTTATTCACTAACAGAAGATGGTAAGATGGAATCTCTACATATATCTTTTATTTCAAACTACATCAGGGTCAGTACCTTAGGCAACTCATAAAGTATTATGATCCACAAAGCTTTAAAATTGGAAATATCAGGCTATTTTATTCAACCTCAGTGCAGCACTAATGAAGTCAAGGAGTCACTGCAAGTCAAGAGGCAGCATCTGGCTTTCTGAACCTTGTCACAGAGTCTTAATTTTTGCTATATTTGTTTCCAGCTCTCCAGAGTGATGGCCTTGGACTATTTAGGCCAACTCCTTCCTCACCAGCCTCAACACACATGCACACATGAATGTTCTTCTGTTCTCCCTTTTCTGAGCCTTGAAACAGACTAATACCTTAGTCATCCCTTCCCACCCCCCTGCCCCCACAGCCATTATCAACCATATATGTTTCATAGCTCTAGTATAAAAAAAGGGTCATTGTTTAAAGATGAAGATCAGCTAAAGAAAAGACATTGTAGCATCTTCTCAGACACTGTATTTCTTCTCAGGTAGAAGAAATAACTAATTATGAGTATTCTCTAATATTCTATTTCTGAAAAAAAAACATGTATTCCTAGGCAGCATTTCATCATCTATGTATATTTTAAACCATTAGCATGGTTTCTAGTTTCAATTTGTGACTAAACCATAGTTTCTTCAGTTGAAACCAATAAAAAGAAAATTCTTAATATTGTTACTTTGTCATATTTTAATAATAAATTTAAGTTATGATATATATTTAGGAGATGGCAGTGGCAGTGGACATGAAAGAAACAACTAGTGATAGAGTGTCATGGTTTCAGGAAAGCTGGACACAGTATCACCATGAGAAACAAGAAAGACCGTAACATTGACTGGCTCCATTCCCTCCTCTCCCCTCCCCTGTTTTCCTCCTCCTCCATCTTTACTTCCTTTTCTCGCCTTCTTTTCCTCTTTCCTTTCTTCAACCTTTTTTCTTCCTGTCCTACTCTACGGCTGCTCTTACCTTAGTCAATGCACAATTCCTTTTTAAACCATTTCTTCATGAGACAAAGTGGTAAGGAAGAAATGGAGAAATAGAAAGCTTTATTGGAGTAGTGGAATGCGGAAAATGTAAGGAGACTTTACTTTAACGTACCTTAAAAATGAAACCTTAGTGGTTAAAATGCACAATGAGGCCCACTGAGCAAATAAAATGCAAGTATAGCTCACAAGTAAAAAAAAAATTCAAAAATTTATATTTTCTAAATGCTTTTAAATCAATAGGTTTAAAGGAGATTTAGTGGAGTGTCACAAAACTTACAATAGGACTTATTATAGTGTTTTGGAGATTATTCATGAAACTGAGAACATGAACAACACTGTCTATACATCAATTCTTTAACATTTTCTAATTAAGCACCAAGACTTAATAAGGTTAAAAAAATGAAATTTCAATAGTGTTAAAGAAAAGAGGTTGCTTCTCAAGCAACATATTTACCATTTTTATTTATGTTTCTCAACCATTGTTTCCATGGTTTAAATTGTAGCATTCACAAGAACTTATTTTTTAATTTAGATTAATTTTTGAGGTCTTAAGTATATTGTATTTTTCAACACAAACTTGTATTTTGGTCACAAAAGGTTTATGTTTGTGAGTTGTTTTTTTTATACTTCTTTTAATGGTTTTGTTTTTCCATGTAGTCAGAATTCTGGTTCTTACAGTTGCATAACACTATTTCAATTTTTGTGTCCAAGTAAAATTACATTTCCAAATATTACATCTATACTGTAAAATAAAAAAAATAGCAGAAGCCCTTCAAAATCATGTTACATATTCCATGTTAGAAATATAATTTCAAAAATAATTAGTATAATTCCTCTTTACATCAACTTCCTTCCTAGCTCTTTTAAAGTAATTTTTGAATTATTAAAAACATTGTAATTGAAGCACATATTGATATGAAAGGGTTAGGAGATTCTCATTTCTCTATTCTTTTTCTGGCCCTACAAGTGAATATGTCTTTAGAAATAACTTGTGATCTTAATGAATTTATTATAGTCAATTTCATAGTACAATACAACTATAAAGTATGAATCATTTCCTCATGAGTCAAATATGATCTGTTTATAAATCTGAAGAAAATACGTTTCTAAGAAGTGAAGAAGAAAATAACTTAGCTATGCAATAAAGGTTAACTGTGAAATTTAGTTCTACCTTAAACCTTTAAATGTGTTTTCTGTTTGTTTTTACTCACTGGTGATGATTTCTCATGTTTCTCTTTAAATATCATCCCTAAATAATGATGTTGCTTCTAGGCTCAAACCAAGAGTATAAAAGATTGCTTTTATCCTCAGTTTTCTCCTCAAATCATTCTACAGTTAGCTTTAATGTATAGGCTTATAGAAAAGAGAATTTTATTATGTATGATAAAGCCATCACACTTATTTTAGTTTACCACTTCACTATATCACTCAAACTCCTATGCAGATATTCTAATGCTGAACATACAACCTGGAAACAGAATTAAGTCTCAATATTTAAACTTAAGCCCTAACCCATCTAATAGCTTCCTAACATTTTATCCCCAATAATATGTGAAATAAAGGGAAAGAATGTAGACACAGTGCAAAGACATACTTATCAATTTCTGTCATCTTTAATAATCTAATGAGCCATATGCTAACTGAAATGCTTATATAGCACTGTGGCTATAAATCTAGTGCTCTGGAAAGACTTTATCTCAGTTTATGTCTGTGGAATATGACAAGCATGTGTGTGTAGGGAACTAGAATTTAAAAAGTATGAGAGTATGTCCTTCACTCTCAGTGATTATTTGTGTAATATTAGTTACCACAACAATTCATAAGGTAGATTTGAATATATCTCAAGAGCTTTGAAAATACCCTTAATGCTCTATATTAAGAAGATAATTAGAAATACAATTAAATATTAGTTTAAATGGAAATTTATTGAAATGCTATTCCACAAAGAAGAAAAAGTAGTCTAAATGTTCAATAATAGGTAAACTGTTATATAAATTGCTAGCATATGCATATGCTGGAATATTATTTAGCTATTAAAACAATTTTCTCAGGGAGTAATAAATGCCATGGAAGAATGTTTCAGTAATGCTCCAGATATTGAGTGAATCTGAGAAACTGTACCACCAATGGACCTTTTCTAAAATTCCCTGAAACTTCAGATGGGTTCTCTGGCATCTCACCTTTAGTTCAAGAACAGTTAGGGAAATTGTAATACTATAAAATCCTGGTTTTACTGGAAAATATTTCCCTTCTAGAGACAAGGTGGAGATATTAGTATTAGGGTACAATTTACATAAACACTATCCCACAAAATAGTGAGCTCTCATTGGGAAAAGATTGTTAACCCTACAGAAGGATAAATCAAAGGAAAGAGTATAAAAAACAGTGATTTTAGGAGGGAACAATCAACATGAAGCACATACAAAATGGAACGAGGGAGTAGATCAGAGAAGCTCAGAATGAATCACCACAAAATTAATTCTTTCACAGTGAAATCTAGAAGGCCGTATTTTACATCATCTCTACTGCTCAACATGTTGCATGGATGGTCAGCAATCCAAATCTTTGGACTCCTACAAAGCTGAGTGGCCCTCATGTGCTTCTTCCTCTTGCTGTCAAAACCCTACACCCCCAGCAACTTTATGACACAGAAACTATCTGCTCTTTCCACCTACTCTTTCTGTAATTCAACTTGGAGATATTAGCTTATCTGAATATTCTACTACCTAGTGAAACTGGTTAATAATATCTATTCAGGGTTACAAAGTTTTCTCTAACATTCTCTGCAAAGGGAAGGAAGCATTGTATTTAGCATTACAGTGGTTTATTTCCATATAAGCTATGCCATTCTCATTCCCCTTACCCTATGAAAGGAAGGGATCAAGTCTATAATCAGATTTAGTTTTAAATATATATAGATATATATTTAGTTCTAAACATATATATATATATATACTTGATAAAGTGTTATTCAATATTTAATAAATAAAAATAAATATATATCTTAAAACCCTATTAATAAACCTAATAGCAACCTTACCACCACTATCCTAAGGTAATGAGAACTCCATTAGAAATAATTATATAAAACAAATCAAGGGCATGACATTTTCCAATTTTGGTCTAAACTTTTGGTTTCTAAAAATATCCCCAGGGCAGAGCTCTCCATCCATATGGAGAAATGGCAAAGTATAATAAAACAAGTACAGGATATGCAGTATGTGGCATATGCGAGATTATCATTCACCCAAAGAGGCACAGAATCTTTGCAGTCATCTCTCTCAACTTTGATCATCTAATAGGTTGAGTCTCATCCCTAAAATCATACATGTATTTGAGTGTAAAACATAAAAATGAGGAACTAAAACTTCCTGTTACTCACCAGACACTTTGGCATATTTTCCTTATTTCCTGCTACAGACTGTCATTTACTTATAATTCTATCCACTCAGGAGGTCTCTCACCCTAGATGCATGCAAAAAGCTTGTGAAGGTAGGACAGGTGAGCATTTGGAGTAGGGCTGCTGGGAGTTCAGGCTTTAATTTCATCCTTGACGCAAATACTCAGTCTCTTGCCACCTCGTTCCATATCCATCAGTTTGAATGACACACTCTCTCCACACAGAAAGAGATGAATTTTGTACACCTCAGACACAAAGAAAGAAATCCTATTTATCTTGAACACATATACATCTTTCTAATACTGTTGTTTATACAGTGTTTGCATGTGCATTTTCCTTCCCACCAAAGAAAGAAGCTTTTGCTAAAATCATATCTGAAAATAAGGTTTCTTTTTATAATAATTATTATTTTATTCTCTGAACACACAGACTTAGGTTTAATTTGCTATCACTGTAATATTAATCTATTTACTTAAGATTAAATTTTATATTGACCGAATATATATTGTTCTTCAATATTTATATAAGAATCCCCTGTTTTTAAAAGATGAGATTAATCTATTGGACCTCAGTACTCACAAGGTATCTTCTTTAATTAATACCTTTAGCTTTGTTCATTCGTGTGACCATTAGGAAATTCATTTCAAAGCCTTTTATAAATCAGTGACTACATCATTTTTATGAGATTAAAAAATCCGCTACATCATGTGTATATGACAGCATATGAAGTAAATTACTATGCACTTATTGAGGCTCAGAAGTGATTCATGTGATGTTTAGAGACTAACAGGAAAAGCCCTTCTGTGACCAGTTAATTTACATACATATGATCTAAGCCCAATTTATTATTCCTCTGCCTAAAAGTTTTAAGGCATATACAAATTTTGCATATACATCATTACTCATATTTTAATTTGAGATAGACTATTTACAATTGAGGTTCCATTTTAGACAAAACATTACAATATACATGGAGAAAAACAGGTAACTACCTGGACTCTAAAATATCTGTTGAAATCCAGACACAATCTCTGGAAGTCACTTTAAAGAAGAAAGGTCAAATGGAAAGTATGTGCTAAGCATCAAAATTGAAGTGCCTTTACAAAACCCTGCGCATTTCTCTCAGACCATGTTACTAGAGTAGAAATAGTCAACATGAACTTAGGAACCTTTTGTTCCTTGTTCATCTTGTGCTCCTAGTAATAGAACAGCTATCACTTAATTGTCATCAACTAATATTTAATGAGAAATTAAATATAAGTTAATTATAATTTTCATGAAAGAAAATGGGTGATTTCATTGGATAGCTCTATATGTCACAATACCTATAACTGTACCTAATTTTTCTCTTTTTTTCTTCTATATTTCATCTCCATGCCGTTCGCAAATGCAGACTTGAACTACTGTTGGATTATCTACTGAGTTTCTCACGTAACACCCTCTGTAATATAACTCCACCCCCACTCCCAGCTGTGTTTTGTAATACATGCATACCTCATATAACAGGCATCCTTGCTACTTCCAAACTTTTACACTCAGAATAATGATGGTTGTGGTTTTTTCCGCCTCCACCTCTCCCATGGAAGGGTCAGTAACAGACACCACGGGTGGAGGAGGAGAAGACTGGAAAGGCACAGCACACATAAGACAGGGACTGGGTGCTCAGCCTCTCCACTTCCATCCTCTGGGCAAGAGCGGGACGGCTGCAGTTCGTCTTTAAGGAACCAGGGGACTGTGGGCTGGACAGTCCCCGTAGGACATACAGGTCATGTGACTGTCCCACCCACACAAGTTCTGTATGATTTGAGCCATTCGTGTATGTTCAGTGCAGTATGTTGACAGCCATGCATGTCATGCAAACTTGCGAAGACTATGTAAAGAATGTATGTAAATTAAGGTTTATGTAGGTAAAGATTTTACTATTTGCAATTAAAAGTGTGTGTGTTTTTTTTATAAAAGGGGAGACAGAAAGGACACATTAGAAAACAAATCTTTGGGGTTTATCAACAAATACATGGGCTATATCTACTATCAAGATTTAGGCAATAATCTGGCACCAAACTAAAGAAAATATGAGAGAAAGACTACACAAAAGTGCTCTTAATGCTGCCTTTTACTCATTCTAGTATGTTTCAGAGACTATAATTATAGCTTTCTGATGTAGAGAATTCCATATTGGTGTAACAAGCTAAAGCTTACTATTAAAAACAATGAGCATATTTTTGGAAATAATAAAATACTATACGAACTTGATCTTAAATTAGATACTAAACTGGAAAATGCAGCTGAATGTGGGAAATTATTTTATTTGGTGATTTGAAATGTTAATCTAGATAGAAATGGCTATATGAAGCATGGTATTTTCTTTAGATTTAAATTTTTTTAAGATAATTCAAAAACTTAATGGGAATTCCTTTTTCTTTAAGTATAACTAAATAAGGAGTTTGGAGGACTTCCGGGAAGATGGCGGTGTGAGCAGGGCGGCAGAAATCTCCTCTCAACACTGTATTTATCTACGAAAACACAGAAAATACATCTTTTCCTACAAGAGAGATGAGAATACACAGGAAAGGGCACAGCGTGCAGCTACACCCAAGAGGACTCGGCACCCCAAGAGGCGGGTTAGATACGGAGCTGCGGCCCAACGGGACCCAAGACCTCCCCCACCCCAGCGCACCGGCGGGAAGAGAGGATCCAGAGCCGGGAAGGAGTGGAAGTACACCCCGCGAAGCAGCCAGCCCCGGTGATCTGCGCGGGGAGCGCTGACCCACATTGTGCAGTGCAGCGGAGATTGGAGAGACAGAGGGGCAGGATCTGAGCGGGGAACGCGCCAGGGGGCTTGCAGCCGGCTCCGGGAAGGAAAAAAAAAAGCGCGCGCTTTCTTCAGCGGTCTTAAAGAGACAGGAGCCCAGCGGAGGAGCCGGATCTCCCCAGCACACTCAGCCCAGCAGGCTGGGAGTCCTGGGGAGTTTCAGACGCCTTAGCTGGCGACTGAGGAAGCGTAGCCATACTTAACACTTCTCACTGAGATCAACAGCCTCCTATTCGTTCCCACCCCTGCCAAAGCGATAAAGGGCCCTGCGGAGCGGCACAGTCACAGCTGTGGAATAGTGGGGCAATAGCGCCACCTAGAGCATTCCCACAGAATCTACATCCGGTGGGCATTTTTTTTGTTTTGTTTTTTTGTTTTGTTTTTGTTTTTTCTTTTCTTTCTTTTTTTCTTTTTTTCTTTCTTTCTTTTTTTCTTTTTTTTTCTTTTTTTTCTCTTCTCTTTTTAAAGTCTTAAAGAGCCCAGCTGACATACGTGGCAACTATCAGTGACCAAATTATACAGCCATGAAAAGACAGAGGAATATGGTTCAGACCAAAATCAACCAGACAACCCCAGAGAGGGAGTCTGAAAGGATGGAAATGCACAGCCTCCCTGAAAAACAATTCAGAATAAAAGTTATAACCATGCTGATGGACCTACAGAGAAATGTGCAAGAGCTGAGGGAGGAAGTGAGGGAACTGAGGAAAGACAATACAGAAATCAGACAAGCGATCGACGGGCTTAACAGCAGAATGGATGAAATGCAAGAGACTGTTAATGGAATAGAAAACAGAGAACAGGAGTACAGAGCAGCTGAGGCAGAGAGAGATAAAAGGATTTCTAGGAATGAAAGAATATTAAGGGAACTGTGTGACCAATCCAAACGGAACAATATTCACATTATAGGAGTACCTGAGGAAGAAGAGAGAGAAAAAGGGATAGAAAGTGTCTTTGAATAAATAATTGCTGAAAACTTTCCCTCGCTGGGGAAGGAAGTAGTCTCGCAGTCCACCGAAGCTCATAGATCTCCCAACACAAGGGACCCAAGGAAGACAACACCAAGACACATAATAATTAAGATGGTAAAGATCAAAGATAAAGACAGGGTATTAAAGGCAGCTAGAGAGAGAAAAAAGATCACCTACAAAGGAAAACCCATCAGACTATCATCAGACTTCTCAACAGAAACCTTACAGGCCAGAAGAGAATGGCATGATATATTTAACGTTATGAAACAGAAGGGCCTCGAACCAAGAATATTGTATCCAGCACGATTATCATTTAAATATGATGGAGGGATTAAACAATTTCCAGATAAGCGAAAGTTGAGAGAGTTTGCCTCTCATAAACCACCACTACAGGATATCTTAAATGGACTGATCTAGATGGAAGCACACCTAAGGCTAAAAAGATGTCACCAGAGAAAATAAAATCATAGCAAAGAAAGCAGACCATCCAAATACTAACTAAAGGCAAAGAATAAAACACCTATTATAGAAAGAATGGAGGAGGAGGAATAAGAAGGAGAGAAAGAAAGAAACATCAGACTGTGTTTACAATAACTTACCAAGAAAGTTAAGTTAGATTGTTAGATAGTAAAGAAGCAACCCTTGAACCCTTGGTAACCACGAATCTAAAGCCAGCAATGGGTAATAAGTTGATACCTATCAATAATCACCCTAAATGTAAATGGACTGAATGCACCAATCAAAAGACACAGAGTAACAGAATGGATAAAAAAGCAAGACCCATCTATATGCTGCCTACAAGAAACTCACCTCAAATCCAAAGATATAAACAGACTAAAAGTGAAGGGATGGAAAAAGATATTTCATGCAAACAACAAAGAGAAAAAAGCAGGTGTTGCAGTACTTGTATCAGACAAAATAGACTTCAAAACGAAGAGAGTAGCAAAAGATAAAGAAGGACATTACATAATGATAAAGGGGTCAGTCCAACAAGAAGATATAACCATTATAAATATATATGCACCCAACACAGGAGCGCCAGCATATGTGAGACAAATACTAACAGAATTAAAGGAGGAAATAGACAGCAATGCATTCATTTTAAGAGACTTCAACACACCACTCACTCCAAAGGACAGATCAACCAGACAGAAAAGAAGTAAAGACACAGAGGCACTGAACAACACACTAGAACAGATGGACCTAACAGACATCTACAGAACTTTGCACCCAAAAGCAACAGATACACATTCTTCTCAAGCGCACATGGAACATTTTCCAGAATAGACCACATACTAGGCCACAAAAAGAACCTCAGTAATTTCAAAATATTGAAATCCTACCAACCAACTTCTCAGATCACCAAGGTATAAAACTAGAAATAAATTTTAGAAAGAAATCAAAAAGGCTCACAAATACATGGACACTTAACAACATTCTCCTAATTAATCAATGGGTTAACGACCAAATCAAAATAGAAATCAAAGAATATATGGAGACTAATGACAACAACAACACAAAGCTACAACTTCTGTGGGACGCAGCAAAGGCAGTTCTAAGAGGAAAGTATATTGCAATCCAGGCCTATTTAAAGAAAGAAGAATATTCCCAAATGAATAGTCTAAAGACACAATTACTGAAATTGGAAAAAGAAGAACAAATGAGGCCCAAAGTCACCAGAAGGAGGGACATAATAAAGATTAGAGAAGAAATAAATAAAATTGAGAAGAATAAAACAATAGAAAAAATCAATAAAACCAAGAGCTGGTTCTTTGAAAAAATAAACAAAATAGATGAACCCCTAGCCAGACTCATTAAGAGAAAACGAGAATCTACACACATACACAGAATCAGAAATGAGAAAGGAAAAATCACGACGGACCCCACAGAAATACAAAGAATCATAAGAGAATATTATGAGAATCTATATGCTAACAAGCTGGAAAACATAGAAGAAATGGACAACTTCTTAGAAAAATACAACCTTCCAAGACTGACCAAGCAAGAAACAGAAAAACTAAACAGACCAATCACCAGCGATGAAGTCGAATTGGTAATCAAAAAACTACCCAAGAACAAAACCCCTGGGCCTGATGGATTCACCTCTGAATTCTACCAGACATATAGAGAAGAAATAGCACCGATTCTCCTTAAAGTTTTCCAAAAAATAGAAGAGGAGGGAATACTTCCAAACTCATTCTATGAAGCCAGCATCACTCTAATACCAAAACCTGGAAAAGACCTCACCAAAAAAGAAAATTACAGACCAATATCCCTGATGAATGTAGATGCAAAAATACTCAACAAAATATTAGCAAACGAAATTCAAAAATACATCAAGAGGATCATACACCATGATCAAGTGGGATTCATCCCAGGGATGTAAGGATGGTACAACATTCGAAAATCCATCAACATCATCCACCACATCAACAAAAAGAAGAACAAAAACCACATGATCATCTCCATAGATGCTGAAAAAGCATTTGACAAAATTCAGCATCCATTCCTGATTAAAACTCTCAACAAAATGGGTATAGAGGGCAAGTACCTCAACATCATAAAGGCTATATATGATAAACCCACAGCTAACATCATACTTAACGGCGAGACGCTGAAAGCTTTTCATCTAAGATCGGGAACAAGACAGGATGCCCACTCTCTCCACTGTTATTCAACATAGTACTGGAGGTCCTAGCCACAGCAATCAGACAAAACAAAGACATACAAGGCATCCAGATTGGTAAAGAAGAAGTCAAATTGTCACTATTTTCAGATGACATGATACTGTACATAAAAAACCCTAAAGATTCCATTCCAAAACTACAAGAACTAATATCTGAATTCAGCAGAGTTGCAGGATACAAAATTAACACACAGAAATCTGTTGCTTTCCTATACACTAATGATGAACTAACAGAAAGAGAAATCAGAAAAACAATTCCATTCACAATTGCATCAAAAAGAATAAAATACCTAGGAATAAACCTAACGAAGGAAGTGAAAGACCTGTTCTCTGAAAACTACAAGACACTCCTAAGAGAAATTAAAGAGGACACTAACAAATGGAAATGCATCCCATGCTCTTGGCTAGGAAGAATAAATATTGTCAAAATGGCTATACTACCTAAAGCAATCTACAGATTCAATGCAATCCCTATCAAACTACCAACAGCTTTCTTCAATGAACTGGAACAAATAATTCTAAAATTCATATGGAACCACAAAAGACCCCGAATAGCCAAAGCAATCCTGAGAAGGAGGAATAAAACAGGGGGAATTACACTCCCTGACTTCAAGCTCTACTACAAAGCCACAGTAATCAAGACAATTTGGTATTGGCACAAAAACACCCACAGACCAGTGGAACAGAATAGAAAATCCAAACATTAACCCAAACATATACAGTCAATTAGTATTTGATAAAGGAGCCTTGGATATACAATGGGAGATGACAGCCTCTTCAGCAGCTGGTGTTGGAAAAACTGGACAGCTACATGTAAGAGAATGAAACTGGACTACTGTCTAGCCCCATACACAAAGGTAAACTCAAGGTGGATCAAAGAGCTGAATGTAAGTCATGAAACCATAAAACTCTTAGAAAAAAACATAGGCAAATATCTCTTGGACATAAACATGAGCAACTTCTTCATGAACATATCTCCCCAGGCAAGGGAAACAAAAGCAAAAATGAACAAGTGGGACTATATCAAGCTGAAAAGCTTCTGTACAGCAAAGGACACCATCAGTAGAACAAAAAGACATCCTACAGTATGGGAGAATATATTCATAAAAAACGTATCTGATAAAGGGTTGACATCCAAAATATATAGAGAACTCATGCACCTTAACAAACAGAAAGCAAATAATCCAATTAGGAAATGGGCAGAGGACATGAACAGACACTTCTCCAAAGAAGAAATTCAGATGGCCAACAGGCACATGAAAAGATGCTCCATATCGCTAATCATCAGAGAAATGCAGATTAAAACCACAATGAGATATCACCTCACACCAGTGAGGATGGCCAACATCCAAAACACAAACAACAACAAATGTTGGCGAGGATGTGGAGAAAAGGGAACCCTCCTACACTGCTGGTGGGAATGCAAATTAGTTCAACCATTGTGGAAAGCAGTATGGAGGTTCCTCAAAAAACTCAAAATAGAAATACCATTTGACCCAGGAATTCCACTCCTAGGAATTTACCCTAAGAATGCAGCAGCCCAATTTGAAAAGGACATATGCACCCCTATGTTTATCGCAGCACTATTTACAATAGCCAAGAAATGGAAGCAACCTAAGTGTCCATCAGTAGATGAATGGATAAAGAAGATGTGGTACATATACACAATGGAATATTATTCAGCCAAAAGAAGAAAACAAATCCTACCATTTGCAACAACATGGATGGAGCTAGAGGGTATTATGCTCAGTGAAATAAGCCAAGCCGAAAAAGACAAGTATCAAATGATTTCACTCATATGTGGAGTATAAGAACAAAGAAAAAATACTGAAGGAACAAAACAGCAGCAGACTCACAGAACCCAAGAACGGACTAATAGTTACCAAAGGGAAAGGGACTGGGGAAAATGGGTGGGAAGGGAGGGATAAGAGGGAAAAAGGGGCATTACGATTAGCAGATGTAATGTTGGGGGGGCACGGGGAGGGCAGTACAACTCAGAGAAGACAGGTAGTGATTCTATAGCATCTCACTACGCTGATGGACAGTGACTGTAATGGGGTTGGTGGGGGGGACCTGATGAAGGGGTAGTTTAATAATCGTAATATTGCACATGTAATTGTAAATTAATGATAATAAAATAAATTTAAAAAAAGTAAAAAAATATAAGCAGTTTGACATAAGAATGGGGATTTTCTACTGCTTCATTGTATTAATTATGTTGTCAGTAATGTTCTTCCTAAACATAACTAAAATAGAAGACAGAAAAGAAGTATTTGTGTGTAGAACTGTAGGAGGTATATATATCTTTATATACCTGTGTATATCTATTTATCTATCTATATATTTATATTTATATAAATTAAACTGCCATCTGACAATTCAGGGTTGTCTCAGTATAGCTTAAGTAAAGTTTCACTGTGAGATCTATTGATATTGAAAAAAATGAATTTAATTACATAGAATGTTTTGCTATATTGAATTGATGCTTTAAAACATTTAAAAATATTTCTTAATTATAAAATTGGGAATATAATTCCTCTTATTATTCATATTGTTTTTCCCATATTTGACAAAGTTTCTTCAGCTTTATTGGATCATATATCAGTGCCCACTAGTTTCAGTCACTGTGATTCAAACCTGACCATTTCCATTTTTCAAATAGTTTATTTCCAACCAGTCATGTATCAATTAAGAAAACAAATGATAAATTCTGTTTTTTCTGAGCATAGTAATTTCAAGTCAACAATAATGGTACTTCTTAGGTTAGCCTATCAATAAAGACACATACACCTCAAAGTGCTAAAAAGAATTCTTCAGCGATTCTTATTTAAAGAGCAAGTAACTTAAACAAGTGCAAACACAGTGCAACAAGATTAGAAGATTGGTTCTGTCATTTAAATATTTAATTCCCCTATTAATATTTGAGAAGATACCCTAAGTAGTACATAGTTGATAGTAAATGTGCATAAACTAAAGTACCAAGCCTGATAATAATCCAATTATTTTATTTTATCTTGAAGAGATAATTTTCAAATGGAGTTCTAAAACTTGGATGACGTTCAGTCACTTTTCAAAAGGAAAAAATAAATTTCCCAGTATTTACTTAATTAAAAAAATTCTATTACCTTACTTAAGTATACATATCTTCCTTAATTTAAATGGGCTTATGTCATGATAAACCTATCCTAAATTGAAAATATAAGTTGAAAATGCATTTAATATACCTAACCTACAGAGCACCATAGCTTAGCCAAGCATACCTTAAATGTCCACATAAGTCTACAGTGGGGCAAAATCATCTATCAAAAAGCCTATTTTATAATAATGTATTGAGTGTCTCATGTAATTTATTGAATACTCTACTGAACATGAAAAACAGAATGCTTGTACGGGTACAGAACTGATGTAAGCATACCAGTTAGTCACCCTTGTGATCACGTGTCTGACTAGGAGCTGAGACTGGCTGCCACTGCCTACCGTCAGGACAGAATGTCATACTGCACATCACTGGCCCAGGAAAAGACCAAAATTCAAAACTGGAAGTGTGTTTTCTACTGAATGTGTATCACTTTTGCAACATGGTAAGGTAAAAAAAATCATTAAGTTGAACCATTGTAAGTTGGGAACTGTCTGTACAAATATAAAGCTAAAAATGAAATTATTACCTGATAGTTGCTATAACTATCAAACAAAATAATCTTATAAAGTTAATATAAACAAGACTACAGAACCAATGAAACCCAAATTAACAATACTAATTAATGTGACAGAGTATGCTATTTAGCTGAAACTAAAATGCTACATTCAGCTATACAATCTGCAATACATGGGGCACTCTTGAGTTTAACACAAAGTGATGATTCTATCCTTTTGAAGCTATTCTATATTTAAAGACTGTGAAACTTTTATCCATACAATGAACATTATTTGCACCTGAATTTCACTTGTTCATGCATCATTACATGTACCTGGCTCCATTTTTTTACCTTTACTCTGAATAATTAATATATATGTAAATTGAATCTATGACTGTAAGACTAAAATTTAAAAATAAATAAGTTGAATCTAAATAAAGAGTTACTTTGAAACTATACAAGAGCAGACCTAAATAAAATACATATTCTGCCATACTCATATTTAGAATGTACTTATATTACTTTGTGCTATGGTTTGAATGTTTGTGCCCTGGCCCCTGACAGTTTGTACACTGAAATGCTAAGCCCCCCAAAAGTGATGGTATAAGTAGATGGGGCCTTTGAAAGATGCTTAAAGTCATGAGGGTGGATCCCTCATGAATGGAATTAATGCCATATTACAAGAGGCTCCTGAGAGATCCCTAGTTCTTTTTGCCACGTGTGGACATAGTGAAAAAATCTACCATTTGCCCCCAGAAATGGGCTTTCATCGACCAAATCTGCCAGGATAATCATACTGACTTCCCAGCCTCCAGAACTGTGAGAAATAAAGATTTGTTGTTTATAAGCCACCAAGTCTCTGGTATTTTCTTATAGAAGTTTAAAAAGATTAAGATGCTTTTTTAGATTTTTGAGGAAATTAAATATAAAACATAAATATCCTAATAAAAATTTTTAGGGATAAGAAGCTTTTGTACAGGAAACCCATTCTGAAAAGTCATTTCAAAGACTGCACTCAGGCTCTAGCAGGTAGAGGATACCAGCTTCTGGCAGAGATGGTTTTTGAAACATCATTAGGCACCTATCCCTACATTTATCAATCTGGGGTCTGTGAAATTCAAACATCTTTCATTCCACAGGTTTTTTTAGATTATGTTGACAAGAGGTAATGAGTTAAATATATCAGCCATAGGAACATTTTAAATTGTTGTTTACCAAATTTTGAGTTAGAAATGTCTTCAGTGCATTTTACTTCCTTAAATGAAATATAAGCCAGAAATAACTAATTCATTGACACAATAACCACTTCATACCAATTTATGGAAGGTTTCTAAAGGGGCTTTGTATTGTACACTGAAGTCATGAGATAAATGTTCAACAGTTTTAACAATGTTTTGTTTATAATTTTTTACATGTAGACATTTAAAATGCTAACAAAATAATCTAAGTAACAAAGACTAAGTGGAAAGGTGGAAAGTATTCATAGTTGATCATGTGAGGGTGTATGTAGGTAAGAATGTATGAATACATTTCAAAACTTTTTTTTTCCAGTAAAAGGCCTTCCTCCTCCTTCCAGGATCTGGGTTGTACAAACATTTCCAAATTAGTTTAGGAAAAAAAAAATAACAAAGAAATCCTCAATGTGTTCTAAAGGAAAGAATAATTTAATAGATTGAAACCAACATTGTTTATTTGGCAACTTAGATATGTGTAGAAGTTTCCATGAGATAAACAATTTATGACTAACTTTCTGGATGTCACAATTCTATTCGTAGGCTAAGGCAGAGGAGTAGGTATTTTTTACTACACCTTGTATAACTTTCCATTTTAAATTTCAGACTCAAACTAAATTAGATGGAAAACTATACATTAGACAAAAAAAATTGGGTATTCCTTATGCATAAAATATTGTCTCATTTTTTTCGTCTTCTGGAAGGCAAAGATTAAATCATTATTGTTGGATATCAGAAGCGACAAGCATTTGGGAAAAAATAAGAAGAGAAAACAATCTCAAAGATATTTCTAATCATATCCTATGTGAAAAAAAAGAATTTGTGGACAAATTATCAAAAAGCAATACACTGAAGTGCCTTGCTGCAGTTAAAATTTTCTGATAAATGGTCTCTAGATAAATGAAGGTTACAGAGTTATCTAAAGTAACTGCATAGTCCCTTGGGGAAAGAGGATAAGTTGAAATCGCATTCTAACATCTCTTGCAACTGGCTGCGGCTGTGATGTTTAGGGATAATCTTAATGATCTGTCTTCTGAAAAACAGAGGAGAAGGAGAAATTTTTCAATCTACCTGTATTTACTGGAAATTCAGTCCTCTGTAGTGTAGAATGAGAGAAAATGACAATTGGAATTTTTGCTAGAGGATCATCTTATGATTTTACAACTGGGGTTACTGAGGAGATAATCATCTCTGTTGCTTTTGCCCTTACTTGCATTCTTCCTTCTTCCTGTCTTGGTCTCCTCTTTGTAAGAGGATGGAAATATAGCAACTAGAATTGAGACAAGATGTTCCTTCCTTGTTTTTAATTTTACATTAAAAGTTCTATTAAACTGTTAGTCAAAAGGCTTATATTCATATTTGCAAATGCAAAACATATTCATTAAATTCACTTAAATATAAGGTATAGGCCAGTCATTGTACTATGTGTTACTGATATACTAAGTCCTTGACCTCATGTAGTTTATATTCTGCTAAAAGAGAGGAACTTAATAATTTTATAAAATATGAGGAAAATGTATTTTAAAAATAAATATTCAAAGAGAAACTATTGCCACTAAACGCGATATTAACGCTTTCACTATAGGTTACAGAGAAAATGAGTTAAGAGTAAAAAAAAAATACTGTAAGCAACAATAATTCGTGTTCATTGTCTTAAAAGTTTATGTTCTACTGCAAAAGAGAACATTAGCCTTTAAATTAATCTGACTATTTTTCCAGATGGGAATGGTATCTTTAGAATATTTAAAGTACATGAGTTAATGTATATATCACCAGTATAATTTCGTAAAATTAAATATGACAATAATTTATCAAGGTTTCATTATGAAAAGAGCAACAATTTGCAGTCGTTAAAAACCCAGCAGAATAAAAGCCTGATTGCAACGATGAATAATGCATATTGCCTATGGTCCTAATTAACCTTGTGCTCCAGTAAGATATTATAGAACAATAAAGCTAATTTGAATGTCGTCCAGCACTATTCCCTATGGTTTGTGGTTATCACCTTCCAGAACGTGTAAAACTTAATTTTGTTAAGAAAGATATATTTGATACTGTTTTTCACATAAAATGATATATGAAATTACATTTTAATATTTTTCATTTTTCAAAAAGGTAGATTAAATATATATAATATAATGTATGTGCTATATAATACACTAAGTGTTAATAAATATGTAGTGTTTATATAAGTAAATGGCATAACATTAATATATATTAATTATATAAGTAAATTGCATAGCATATTAACAATACATATTAATTTGACAAAAGGTCAGCTAAAATACCAATATATGACCAATACAACTGGATAAAGTAAATTCCTATAGTTTATATCCAATCCCTCTATATGTATAACTAAGAATTTTCCTCTTCCTCTTAAAATAATAAAATGACTTAAATGGACAGGGTATAATTGAAATCTGTAATGGCGATATTTTCTTTAACCATAAATCCCCATCAATTTACTCAAAATATGTAATGCTTTTCTCTTTTGCCACTAAATCACTGTTGGATGGACATCCATAATGATGCCTGAGAACAGAGATATTATCTTCCATTGAAAATGCCAGCCTTTCATGTTTTAATTATACTATTTAAGCTATTACTTATATATATATATTTAAATTTAAAAAGTAACATTTCAAATCTGTATTTCAAAAAATACATTGTGAAAGCTTGATGATAAAGATCTTTTTAAATTTTGGGGTAGCATGACACAACACCCTCCCAACTCCAAAAAATGCTCATCTGTGACAATGCACGCCTATACCCATGAACTTTTTCTCTATTGCATGTTGGAAGGTGGCAGAAGAAACAGGAGAGGCTGAGTGTGAGTGACAACTGGTCTAGTAGAAAAGGGCTTCTACTACCTTTAATACTAATAGGGTTTTGAATGAAAATATTACTGTCTTAATCACAACAAATTTTGTTTATTTTTTTAGACAGTTTGCATATATGTAAATGTCATTCTTCATGGAAATTCTTTGTATTTAAATTACTCACTTTATGAGGAAAGAAGTATCAAGTGCCTAAACATTCTTGAGATTTTTATTTAAAAGAACATCTTAGGAATATATTGTTATGAAGTCTACATAATAATTTCTCATATAATGGTTATATACATGGTCTTTTTTCTTTTTCACTGTTATCCCTGGATGGGAAAATCAAGCAAAAGCTTGGAGAGAAGATAAAATCAATGTTTAAAAAATATACTATGTGAATGTAGCAGGGTGGGGGTAATATGGGGAAGGCAGTATAACACCGAGAAGACAAGTAGTGATTCTATACCATTTTACTATGCTGATGGACAGCGACTGTAATGGGGTATGTGGTGGGGACTTGATAATAGGGGGACTCTAGTAACCATAATGTTGCTCATGTAATTGTACATTAATAATACCCCCCAAAATACATATATATATATATATATATATATATATATATATATATATATATATATATATAGTATGTGGCCTCTCCATTTCCAGTGTGGTGTGATAGTTAAAAGCAGAGACTCAAAACAAATGGCCTAGGGTTTTCTCCAACTTCACCACTCATTCTTACCCTTGTTATATAAACTCAGTGCCTGATTTTCTGTAAAACTTAAAATTTGTGCCTGATTCAGAGAGTTTGTGTGTGTGTATTTGTGTGAAGGTCAAATTATGTAACAAGTATGCAGTGGTTACAAGAGCGTGTGGCATGTAGAACTTGTTATTGAAGTGTTGGGTGTCATTATTATTATGATCATTAATAACATCAAAATTTTTACCATCAATATTTCTAATGATGGAACAAAAAGAATGGATTCATAGTCCTGAAAAATTCCTACACATATTTAACAAATATTTATGAGTCAAGCTATATCTTTACATCTTTACATCTCACAACAGTAACTTTTTCTGTCCTTTGATTCTAAGTTAATAGGACCAAGTGTGGTGTCCTCTTTTGGAAGAAAAAGGCATAAGAAATAACAATCACCAAAACAGCTTTCTCTTAAGGAATTAACTTCAGGCAGCCTCAAACAGTAAAGGCATTTAAATGAAGGGACTGAATTTATAATAGATAAAATTCTTAATAGAGAAGGAAACCAAGACAGGAGGTAAGTAAAGTAATCAAAGCAATACAATACCAAAGTGGCCTTAGAAAAAAATAATTAAAATTAAAGAAAAGAAAAAATACATATAACCGGGTTTTAAACCTTGTTTGGGAGTCATGCCTCAGAGTTTTTCAAGGTCAAATACCACTTCAGTTGGGAAAAATATGTGCCAAGTGTGTTTTAATTAACCATAAGAGCTAAAGTAGTCGGTACTTTCCTGAGGTTATACAAGATATATCACTTTAATAGTAGAGAAGCAGAGAGGACAGAATACAAATAAAAAAGGCAAATGTTTTTGTCTCCAGGACCAAATCAAAAAAGACTTCTTTGGAAAGAATAGGGAAACATGAGGATTAATGGAGACCACAGTTACATTTAGCTTTTATCTATCATTCCTATCCAGAAAATATGAAACACATTTTCTGATCAGTGGTTATAAATCTAAAAGGTCTAGGAAGCATTTAAAAGCTATGTTATGAATAAGAAGCTGATTGGACAAAAGAGAAAAAGGGAACATATTTTTTCTATAGCAGCCAGGAACATACATCCCCTTCTTTTTTGACTTCACTATGTAAAATTAGTAATATTTATAACTTTAAAAACTGAAAAAATAAAAGATTTCCAGCATTTCTTTTTCCTTAAAATACACTGAAAAAATATGAGTTATCACCTTTGAACTGAAGAAAACAGCATCTCCCAAAAACAAAGAGAGAAAAGAAAAGAGGGAAGAGGAGAGAGGAAGAGGGGGAAAAAAGGGGAGTGAGGGAGAATGGAGAAAGGGAAGATAAGGGAGAAAGAGTATTTTTAGGTAATTTGAGTTTCCAGTTATATTTTCCTTGATTGCTGGATTATTGTCATGATATAAACAATGAAGAGTATCACTAACTATTAACAGTGCTTGATTGCATATATATTACTTTGGATCGTATCAAACGACCTTCTTTTGTGCTTTCAAAGTGTCACATATTAGCAATTTGTATAACTGTACCCAATTTAATATAACTTTTTCTACTATAAGTTACGTATTTGCTTTATTTGTTCCATTCCTCTGCCCCTACATTAGTCTTCCTTTACAGCCACCTGAAATTGCCTTTCTACTTCCTCAGTGTGAAGTGTAAACATAGGGGAAAAACTTCCTCTAGATAACTCTGGTGGTTCCCGGGTCTTTCTGGGGCGCCTCTATCTCTGATGGGCAACAGAACGTAGCTCACATAGACAACAGATCAAGCAAACGTGATTTGGGTCAGGGTGACAAAAGTAAGCTCAAATGCATTTTAATGGAGAACATATAATATAGAGGGAAACTACAGACTTTGAAACAAATACACTGTGTTGAAATGTCAGTTTGCCACTCACTAGTTTTAGTCTGAGTCATCTTATAAAATTAACCTCTCTGAGCTTCAGTTGCCACAGAAACAATGGTTCACAGGACATTGTCATGCTTAGGAGAGAGATGTGAGCAAAACATTTAACACCGGAATACAGCAGGTCTTTGCAAACATGCCAACCCTTTCTTTTCTTGCCTCATCATCCCATGTAAGATATCTTAACAATCCTGGTGTTCAGAATTTTAGGTCGTATTTCTCGGGACCCCTGTTATTTCTAGTTCTAGCTTTATGCACTCACTTAAAATCCAAACCACCCCCCTTGACCCACTCTTGTATTTTCTAGGACCAAGGCCCTTATATCCTCAGCTTGAATTCCATTTTCTTCTAACTTCAAATGAAAATAACTTAAGTTCTCTTGAAATTCGATCATGGGAACACTCTAGCCAGGCTTCCCTTTGATGATGCATGTTGCCCTGGATTAGGATTTTCACCTTCTTCAGATTTTTCAAAAATTCAGATATTTGCTCACTTCTGTACTTCCTGAATGTCTAATTTCTTCTTCCTTCAGTCCCTGACCAAGGTTTGTTATCTGGGAACTTTCCATTCTTATAACACAGTCAATTGCAACATGTCTGATTGCTGCAGTTTATTTCCCTCTTACATCGAGATAAAAATTTTCACACTTATGCTCATCAGACTCACACTCAGGAAACTCCTTAGCCTTGCCAGGCCCTGACATGAGTAGTTGGCCTGGGCAGACTGGACTGGACAGAGTGTGCTTCCCCTGTCAGGGTCCACATGTCTGAGGAAGGAAGGCCACCATCCAGGGTGATGGCAGCAACACCAAAAATGTTAGTGCAAAAAAACAAAAAAACCCACATTTTTTTGTTTCTTGCACTGTGTCTAGGGTTGTCTCTCATTGAAATTGCTTTCAACTTCTTAAGTTAAATAGCATGTATTGAGGAATTTCTTGGTGCCAAGTACTAAGCTTCATGAGCCTCCAATCTTTAAAATCTAATCCAGGTTTTGAAATCATAAACAATACTTTTATTGTGGAAGGCAGTGGGAACAAATTTTTCCTATGGATTAGTTTCTAAAATTATGTACCAAGAGCAATAACATCTCGAGGCCTGGCAATAAAGCGTAGAAGAAATGAAACTATAAAAATAAAGTGCTATTCCTGAGTATTTTTTGAAGAAATTGCTAACAGATGTTTTCTTCTTGTCCATGGTAGAAAAAAAATTCCTATTTTGGATTTAACTTCATTTTCCCCTAAAGGGTGAAGTTCCCTCAAGTTTGAGACCAATTATCTGTTGCTATTTGTGTGGGCCTGAACGGGACCGACTTGACTTGGTCGGTTTTATTATTACTGTTTAAATTCCTTCACCACCACCACCCCTTTACAACCACTGACTGTGTCAAAGAAAGCTACTGCTGTCACAAAACAAGAAGCCCTCACAGTTGTGACATTTCATTCATCTGGGAGCAGCATGCTTGAAAGGCGACTGCCTAGTTCGAAGTAAAGTATGGAACACAATCAAACCCAGTTAGGCAAATCAGTGTTGACATATTAAATCATGCTTGAACCAAGAGAGCAAAAACAGACGATACACAAAACCTTCCAAAGAGAATTGTAATAAATAAATAATGCCGTTCAGTCTGGGTCTAAAAAAAGAAGCTTTTAGCATTGGCAAATATTGGGAAGAGGTGAATATCAGGAAGTCCTTCAAAGGAGGTGGTGATTGCTGCTTTTTGATGGTGAAGTGCAAAACTACAGTTGGTGTGGGAAGGGGAAGCAAGAGCAGAGTGCTGGGAAACCCTGGTAAAATCACATCACCAAACTTTCCAATCCAGAAAATGGAAAATAAAATTTTGATAGTGCCATCCTTTATTTACAAAATGTCTTAATGGAATCCTTTCAAAGAGCTCTGAATTCATCAGAGGAGAAGCCCTGATGCATGTGGAGGAGTGTATCATTATTCTCCTTCACAGTTGCACAGCAGGGACTTTGGGGCATTCATTCTCCAAGTCTCATTCCTGCTAACAATTCTATCAAAGGAATGGAGTTATCCATCAGTCAAATTATCATTTGCTCTAATTGTTACTTCCCACAAACTGTGGCTCTTCTTTCTTTCCTTCCTTTTTCTCATTTAAACTACACTTAACAGTACTCAGATGAGCAGGATATCTTCAAGCTCAGAAAAGATGAAAGCCTATTAACAAATAGCTTCAGTTCTTAGAGACGAATCCCTACTGGTCAGCGTTAAATGCAAACAAAGCATTTAAACACCAAAGAGAATCAAATATTAGAAGATAGGATGTGATCCACATCCATGACCAGAAATAATAAAGGATGCAATAACATTTTCATGTAATGAAAACCAGTTAGGAGGTCATGGACAGCTTATAATTCATATTTGTACTGTTACCATTAATGAATGATACACTTTTCAAAAAGAATTGTACCAGGGCTAGTGTTCCCGCTTTTTTGCTTTGTAATATTGGCATGTCCTTTTGTACTAATGTATGAGTTAAATTGAAAGGCAGTAAATTACAATTTACGCAAACAGCATTCTTACCTTTTTCCTGTGAGCAGCATAAATTAGATATATAAATAACTCAATTGATACCTACAAAATTAAGTTAAGCTGCTTCATAGTTACTTAGATAGCATTCTGTGCAACCCTCAAAAGTGGTTAAGTAGATTTTTCAAGGCTAATCTACACAGGAGGTGTACTAAATACATTTATAAAGTTAGAGCACAAAACATTTAATGTGTTAATTATAATAGAAATATGGCCCTAAAAAGAATTAGTGCTTTTAATTCAGGATTATTATCGAAGCTATAGATGATTACAAACTACAAACCCATCATTGTGTTTATATACTGTACAAAGTACGGAAGTAAACTGCAGAATCTGAAGTTGAGTATGTAATTCTAATCCCAAACCTTAAAAATCTAAGAAAACTTAAAAATGCTCCAGCTATAAACACCTAGAAATTGTAAATTAAATAGAACAAGGTTTGGGGCTTATTTTGTAATGTTTTGTTTTAATGCAGAGAAATCATAGGAAAAGTAATAAATTTTTTAAATTTCTGGGAAGAGCAGTCCACAAGAGGGGCAGAAACAGAGACCTCGCGCTGCAGGCCAGGTGTGGTGAGGTGGGCTGCAGGAAAGCCGGAAGACCTGGGTGTCAAAAGCCCAGGAGACAGCCTTTGCCAAGCAGGAAGTCCTTCAGAGAGCCTGAGGCCTTGAAGGGCCCAGTGCACTCTCAGGAGAGCGCCGGGCTCAGCAGTTTGCCACTGGGCACAAGGACGGGCAAAAGAGGCTTGTGTTGGGGGAAGGAATCACAGTCTTCAAGAATCAGAATCTGTTGCCTTCCCTGGGTCAGGTTCTGGGGTGTAAATTTACACCAGCCACCAAAGGCCACCAAACTTTCACCATAAATATTACAGTACTTCTCCATCCTGCCTGCTCATTGCAATCACCTGGGGAGTTTAACAAACTACTGATGCCTTCTCCTGCACCACACAATGGAATCAGAATTTCTTGGAAGGGTGTCTAGGCAGCAGTATCATTTAAAACTAGTGTGCTGCATTGTAAATGTTGAGAGGACAGCAGAATTAGATAAAAGTTGGTCCTAGTAACACCTCCTGAGTAGGAGGAAATGCTCTCAGGAGGAACTATTCCGAGTCAATGAAAAATGGCAAACATCCCCAAAATGGACAGGCAATCATAAACTGGAGTGAGTAGGACATGAGTACCATTTGTATTTTTTTGTCTACTTTGCTGTGGTTTGATCTCTCCCCTAATTTGCTAAGAATGTCTATTTACGATAAGTGTAGAAAGAACTGATGGAAAAGATGGGATTCCTAAGTTAAAATGCAATTAGCAGAAATAAAAAAAAGATAAAACATCATTAGGCCTAATATTAACAAAAGTTATGTGATTATAATATATATCTAAAAACCATATTAAAGGACATCTGGAGGGGAAGATAAATATATAATTTACACATAATAGCTTTGAAACAATATGAATAGTGCATTACTGATATATATTTAAAGGTATTAGGAAAAAGATATTTCTGTTCTTGCCCTTACATAGTTACATGGTCCTAATTTATGTGTACCTCAGTTTCCTAAAATGTAAAACAATGAAGAAAAGAGAATTCACTCATTTATATCAATGCTTCTCTAACTTGAATGTGCATATAAAAAAACACCAAGGGATCTTGCTAAAATGTAGATTCAGATGCAGTTTTTCTTGGGTAGCGCCTGAGACTCAGCATTTCTAAAATGTTCTCAGGTCATGCTAATGACACTGCTGGTGCACCACCCCCACGGTAGGCAGACTTTGCAGGTGCGTATTGTGTTACTTAACATTTCGCATGGGAAGGAAGTTGGGCTCAATCTGGTTTTGTGTTTGGCCACATTCACACAACTACCAAATGGATGAGAGAGATTTGAACTGAGGGCTGCATTGCCTTAAAGCCAAATAATGCCCTTAAATCACCACACACAAAGACCTCTTGGTGATTCACAGATCAATTTAAGGTTTTAAGTTTACTTAATGGTTTGATGCAAGTATTGGACTTTGTTTCTTATCATTTGCATTCACTTTTTAAAAACTTCTTCCTCTTAAGAATCTGAGAACGGACACTGAGATGTTGAATCACACTCAGTGAGTCTTCAACATTAAATTTCCCTGTACACACAACTATACCCGTGAGAGCTATACTGGTTTATGTTATCAGACTTTGTGAAAGTCCTGCTGTCTCAATAAGAAAAGAAGAAAACAATAAAACAAAAAGACTATGCTTTGGTTTCCTAGTACATTTACATGTCATGGATTTTAAATCAATCCTGATTACATCAATTAAGATATGACCTTTGTAAGATCTAATCATTAAACATTTTTCTGATAATTTTCTTTACATGAATTTACTATAATAAGAAGTACTTATCCAGTGCATCTCCACTTAATAAATGTTTATTATAAGATGCATTTTGTACAGTATGAGCCACTTGAAGATGAATAAAATCATTAATTTCCCATCCATATGATCATGATGGGGCTCAAGTTCATCAATGATAAATTCATTTTCACAGTGACAATATGAGATGTGCCATCATCATAATAAAACATCCTAGAGATCTGCCCAAAGTAATATTTACAAAGTATTTATTATTATTACTATAAATATGATCTATAACATGTATCTGTTACATTTATTCTAAATAGAGAAGAAGGAGGGTGTTGAGGAGAGAAATTCAAGACCATCACTAGTATGAGTAAGAAAGCAGGAGTACAAATCAAGATTAAAAGATTGTCTAGGAGACAAACAGACCAGTGTGTTAGAGTGCTTTGTTTTCCTATTTCCATTATTTCATTGTCAAGTCTTCTTTTACTATGCATACATAGAAGAAGATTCACAAGTTACTAACAATGAAATATTAAGTTCTTACAAAGAAAAGATTTTCATTCTTTCAATGGGTGTATAATTTACCAGTAGCCTTCCACCAATATTACTTATAACTAACTGAATTGTTTCATGTTTGATATGCATGTATTTGACCCTATATATTATTTGGAATTCTCTATCCTCAAGATAACATAGTATGTATATGGACAGCCTTTTTAGAGATAATTTCAGAAATTTGCAGCTCTTTTATTACTCAGATCTTAATATGAAAATATATTTTTTAAATACATAATTTTAGAAAGAAACAAGATATATGCAAAATTGATTAATGTAATATATCACCACACTGCTTGTTAAGCCGTTCACCATCTCTCTGCATAGTTTTCTCCCCCGTATCTATGTTAAACATCACCTTTCCAGAAAACAGCTTCTTACCACCTGTGCAAACTTGTGTACTCTCACTGCTATTAGCAACTCTCATACATTGTAACTGAAGACATGAGTCCATCTGCATGTCTGTATTCCTAATATACAGGAAATGTATTGGTGGACTACACTGACTAGTACAATATAACGTAAAGAATGAGTGATAATATCTAACCACAGAAAGGAGGTTCTAACATATTTATAGTTTTGATTACCCATAAATAAAAATGTAGGTTTATTCTTTGATAAATGATACTACTCAAAAATACACTATCCAGTTTGAGAAAACTACTAGAGTATTTTCTAACCTAAAGCTACTCTGAATTTTACAAGAGACAGAAACATAGTCCTGTAAATATATTTTATTTGTAATGAGATATAAGCAGCAGCTAACATTCATTGAATAAATACACTGTTCTAAGCATTATTCTAAGTATTTTCGTATAATGTCTCAAAGGATTGCTATGAGGTGGTTAAAAATAAGGAAAGTAAATAGATTCAAAACTTGCACAGGGATATAGAACTAATAAATGGCAGAAGTAGGACTGAAATCCAGGCATTCTGGCTCCAAACCAAAGTGCTTAAACTACTAGAGTATGCTGCCTCTCACAAGCAGGGTATTTCCTACTATATCCAAGTAAAATTAGTCACTTTAAAAGAATATACATCTCCTTCATTCTAAAGAATATTAAGAAAAATGTTAACTTTTGCAAAGGTATCTAGTCTATAAACGTACTTAGCTTGGGCAGCATGTCTGTTCATACATGCAGAAGGAGTATGTTTCAATCAGTGATTCTCACCTGAGAGTGATTTTGCCCCCAGAGGACATTCGGTAATATATGGAGGCATTTTTGACTATCAAATGGGGAGGGGAGTGTCTTACTGCTTCTAGAGGATCAGAGGCCAGGGAAGCTGCTAAATGACCTACAAGGAAGAGGACCATCCCCACCTCCAACAAAAAGTATCTGGCCCCAAATGCCAATTGCACTGGTGTTGAAAAATCTTGATTTAGAAAAGCAAAAACAAAAAGAAATGCAGAGTATGCTCTAAAGCTTTCATAGAACTAACCCCATACTATTCAAGGAAGTAGTTTAAACATAAAAAAATCAATTTTATTATTTTCATGTGTAATACAGGCCAAGGAATGAAATACCTTAACTACTTGTCTTGGTGGTGATTAGCCAGCAGCGGGACATACCCATGCACACACACGTACACCACTGATAATCTTTACTTCCATAATCACTATCTTTTGTTAAAATTTTTAAATTAAAATTAGTTTTCTTTGTCGCATAAAAGAGCATACCAAATAGAAATAAAAGTTCAACCTCTTTGATGCTTTTGGTAATGTGCTTAATTAAAAATAACTAGGTTCCCTAATGTATAATTACAGAAACACCTAACACACCATATTTCCAGCCTGTCTTAGTTCAGACATAAGTATACACCAGAAGTATGAATGATGGACATACTATTCCCTGCAGTATCTGTACTGTTTCTGAACCAAGGCTCTTTTTTGAGCTCAGTATTTTCACTACATTTTCCTTGCTGTGCAATCATCTCCCAGGTGGACAATTAATAAATGCTTTTTCTCCATAGCCCTTGGCTTGTACCCCCCTTACCCTCTATTTTAGCATGCACTATATACCTTCTTCACTCTGACTGGTTTTGGCAGTGACCCACAATCTAAATCTCTTTCCTCCATTTGATATAAGTGAAACTATAATTATTTAGGGGTAATTTCAAATTACCACTTCATTCCACTAGCAACTGATGAAGATTAGTGGTCTTGCCTTGCATCTGAGTAAGTCAGCAACATAATCACAAGAGAACTCAGCAGGCAACATTTGATTCATGTGAACTCAATTACTGCTGTCAAACACATTCACTTCAATAAAAAGCAGAAACTTCCCAAATGGATTTTTGCTAATAATTTTGTACTCAAAAAAAATTTCATATGACTCTTAAGGGAAAAAAATAGCATGGATTTCATCAGAAATAATAATAAATAATAAGTAGGGAAACATACTTGTATAAATGGATTTAATACATTAGTTTCTGAAAATAAAAAACATTTCAAAGAAATAAATTTGTATACATAAAGCAATTTATTATAGAAAATTCAGGCACATAAGCAAGCCTTAGAAAAATAAAGGCACTCTTATGTTTTAAGTTAATGCAATAGAAATTAGAATATTTTGTTACCTTATCAAAACTAGATTATTATGGGAAAGGTATCCAATTTCTCTTAAAAGAAGTAAAACCAGGGGCCAGGCAGAGAATCCAGAATCACTTCTTGGTTGTCTTATAGGTTGAAGCCATATGTTAATGGGCCACCTAGCATTCTGAATCCTGAAGGCTTGGTCTCTAAAGCCCTTGGGTCTACTCCATTATGCCCTGTACGTACTTCAGTTCACACAAACAGGATCTGACAGCAGCTACCTGGTCAGCTCCTAGTAGAGAATCTGTAAACATTGATATGTAATACTACAACAGATTTTTCTCAAACTTCAGCTTCTTGATATGGTTATGTCCTTAATTAAATCCCAATATATTTTGATTAGCAAAGAAACTGAGTAATGAAATGTAAATACTAAGGCTACAAAAATCACTAAGATGGCCTTTATATTAGTTAATACATCATATGTCAATCATATGTGATTTAATATTTGGAACTTGAAAATTTGGCATGAGACTCTTAGGACTAAGAAAGGATTAATTTAAAAGACATATTTGTCAATGCAGCAATGATTTTCTAGAGAGAAAAACAAAGGTAAAATAACTCAATATAGTACTCTCCCCGCTCAGTGGTTTTGCTTTCCTCTGTTTCAGTCACCATGGCCAACTACAGTCCAGAAGCAGATTCTCCTTCTGACTTATCCTCAACAGGTCAGTAGTAGCCTAACACTACATCACAATGCCTACATTACTAGCCTCACTTCATCTCATCATGTAGGCATTTTATCACCTCACATCACAAGAAGAAAGGTGAATACAATGTAATAAGATATTTTGATAGAGAGCACATTCACATAACTTTTATTACAGTATATTGTTATAACTGTTCTATTTTATTATTTGTTATTGTTATTAATCTCTTACTGTTCTGATTTACAAATTAAACTCTATCATAGGTCTGTAACTACAGGATAAGATATAGCACTTACAGGGCTCAGTACGATCTGTGTATTCAGGCATCTCCTGGAGATCTTGAGATGTATCCTCCACAGATAAGGGGGAACTACTGTAATTTTAAGACACAGTATTCTTTTATGCCTTTTTCCATTCTACTTCCTCTTGTAAATTAATTTTCCCTACCTCCTGCCTTTTGATGTATTTATCATTCTTTAAAATAATATACACCATCCTTGCCAACAAGGAGTATGTAGTCAGTTGTGGTAGGGAAAGTCATTAATCAAATAATAAATTAACAAAAGGTGCAAAATCATAACTCTAAATGTCTGTGAAGAAGACATGTATGAGTAAATAACAGAAAGGACTGACCTAGTCTTAAGGGCCAGGGAAGCTTCTCTGAGGAAGAGGTGCTGGAGCACAGAGTTGAAGGTTGAGTATGAGTCAGCCAGGTATAAAGAAGGTAGAAGAGTACTTCAGAACAAGAGAAGAGAATCACAGAAGAATAAGCAGTGAGAATGAGCAAACTGCCTTTGAGAAACTGAAAGAAAGCCAGTGTGGCTAGTGAACAGGGAAGGGAGGAAGCATGATTTAAGATTTGTCCAGAGCAAAACTACTCAGGGTCTTAGGCTGCTGTAAAACCTTTATCTTAAATGAAATGATTGAAGTGTTTAAAATGTGCATGCTAGATGTAGTGGGCTATGAGGGATGGATGTGGGCAATGATTATATTTGCTTTTTTGTAAAGGTGATACATTCACAGTGCTCAAAAATCAAAACTACATATATAAACTCATTCATGTGTATATATGTGTGTGTATGTGTGTGTGTGTATATATATGTATATATATATATATATACACACATAAGGAAATAGAAGTGAATGATCTTAATAGATAGTTGGGTAATAATTACTATAAATAGTTTGTGATGGATAAGAATCAGGGAGTACACAGGAAGGAGAAGTCAAGAATGATTTAGATTTCTGGCCTATAGAACACCGTTGGTGCTGTGTAGCGCACAGCCTCCATGACCCCACAGCCTTTGTTCCTACAACCAAGGGCTGGGTAATAAACTCCTTTATTAAGACAGAGTCCAGTTCAGTGAAGTTTTCTACAATGTACTCTCTCCAGTTCATCCCATTGTCCTCAGTTAGGTCTCTATCCCTCAATTATTAAGAGTATGAGAGAAGAAAGATAGGCATTAAATGCCTGCCCTAAGAAACATCCTTTCAGATACTACTTCACCAAGACATCTTTGTGATAAACATCTGCAGTATGTTTTAATTCCAGCAACAATCAAAAACCAGCAGAGGTTTTTTTATACCCTCTGTCACTCTGGATGAAGACAAAGGTCATGTATTCTCAACTAAAGTAACCACACACCATTCTTAAAATGACATAAAGACATAATCAAATAGAACATGTTGCTTTATGATACTAGTAAACACAGTTTTAGAAATAATATTTATATTGTGACTATATTTAGGGAAAAGAATGAAATGTATTCAATGGATTACATTTAACTCCTTCTGATTCTACAATTACATACATCTTCACCTTACACCAAGAAGACTGCTCAAAAAGAAAAGTTAAGATCATATTGGTTAGGAATATCCTTTAAATGCAATCCTGAATAAAATACGATTCATGTCCTTGACAATCTAAAAGTATTTCCAAAACACAACTTCAATTTAATGTACTTCATACATGATAAACTTATAACTATAATATATATACAATAAACTTATAATTTTAGTAAACTATGTGTACATATATATGTATGAAGAGTTGTAGATTACATGGGAAAACAACCCTACACTTAACTGGAGATGGTAGTGTAGGGATATAAAATATGAGCTGATGCTGAAAAAGAAAATTTAAATATAGTGCAATGTGCTCCTAGAGAAAAATAATTAAGCAGAGTCACCATGATTTACAGGTAACTTCCCTAGTTTTGTTTCCCTGGACCTATAATCAATTAACAGTCAGGGCTAAACAAACCTGAACAAGTCTGATTCACATTATAGAGTGGATGGGGGAAAATGCACCTGAAGCTACCAGATAGGATTAAAGAGTTCTCAGCATTTGGTTTTCTCCTCATTTAACACACATTAATTCTCATTACCTATTTAACATGTACACAATATTGGGAAAATAAGTTCAGGCTCATAAGGATGAATTATTTTTTTTTAAGTTTTTCTTTTTCCCTCATAAGCGGTTCTTCTCTTTGACGTAAAGTACTAGCCTGTTCCAAAATGCCACTGATAAATATCCAAGTTTAAAAGGGCAACTCACCACACTGTGCACAAATGAGGGTATTTTCAAATAGACAAGGAAGTAGTCATGATCAAGGTTCAATTTAAAATGAAAACAAAACAAAAAAGTCCTCAAGTGCAAATTGTTTTGAAATGACCTTTTTGTCTTGGCTCTACCTCTAAGCAGTTATTTTCTTGGGCACTACTTATTATGCATTTAATATTGACCTGTAAATTCTTTAAAGGAAGCATGCAATAGCAATTATATGCAAACAATACAGGAAACTAGGTCCTGTCAGCTTACAAATATTTTCCTATGGAGTTCATATGGTTTAACTTATTTCTAAGGAAATTTTTAAAGGCAGTTAAAAGCATGCCAAAACAACTCTCACCTAGGATTTGCATTTGAATTTTATATGGCAACAAAGAGTACTACGGGAGAGAAAACAGCAGTAAAATAGCAGAGAATAACCATACAAAGAAATAATCCCCTGGTTTGAATCATTCAAACATAAAACTTCTGAGAGTAAAATGAATATGAAATATTACACTGCCAGTAAGACACTGAGTATTAATCATGTATATCCAATAAAACACCACAATATTTCATTGTTGCCAGAAATTTTTAAATTCTGAGAGAAATAAAATTTGAAGAAGAAAAATCTCCATAAAAAGCAAAGTAAAAAGTCATTTGCTCATAATCATTGGAGCAAATCCACACACATGATCTGACCACAGCAGATAGCCCCTGTAGATCCACAGGCAAACCCTTACCTTGACAGGTGCCATTTTTCTCTTCATATCCTGCCTTGCACATGCATTTCCCGATGGGCACCAGCCACTCCCCTTCAGCACTGCAGTGCATTTTGGGTGGTTCATCTGTCACAGAATGGTTGACACAGGAGCCTGATACTTCAAGCAACTGTGAAGAATCAGCTCCAGTGATTGTGTCAGGGAAGATAGCCAAGTGTCGTACCACAGAGGGGCATTTTTTATAGTACACACGCACAGAAACCAGAGCAATGCAAGCACCCACATCTTGAAAAGCAAGATAAAATCCCTTTTTGCTTAGAGGTCCTACATCTCTGACCTCTGTATTCAGTTTCATGACACGGTCACCAAGATCAAGTTCTGTAAAGCTTTCATCAGCAGCAATAGTGTCGATTTTGATGTACTGGTTTTCCTTGATGTTTCTCCCATCCTCATCATCTGACTCAAAATAATACATGTTAAAAGTTTCCTTACAGGTTCCCAGTCCTCCAGGAAGGCTGTTGCAGTCCCGGAGAGTGAACTTGAGTTCTATGAAGATTCTGGAAGCACCTTCATTGGAGATCCAACTGGTCAAAAGCCAGTTATTCTGATTTTGTTCCATAACTTTGCATACTTGGTATGTGTGGATAGGGGCATAATTTTCATCGACTTCACCAATTTCTTCCCACTGTATAATATAAAAGAGAAAAACAAAAAAAAATTTTAATTAGAATATAACCAGTAAAAGTAGTCAAAGAAACAAATTCAGATGTAGAAATTTCTGTAGCCTTGAAAGAAAATTCTTTTGTTTAAAATTAATAATAGATGTTTTTTTCATTGAACCAATTTGTTTAGAACTCTTATAAATTGGATAGCCAAATATTTAGTCATAGATTTATCCACAAATATATACCTAGAGACATATATAAAATAGAGATAAAAATTATAGATTAATACTATAGAGAGCCTTGACATTTTGAATACTGACTTCTTGTTATATTCTGGGAACACATTAATTTCTTACCAATACATTATCTTATGAGTTCTGAATTTATATATAGGATGTAGAAAAATATTAACTATGATTTACATAGCTCCCAAAATATTATTTGGTCAAAGAAAAAATAAAAAATTCTCTCTTTACTAGTAAAAAATCCAGTTTTGAGAACTATAACCACTTCCTGAACAGTATAGAACCAAATTTTCAATCTTCATAGATGTCATAATTTAAAAAACTTCTTAAACCTGTATAGAATCTGTGTGTACAAAAGTATATAAAATTTTGTTTTAAATATTTAAAAAAGGACCCTGAAACACAGAGCAATGGCACCTAACCAGACTTTCAATAAATCCAGAATGTGATTTCAGGCATTGAATATTACAGATAATAAACTTCATAGAACCTTATTTCTTTAGACATGCAATTAAATAGAGCATTATTTCTTGATTCTGTTCAACTGCAAAGGTGTTAAAAATGTGGAGTCACAAGGGATGGACATAAATCATGTACCTCAGATGGCCCCTCTCAAAATTCTAGCTGCCATCAGACAGACATAAAGAAGAGGTGCTAACGAGGGAAAACTGCTGAGCTCCTTATTTCACTAGGGAGAGACATCAAGATTCTATGTTGCTTAATAACTTTCATGTTTTGGTGCTATGTGAAGTCTTAGTTCTTTCACTCAATGTCATTTTTGTTCTCTCTCAAAATGTATATTAAGTCTGCTTAGCCCCTGATTTTTCTAAACCAGCTTTCTAGTTCAGCATGTTATCATTAAACTATTTACCTTATTTTCCTGAAGTGATCCAGGTATCCATCCCTTTATTACAAATGGTTACTGAATGCCATGATTAATGTTTCATGCAAAAGAGTACCTCAACTTACCAAATGAAAATAGATATGATCAACTTACTGTACAAGACTAATTAAATATGTATTCTCTAAATTAGTAAAGTGGAAAATAGCATCAAAAAAGTTCTTCTCTGGAAAGAAATCAAAATACTACATTATATGTTTTAGATTTCTTTTACTTTATAATAGTCTTTCAAAAAATATATAAATGGATTTCAGATCCTTGGCCTTAAAATACTTATGGAAGATCTATACCTGCATCATATTTTCCAACAGGACCTTACTAACAAGTAAAAGGAATGGAAATTGTAGCATCCTCTGAGATTATAAGGCAAGCAATTCAGTCTTTGTCTCTACAAAGTCCAAGGAACCACAAATATTATTAAAAATGCAAGCCAAGCAGCACTTGACAAGACAGCTTAATAGTTACTGCTTCAGGTGATAATTTCAAAGTCTGTGCATATGCATCTTGCTTCTCTGAATATTCTCAATTAAGAAGAGAAAAACTGTACTTTTCTTTGATGCTAGAATCTGTCATGGTGGGATTTTATTTATTTTTCTTTTCAAATGTCCAAAATACAAATTAAGCCTCACATTTTCTCTTCCTAATGAATGAACAGAAAAACTTTAATTTAAATAATTATGGCCACAATCCATTCAGAGACTCGAATAGGTAATATATACACATTTCCCATAGATATCTGCTCCTCTTTAAACAAATGCACTAATAAACAGACTAAAGTATTTTATTTATTTTGGATTGCCTAGATGAAATAAAACTGAATTCTTCCATTTTTTTCCCTTTTAATACAAACTAGAGATCTTGCTGTCCTCAGCAAGAAAACATACCTATGAAGAAGAAATGAGATAATGAAAAAAAAGAAACATTCATCAAGAACTTAAGAATGTGGCAGGATATTCCTAGACACTTTTACGAATGTCCTGTCAAGGAGATTACAGTAGTTTAATGAAGGGCACAGATATAAAACATAATATATTAATTTCAATTTGTGGGGTTTCCTATCATCCCATGGTTTAATGAAAGTATTTGCTGATCCTTTGATTACTACAAATTATCTTCCTGGACATTTTAGAAGGAAGGTTACTTAATGGAACATAGTGGCTGTACCTCTGTTCTTCAAGTCTAACAACTAGTCATGAGCCCATGCTTTTGTCGGTATTTGTTTACTCCTTATTATTCTTTCTTTGCTTTAAGATTAAAGAATAGGTTTCACACAATTAGCCTGGGCTAGCTCAGTTTCTCTGCCAGGTCCTTGGGCTTGCTTCTTTTCCCCGGTACTGAAAATTCCAAGTTAGTTGCATTCTAACCCCATGTCTCACCAGGCATCACACATCAACCACATTCATCAGTGCAGTGGAAAAGAAAAAGGACTTATTTTCGTACCCATATGTTTATCAGGGGTTACCAATTTTTCCTACCCAAGCCACTAAGAACAACTTTCTCCCTGCCTGCTCCTCATTGCCCAGTTAAGTTTCTTGCACCAAGCTCCTATTGTCTCTTACCTTGATAGCACTGTTCTCATTTCCAGTCCCCTAGCCTATACACTCCCTTTGCCTTCAGAATTTGAAAATACTGACTCAGGACACATAGACTCCCTAGAACCTCCCCTTATATTGTGTCTCTGAATACACAGTAGGAATCATCATGTGAACAGAGTCCATCCTTCCTTTCCAGTTATCAGGGGCTCTACTGTTCAGTTCTATTTTCATTGTTGTGTTTCCATGTATCTTGTTTCTTCAGTGAGATTAAACTATTGAGGTTAAAGTACAGTGGTAAGAAACTTTGTAGTAGAGTCCTGAATACAAATATTTGATTGACCTTGTGCAGAGGAGATTCTCAGCCTGAAACCCTAGTTTAGTCCCAGCTCTCACAATGTCTAGATGGATAAACTGAGACCCAACCACACACTGGCTCCATAATCTAGGGTGAAAATGAAAACTATCCCTGACATCTAATACCCAATATAAAACATCCTAAGGAGACTTAAAAGATGTGGTCCCAGTATTCATTTCAGAAATGAGGAAATTGAATACCAGGCAACAGAAAGTATTTTCCCAAGTTCACAGAGGACCACTCTGACCATCTGAGCATTCCCTTGGCCTGTGTCTACTACCTCTGTCTTTTTGTCCACATCTCTGTCTTGATGTGTAGATTTGTATGTGGGATTCCTTGATTCACTGTTTTGATTGCTACCCTACTCTGTCAAAACTAAATTCACATTTTTTTTAGACATCATAACTCCTTGCTTCCTTTTTTCTTTTTTTCTCTTCCTTCCTTCCTTTTTCTATATATCTCAATACTCTGAAATACCAACATGAGGGTAAACACATGATCATCTTATTCTCCACTATCTCTGGTATGACAATATTTACTAAAGAAGAGCACTTGATAAATATTTTATAATGAATGAATCAATATCAAACATGTACATATCACTCCTTTGTCTAGAGATCTGCTAATTTAAAATGTGAGATAATCCAAACATGGTAAATAAGTGATTGAATGATTTACCTTTTGTTTTTGTTTGAACAAAAATAAATTTTCTCTGAAAACTGTTTGAATTTTATAACCAAATAAGAAGAAAAATATATGAATTCCTATTTTTCAAAATTAGACTTCAATAAAAAGCTTTAAGCATTTTAAGACATTTTCTTATTCCAATAATTCATGCAATAATTTTGAATGTAGTTTTGCATGTTAACTTATAAAACTGTTTTTCATTAGCATTACATTTTACCAATTATAACTTACAGCTTAGTTTAGATATGTTATTTTTTGAGCATGGTATGTTATAAAATATTCAGTTTTTATTTTTTTACTCACTAACTTTCTTCACCAATCAGATTAAAAGCCCAGGATACTGCATATCAGTTAGTGGCACCATACCTTATTTCATATTTCAGTGAAATAATATTAAGACTATTAAAGTATTTTCATTCTGAAAGTAATGTAAAAATATGGGTAGGAATCAAATGCTTCCATCTTTCCTCTGACATAGCATAACTTTATAGCAAGACATTGTTTACCGTATGAATGATTCTTTGAATATAGGCATAACTGACTATTATCCTTCAATATCACAATATTTTGTATAATACATTCAGAAAATAAATAATAAATGAGTTCTAAGAGTCCCATTTTTTTCACAACATTTTTAGGTGTCACCAATTTTGAAGTGTGTGTGTGTGTGTGTGTGTGTGTGTGTGTGTACAGTAGTAGTTTGCTAACTTTACTGAAGATATCTTGATCTCAAATTACTAATTAACTGATATTTTAAAAGAGCAGTACCTTTCCACGGTCTTAGAAAAACACTGGGAAATAGTTTGAATCTGTGCTCAAATTTGTAAGTCAGGCACTTTACCCATTTTACCCAGTGAGTAATACACTCCAATTGCTACCTCATATGTTTACCTAAAGTCCAAAATTTCTAGAAGTTTCCTGCTGTTGAAAAAATCAGATGGAATAAAATATAAAAAATGAGAAATATCAAACAAACCCAAAGTTCTTCTGTTTTATTACAGTAATTTATATTATTAATATCAGATTTTTAGCTTCATTATTTCATTTTTTTTCAATTTTTCTTTACTGATTAAAATTTAGTGAAATATACTCAAGTAAAGGACTAGATGATTTGCTTATTTTCTTGTTTTCCCCAAGTGCATAATAACTGATTACTAATATTTTCTTCATAACATTTTAGAAGACTTACTATACTTACATAAAATCATTATGTTTTTTCTCCCTATTGTATATACAACTGAGCTCACCTGTCTGTGTGTGCATGCAGAAGTCAGCCATTACCTAACATTCAATCCAGGGTATTTCCTCTGAGAGAAACTGGGCCAGAAAATCCTCAAAGAGTAAGTAACTTAGGTACATGCTTAATGGCAGAAAAGGTGAGGAATCCTATTATTACCGGGACAGACTTGTTTGCTCTGTCTGTTATACTATCTCTGATGTGTGACTATCAACTAGAAGTTGCTTCTCATTAGGAAGAAATACTGTATTATTAAGACCAGAGCATGTTGGTTCAAATATGAGTCCCTAGCACACCTGTGCAGTGGCAGCCCAATTGCTTAAACAATGAGAGTCAAATAAAAGATCAAACTCCTTTCTGGGTCACAATACTTTGAAAGACGTTTTGTTGTAATTCAAAGGCGATCCTGGAAGGTGTGAAAACCTCAAAGCTAATGCTGTATGGAAAGAAACGTTTAGAGCTACAGCCAGTCAACCCTCATTTCAGACTTCTTTTCTCATTAAACACTATGTGCATGATATAATTATTAGGAACACAACCACGTCTTTTTGCAGATGAGTAAACTGAGGCCAGAGCAACTGACACACTAATCAGGGACAAAGTAATATCTCTAATCAGCACTCTGTGATTTACTTGTTTCCTTCTTTTAAGGATTAAAATTACAATGCATAAAGCATAGTCCCACATAAGGTCATTTAAACCAACAAAAAGGAAAATTTTTCATTACCCAGTAAACTAGGCATTTATGTTTTCAAAATATAAAATTGTGGGCATTTGTTGTAGAATTACAGCACACAACCTTCCTTGATCAGTTTCCTGACTTTGGGATCAAGACAATGCACAGTCCATTGAGCAACAGAAGCATCTCGGTTTTTATGCACAACCACCAGGACAAAATGGTTTAAAATGAATAAAATACATAGGTTAGAGTTTCAGTTTTAGAAGTTCAACCCTGTAGCTGTGGTTATTTAGTAAAATAAATATGACAAAATGTATCAGCTTTCAACAAAAATCATTTGAATCAACAATCTTGTTACATTTCCTCAATAATATATTACTGGGAAAAAAAAATTGCACCAAATAGGAGTTAGAGTTGTTTAAAACATCTTTAAAATTCAAATGAGTATGATATAGTAGTATTGCTAGAAATGACTCAATTAATTTTCTATGTATGAAATAAAGCTAAAGTAGATAACTCAAATTCAATTCATGAATCAAAATCATTTGAGAAAGACAGAAAAAACTTTAAATCTTATATGAATATTTTCACAGGGAAATCCATAGACAATTGGACATCTGCGTACAACACTAAATATGAATGCCAAAAAGGAGATTTTTTTTTGCCTAGGAAAACAACTGACTGTTTATTTCTTTTTAATGTTGTAGTTAGTAATTATTTTTTTAAAAAAGGTCATGGATTCTTTCTTCATTTATTCTTTAAAAAAAAATCCAGTCCAGAATATATGAATTGGAGACTGAAAAAAGTCAAAAGGACCATATAAAATAAAATATGCACAGAAAAGTTTATGATTTAGGCAAAAAAGTATTTCTTAGTAAAATACTGAAATGAATATAATCTAAAAACAAAAAGAAAATGCATGTATGACTGCTTATTATTTGTTTTTCCACTTTTAAGAAGGCATATATTAAATAGTTTCACATTATATAAAATGATAAAATATGTCATGAATACATCAAGTTTTAAATTCTGTACTTTTTTCCTTAAAAAATACTTAGGAAAACAAATTCAGACTTATCAACTAGTCAATAATTTTAAAAGGTAGAATGAGTTAAGTGGATAAGAATGAAGTTAACAATTTAATAAAGTAAATTAAAATCTTAAATAATCTCATTAGTATTTTGTCAAAAAACAGTCCCATGTGGTACATATTATCTAGTTTATCAGTAATTTTGTGCCATGAATTATAATTTTAAAAGAAGCAGCTATAAATAAATTAATAAATCAAAGATCTAGTTTAGTTCTGTTTTAATTACACTGTATATTGGGACACCTCCATGCTTAAGCTACAGTAGCTTGCCACTATGTATTTTCTATTACATTATACCAACAGTGGTCAGTCCAACGTTTGATAATATATAAAATTGCAGTAGTATAATCTTTTGTGCATTATTATAAAAGTTTACATAGTTTGTGATTTTATATCTTTCTAAAGAGATGATTGTGATCTCAATTACATACTTTTTTTTATACATACTTACATATAAACACATTTACCATGGAGATTTTGAGATATAAGGAGTCATGTATCTCCTGTGTTCCAGGATTTCACAGTGGGCACACACTATGAAGAATTACTTCATAACAGTCATGAGATGTTACAGATGGTCTCCATAACAGTTAAATTTTAAAGAGACATTACTACTTTCTTTATATAAATACTGCCCTATTATATAGATAGCTATAAATTCTGTGGGTGGGGAAGCTTTCTTTTCAAAGCAATATAAACGTTTCAGTAAATGAGAAAAAAACGATTTCACTTGGGATTCAATTTAATGAAAATAAAGTAGATTAACCTCTGGTGCACTTAATGTTTCAGGCAAAGTAGATACAATCATACCCTTGCTGTTCTGGAAAAAAAAGTTTCAGTAAACCATTTGCAACTCTGGATTATTTATCCAGCCTATAAAATAGATCAGAAAATATAATGTCTGTGCCCTCTGGTCTTTATTCTGCCCTCATTTTTCAGTAGGTAATATTATACTTGTGATGTAGGCCTTGACAACAGCACCCATAAATCAATTCTGTATGTCCCATTAATCATGTTCTTGTAATCAGTGGCTATTCACCATGAATTTCCATCTCATTTTTTTGTTGGGAAACAGCCAGATTAGGGCTTTGTACTTATTCAAGTTCAAGTGACTGTATTGCCTTGATATGAACTAATGTCCCCTGTATCAACTTGCCACAGCCATATCAAGGAAATGCTGTAGCATTAGAGGCTTTCTATAGTTAGTGTGTTGTCCACTCAAGAGCTGGAACTTCCATAGGGAAGTTTTATTTTTCGGAATCCCAGTATGTCTCTCTTCGATATGGAAGTAATACAAGGAACAATCATGGGTCCTTTGCAAATTCCTCCTCCTGCATTTGTTGAGATATGTCTGGTACAAAAACTGGTCTCAACAAAATTTGCTCTTTGAATAAAAGTTCCTATTTGCTAGGAACTTAATATAGAAGTTTATAATGCTTATTCTAAAATGACAATTCCATATTTCTAGTAATTATTTTTACATAGTTGGATCAAATTTAATTTTGACCTACATTAGACTGTAGAACTTTATAATAAGACCACACTATCTGAGGACAGTGACTAGCTAATATTTTAGAAACTTTGTGCCTATCAATTCAACCTAAATATTTTATTAGATTAAATTAATCTTTTATTTGAGAATTACTGTGAGAATGGATTTTTCTAAGAATTCTAGGCATAAAGTCTTTATAGCATTAGTGGAACTACAACAGTAGGAAATAGAAAACTTAACATTTGCTCTTTCTTTTTCGGCCCATATTTTTTCCTTATCTTTCCATATTGTCTTTAATCATGTTGAGGCCTTTTTCTTTGGTTGATAATCATAAGTGGGAAGAGTGATTTTTTTTTGCAGTTTGATTTTAATCTTAAAATTAAAATTAAAACAAGTTACTAGCAGCCTTTTCCTCTGCTTATCAACACAATCCCTTTCACCAATTTATTCTAGGAAACATAAACCGAGCAAACGTGGATAACAGCTAAGTCTAGTTATGGTACAGAGATATAAAATTTTTCAGCCTAAGGAAACTTAGATAGTATTTGATACTCTATAATTTATTTGTAGATGAACAAACAGGACCCTTTATTTGATAAAGGATATAATAATAATTATAGAAAGTAATTGCCAATGACTTTTATTTATTGTTCTGTTATACAACTAATAGTTTATCTGTTATATAATTAATAGTCCTTAGAAAAGAATGGTCCAGTGGGCTATTGGGCATCTCAAACTCTTTGATAACATTTCTCCATTCCACTTTTGGCTGTTTATACTGAATATAGGACAATTCTTCATCCAATGCGTGTTTATTAGGAGAAAAATAGGCAGATATGGAATCAAGTTTTAGAAAGACTGTAGGAAACAGTGACTCTTCTATTCTGCCACAGGAAATATATGATGGCAACTAAATTTGGGCAGCTATTTGGCAATACATGGTAAATTAAAAAATGTTTTAAACTAGGATTTTCACATGTGACTGGATACATATGCCAAGATGATACTTCCAACATTGTCATGACCAAACATTAGAAACCACTTACATGACCATCAATAGGAATGAATAAAATGTGTTATATTCATACTATATGCATCACCATGTAAGAGTTAACATTAATTCATTTATATAAAAATGGCAAATACATAATGGTAAGGGTAAAATACATACCTTTAAAGGCAGCAAACCATTTAGCTGTATTTTAAAAATAATACTATAAATTATATTTTATTACATCTATATAATCATATGGTGGTAAAATTACAAATAACAGCAAAAATTACACTAAATTCATGAGGATAGATCAATAAAAAATATCCAATCTGAAAAACAGAAAGATTGAATAAAAAATGGACAGGGCCTCAGAGACATCTAGAATTAAAAAAGAACATATCGACATATGTGTAATGAGCATCCCAAAAGAGATGAGAGGAAAAAACAATGGGCAAAATATTTGAATGAATATCTGTATTTTCCCAAATTTGAAGAAAAACATTGATGTATATACAAAGATCCATGCCCAGACTTACTGCAGTAACACTGCTGAAAGCTGAAACATTCAAATCATTTTTGAAAGCAGAGAGAGGAAAACCACTCCTCAAGTAGAGAAGCACAAGAACAAACTAATTAGCTGACTCCTCAGCAAAATCAGTGCACGTCAGATGAGAGTGGAATGATGTATTTGAAATGCTAAAAGAAAAAAACTGTCAACCAAGAGTTCTATATCTAGCAAAATAAACTTTCAAAAATTAAGATAGACTCAAATTTCACCAGTAAAAACTAAAGAATCCACTAAGAAAATGGACAGAACACATGAACAGACATATTACTACAGAGGATATTCAGATGGCAGGTAAACACATGAAACAACTTTGAATGTAGTTAACCATCAGGGAAATTCAAACTAAAACTAAAGTCAAAATGAGCTATCACTACCTGCCTATCTGAAATGATTCAAAAAAAATTTTTAATAGTGAAAACAACAAACACTGATGAGGATGTGGAGAAACTGGATTGCTCAAACATTACTGGTATGAATGTAAAATGGCACAGCACCTTGGAAGACAGGCAGTTCGATATAAAACTAGACATGCAATTATTATACAATGCAGTGATTTCACTCTTCAACATTAATCTCAGTAAATATAAAATGGAAACTTATTTGCACACAAATACCTATACATGCATGCTCACAGCAGTTTTATTTTTAATAGCCCTAATATTAGAATCTGCCCAGATGACCTTCAAAGGGTGAGTGGTTAAACAAACTGTAGTACAAAAGTACCATGGGATACTGCTCAACAGTATAAATAAACTACTGATAGAACTAACAACTGGATCTCCAAGGACTTATGTTGAGTGAGGAAAATCAATCTCAAAATGTTCAATTTGGTATGAGCTCATTTATGTAATATTGTTGAAAAAAACAAAATTTTAGAAATGAAGAAGAGCAGAGTGGTTGCCAGAGGTTAGGGACAGGAGAATGTGGGAGCAGAAGAAATTTCAATATGGTTTTAAAAGGGCTGAGAGATCCTTGTGCTACTGTCTTTGTTTGGTATTGCAGAAGTGGTGAATATACAAACCTACAAAGGTGATGAATTTGTATACAAGTTAATATATACACACACACAAAAGAAAAGGAGAAAATTGGTATACAGAGAGGAAGACTAAGAGAAATTGTTACACAATTAATGAACATCAACAAAAATTGGACTTCAATTGTATCTGACTTTAAAGCTCATGTTTCAATTCACTTAATTTAAAGCTTAATTCACTTAAATTCACTTAAATTAATTTAATTCATTTAAAGCTCATGTTTAATTCATGATGCCTTCCAAAGTAAGACAAAGAGTTTATGGTAAACAGTCCTTCCTAGGCACACTAATGAATGGAGTAAAGGAAATTACTCCTGAATATTCTTCCCAATATATTTTATTCCAAAAATTCTACTTTGTAGTTTATTTTTGTTCCTTTTAACTTTGGATTGAAACTGAAGTTGTTAATTAAAGTAATGTCACTCAAAGCACTTTCTATAAGCTAGAATCCCGATAAATATTTCATGCAAAATAAGTGTTCTTTAGTGAGACAACTATAGAGTTTCCTAGTGTATCTCTTTTTAAGATTATAACATTGAAAGCTTTGAGAACTCTGCACATGCATAAACTCTATGTAATCTATACAGTAAATCACTATAGCATACACTATTGTATTGTAAAACTATGCAATAAAATATTCTATTTAGTATATGTTGTACTATTTTCCACACCTGTAGAGCCAGAGAACTCTTTTATTCACAACACATATGAGCAATTTGCTCAGAATTCCACAGAACATATTTTGGGAAATTTTAGTTATGATGTTGATTGATCATTGCTTAGGTGTAGCTACCTACTGGGCTATCATATAATAATGACTTAAATTCTCACTACTCCCCTGTGACACATTTTTCATAGTACCTAGTTTATATTCTATTGTCGGTTTACAAATATGTATCCTCCAATACATTCATTCCATGACAAAGGAAACTATTGTCCATTGTGTATCCTCAATGTTTAGAATTATGTCTGGAGAGCTGTACAAATTCGATATCTATTGAGTGTATGTATGTAAGAATGAAAGAATGAGCAAATGAATGCATGAATGAATGAATGAAAAATACCAAGAGCCATTTGATTTACTGCTTTACTCGGTGGTATTCTGGGATCTACAGCAAGGAAACAGAAAGAATCTTTGAATGACTTATTTCTCTCTTTTTCTAGAAGCAATTTAATCAAAGAACACCTGGCATGTCAACTCAGAAATATTGCCAGGCTTTTGCTCTGGCCACTGTTCTTTTCTTCTCAATAAGAACTCCCACCAGAAGTATGAAAAGGAAAGAAAGAGAAGGTTAAACTTGATCCTGTCAAATGTTGTTAAGAGTTGGCAGCTCCAAGAAAGGTTTTATGGTGAAGAGAATGAAACCTACTGGAAGTGGGAGACACCTGAACCACTGTGGATTCATTTCTCTGTGTGTCTCTTTTCTAATGATCACTGGTAACAGTTGCCAAGACCATGGAGGTCACAGAAGACTGGAAAATTTTACTAAATGGTCAAAACATAACATTTAAAGCCTTTAGTGATTCATGTAAATAAAAGCACAATTGGTTTTGTGGATTGTTGAGGCTTGTTTGTATCAGTTTCCTTTCTTTTCACATAAAATAGGATCTTAAATTTATATACTTGTATCTGAAATTTCTATCTTGACAAGATCTAATTAGATGGGCTAAACGAAAAGTTCAAACACTGGGCTATAGATCCTCTTTTATTTAGCCCTCCTATAGAAGATTATGAGTCCTAATGACTCTTGGTCACACATTCCAGTTCACATGAAGAAGCTAGTTACAAGATGAATAGAAAATTTTCTTTGATATATAACCTGAAGAGCAGTAGGGTGTTAATAATTCTTTGATTGTATTTAATTATAACCTTTTAAAAAGTACATCATATCAAAAGAAAAATGTTAGAAATGTATTATCCCAAAATGTAACAAAGCAAATATTTATTGAAAAAATTTTAAAAGCAAAACGTTTTATAAATCTCAATATTCATGATTGCATTTTGTTTAATTGAAGATCTCAGTGAACCTTTAATTCATTAATTTCACAAGAACTGAGTCATATTTTAGAGGTGACCACTTTGTAGCATCATCAAGGCAGAAACATTCCTGACCATCTTTATCCAAGCAGTGTATGGTTTCATAAAAATCTAACTGCTGCCATACATTTCTGCAATTTTTACAGAGCAACTAATATGTCGCAAGTGTGCTCATTTATGTTTTTGTCATATTCCGTGACAAAGTATACATGAGAAGTTGATTGCATTTATGACTCTAATAAATTCACATATTGCAAGTTCCATTCATAACTAAACAGAATTAATATATGAGTAAAATACATACTTGTCCTAATCACAAGTTTTCTACAAATGGGCCAACTTGCCAGCTCTTTGCATATGCGCACTGACAACTTGCCAGCTCTTTGCATATGTACACTCACTGACAATGCCTTACTCAGAGGCATTTACACAAATCTATTACAAACAGTTTAATGTATTCTGTATAACTGCAAAACAATGTATTTAATGACTACAAGTTATATCTGAGAAGTGAAGACTTCAGATTTTCATAAACCATTATTAGATAAATATACATATATGCATGTTTAAGCAGTTTTAAAAATGTAGACTATCTTTGTTAGAAGTAAGACATTAAGAGAGGAGCCTTGGTACTTAACAATAGCATAAATATTCTATCGAACTTAGAATCAGTATCCATAAAGAATATATAACTATAAAAACTGCATATTGGTATTAATAATTGAATTTGATTTATGCAACCTGTTTTTGAAAATGTACTTATAAATGAAAAATGAATAACTGAGGTAATATTTTTTTTCTATTTAAACCACCTTAACTCATTTTTTTCCCTTTAACTAAAATACATTAAGCTAACAGAATTAAACAGTCAGCAAAAGATGTACTGAGTCTCATTAATATGCACACACACACTACAGGTCAGGTTTTCCCAGGTAAGTATATCTGTGCACAGAATTCCCATTCAGTTTAATCAGGCCGTGCTTATAAAAGAAAAAATATATACATATGATTGTAAAAACCACAGCTTTATATTTATATATATAAAACCTAATTTTTTATTTTTATTTATTTCTAAAATATTTTTTCATACTAGTATCTCTTCATTTTTTTTCTATTTCAATTGGTAATACTGTTGTAGAGTTCCTACATTCTTTTATTCCTTGGCTTAGTCTGGATAACCTACAAACATTTTTCAAATACGGATTTATTCACCAATTGTATCATAACTACCTCTGCTGGTTATTAAAAATGCAGATTCTTGGGCACTATACATGACTTCTGGGGCCCAGAAATGTGCATTTTAATAATACATGATAACAACAATTGTTTAAAATTTATTGAAAATGTAAAATATCCTAGAACATTCCTAAACATTTTAACACAGGTTATTCTTAGCAGGGTCCAATGAGGAAACTATTATTATTTAGTTGGGAAAACTAAGAAAATTAATGAGGTGTGGAACTGGGATTCTGGCAATATCACCTCAGTATCCCGGCTCTTGACCACTTGTCACATACATGTCCTCTCTTGGTTGAGTCTAATGTTTAGCCAGGTTTCTTTAAGAATGTCTAATAAATTTGGATGAATATAGACATTGAATCATAGATATTTATAGTGTGCCTGTTTCTCAGACTAAACAAAAAGTTCCTTGAGAGAAGGAACACTATTCATATTTTGGATCCTTCAGCAAAATTTGAGTTCTCAGTACATATTTGTTGAATTGATTCTTTTTTTCAAATCCACTAAGTAGAAATTCACCAAAACCATCTGCACTAAGGAAATACTATATAGCAAAGTTTCCTTTCATGATACAACTTATTTTTCTATCATTGACTTAAATAATTTCTCACATATCCCAATCCCCTTCTTAAGAGTCTTAACTCAGTTTTTATGAGGATCAACTTTTATCACCATTAGTTATGTTATTTTTTTTTTACTTTAGGATTTTGAACATATTTAAATTCTTAAATTTACTACTTGTAATTGCCTCTGGCTGATGTTCCAGAAAGCTAAATGAAATGGCCAAAACTCTACTTTGTTTTCAAGGTATAAGGCCAGGGTTTCAGGTCTGGAAATACAGAGAAAGAAACTGAGTTGGATTAAAGAGAATTTGTGCGGCCTCCCTCAAGTTACAGTCCATATGCAAACTGTTTTTTTAAATAAATCAAATTAATGTGATGTTGCTTCATGATACTTGAATCCAATTTTTTTTCTGTCGACAAATGACTATCATTCTTTTAGCTGTGTACAGAAATATAGGTTGCTTTTTTTTAATGTACCTTCTTTGTATTTTGTTTATGGCAGTTACACAGAATTCAAAATCTATCTATAGGCTAATATAACCATTTTTTTCCCCGAAGAATCAAAGTCAAATAGTCTTTCAGCTATTGAATGGCTATACAAATATTGCCATGAAATGAAAGCAGCCCTGATACTGGGTGTAGTCTTGTTTAGCTGAAGGTGTGCTAAAACAGAAATCAGTAATTTCCTGAAACAAAGAAAATTTTAAAGAAATGCTCAGAACATGATCCAGGGAACAAGAAGAATCAAGTAATGACTCTTATAAACTTATAAAGGCTTCACTGCCTTCCCCAGATGTAAGAAAAAAGTAGAAAAGCTACAAGGTAATATGGTCTCCTTTTTACAAATAGGTGTGGAAAAGAGCAGAAGTGAGGAATGAATATTCAGACTGTAGCATGCTTCAGTACTTACATGTGTATCATCAGACATTCATATATGTATCTCTATGAGACCCAAGTCACCATTTTATTCCATGTTATATTGAAACTTATTAGGAAAAGCAAAGGAGTAATTGCTAACTTCAGAACTGGTCTTGGAAAAATGATTCTCCCCTTAATCAGGATATGGCCTCGTTTGAATAATGAACACTGTAGCCATATTTATTGAAGTTAAGCAAGAGGAGAAGAAACAAAAACAATGGGGAACATCACCTTTTTTTACACAAATTGCTTCCTTCTTCACATATGCTGGCTATAACAATATGCACCAACTTGGAAGACACCTAGAGCCAGAAGCAGTGAATACTATGGTGGCCAAAGGCGGAATGGAACCAACAAAGGTATTGGCATAGTGACTCTAGATTTTAAAGCTTTTGAAGGTAGAGATAAGATATGCATATATGATTATTCAATGCCAAATACTGGCACATAATAAGTGGGTGATAATGTTTATGAATTCATATTTGCAGCTGTTTTCTTCATTAGACTCTGAGCAGCATGAAGTCTATCTTTCATGTCTCCGTTTACAAGATATACCATACTACTACAAAACCGATTTGCAACTAATGTTATTTCTTTGAACAAATGAATTAAGGAACCAACAGCAAGTTGAGAAGGGTTCAGAAATCATAATCTAGAAGAAAAATTAAGATCCAGGACCAGAAATAGAATCAAGTGCTCTGGAACAAGAATTTGATTCAAATATTGGGTTATTCTAGGAAACTCTTCCATAGGGTTTAGCATATGTTAGAACTTCTAGCATGTTGACAAATTTAATCCTGGGCATCTCCTGAGTGTTTTTCTGTATCCAATGCTAGGTTGTGTGTGTGTGTGTGTGTTTGTGTAGTGTCTGTATGTGGATGTGTTTCTGAGTGTGTTAGAGATTTGGAAACACAAAGGGTAGGTGCATTGCATGAACATTACCATCACTGCTCTGAGTTCAAATGAGAAGCTACAGTCCATTAAATTCTCAGATTAAAGTTTCACTTAGATTCTATTTTGCTAAAGCTTAAGGAATATGACTGAAACTTAGATGGGAGTCTTAAGGTTAAAATTATCCAGTCAAGTCCAACTTTCCAACTTACTCTAGACATCCTTATATTAGTCCTGTATAATTGTATTCTATTCAGATTGCTTTATTCTACAAAAAAGTAACTTTTTTGTTTAGAATCAACTCTAAACAGTGTTCTGTTTGGTACACTCTTCAAAGATGAACTGTAAACTTAGTGCAGCATTAAATCTACCAAGAAGGGTTTGGGTAGACACGCAGAGTTAGAAATTATGATAAATACCATAGCAATGTAAAGGTTTTCTAGAAAAATGCTTATAGTTTAATTTAGTTTATTTGTTCACCTATGGACCTGGATGAGTTTACCAAAGTGCGTTCAAGGCAGAAGGAACATGGCATATTTAAAAACCACCCTGGACAGGAAGTGTTCCTTTCTGTAAATTAAGAAACCAGTTTTATATCATTCCCAATGCTAGCCAATGGACCATGACAAAGTCTTCACTAATTCTTAAGTAAATGAGAAAAATGTAGTATTTCATAAACCAAATTTGTTTGATTTAATGGATTATTCTTTATTTTGGGACTATATGCATCTTACTATTTTAGTATTAGAATTCTCTTTTTTGATGAAATGATAGTGATAATAGAGGAGAGCTTATGGGTTTGGATTTAGGAAGTGCTTCGAGTTTAATTTTAATCACCAACTAATGAAAAGCATAACCATCCTATAATTCTAGGAGATTCTTTTTAAGCTTTTGTCTGTGAAGAATGAGGAATGAATGGTGACTCCCAGAATGAATATGGTCTGGCTTTTGAGGTAAGCTGTACATAGTATTTGACCTTCACGTTCATGAATTTCAATTATTAGTAAGAGCAGAGTGGCTGGTATATCGTGTAAAAGATTCAGCAGGGCTAAGAACTGTCAAATTGTGTATTAAAATTTAATTTTAAGGATATATATTCATTATATTACAATTTATTACCAGCTGATTTGGATAACATAGGTTTTGGCAATTTAATTTATGAAATGGTAGCACTTCATATTATTAATAACTAATCTATCTGAATTTTGGAAATCATATTCTCATAACAAAACAGTTTTATTAAAAGAAGTTGGGTCTTAAGCCATAAGTCTCACAAAAGACTAGCAACATATGTAACATATAATTAATGTATATGATATGTGTCTGTTCTGTGAACACATTCAAAGTTACAGGTAAGGATATCTGGTGTTCATAGTTCTGTTATAACAATTCCAATGGTCTGAATCCATATTCCTGTAAATGAGGAAAAAATTTCCTTTCCAACCACATATTAATTTACTTATTCATTCATTCAAGTTATATCGATCATCTAATGGGTTCACAATAATGAAATGAGACACATAATGAAAAAGAAAGACAACTGTGTATTTCTTAAACCTGTTCTTCACATGGCATTAAAGAAGGCATATGATAATAAGATTAATATAACTTAATATAACATTGGGTTTTTGATAAATGCTAGAAAGGAAATATTAAGCCACTCTTACAGCTTTCCAAGAAGGATATAGTGACAGGAGGCTCCAGAGTTAGAATTCTAAACATACTCAGAAGAGCCACTCCTTGGAGACTGAGGCATAAAAGTGTTGGGATGAGTGGCTTCATAACAACTGCCTGAATAGGAATACTTCACCTTACCATATAAGGGTAATATATCATATCTGTTATTATGAGTATCATGGAACACTATAGCAAAAATTCTTAATGAAGTCACAGGAAAGACTGTGATACATAATATCTTGTTCTTAGAAATAAAGGTGTAATTAACAACCATGTGCTTTAATAGCACTATGGCAGCTATTATTATTAACAATTAAAGTTTAAGGCTTAATTTGAGAAAATTATTAAATTCCAGGCAAAACTTTAGACAAATACAAAACTGTATATCATCAGTAGCCAATGACAGTGGATAAAACTTAAGGTAAAGCCCATCATCTAACAGCTAGCTTCATATCTCACTATTACCAACTACAATACAGGTCAGAAGTGAGGAAAACAGAATTCGACTGAATAGCCTGAAGAGATTTATGATAATGGAGGTAAAATTAAAGTGAAAAGAATTGTTAGACTTCAAGAGAAGTTAAATAGGAGCAGACAAAACAATTTTGGTGACATTTCAAACCAAAAATTGAGCGCTTTGAGGTGTATCTGTCAGTATTCAATGCCTTTCATATTAGTGATTCACAAATCCACCGCTGAGAGTGGTTGCCACATTCAAGAATATGCAACTTGCTGACCGACAACAGACTGGGACAAGAACGTCCATTTACTACCATAAAAAACTACATTTCTTTAAAAAATTATGACAAAATAAACCCCCATATTATCTCTCTTATAATATTTTAATAAATTTGGAGGTAGATGTCTTTAAAGACACATATTGAAAATAACTTCATCCATAAAGAAACTGAACAAATTAAATAAACAGAATGGGCATTTAAAAACAACTGCTGTAGAAAAAAATACTCACTGGCATAGAAAAAATGATCACCTCAGATTTCAATGTTTATTGCACATAATTTTTCTCATTAACTATAGAACTAATAATATTTAAGATTTAGATAACTAAGAAAACAGGGTTTTCCTTTAATGTACAACATAGTTTTGTAGTATGTGCTCTCCTGTGTAAATCATTGAATATAAAATTTATAAAGCTATGCTGTAGGAGAAAATCTACTGAATGTAATAATAGACTGAGATGTAATAGAAGAGAAAGTCATGTAAAGAGAATAATTGTGCCTTGGGATCTATTTTTTTTCTGAATTGCCAAATTATCATATAAAATATATAAATGATTACTTGACTTTTTACATCAGTATATAGAAAACACACATCTATGAAGGATTTTCTCATGTTACAAATATACCTCTTTTACGTACAGATGCAATCATACAATATGTAATACAGAAGGTAAACTGTTATCTTCTCCAGTTACCAAGTGCTGCCACCTACAACATTCAGGAATATTCAGATATCAAGTATTTAAACAGTGTTTAATATTTCTCTACCAGTTCTCCTATGAGATGAGTCAATATTCTCATCTCTAGAAAGATTTAGTAATTGATCTACTTGACCTAATTTACAAAAGGAGACCTTTGCAAAAATGAGCTAAATTAAAAAATTTCCTGTCACTAGTTGCAGCAATTTGATAAGAAATTGTTCACAATATAATAACTGATTCAATTTACGGTTAAAAAAAGGTAAAACAAATTTTGGTATCACCAAATGATACAGCCAACATTCAGATCTCAGTATGTTGGTAGTATTTATTTAAAGGATGTGTTTCAAAAAACGTTAACTGAGAGTCACATACAGATAAGTCACATTTGAGTAACAATTTTACATTTTGAAAAGGGGCATTATGTAAAACATGGTCCAATATCTAAATTTGTCAATAACAATGGAGAAATAACACATTAATTTACTACAATAGTGAAAAATACTTTTGAACTCCCCTATGTTTTATAAATACTGCAGTAAAAGCCTAACATTGCTGAGTATAAGAATTGCTTCCTTTGTTTCCCAGATCACATAGAAAATACCATTATTAGCTACTTCTTTATTTTGATAGAGTATTTAAATGTTACTTACATGAATTTGGAGTTCAGAATTTCATTGTTAAAAACCTCTACAAGATTTCAACTGCTTTTATATTTAACTATATAAAATCTGAATAATATATATAAGACTAAGAAATAATATATATAGATAGATACATATAGATATAATATAGATTAGACATAATACCCAGTCCTGGCATTTGTAAAAAAAAAAAAAGTCAATGAATGGCTGTTGCATCTTTGTATTCTGAGCGCCTACTATAATTCTAGCACCTGGTTTTGTTGGAAAAACATTTGTTGGACAAATTGATGAACAAATAAATATTTGTTTTCAAGAAACTAAGTTCAAAGGCCATTTCAAGGTCATATACAAACTCATATAATTTCAAATCAAAGTTTTATTTAGAAATCTACTTGTGTATATATGATACATATAGTAGATTTAGAAAGAAAATACATGGTTTCTTTTTAAAAGGCATTAGTTCAATATAACTTTTTTGTGGGATTTACATGGCTTCTTCATCTATCCTACCAAGGATCAATAGATGAAATTATATAGGTGTCTATTTAGAGCAAGAGCTAAATAAATTATTTAGTTTTTCATTTATGTAAATAAAAAGGGAATTTCTCTCACTGGCCCTTGGAAAAAGTAAATCTGAAGTCTTCAACTAGAGCTTGCATGTCTAACTCATTGCATCTCTGTAATACAAACGCAGAACAAGCCTGGTGTGGTCCATCTAACATATTAAACACTAGATATGAGCTATAATTTCCAAAGGCAGACTAACTAGTTGTTATTATGGTGCCATAGACAAAATTTTCAGGCATTTGTAGGATAATGATTCTATGGGGCTGTTCTATATGCCATTAAGATAAAGGAGAAAAAATATTCCTTTACTCATATTTATGAGTATTTCTTTACTCATATTATCACTGAACTTAGGTAGGTTTTAAACGGAGAACAAGTTGTTTGAATAAAATGTTTCATAAACTATGTTCTGCTGAACATTCTTATGAAGAGGCTCATAAGCACAGTGGGTAAAATGTTTCCTGATCAAATAATCTGAGAGCCTGTGTGGTCATTAACATAATAAAGGCATAGGATAAGGCAGCAGGTAGAGAAATCGGATTAATTCTATTTAATTTAATATTTTCCACACTTACTTTAGAATGAAATCTCTTTGCCCTCACCCATTTATTTGTTTCAAACAATCTTTAGGAAAACATCATTTTGGGAAATATTGGACATCAGAAGTTTCAGCTTTCCTTAAGTTATTAGCATCCTAAAAGTTTATTTTATTCAGTAGATAATATATTCATTTTATGGAATGTGTAATTTGAGTAGAAAAAGATCTCCAATGTTCTCATTGCCTTTTCTGTGTCTGTCCACATTATACTTTATTACTCCTTTAGAAAAATGGAAACTGGCACTGATCTTAGTTCAGGCTGCTATAACAAATGCCATAAACGAGGTGTCTTAAACAATGAATATTTGTCATGGTTCTGACGGATGGACATCCAAGAGCAAAGGAATCATCAGGTCTGGTGTCTGGTGAGAGCCCACTTCTTGGCTTGTAAATGGACAACTGGTTGCTATATCTTCAAACGGCAGAAAGAGAGAGAGAGAGAGAGCAAACTCTCCCCTGCCTTTTAAAAAGACACTAATAACATCGTGAGGATTCTACTCTATTAATTACCTCTTGAAGGCCCCAGCTTTTAATATCATGGCATTAGGATTTCAGCATATGAACTGGAGGGGTACACAAACATTCAGTCCACAGCAGTGCCTAAATTGTCAAACATCACCAAATTCACACCTCATTTCTCACACTTAACCACCAGAGAAATGATTTCTTCATCACATTTATACAGATTCCAAGAACTAATTCTAGTGTTAACACCTCTGTATATATTATAATTGCTTATTCTGTCCGATTTCAAATCAAAGTTAGAACCATAAAAGTATAACATGTGTGTATTAAAAGAATCTTAACTACCAACAGTTGTTTTTTAATAGATGAGTAAACAGAAAATTAAAGTTGGAACAACTCACAAATTTAACTCAGTATGAACTCATGTTGTTATTATTGTTTTTGTTATGTTAATGTTGCTATTTTTGGGGTGGTTTCCATGGTTTTATACTATGTAAGTTCAGTTTAACAAAAAAAATCTCTTTAAAGTATATTGGAAATATTGACTATTATTGGCTAATAAAATGAAAACCCCAACTATAAAATCCTACGGTCAGTTTTTTGATTCAAGGTGGCGGCATGAGAGGTGACATGAGAACTTCTCCCAAAACCACAAATAGTACAAAAATATAGTTAATTAATACAACTAATCCTAAAACAGCAAGAAGAAGGCTGAAACAGACTGCATACACACCTCACGAACAGAGCAGACCTCAGGAAACAGGGTAACATATGAAAGCCTTAATCCAGTCAGACCCAAGCCCTTCCCCCACCCCAGCTCACCGGTGGGAGGAAGAGAAACGGAGGGGGGAGGGGTGGAAATATGGGACTGCTGAACACCTAGCCCTGAAGATTTGCTTTGTGAGCAGAAACCTATAGTGTGTGGTGCTCTGGACATTGGGGAGCTCGGACAGGTGGAGGGCCTGGGAGACTGACATTCCAGCCATGGGTGGAGGACGGGATCCACACCCGGCCACTCTGTGTCAGAGGAAGTGTGGGCGGTCTGAGAGGCTTCCTAGCAGTGAGAGGGCTGCTGAAGGGGCGGGATTTGCATGGAGCTTGCTGCACGGGAGAAGGGAGAGCTGGACAAGGTTGTCTGGGTGCACTCTGCCCAGCTGGTAGGGAACATTGAGGAGCTTCAGGTGCTCCATCCCCCTGGCTGCCTACTCAGCTGGGAGGCCCCCCACAGTGACACACAGCCTGTCAAGCCTTCCAACTGGACTGCAGGCACCTGCTCGCAAACCGGCAGTCACTGCACTGGCGTCAGGCCAGCCAGAGGGAGGCCCCACCTACAAGAGCTAGAGACAAAAAGCACAGAGGCTTACACGTGTGTGCTTGTCCCACTGGCTCTGACACTGGAGACAGGCAGGGCAGACAGGAATCAGGAAAAAGATCTTTCCTCCCCCCAGGTATGAGCTCTGCTCCCCTATAACCCCAAACATCACTCTAGGGGCTGAGCACCTCCAGAGACTGGAGTTTCTGCACACTAGTGGTCACAACACAGAAATATGAACCGACAAAGGAACGTGGTTCAGAACAAAATCTCACAAACCCCAGAAAAAGGGCCAAATGAAGCTGAACTCACCAATCTTCCTGAAAGAGAGTTCAAAATAAAAATTATAAGCATGCTTATGGAGGTACAGAAAAACATTCAAGAGCTCAGAAATGAATTTAAGTTGGAGATTCAATCATTAAGAAATTCCATATCTGAAATGAAACATACAATGGAGGGATTTAAAAGCAGATTAGATGGAGTAGAAGAGAAGGTAAATGGAATAGAAATTAGAGAAGAGGAATACAAAGAAGCTGAGGCACAGAGAGAAAAAAATATCTCTAAGAATGAAAGAATATTGAGAGAATTGTGTGACCAATAAAATGGAACAATATTCGCATAATAGGGGTTCCAGAAGAAAAAGAGAGATGAAAAGGGATGGAAACTGTTATTGAGGAGGTAATTGCTGAAAACTTCCCCAGTCTGGGGAAGGAGACAGTCTCTCAAGCCATGGAGGTGCACAGATCTCCTAACACAAAGGACCCAAGGAAGACAATATCAAGACATATAATAATTAAAGTGGCAAAGATCAAGGATGAAGGAGCTGGTTCTTCAAGAAAATAAACAAAATAGATAAACCCTTAGCCAGACTTTTATAAAAAAAAGAGTCCACATACATAAACAGATTCAGAAATGAGAATGGAAAAATCACTTTGGACACCACAGAAATTCGAAAAATTATGTGGTAACAAACAATAACTAGAAAAAATGGACAATTTTCTAGAAAAATACAACCTTCATAAGGCTGACCCAGGAAGAAACAGAAAATCTGAATAGACAAATTACCAGCAAAGAAATTGAACTGGTAACTACCTAAGAACAAAACTCCTGTACCAGATGGTTTCACTGCTGAATTTTATCAAACATTTAGTGAAGACCTAATACCCATCCTTCTTAAAGTTTTCCAAAAAGTGGAAGAGGAAGGAATACTCCCAAACTCATTCTACGAGACCAACATCACTCTAATACCAAAACTAGGCAAAAATGCCACAAAAAAAGAATATTACAGACCAATATCTCTGATGAACATACATGCAAAAATACCCAACAAAATATTAGCAAACCGAATTCAAAAATACATCAAAAAGATCATCCATCATGATCAAGTGGGATTCATCCCTGGGATGCAAGGATGGTACAACATTCGAAAATCCATCAACATCATCCACTACATGAACAAAAAGAAGGACAAAAACCAGATGATCATCTCCATAGATGCTGAAAAAGCATTCGACAAAATTCGACATCCATTCATGATAAAAACGCTCAACAAAATGGGTATAGAGGGCAAGTACTCAACATAATAAAGGCCATATATGACAAACCCACAGCCAACATTGTACATAACAGCAAGAAGTTGAAAGCGTTTCCTTTAAGATCAGGAACAAGACAAGGATGCTCACTCTCCCCTCTTTTAGTCAACATAGTTCTGGATTTCCTAGCCACGGCAATCAGACAAAACAAAGAAATACAAGGCATCCAGATTGGTAAGGAAGAAGTCAAACTGTCACTGTTTGCAGGTGACATGATCGTGTACATAAAAAACTCCAAAGCTACTAGTCTAATATCTGAATTCAGTGAAGTTGCAGGATACAAAATTAATACACAGAAATCTGTTGCATTCCTATATGCTAATGGTGAACTAGCAGAAAGAGAAATCAGGAAAACAATTCCATTCACAATTGCATCAAAAATAATAAAATACCTAGGAATAAACCTCACCAAGGAAGTGAAAGACCTATACCCTGAAAACTACAAGACATTCTTAAGAGAAATTAAAGATGACACTAATAAATGGAAATTCATCCCATGCTCTTGGCTAGGAAGAATTAATATTGTCAAAATGGCTATCCTGACTAAAGCAATCTACAGATTCAATGCAATCCCTATCAAAATACCAACAGCATTCTTCAATGACCTAGAGCAAATAGTTCTAATATTCATATGGAATGACAAAAGACACCAAATAGCCAAAGCAATCCTGAGAAGGAAGAATAAAGCAGGGGGAATTATGCTCCCAGACTTCAAGCTCTACTACAAAGCCACAGTAATCAAGACAATTTGGTACTTGCACAAGAACAGACCCATACACCAGTGGAACAGACTAGAGATTCCAGATATAAACCCAAGCAAATATGGTCAATTAATATATGATAAAGGAGCCATGGATATACGATGGGAAAATGACAGCCTCTTCAACAGCTGGTGTTGGCAAAACGGGACAGCTACATGCAAGAGAATGAAACTGGAATACTGTCTAACCTCATACACAAAAGTAAACTCAAAATGGATCAAAGACCTGAATGTAAGTCATGAAACGATAGAACTCTTAGAAAAAAATATAGGTAAAAATCTCTTGGACACAAACATGAGCAACTTCTTCATGAACATATCTCCCTGGACAAAAGAAACAAAAGCAAAAATGAACAAGTGGGGCAATATCAAACTAAAACACTCTGTACAGCAAAGACACCATCAGTAGAACAAAAAGACATCCTACAGTATGGGAGAATATATTCATAAATGACATATCTGATAAGGGGTTGACATCCAAAATATGTAGAGCTCATTCACCTCAACAAACAAAAGTAAATAAACCAATAAAAAAATGGGCAGAGGAGCTGAACAGACACTTCTTCAAAGAAGAAATTCAGATGGCCAACAGACACATCAAAAGATGTTTCACATTGCTAATCATCAGAGAAATGCCAATTAAACCCACAATGAGATATCACCTCACATGGCCAACATCCAAAAGACAAACAACAACAAATGCTGGTGAGGATGTGGAGAAAGGGGAACCTTCCTACACTGCTGGTGGGAATATAAGCTAGTTCAACCATTGTGGAAAGTAGTATGAGGTTCCTCAAAAAACTGAAAATAGAAATACCATTTGACCCAGGAATTCCACTCCTAGGAATTTACCCTAAGAATGCAGCAGCCCAGTTTGAAAAAGACATATGCACCCCTATGTTTATTTCAGCACTATTTACAATAGCCAGGAAATGGAAACAACCTAAGTGTCTATCAGTAGATGAATGGATACAGAAGATGTGGTACATATACACAATGGAATATTATTCAGCCATAAGAAGAAAACAAATCCTACCATTTGCAACAACATGGATGGAGCTAGAGGGTATTATGCTCAGTGAAATGAGCCAGGTGGAGAAAGACAAGTATTAAATGATTTCACTCATTTGTGGAGTATAAGAACAAAGAAAAAAACTGAAGGAACAAAACAGCAGCAGACTCACAGAACCCAAGAATGGACTAACAGTTACCAAAGGGAAAGGGACTGGGAAAGATGGGTGGGAAGGGAGTGATAAGGGGGAAAAAGGGCTATTACAATTAGCACTCATAATGTAGTGGGGTGGGGATGGGGTAGGGGGATATGGGGAAGGCAGTATAACACAGAGAAGACAAGTAGTGATTCTATAACATCCTTCTACATTGATGGACAGTGACTACAATGGGGGTATGTGGTGGGGACTTGATTATAGGGGGAGTCTAGTAACCATAATGTTGCTCATGTAACTGTATATTAATAACAGCAAAAAAAAAAAAGAATGCAGCAGCCCAGTTTGAAAAAGACATATGTACCCGTATGTTTATCACAGCGCTATTTATAATAGCCAAGAAATGGAAGCAACCTAAGTGTCCATCAGTAGATAAATGGATAAGAAGATGTGGTACATATACACAATGGAATATTATTCAGCCATAAGAAGAAAACAAATCCTACCATTTGCAACAACATGGATGGAGCTAGAGGGTATTATGCTCAGTGAAATAAGACAGGTGGAGAAAGACAAGTATCAAATGATTTCACTCATCTGTGGAGTATAAGAACAAAGAAAAAAACTGAAGGAACAAAACAGCAGCAGACTCACAGAACCCACGAATGGACTAACAGTTACCAAAGGGAAAGGGACTTGGGAGGATGGGTGGGAAGGGAGGGAGAAGGTGAATAAGGGGTATTACGATTAGCACACGTAATGCAGTGGGGGGGGGCACGGGGAAGGCAGTATTTATAGAGAATACAAGTAATGATTCTATAGCATCTTACTACACTGATGGACAGTGAGTGTAGTGGGTTATGTGGGGGGGACTTGACAATAGGGGGTCTAGTAGCCATAATGTTGTTCAAGTGATTGTACATTAATGATACCAAAAAAAGAAAAAAAAACCTCCTATGATCCATTCATTATTTTTCACAATTATGTCCTAAATTTCCCATCTGAAATATGGAGAGGATAGAGAAGAGAATGTTCATTTGAATAATTTATTGATGAGGTATATGACATTGCATCTTCATTCTCTATTCTACTTTCAAAGAACAACACAGTTTATATGTAGGTATCAGTATTGAATTTCAGTGCGCTGATGAATAACACTACCCTGAAAATCACTGAAGATTGGCTAGCTGGAAAGCACTGTCAACATCTGATGGCATTATAATTGCCTTTTAGCTTTCAGATTAATGACATTTCAACAGCACTTTTTGAAACCACATTAATTTTCCTGATATTAGCATTTTAATTATATACATTATTTTTTATCATAATAACCTTAATCGACATATATTAAGAATGTAAAAAGAATTCCAAAATTGTAAGGTGATATAAATGCAATATACTATCACTACTGTTAATTACCTTTAAAATCCCATTATTCTATGTGCCATCAAATGAAACACATAGAAAGCCAGGGAAGCTTGCTTAATGAAATGACTTCATCTCTCAAGATTATATTCATCATCGTGCCTTTAATTGTACAGAATGGAAAGATTTGCAGCACAAACTGAAAAATCTCACATTACTTCAATAATCTGTAATCTCAACCTAACCTGGGATGCACTGGCTTTTACATATTTGCTTATTCTAATCAACTAAGGATCCACACATGCACAACTATCCACATGTGCACACCATTTTCATTATCTGTCCTAGATTAAGTGTTAAGAATAAAGCTGAATTGGAATATTGGAATATGTTTTCTAAATAACTTCAGATTCATTACCTGTGGCATTAAATACTCATAATAGTATTTGGGAAGTGTTGAAATCATCTAAGGAAATCCCAAATAAGAAAAGCAGTATTAATCAAGAGTAAAGATTGCCTTCTTCTTCTGTTTCTATATTTTGTTTCTATACTGGCTTCTAAGCAAGAGACTTGGCTTTAGACGCTGCATAGGGAGTTTCAGAACCAGGTCAGAAATCACAAGGGTGGTTTTCTTGGGCTCTAAGGAAACAATGAGCTAATAGGAGGTTATTAGTTTTATTCCTATTCATAATAACTAGATGTAGACAGGAATATTCAGCCTAAGTAGCATGGAGGCACAGGGAAATTAGTGCTGCAGAGAAGACTGATGATAATCAAAAATGTGGAATTGGTGAGTACTGTGACTACAATGAAGTCCAAAATATAAGAATAGTGGGACAAGAAATACTGGGATTTTAAATAAATCAAATAGACCAACTACATATGTTTATCAAATAGAATTTAAATAAGTAGATCACTCAAAACTATTGAATGCTGGGTAAAATTCATATGCGTGATAGAATCAGGTTTTACAAATATGATTGAAATTATGTGCTGACATAGCAAGCTTCAATGCAAATTTGCAGAATAAAATATTTCAGATCAATAAGTATTTTTATAACTAAACCAATTTTATATAAGAAAACAACTTTTTAGGGAAATCCCTCCTCATCAGAATTCCTAAGACACTAATTGGGATTAAGCCCAGTACTTTTTTTTTTAACTGCTCTCCTTATATCAGAGATGGTCACCAACAGCTATAGCTACACTTACAGCACAATTTTATCCTCCTCCTCATCCCAGCTAGAGGCTTTTGCATCAGTGATGGACAGCTGAACAAAGGGGAACCCATCAAAATCTTTCTATGTGGAATTTGGAGCATTCCTAGTGAGTCTCAGCTGGTCTTTTTTAATAGAGGAGATCAAATTTGGAATTGTGAGAAAGTCATGTGCAAAGTAAAGAAATCTGGTTTGCAGGGAGAAGAATGATGAAATGAATGGTCAGAAGCAGGAACCAGAGAGAGGTCAACCATTGTGGGTTCACTGGAGCATGCCCACGCCCTTGGTTTCATTATTTCATGAATTTAATTGACCTTGGGTTCTTTCAGTAAATCATAAGTCCCTTTCTTTCTCAAACTAGCTGAAATCAGTTTATGTTACTTGAAACCAATTGAAATTTGATTGACAGTATAGCAAATAACTAAATTAGTTTCAGTTATCTGTACAACATAACAAAGTTAGAATGCCTCTTAGAAATCACCCTTGTAAGCATAATATTTTATTTTAATAATTTTGAATGAAATATTTCCCCCATACCATATTGAAGAGAAAAAGAACAATATTTAAGTAGTTTTGAAGATAAAGATTATTTAATATATGCTGATAATTGTACCCCTGCTCTAGGACAGAGTAAAAAGATACATGCAAAAAGGTTTTCAGAGTGTTAAGTTTTCACAGACTTGTTGAAGCTCACTCTCTTAGTCTGTTTGGACTGCTATTATAAAATACCATAAACAGGGTAGCTTATAAACAACAGAAATTTATTTCTCACAGTTCTGAGGGTTGGGAGTCTGCGATCAGGGGCCAGCATGGTTGGGTTTGAGGTCTTCTTTTCCAGGTCTCAGACTTACTACAACTTCACATAGCAGAAGATGTCTAGCTGGCCCTCTGGTGCCTCTTAAAAGGGCACTAATCCATTCCTGGGGCTCCATTCTCGTGACCTAAGCACCTCCCAAAGGTCCCACCTCACATACCATTACACTGGGTATTAAGATTCAATATGTTTCTTATAGCTGAATAATATTCCATTGTGTATGTACCACATCTTTTTTATCCATTCATCTACTGATGGACACTTAGGTTGCTACCATATCTTGGCTATTGTAAATAGTGCTGCAATAAACATAGCGGTGCATATGTCTTTTTGAATCTGAAAAGTTGTATCCTTTGAGTAAATTCCTAGGAGTGGAATTCCTGAGTCAAATGGTATTTCTATTTTTAGTTTTTGAGGAACCTCCATATTGCTTTCCACAATGGTTGAACTAGCTTACATTCCCACCAGCAGTGTAGGAGGGTTCCTCTTTCTCCACATCCTTGCCAGCATTTGTTGTTCTTAGTCTTTTCAATGTTGGCCATCCTAACAGGTGTGAGGTGATATCTCATTGTGGTTTTTATTTGCATTTCCCGGATAATTAGTGATGTGGAGCATCTTTTAATGTGCCTGTTGGCCATCTGAATGATTAGCACACATGGTATGGGGGAAGGCAGTGCAGCACAGAGAAGGCAAATAGTGACTCTGTGGCATCTTACTACACTGATGGACAGTGACTGCAATGGGGTGTGGGGGGACTCAATAATATGGATGACTGTAGTAACCACATTGTTTTTCATGTGAAAGCTTCATAAGAGTGTATATCAATAATACTTAATAAAAAATAAAATAAAAAATAAAAAGATTCAACATATAAATTTTGATGGGGACACATTCAGACCATGCACCCATCAAGCTACACACTACAATTCATTCTCCTTGTGACAATCATTTTCTTCCTTCATTGTGAATGTTTTCTTTTTGCTACAGTTAGTTTGTATTCCTCTTTTGATTTGTGAAACTAAATTGTTCATCAGTGAAAAACAAATATTTTAGAAAACTTTATACATGTACCAGCAAATAAAGTGTCAGGTGACTTTTGGTAAAACCTTTCAAGTCTTTGTTAATAAAAAAATCTAAGTGCTTTATTTAACAAGTAAATATACTTTTTCATCTTTAAGTTTTAGCTAAAATTTAGTTCAAATGTACTGAAGAGAATAATAGTCAAAACACAATGATCTTATAAGTCTACTGCAGTCACTATGTACCTCTTGGGGAGAATAAAAATAAAGACAAAAATCAAGAACAAAAACCAAGATAAAGAATAATAGCAACATTGCACACTGTTTAATACAGGCCAGGCATTGTGCTAAACATTGCATCAGTGTCTCATTCTAATCCTTTTTAGAATGTACCACAGTGGAGGTACTAGTATACGTAACTTACAAATGAGCAAACAGAGATACAGAAAGATTAACTAACTTGCCACACATTACATAGTAAAGGGTGAGCCAGATTCTGAATCTAGCTGATTTCAACATCTCCATGTTAACAACAATGACTCTAGGGAGGCAAATATTTATATATATAAGTAATTTGCATTGAGTTCAACAGAGAGGGGCCCCAGAGTCCTGTATACATCAGTGCAGGTTGTATATTTCACAAGCCCAGAGGACTTGATTCACACTTACCTATTTGAGTGGTTGAGGGGAGAAACTGAGTCCCGTTTATCAAAATGTAATCTCAGGGCTTGGTACATGATAATCTTTTGGTAAAATAAGTTATATAATTAAGTATTCTTGGTTCAGGCTTGCATGACACTAAATAAATAAGAACCCCTAAATTCAAATATTGATATCTCTTTCTGCTACTCTAGTTTTAGCCAAAAGCATGCTGCCTTTTGAGTACAAACAACCACTACTTCCTAAAGATTCAGATGTCTAGTTATGTATTAATCATTAACAAATATAAAATATAGTTAATGTGAAGGTATATTTGAGGCCTGGGACCACATGCTAAAGGTAAAGACGAAAAGGTCTTTCTTTGCATGAGACAAGCTTACAGCGGTCACACAAACAATAGGTAACACTATAAATATCTAATTTTTAGTGTGTTCAATACACAGTAATTGCTATATTGATTTGACCTTTGAAGTGGTCACCTTTTTGGTGGTAATGAAAGGTTTTGTGTTGTATAACATAAGCAGGGTCTTGAAAAAAAATGATTAACATTAAGATGGGTTATATGGAGGATGGAGGTGGAGTGTTTCAAATAAATTGTGCAAAACACTAGAGGTAGAAATTTAAGAATCCTTTGGGGAGTTAAGAAGAGAGAAATCAGGTGTTTTTAGGGGAAAGTGTGATGGAATATAAGATCACAAAGATAGCAGAGGCTATGCTCCGGAGGACAGAAATTCCAGGCTAAGCAGTTTGGAACGTCATTTTCTGCATTAGTGCAAGCACTGAATAGCATAAAAGAAAAGAGAAAGGGAGAGAGAATAAGGCAATGAATAGCAAAAACCTCAAAAATCTTCAAACACAAGAGGAGTCTTGAGCATTTTCTCTCCCCCTGCTGCCTTTAATGGAAATAATCAACAGGAATGCTGGATGATTACAGTATATTTTTTCTCTGTGGGAGAGGGAGATTATGTACTCAGAACCATAAAGCATTTTGCTTGCAAAATTAATTCAAATTGACTTGCATAGGAGCACTGTCACATGAATTGAAAGCAGCTGAAGAATGGCTGGGGGAAAAAAAATCATGATAAACAGCAATCAAACCACTCAGAAAAATACCTGATGTTTGGACCCTAGGACCTCTGCAAGGCCCATTTTTATTTAACATCTTCATTAATGAATGGGAAAATGGGAGTAAAAAATCATTATCTTCACATGTGGAAAATGGTGCAAATATCAATGAGAGCAGAGAATTCTTTTCAAAAGGAAAAGGATTTTAGTCCTAGATTTTACAAGGACTGCAACATTTGGCAGAGAAACATCTGGCCAGAGACCTAGGAATCTCCATATAGTAAAGAAGAGGAAAATATGAGGACCTAATCTGAAGCAAGTGGAAATTATATTGAGAAAACGGCTATTTGATGCAGTTGTGTACACAGGTGTCTCACATCACAGTTGAGGTGACAGTAACTTGTATATGACTTTTTAGAGATGACCTGAAACTATTCACATTTATGTTCCCTGGTTATTATACAGACCAACAGAAAAAGCCATCAAAAACAGGAATGCAGTAGAAAAATTAAGTATTTGGGTAGAAAGCTAGACAAGGTGATGAGTATGGATAACATAGCTGAACACATTGCGGTCTGGAGGGAAAAATAAATAGAGGTTGGGACAGAGAGAAGAAAAAGGATTTCCCAGCATGATCTGCTAACAGGAAGGAACAGAGTTAATCTTAGAGCCATACTTTCCTGAAGAAGTAGGACTTACACTGCCGTCTTAAGAATGAAGCCTTTAGCTAGCCAACTGCACTTAGGTTAAGGAGAAAGGTTTAACAAGAGGATATCATAAATAAAGGTCATTTTCCAGTTAATATTTGTGAGTTTCCCTATAAAGTGAGAAAGTATTTTGAGAGTCTCTAAAGCAGCAAATATTTGCACTATTTAATAGTAACTTTAAATATATAAACCAAGTGACACCTAAAAAACAGACAGTATATGCATGTCTCAATTTTACTTTGCAGGAAAGTACTGTGACTATTGCTAATTCATTCAATATAATTGCATATATCAAAAACTAAATACATTTGTCTCATATGCCAAAGCAGAGCTGGACATTTTTAAAGAACTTTCTTCATAATTGCTAAGTTTCCACGAGGGAAATCTAAATGCAAAATTGTGCTTCTTCTAAACTTCAGTGTATGCTTAATGACTATCTTGAATTTTTTAAATTATTTATCTTAATTACCTTACGGATTGGGTGTGCTTTTTGTTTTTCTAAAAAATAATGAATACAAAGCTACTTTGGAACATGATTGTTCTTCATTATACTGGCATTTGCATTATATAGTATAATATCCATTCCCTTTAGAATTATTTTCTATCACTGTCCAAATAAAGAGCTTTCCTATATCCACTAATGTGTTCTTTTTTACCCACTTCAGCATTACTCGAATCTTTATTAGCCTCTCTATGCTCAGTGAGGGCCTCAACCTTGTCATTATCTTCCTTCTCCTTCAGTAAAAAGCAAAGCTAAAATAAGGTCCTGACAAAAACTCACCCTGATTATAACCAAAATGTGAAAGATTAGCAGTATTCAAATATTTCCCCTCATTCTTTGTCTTAATTTCAGGGGAGAGAGAATCACACAGAAAACCTTTACATACACTTTTGTCGAAATGTATCAGAACAGAAAATCCAGTTTAAGTTTTTCTTGATTCAAAAGAACCCATAAAAGACACTAACAAAGTATTCACAGTCCATTTTGAGTAATCTAAACCTGGGTTATTTTCAACTTCAAAGGTAAATACACAGGTTTTCTATCTTAAAGAAATAAAAAATAAAAGAAAGTGACACTAAAACAAGAAAAGCTATTGAAGTGTTTTGAAGTGTTTTCTATGTAGGATTAAGTTTGTTCTTTCTTCCCCCAAGCAGAGAGCAGGTTACTGTCTCCATTTTAGTACAAATATGATTTGTCAATATTCTGCAATCTCTCTCAAATGAATAAATTATCATGAATCATCCTAATATTCCCTAAGAACAGCATAAGAAAAGATTTCAAAATAATGTATATACTCTTTGACTGGAATAAAGATAGCAAAAATGAAAGCGAAACTCGCTGCACAATTCAAAAGGGATGCCCAGGGGAATGTGGTAGGCCGCCCATTGTGTGTCACAGGAAGTACAGAGGAGTCTGTGGGGAAAAGGCCGCTTCCACCAAAGCAAAGGAGGCAGATGTGTCTTGTGATCATTTGTAAGGACAACATGGAAAAAAGAGCAATAGTGGAATAGCTAAGACGTGGAATAGGAAGAGCATAATCTGCTCCAAACAAATACCATAACCATTAATTTTATTCTCTTAAGAATAAGCCTTGAAAACACTTGCTAAAAATTTTCCAGGAAACAATGCTGTTTATACCCATGCAAAGACTATAAAGAATAATAAATATTAAATGTTCCAGAAGGTGACTGAAACAGCCAATGCAATTAGAAGAAAGCAAAACGCATCTTCTGGTTGTGCATAGATAGGCTAGTAAAGCTATGGATATGAATTTGACAGTTTAAGGGCAGAAAAAAAAAAGAGAAAGGAAAGCCTTAAAATAAGAAAATATTTATTTCAGGAAGAGTCTACTGTGTCTACTGTTATTCAGCCAAATGATTCAATCAGAAAATTAGCACAAATGGATAGCTATGAGGTTTGCTCATCAATTCTAAATACTTTCATAATTTTAACTGCAATGGGATTGATATACAACATGAATTTTAATTTTAAAAGAAAATGCATGTTCTTAAAGGCTTTGCTTATATTTCACTAAAGTCTAGACATGGAATTTGCTGCCATGCATTTGTCATGGAAAACTGGAGGCTTGCAAAAGGAAGTTCTTACAGATGACTATGGGACAATACCAATTCCACATATCCCAAAATTGGGTATTAAAAAAAGTGGGGGATATTCTATGAAAAAAATTTATGTACTATCAAACCACAAAATATATGGAGGTACTTTAAATGCATGTTGCTAAAGTGAAGGAAGCAACTCTGAAAAGACTAATACTGTGTGATTCCAACTACCTGTCATTCTGGAAAAGGCAAAACTATGGCAATAATAAAAAGCTCAGTGTTTGCCAGGGGTTAGGGAGGAAGGGGTGATGAAGGGATGCATACGTGGAGCACAGGGGGTAATTAGGGCAGTGAAGCTGTTCTATATGATACTGTAAAGGTGGGTACATGTCATTGTATATTTGTCAAAACCCACGGAATGCACAACAGAAAAAGGGAATTCTAATGTAAACCATGACCTTTGGTTAATAAAAATGTATCAATATTGGCTCATCAGTTGTTAATAAATGTGCCACATTAATGCAAGGTGCTAATAACAGTGGAAACAGGGTGAAGAGGATACCCGAGGTGGTGTATAGTAGCGCTCCATACTTTCTGCTCATTTTCTTGTAAACCTGAAACTTCTCTAATAAATAAACTATTAATTTTAAAATTAATCAAATGGTTATAAAATTTACAAATATTTAAAAATAAATTCTTATGTAAACAAACACATAAAAATAGAGGAACGAATAGAGTGAATCCATCATGAAATCAATGACTTCTCAAGGCCACTTCCTTCTTCCTGGGCCCCATTCATAAGAATCTGAGTTACTGTTAGAATACATCTTAAAGGATTGAGGCTGAAAGTTTCAGAACTTCAATTAAAATATTAACAAAATGTGCTCTAGAGGAAAAGAGAATTACATAAATAAGCACTGAAATTTAGAACTGAGGGTAACTATTCATATTTTACATCAGTTAAGCCAGAAGTCAGTCTGTGTTTTGCCTGTTTGTTTTTGTTTCTGTTTACAATCAAAAACCAGTTCTGGAAAAATTTTTAAGTTTATAACCTCTCTCCTTAATTTTATTCAAAGTGAAGTTAGAATATTGAGTCCCACATTTGGATGTTGATATTTGAAAATTCTTACAGTCTTACTTACTTCACTGAATTGTCATATCCCCAAGAGATAGTTGAGTGGTTGTAGCTTTTAAATACCAAAATGTTGCCTTCTGGCTATATTTGAAAGCAGCAATATAGAAGCAGCTTTTTAACCAACCATCACCTTCTCTATTTCTTCAGTGGTTTAGGAGTCATCTGGTACATTCAAATACATTATCTTATTTTACCTCCAAAACGACATTGCAAGATGGATGATTATTATAATAGCCACCCTCCCCCACTTAACAGATAGGAAAGCTGATATTCACAGAAGTCCCCAAAATAACATGGTGAATTACAGACATTATCTAATTATATATACATATGCACACAAAATAATAACAAATGTAACATATATTTGAGCACCCATGTGCTATATATATTTTTAAATACTTATGATCTAACGGAACAGAATGTGACCTACTCTCACCTATTTATAACTCTTTGAGGTCAATTTCCTCTCCAGTACCAATTCCTCTTTTATATAAACTAGAAGTCTTGGAACCACCCAGAACCCAGTCATGTCTCTGGAGACCTAACCATTTGGCAGAGCTCACCTCTAGTTTAAAATATCCAATCTCCTGGAAGTCCTGGGCTTGAAATAGACTCAGTTTCTTACCAACTGCATAACTTTGGGCCACTTACCTTTACTGAGTCTCATTTTTCTCACCTACAAAAAGAATACTAAGTATCTCTTGTTATATTGTCATTCTTAGCAATAAATGAATTTACGTAAATGAAAGAGCAGTTTTTCCTGGCAAGACAATTAAAAATGGTGATATGACACCACATGTACCAAAATACACCTGCTCTTCCCAGTTGTGGCACAAACTATTTGAGTGACCTTGAATAAATGTTGTCACCTGTCTGCCACTTTTGTACAGCTGTAGAAAGAAAAGTTAGGACTATAAAGCATTTCATCTACCACATTGTTCTAACACTCTTTCATTATTCAGCCTAAAAATAATACTACTTTAGGCTCCAGGATGTCAGGGATTTTAGTTTGTTTTCTTCACTGCTATACCCCCAGTGCCTGCAAGAGTGGCTGGGACATACTAAGTGCCCAGTTACATATCTGTTAAAAGAATGAATACAGCAAATTTGCATAAAAGCAAACTTTGCTGTACCACAGTACTTCAAGATATGTCCAGAATTTAAAAAAAGGAAAAGTTCAAATTACTACCATGAGGTGTGCACACACACGCACACACACACACCACACCATGCAGTCTATCTCGTATACATGACTAAAAAGTACATACCGAAGTCCAAATGCTGTGCCCTAGTTAAGGTGAAGTACTCAAACAAAACCTAGGAAGTAACAATCTCAGCAGGTAATAATATACTTTTTAAAAAATAAAGACTCTTTCTGAGACAAAAGAAAATCCTGATGCTTGTGCAATATTAAAAAGTAACTACAATAGTGTCAACATTAGACTGGTGATTTAAATAAGTGAAGAGTATCAGGTGGTAATTGAGTCAAAAGGAAAATTGGCTTACTCTCTTAAAACAGCCGTCTTTATTCAGCTTTGGGCTGTTAAGGTAATAGGAAGCGGCTAGCTCCAGATTTCTGAGACTTCCAACTAAAGCTGGAAATTCAGATTTTATATGAAGTCTCCCAAACTTTAAGTGGTGACAGTGAATTCACCTAGAGATACTTATATGCAGAAACAAACAAACAAACAAAATACCTGATGTATTGGTGGATCTCTTAGCATGAGGAGAACAGAAATGCAATAAAAGGTCAAAGGAAGGATGTTTAATTCTACTCCCAGTCTCACTTTATGCAAAACTATGCCTGTCTTTATAAGTTAAAAAATCAATAAAATAAGTTAGCCTTCAAATAAATATTTATGGAAGTTCTGTTATAAAGCAAGACTTGAACCAAATTTCAGAAACACCGTGTGGTGGTCAATATTAGATAGCGAAGTCTAGAAGCTTACAGGCACAGAGAAAATATTACAAGAGCAATGATTGATTCTAAGAAGTGTATGGAACTTGGGCATACTGACAAGGGATGAATAGCAGCGTGCTCCTTAGCACTTGCCCAATTCTTAGACACAGATCTGGGAGAGTGTTTTTGATCAGTTTAATAAATAAAATAAAACAACTTCATTCCTAAGGCCTGACAGTCAAGAACATGTTCTGAAAAATAAACATTCTTCCTTACTTAGAATAACAAAGGAGCACAGCAAGTCAGATCAGATCAAGATAGCCTTACGCCAGCGGTGGTCGGGAGCTATCAGATCAAATGATGACAGTTCTGTGGGATCAAGTCTTTGAAGAATCCCCTACCCCATTCTGCCCCTCCAGTACCTGCCAGCCTGCTGGTTTTCACCATAATGGCAGGTGTTTCATTTTCTCAAGACTACCTCAAAGCTGCAGAAGTGGGAAAGGACATAGGTCACCTTAAAATGCTGCAAGTTTGCTGTTCTGACAATATTCAGTCATTTTTCTTGAGTAAATGTTCCCTGGACAGGTCCAAGATATCGGTTAATTTCCAGAGTTCTGAAAAGTTAATTCTAACAATGTTTGCCAGTTTCTCATGACTTTTGTGGAAGAGAAAATTTTCAGAGGCCCTCATTCCATGATTTTTGCTGACATCACTCTGATGATCTATTTTTACCTAGAATTAGACTGCTTATTTAGTAATAGGTGACAAAGCCTTATGATATATTCAAAGTATATATACTTATTACTTATACTTTAAACAGTCATTTTCTTTAAAATATAATTTTAAAATTTCCTTCATTTTTGTATTTGACTGGCATAATACAAAGTATAACGCCTGTATGTTACCTTGAAGAAGGGGCTGGGGTGGGTGGGTGAGAAGAGTGAGGGGGATAAAAGGGCACAAAAATTCTCAATCATAATATAAACTGGTCGCAGGGATGGAAGTACAGCGTGGAGAATATAGCCAATGATTCTGTAACATCTTTCTATGTTGACAGTAACCAAACAAGTTGGGGTGATGATTTAATAATGTGGATATCTGTTGAACCATTGTGTTTTATACTTGAAACCAATATAAGATTGAATATCAACTATACTGCAATTGAAAAAAAAAGATAAATATAGTATCTTAACTAAAGTCTATATTAAAGACATTTATCTGACTAAATACAGGGAAGCAAAATATGTGTGTGTGTGTGTGTATATATATATATATATATATATATATACACACAAGTATATATATAACTATATAACACCTGTATTCCACACATATTCCTCATTCTCGGACAAGTGCACATTCACTAAGTTTCTCTAAGTTAATTTCCTTTTATTAACATTAACATTAGGCATAACTATTGCAGAGGAAACATGGCTCAAAAAAAATGACAAAAATTTTGGAAGACAAAAATTTTGAAAAAAATTTCATTGTTTGAAACATTGAACAAAATTAACACTATGCTAACATTATAATAAAAGTAAAAAAGCATGTTGGTAGAATGTTTGTAAAGCACTCATTCCTGATACAAAGGGATGTGATGTTTTTATGAATAAATCAACCATATTTTTATAGAAATCATGTACAGAATGAGTGATTTCCCCCAAAATTTCTAACTGCATGAGCAACTACAGAATCAGATTTACCCTTGCAGATACACTCTGTCTTTTCTGAATAACTTCTGAATAAAAATAGAAGAAACTCAAAAAATACATCAGTCATGGGGATGAAAAGTGCAGCATAAGGAACAAGGCCAGTAATACTGTGATAACTTTTTGCATGTTAGCAGATGGTAACTATATTTATTGTGGTGAGCATTTTGTAAAGTATATAGTTGTTGAATCTCTATGTTGTCTACCTTAAACCAATATAATATTGTATGTCAACTGTACTTCAATAAAAAAAGGGGGGAACAAAACTAAATTCAAGGAAAAATGACATATTTTCTCAGGCTTTTAATAAAATTAATTTCAAACCAACTTGTCAGCCATCTTCTCAAAAAAATCCATTTAAAATATTTATGTAATAAATAATTTTTGGTGTGTGAAAAAAAGCAGAGTACAAAATCTATCTATAGGTTCCCACGGATGTGTATTAGCCATTCATCTATTTGTACAGGGGTGATGATAGATGAAAGAAAGAAAAGAAAAAGGGTGTGGGGTGAGGGGAGGAAAAAGAAAGGAGGAAGGAAGAGCATAAGAAAGAGAGAAGAGAGACAAATGAAAGGAATATATACCATTTTGTTGGCCCTGGTGTGATCTAATACCTTGAAAATCTACTACTACTACTTATAGCTCGAAATACAGCCATAGTTATTAACAACCAGAAATATCAAGTGAATGAAAAAAGAGCCAGCACATTAAGATTAGGACATTAACATGTAAACTGTTAAGAATTTGAATGACTGAAACTACTTCTTTTACTACCATAACATTCCTAGTAAAGGACTGATTAACACAACTGGTTTTCTCAATTTGAAAAAAAGTTAAGTTTTAGCTATGTTGGTTGTTATGATAATATTTGAATTAATTAAGATGGAAATAACCTTCAAAGTCATATCAAAAATTGTGTGCATAATTTTCTAAATTAATTGCATATGCATACTATATTATAAACTTTCAAGAATTCAAATCATTTAATTTTTTTTCTTAAAATGGAGAATTGAAAAATATTATTTGTCTTTGTCCCAGAGTGATTCTTTGATGAATTTGGGTAGTTTTGGCTTGAAAATTATAAAACTGCTTATCTACAATTGTTAGACAGCAATTGTTAAAAGTTACTAGACAAAAATCTCTCAAAATCTGAATAGTTTTTAAAATAACAGTCATGCAATATAGTTAATATTTTGTGTAAAATGAATATTTTATGCCATAATATTTAAGCTCTCATTTTCCTTCTGATAATATGGATGTGTGCTTTTAATTAAGCAGAAAGTAATGGAATACTCTTAAATATAATCTAATGTATTAAGATTGTTAGATTAAATACTTTAATATGCACATTGTTACAAAAATAGCTTACCTACTTTTCACCCAGAAGACTTTATTTTTAATGTATTCCAGTAAAATAATTTTCTAATAAAAACAATAGTTGAAAATAAATATCTTCCAGTGAAGCACCTTTTCTGAAAGTTTGCAGTTAAGAAAAATTCAAGAATTGAATTTTTGAATGATGACTGACCTGACAGTCTTAGAATCTTTTAATCTCAACGGAATTTAAAGGAATTTCTTATAATCTTTTCATCCCTAGTGTACTGAATGAAATATAAAATAAATCAATCCTGGTGTTTGAATCAACACTGACATGTCAACTTTTATTTCCTACTCAATATAATCAGGATAATGATAAATTAGCAACAAATCAAATATATTCTTTTTTTTAAACTTATAAACCAATTCTAAAAGGTTGTTGATGGCTTCAATTTGAAATTCTCTTGTGTGCTGCAGGAAGCTTCACATTTCCTTATGGAGAAACACCAAGGAGGAAAGTAACTGTTACTCAGTCATCGAAATCCCTTCCCTACATGTTCTTTTTCCCTGGTCAGAGCTAATCTGTGGTCTCCTCCCACTTCCCACCCGCCCCACCCTCCCCGCATTAACCACAAATATGTCCAGTGAATTTTCAATCATACATGCCATTTAACATGATGTCTACTCAAGTACCTTAAGTTGTAGGGACAATGTCATAGAAACTTACCCCATTTTTTGGAAAAGCAATCCATCCAAGGTCCCCCATGACAGTACGTGAATCCAATAAATTTACTGAAAGAGAAAGAACAGAAAACTAAGTCAAACATAGAGAAATTCACCACCATTTTCATAATGACATTAAAAGTGCACATTGCTTACATAACTGAAGTTAAACTTTCATGATGATGAATGTTTAATTCACCATTAATTAATTCAACATTAATTCATCATTAAGAAATTATAATTTTAAGAAACTTTATAATTTTAAGAAATATTATTTGGATGCAAGAGGATAAGTGATTTTGAATAAACATCTGGAGAAAAATTATAGCAAAACTATATAAACAAGTCATTACCCTAAGTGTTTTGGGTTGTTTTTGCTCAAATAAGAATAAAGGAAAATAATTAATAAGAGAAAGAGCCATAGAAAATTGTAAAGACCATGCTGCTTTTGCATAGGCTCTAGGTCTTGGAATTAAGCTATAATGATAAAATTGTGGCTAAAGGTATTTTCTTCTGGAAAGCTATTATGAAGCAATGAACAAATAATTTACATTAAACAGCAATAAACTATTCCCAAGCTTGTAACATTCTTTCATGATATTAACTGAAATCTGTAATCCAAATTGCAAGTTTAATTAAGAAATAAATCTACACACCCTTAACCAAGCCAAGGACATTGTAGCAGCTCTCAGGGTAGTTACTATAGTTAAGTGTCCATTGCATTGCCAAACATACCTTCAACTTATACATAACCTAGTCTAAAATGTGCTTCTCACAGAATGATCAGCTACATTTTTGAAAGGCAGTCCTCAATTATGGCTGGAAATCCTAAAACATCTGGAGCTCCCAGGATTGGAGTCTGAATATCACCATTGTAAAGGAAGGCATAGAAGAGTATGTACACAGGTCTGTACTCACACTCACACATCCACACATGCATACATACATATACATGGTGTTGACATTTCAACCGATTCACCTACTGTTCTCCCCAAATTTAACTAGTTTAAAGGGTCCTGTGTAGTCAAAATATTTTAGACCTACATCACATTTCTTTTCAGCCCATTATGCCTAACCCACATGGACCTACCTGGCCCACTGTGCAGCTGAACCACTATGAGTACAACATACGTACCCAAAAGGGAACTGGATTGTCCCTAGGCAGAGTTACTGAAACTTCCTTAAACTACATTCAGGAGCCAGTGCCTTAAGAGAGCAGCAATTTGAAAAGATGATTCTAACTACAAGTATAAGCCTGGGGTACCACAGGAATACAAGTTGATAGGCTAAGAAATGTGTTATAACACTTCTATGAGAGAACAAAAGATAAAATTATGATCCAGGAAATCAGGATCACAAATGAAACAGAAATTTTCTACACACAACTGAAATTCTGTGCATTTAACCCTTACTATCTATCATTTTATTTTACATAACACATGCAAACATATATCTTATTTGTAGCTGCAAACATATATCTAAGATAGCCTATATCAGTAATACAAATAAAAAACTTAAAAGTTTTAGAAAACTCAATATGATACGTGTGTGTGTGTATGAATACACACTTACCTATTTCCTCCTTAAGTTCTAAGCTCTTTAACTGTAAAAATGCACACCTAGAAAATGTGTGCATCATCTTTAGTCTACACACTTGGGGATAATAAAATAAATAATTTGTAGAATTATTTTTTTTTAGAGAAATTGACCTACCTGGAAAACTATTGTTTAACATAGTAAAAACAAAAAACAAACCAAAAGGTGATCCACTACCCACTGACCTTGCAAATCTGCCAGTCACCCATTAAATCTAATTTTTCACCTAGACCCATACTCTTTTCCTTTTTATTCTATTGTTGGCTTTTCTGATCTCCAAGGGAATAAGGCTACATTAAACTTAAATGTCCTTGTCCTCATTTTAGTTTTTTTCTGGGACACTAGGGCTGTGTCTAGACATGATGAAATACCAGGGGAGTGTAGAACCTAAATTATTATGTTGTTCATCTTTATGATTTATTCAGTTCACCTTTGATATTGAACAGCAGCTTATCTGTGTAGACTAGATAAAGTAGAGCAAATCAGTAAAGACTTTCTGCTATGATGGCAGACAAACTGAACTTAATCCTGTGGAAACAAACTGATGTGCATAGGAATTCTAGGAATTCGTAACTAGCTTACCATGAGAAGCACAGCTTTCCTATAGATCTCTTAATAATATGTGGATCTTGAAATATTAATTATTACCAATAAAAATCTTAAAATTTAGCGACCCTCACTTGAATTAACTTTAATCTTAATTACTATATTTATTCTTTTCTGGTTTAAATATATATGTGTGTGAAAGCAACACACAAATAGTAGTTTGGCTGTTAATACAATTTACTGGTAATTTTCAATACTGGAATACATTACCAAACACAGGAAAATAACCACAATAGGAATGTAAGCTATCTTTCTTGATGATTTCATCAAAAGGTTTTCTTCAGATAAATAGATTAGGAATTTACAGGAAATACAGGTATGTCACTACTGGCTAAAATTACTTTCCTCTTGGAAACAGATGATTTCATAAAATTCACAGTGCAAATTAGATATTTATGTAGGATTACTAAGTTGGCATTTGAAAAGAGAATAAAATTAGATGTTTTAGGCAATTACAGATTGCTATATTATAATTTTCTTAATATAATGCATAGCAAATTGAGATTGATGCCTCAGGGAATATATATGTGGATCTAGACAGATAGAGATAGAGAGGGCAAGAAAAAGAGCTAGCTTTCTTATAACTTCAAGTTTTGCACATGCTGCTCTAGCTGTCTCAAATGTCCTTTCCTCTTTCTGAACTGCTAACCCTTCGTTTGTCCCAGAGAACATATTTCAAGAACTGCTCTCTCCAGGAAGCCATCTCAGATCCTCCCTTTCCTAAATCTAGGTAAGGTATTATTAATGCATAAAATATTAGCACCCAATTCTTATATCCAAAACGCTGAATATGCAGAATTGTATTGTCTCTTCAAGAGAAAACCATACCTGACATGCCAGTGACTCTAGCCTGTGCTCAGAACAGTTAAGGAGCTTTTTGTCTTATGAATGAATCATTTGGTCAAAGGGGAGATCAGGTCTGAATCAACATACACCAGTGATTCTCAACATGGACACTAGCAGTATCTGGAGACATTTTTGACTGTCAAAACTGGAGGGTGGGGATCTGGCACTGGCATTTCATGGGAAGAAGCCAGGCGTGCAGCTAAGCATCCCTCAGTGCCCAGCAAACAACCCCATTCCACCCCCTCCCACCCACAAGCTACCCCAGGAAAGAATTACCTGGCTCAAATTTCACTAGTGCCAAAGTCAAGAAACCTTGGTATACACCTACGATGCTACCAGAAAATGTCTATTTTCACAGTCTTTGTAAGTACATTAGTAGTAGCATGATCTTCATTAAATGAAGTGAACATCTTTGGAGGCATTCCTAATGACTCAAAGTACTACTCCTATAAGGAAATAAAAGTAGTAAAAACTGAAGTCTCATTTAGGGGAAAAAGTATAGTGTTCTTATTACCCAACACCCTTATTTTTTCACATGACCAATATAACTATTATACATATTCTTATTTATGCTCCAACAATCTCTCAACATTCATGACGGCATAAATGAAAAAGCACTATTCCAGTAATATTATTAATGCATTCATTTCCCCCTCTACTTAAGTTGGTTACATAAAAAAACAGAAGTTTAGAAATAGGATGTATATAAATGTGAATTGTCAGAAGTTCATTTCCCAATTTTATGACTGAATTTATTAAAAGGGGGGATTGACAGTAATGGAGCACAGCCACTAAGTTCTTCTGTGCAACAATTACAGTAATTAAATTGTTCTAAGCAGTATATATGCTTGGTGCAAGTTGCAATGAATACACAATGAGTATTGATCTTCACTGTACAACTTAATTAAAACATGTCTGGGAGAAGCCACTAATGAATATAATTAGAGGAAATGTTTGATACCACAGTTACTCTGGAAGACATTAATTAGGTATCAGAAATTTTATGGAAAATGTTTTTATTCTATTATTTATATTTTACAAGAAAGCCACACCATTAAACTGAGAGACAGCTTTCAAGGTCATTTTCCCTCAGCTATTTTATAATTACAGTGAAGATGGGCATATTGGTTGGTATTCTAATCAGTAATTAAGAAGACTGATTCTCTAGGAGAAATAACTCTACAGAGGTCATGTAGTCTATTACACAGTCCTTAAGTTAATATAGGGAAAAAGAGAGACACACTAACACAGGAACTTTTTAATAAGTAAAAATAATTTAACTGTCTGCCAACCAAATAACAGATTATAAGAGAAACTAATTCAAACTAATTTTAAGTATGCTTTAATTTTATTACTACATACTAATAATTTTAATGTTTTCTTGAACAAACAGAAAAGTTTTTAAAGAAAAGCCAGAGGTGCTAACTCATTCTTTTTGTTGGGATTCAGAGTGGGGCAGCAAAAGGACAGAATGTATAAAATGGGATATGCATAAGAAGACCTCAAGTCTCAACTTCACACATTCTAACAACAAAAGATTAATTGGCATTAATAATTTTAATATGCTCTTCAATGATTTTAACTTTCAAATATTCATAACTTTCTATATATCACTATGACTCCATTGCCTCCTCTTCAACATCTTGCTAGCAAAAAGAGGAAAAAAAGTTATGTGATTCACAAGGAAAATGATATACTGGAATGAACGTATCTGAGACTAAAGAGTCGAAAGACGGCTCAAGGACACTTGATCCCACCACTATCACTGGGCAAGAGCTTGAGAGGCTAATCCTTGATGATACAAAGTTAAAGTAGACAGCTGGAAGGCATATTTTCACTCTTTTGTTTCTGTTTTTCCCCATTATTATCACATTAACAAGCACACACAATTGTACTGGTAGTTGCACCTCTACCACATTACGAAGAGAGAATAATTTGGATTAGTAGCAGAGAGAATAGCATTCTCTTTCTCTAAAGGCTCAGAATCAGTCTTACTGTATACAATAGAATTTGAGGGATGTGTGCATATTGATTTCCATTTAACAATATCAGGAAAGCTACTGGATTCGATTACAGCACACATTTTACTAATCTGTGGAAACAAACCCCAGATGTACAACTGTCCAGCCTCCCTTCATGGTCTCATTGAGCACAGATGTGATTTCTGCTTCCAGGATAAATTTTATAATTTGACAACTGCTTCAGGGAATGAAGAATGGTAGACAAAATGAGTGCAGAGAACAAGTACATGTGTTTCCTACTGGAAAACTAAATTTTCAAATTTGGTAAAAATTGTGTTATAGGTTTGGGGTGTTATGTAGATTTCTGACATCTCTGTATTTAAGACGAATCCATAACCAACAGTATTCTACAATGAATGGAAGAGTATTCATTTCTTTTGCAAGTCTGAGCAACCCATGTGCACCACCTTCTTTAGAAAAAACAAGAAATTATGGGGAAAGGAACTTATTCAATGCATTCTATGCATCAGGTGCTCCACTAGACAACCTATATATGTTCTTCCATTTAAACATCTCAACAAACCTGTACCCTCAAATCAAAAAGAACACTGACAGTTTACAGTCCCATTCAGACCCAGAGCAGGGAAATTAAGAAAAGAAGAAAGCATGCAATACCTGAGGCCTTCGTGAGCCCTACTTATGGCTTCCACAGTCAATTCCCCTACCCAGAGCCTAGACATAAGATACCTTGATTACATCCCCCTGTCCCACTGGACATCCAAAAGCAATGAACTAAACCTTAATTATGAATAGAATCTACTTGATTTATATGTGAATAATGGTTGCTGAATGATGCTTGAGAAAAATCTCGTAGTCAAGGATATTGTGTCCATTATGAATTAACAGTGGCCTCAAATGAGCCAACATTACCTGACAAATCTGCTGTCATTGGAATGCCAGCACTCTCACACATTAATGATAAAGCATTTTGTAAAATTTAGTTAATTATATGAAAAATAAGCCTCATATTCTCCTACAGCTAACACCCTCTTCTAAACTCAAATTATTGAACTTGTCAACACCTCTACCTATTTCTTCATATCTTCCACATTCTTTCCCTAACCCATTGCATTATGGCTTCCAACCCAGTATTTTACCATAATTTCTGTTAACAAGTTCACTTGTGATAATCATGCAACTCTCAGTTCCTAATTTGCCTTATCTTTTGGCAGTGTTTGGCCATGACCTCCATGGACAAACCATCTCATCTTTTATCTTCAATGAAAATACATTTCTGTGATTTCTTCTATTTCTCTGGCGATTTGTTTCCATTACAAGCTGTTCTTCCTGTACTAATACTTCAAACCTTAGCTTTGATTAATGCTCTATTTTTGTAGACTGTCTTCACTTCTAATTCAACCCAAATGATTCTTGACTAATACTTAATATAGGAATTAAAAAAATAACTTTTTGAGAGAGATTTCTCAAGATGGTGGTGTGAGTAGGGTGGTGGAAATCTCCTCCCAAAATGATATATGTTTTGAAAATACAGGAAATACTACTATTCTTAAAGAGAGACCAGAAGACACAGTACAACAGCCAGGCTACATCTATATCTGCAAGAACTCAGCATCTCATGAAAAGGGTGAGATACAAAGCCATGACCCGGCGGGACCCGAGTGCTCCCCCAACCCCAGCTCACCAGTGGGAGGAAAGGAGTCAGAGTGGGGAGGGAGTGGAAGCACAGGACTGCTAAATAACCAGCCCAGGTAATCTGCACCAGAAGCACAGACACACATTACATGGATATTAGAGAAACGGAAAAGTAAAATCCGAGACTGAGACTGCAAGCAGGTCCCCACAGCCGGCACCCCTGGGACAAAAGAAAAGCGGGTGCTTTAAAAGTCTTAAAGGGACAGGCTTACAGGTGGACAAAATCGTCCTGGAAAACTCATCCCGGCATGCTGGGAATTTTAAGGAACTTCTGGTGTCCTAGCCCCCTGGGTTGCAATGAAGTTCCGAAGCCCCTCACAGTGATAAGCACCCTGCCATTCATGGCCCAACGCCAGGGCTGCAAGCAAACTGGCCGACCTGCCACTGCTGTGAAGTAGCCAGGGAGCAGCCCCACGCACAGCAACCACACAGAGTCTTCTGCTAGCACACAGTTAACAGGGCGAGACACAGAGGCTGCTGCCTATGCGCAGCTGCCTAGCACAGGCAGAGGAAGCTGGTGCAAAGTCCAGAAGGCATGAAAGGGGGCCGTTCTCACAGGAGAAAACACACTGCACGTATGGAACCCCTGCCAGTGCCCTAGGCTATCCTAAGGGCTTCCCCACCCATGGCAGCTAAGGGGATTAACCCATACATTGCTCCCTGTGTGTGGTTACCCAGCACAGGCAGCAGAGAAGAGCAAGGCGATCAGCAAGAAGGAAGGGACTTTGTTCTCCCAGATGACACAAGCACCACTTGTCAGTGACCACTTCTATCACCATGAAAAGGCAGAAGAACCTGGTCCAGACCAAAATCACTCAAACGCCAGAGAGAGGGCCTGGTGGGACAGATATAACCAATCTTCCTGAAAAAGAATTCAAAATAACAGTCATAACAATGCTGATGGAGCAGCAGAGAAATATGCAAGAGCTAAGGGATGAAGTCCTGAGGGAGATAACACAAATGAAACAAGCAATGGAAGGACGTAAGAACAGACTGGATGAGGTGCAAGAGACTGTTAATGGAAAAAAAAAACAGAGAACAGGAATGCAGAGAAGCTGAGGCAGAGAGAGATAAAAGGATCTCTAGAAATGAAAGAATATTAAGAGAACTGTGTGACCAACCCAAAGGGAAAAATATTCATATAATAGGGGTACCAGGAGAAGAAGAGAGAGAAAAAGCTATAGAAAGTGTCTGAAGAAATAATTACTGAAAAGTTCCAAAGCTGGGGAAGGAAATATTCTCTCAGACTATGGAAGCCCACAGATCTCCCAACACAAGGGACCCAAGGAGGACAACACCAAGACATATAATAATTACAGTGGCAAAGATCAAAGACAAGGACAGGGTATTAAAAGTAGCCAGAGAGAGTAAAAGGATTACCTACAAAGGAAAACCCATCAGGCTATCATCAGACTTCTCAACAGAAACCTTACAGGCCAGAAGAGAATGGCATGATATATTTAATGCAATGAAACAGAAGAGCCTTCAACCACGAATACTGTATCCAGCAAGATTATCATTTAAACTTGAAGGAGAAATTTAACAATTTCCAGATAAGCAAAAGCTGAGGGAATCTACCTCCCACAAACCACCTGTACAGGGTATTTTAAAGAACTGCTCTAGATGGAAGCACTCCTAAGGCTGAATAGATGTCACCAGAGAAAACAAAATCACAGCAAAGAAAGCAGACCAACCAAATACTAACTAAAGACAAAAAATAAAATCAGCTATCCACAAAAGCTGTCAAGGGAAACACAAGAGTACAGAATAAAACACCTAACATATAAAGAATGGAGGAGGAAGAATAAGAAGGGAGAGAAATAAAGATTCATCAGACTGTGTTTATAATAGCGTAATAAGTGAGTTAAAGTTAGATGGTTAGATAGTAAAGAAGCTACCCTTGAACATTTGGTAACCACGAATCCAAAGCCTGCAATGATAATAAATACATATCTATCGTTAATCACCCTAAATGTAAATGGAATGAATGCACCAATCAAAAGTCATAGAGTAATAGAATGGATAAAAAAGCAAGACCTATCCATATGCTGCTTACAAGAGACTCACCTCAAACTCAAAAACATACACTGACTAAAAGTGAAGGGATGGAAAAATATATTTCATGCAAACAATAGGGAAAAAAAAACAGGTGTTGCAGTACTTGTATCAGACAAAATAGACTTCAAAACAAAGAAAGTAACAAGAGATAAAGAAGGACATTACATAAAGGTCTGTGTAACAGGAGGATATAACCATCATAAATATCTATGCAGCCAACACAGGAGCACCTACATACATGAAACAAATACTAACAGAATTAAAGGGGGAAATAGAATGCAATGCATTCATTCTAGAAGACTTCAACAAACCACCCACAACAAAGGACAGATCAACCAGACAGAAAATAAGTAAGGACACAGAGGCACTGAACAACACACTAGAACAGATGGACCTAACAGACATCTACAGAACTCTACACCCAAAAGTAGCAGGATACACATTCTTCTGAAGTACACATGGAACATTTTCCAGAATAGACAACATACTAGGCCACAAAAAGAGCCTCAGTAAATTAAAAAAGATTGAAAGTCTACCAACCAACTTCTCAGATCACAAAGGTATAAAATTAGAAATAAACTGTACAAAGAAAACAAAAAGGCTCACAAACACATGGAGGTTTAACAACATGCTCCTACATAATCAATGGATCAATGACCAAATTAAAACAGAATCAAGCAATATATGGAGACAAATGACAATGACAGCACAAAGCCCCAACTTCTGTGGGACGCAGCGAAGGCAGTTCTAAGAGGAAAGTATATAGCAATCCAGGCCTATTTCAAGAAGGAAGAGCAACCCCAAATGAATAGTCTAAATTCACAATTATTGAAACTGGAAAAAGAAGAACAAATGAGGCCCAAAGTCAGCAGAAGGAGGGACATAATAAAGATCAGAGAAAAATAAATAAAATTAAGAAGAATAACACAATAGAAAAAAATCAATGAAACCAAGAGCTGGTTCTTTGAAAAAATAAACAAAGTAGATAAACCCCTAGCCAGACTTATTAAGAGAAAAAGAGAATCTACACACATAAACAGAATCAGAAATGAGAAAGGAAAAATCACTACAGACTGCACAGAAATACAAAGAATAATTAGAGAATACCATGAAAATGTATTTGATAACAAATTGGATAACCTAGAAGAAATGGACAACTTTCAACAAAAATATAACCTTCCAAGACTGACTAGGAAGAAACAGAAAATCTAAACAGACCAATTACCAGCAACAAAATGGAACTGGTAATCAAAAAACTACCCAAGAACAAAACGTCAGAGTACAGATGGATTCACTGCTGAAATTTATCAGACATTTAGAGAAGACATAATACCCATTCTCCTTAAAGTTTTCCAAAAAATAGAAGAGAAGGGAATACTTTCAAACTCATACTATGAAGCCAGCACCACTCTAATACCAAAACCAGGCAAAGACCCCACAAAAAAAGACAATTACAGACAAATATCCCTGATGAATATAGATGCAAAAATACTCAAAATATTAGCACCCGAATTCAAAAACACATCAAGAGAATCATACACCATGATCAAGTGGAATTCATCTCAGGGATGCAAGGATGGCAAAAAATTAAAAAACCCATCAACATCACCCACATCAACAAAAAGAAGGACAAAAAACACATGATCATCTCCACAGATACTGAAAAAGAATTCGACAAAATTCAACATCCATTCATGATAAAAACTCTCAACAAAATAGGTATAGAGGGCAAGTACCGCATGATAAAGGCTATATATGACAAACCCACAGCAAACATCATAATTAACAGCGAGAAGCTGAAAGTTTTTCACCAAAATCGGGAACAAGGCAGAGATGCCCACTCTCCCCACTGTTATTCGACATAGTACTGGAGGTCCTAGCTACAGCAATCAGACAAAACAAAGAAATACAAGGCATCCAGATTGGTAAGGAAGAAATCAAACTGTCACTATTTTCATATGACATAATATTGTACATAAAAAACCCTAAAGAATCCACTCCAAAACTACTAGAACTAATATCTGAATTCAGCAAGCAGCAAAGTTGCAGGATACAAAATTAATACACAGAAATCTGTTGCATTCCTATACACTCATGATGAACTAGCAGAAAGAGAAATGAGGAAAACAATTCCATTCACAATTGCATCAAAAAGAATAAAAGAACTAGGAATAAACCTCACCAAGGAAGTGAAAGACCTATACCCTGAAAACTACAAGACATTCTTAAGAGAAATTAAAGAGGACACTAATAAATGGAAATTCATCCCATGCACTTGGCTAGGAAGAATAAATATTGTCAAAATAGCCATCCTTCCTAAAGCAATCTACAGATTCAATGCAATCCCCATCAAAATAACAACATCATTCTTCAACGACCTGGAACAAATAGTTCTTAAATTCAAATGGAACCACAAAAGACCCCAAATAGCCAAAACAATCCTGAGAAGAAAGAATAAAGCAGGGGGGATGTTGCTTCCCAACCTCAAGCTCTACTGGAAAGCCACAGTAATCAAGACAAGCTGGTACTGGCACAAGAACAGACCCACAGACCAGTGGAAAAGAATAGAGAGTCCAGATATTAACCCAAACATACATGGTCAATTAATATATGATAAAAGACATATAATGGGGAAATGACAGCCTCTTCCACAGCTGGTGTTGGCAAAACTAGACAGCTACATGTAAGAGAATGAAACTGGATCATGGTCTAACCCCATACACAAAAGTAAACTCAAAATGGATCAAAGACCTGAATGTAAGTCATGAAAACATAAAACTCTTAGAAAAAATCATAGGCAAATATCTCTTGGATATAAACATGAGCAACTATTTCATGAACATATCTCCCCGAGCAAGGAAAACAAAAGCAAAAATGAACAATTGGGACTATATCAAGATGAAAATCTTCTGTAGAACAAAGGACACCATCAATAGAACAAAAAGGCATCCTATAGTATGTGAGAATATATTCAGAAATGACATATCCAATAAAGGGTTTACATCCAAAATATATAAAGAGCTCACGTACCTCAACAAAGAGCAAATGAGCCAGTTAGAAAATGGGCAGACGATGTAAACAGACACTTCTCCAAAGAAGAAATTCAGATGGCCAACAGGCACATGAAAAGATGCTCCACATCACTAATTATCAGAGAAATGCAAATTAAAACCACAATGAGATACTATCTCACTCCAGACAGAATGGCCAAATTCAAAAGACAAACAACAACAAATGTTGGCGAGGATGTCAAGAAAGGGGAACCCTCCTACACTGCTGGTGGGAATGTAAATTAGTTCAACCATTGTGGAAAGCAGTATGGAGGTTCCTCAAAAAACTCAAAATAGAAATACCATTTGACCCAGGAATTCCACTCCTAGGAATTTACCCTAATATGCAGCAGCCTAGTTTGAAAAAGACAGATGCACCCCTATGTTTATCGCAGCACTATTTACAATAACCAAGAAATGGAAGCAAGCTAAGTGTCCATCAGTAGATGAATGGATATAGAAGAGGTGGTACATATATACAATGGAATATTATTCAGCCATAAGAAGAAAACAAATCCTATGATTTGCAACGACATGGGTGGAGCTAGAGGGTATTATGCTCAGTGAAATAAGCCAGGTGGAGAAATACAAGTATCAAATGATTTCATTCATCTGTGGAATATAAGAACAAAGAAAAACCTGAAGGAACAAAATAGTAGCAGACTCACAGAACCCAAGAATGGACTAACAATTACCAAAGGGAAAGGGACTGGGGAGGATGTGTGGGAAGGGAGGGACAAGGGGGAAAACGAGGTATTATGATTAGCACACATAATGTAGTGGGGGGGTGCACAGGGAAGGCAGTATAGCACAGAGAACACAAGTAGTGATTCTATAGCATCTTACTATGCTGATGGACAGTGACTGTAATGGGGTATGTGGTGGGGACATGATAATAGGGGAAGTCTAGTAACCATAATGTTGCTTATGTAATTGTACATTAATGATACTAAAATAAAAAAAAAGCTTTTTGAAGGGCAAATGTCTTGGCACGAGTCCTTTGTACTAAATCAGACTATTTAGGATGAAGAATGATGAGTAAATTTACTTTTTGTTGGTTGGTCCCTACATAAGAACCTCTGTAGAGGAGTATGAACTTTCACTTCTTCAGTTATAAATGTTAATGACCCCCCAAATCCATCTCTTTATAAAAAGGAATATCAATTTATAAAACCACTTACTGATTATTAACACTTTCATGACATGCAGTCACTGCAGATTCAGCCTGCCCCCAAGTGAAATAAGTACCTTCTCTGCACAAAAAAAAAAAAATCCCTCCTCCTATGCTCCCTATTTCAGTGAATGCCGTGCCGTGGAACTAGTTGTTCTCTCTAGAAACCAGTTTTTCTTCCTTCACTTTTATTCCCACACTGAATCAGTGATCAAATCCCATAATTCTAACTATATCTTATATCTCTTAAAATCACGTGCTCTGTTTTCATTCCATATCATAACCAGTGTAGTCAAACGTTGCCACAATTTCTCACCTGAAAAATCTCCTAACGGGTTTCTCAGTAGAGAGGCATGATCCCTGACAATTTATGCAAAATACTGCATCTAGAAAGCTCTTTCTAAGCCACCAATATGATCATGTCACTCCCCTACTTTAAACCTTACAGTTGTGTCACACTGCTTTGGCTGTAAATCCTTCCAGGATTGGTCTCAGTTTTATTCTCAGTTTCATTTCGGCTTTTTCCTCTTCTCTCTCCATAATTACCAATATTGAAGTTATTTCAGTTATAATTAAGTGGTCTCACTATTGATTCAGTTCTGTCCAATGAGCTGTGAATGTGATCTGAAGGGAGGGGAGTTTTTGAGAGGAAAACATTAGAAAAGGAAACTCCTGGCTGCCTGAGAAGTTGCTGGGTATGGGTATATTTACTGGACCTGATGCAAACACCCAGAGAAAATAAGAAGAATCAGCAGGAGAGCAAAGCCTACAGATTAAGGATGGCAAAATGAAGGGATAGGAAGTATCAGTTTCCAAATAATATCATAAAGTTGCTAGCTCATCTAAATTTAAAACTTGCTTCTCTTAGGACTTTCTGTTATGTGGGAAAAAAATTAACTTTTTTGTCTAATCCAGTGGGGAAGTGATCTGCTTTTACTTGCAGAAGAAGACATCCTGATAGAACTGCTCATGGCAGAATTTGAAGGCAATCTCTGTCTTTCTTATCCCAGCGTCTGTTCAGCTTCCATTATGTCTTGATAGTAAGACAGATGATTTTTTTTGTTCCTTTCAATCTTAATATATCATGTTTAAGCACTGACTATGAAGAACAACCTTTACCTTTAATTGTTTTAAAATACTTTCATCTCTACTCATTTTGTTTGTTTACTTTGTTTCACAATTTTTTTCATTATCATAAAGAAGTTTTACCCACTGCTCTTTGAAAATTAAGCAGCAGAATATAAGACTCTGAAGGAAACAAACATCAATCAGAACTGTATACAATACATTTTGAATTGTTAATATACTGTAACAGGATAAACTCAGGGAGACAGCAAAAAGCAATTCAGTTAGTACCCACTGGTTAGTCCACACAGCATCCAGGCAAAGGTAACGCTGAAATCCACTGACAGCTAGATTGTGACTAATGATCAGTCTGCTATATTCACAGGACACAGGGCATGAAAAAGACAAAACTATGGTTTTCGGTGTCTACCTTGTCGGGTATGGTAACTTGTCAAATCTTACATGTTGTTTTTATTCTAAAGAGAAAAGTCAACATTAGATGATATAACAGGTTTGGAAATTTTCACATCACAGAATATATTCAGTTAATACTGGCTCAGTTCTGCACCACAATGTAAATAGATAATATATGAAGCTTTTCCTTTCAAGATAGTGTAAATCCTCAACATTTAAAATAGATGTGCTCATGCACAATTCACTCTGAGAGAGGCTCACTGCACAGAGAATATTCATTAGTCTTATGGTTCTGGTTTGCTATTTGAGCTTGCAGGACTGATTTTACTTTGAGGGCTTCAGTTCCCGTATCTGTACTATCCATAATTGAAACTAATAAAATTATGTGTCTGTACTTCATATACATTATATCTCTTGGTCCTAACAATGATCCTTTGGAATGTTCTTCCCATTTTACAGAAAAGGAAATTGACGTTGGGAAAGTTAAATAGGGCAGTGGTCCAAGGTCCCAGGGCTAATAAGCGCATAGCTGGAATCTTAACCCAAGTCTATTTAACTCCAAAGCCCTTTCTCTTGCTTCTAGATCACACTTGCCTCAATATACTGGACTTGCTGAATCCCAAGATTCACTCCTTTCAAACTCTTAACCCCAATATATCAATGAGTTTTATTAAATTAATGAATTGTGAATAGTATGCTATGGAAGCCAGCATCCACCATGGTGTTCTAATAGCATTGTATATAAGATAAGAACCTTTAGGTATATTAATCTAAACAGAGGGAGATATTCATTTTTCCTAGGAAGAATCACAGTTTAGCATCATATTTCTAAAAGGATTCAAGTAAATTACAAGTTTAGTATCAAATTTCCAACAAGATTCAAATAAGTTACAAGATTCCTAAAGGAAGTGGGTAAACAACAAAGGAATAATAGGCCCTCTTTTCTTCATTTTTTTTTTGTTAGTCATTATATTTAAGCATGTTATTTGGGGCAAAACAGCATACTTTTGTCCAAATGTACTTTGTCCTTAGATGTCAAAAAAAAAACATAAAGATAGAATTGGAAAATGTATGCAAAGCTAATTCTTTGTTTTGAATGAATCTTTAACCCAGTCCCTAATTACCCCTAATGCTTGATTGAAATATACCAAACTGCAAAACAATCTATATAATCATTAGCTTTCCAGGCTTCAGGGTAGGATAAATGATGATTAGATCTGAGCGTGCACTAAAACAGACAGAAACTTGCACAAATTCAAAGCCTGTATTTTAAGGTGATGGCATTTCCAAACATGAAGAAACAATTGGGTGGCCTGGTAGCTCACTTCTGTAAAATGGGAAGTGACCCCAATTTTTAAATATATTTTTATGGAAGTATAGTTTATATGCAATATTATATTAATTTCAACTATACAGCATAGCAATTGTACAGTTATATGTATTATTAAATGCTTACCCCAACTAGTATAGTTATTGTCAATATAGAAAGATATTACAGAACTATTGACTATATTCTCTATGCTGTACTTTCATCCCCATGACTAATTTATAATACAGTTGAGATTTTGTGCCTCTTAATCGCCTTCACCTATTTCACCCACTCACCCCAGCCCCTCACCCGTGATAACCACCAGTCAGAAGTAACACAAATTTTTGCTAGCAACTTGAATTACTATCCTCATTAAGTCTTGTAGCTTAATTAAAATTTAATTCTGATGTAACCCTATATAACAATTTTTGGTATCTAAAACAGAAAAGATATGTATATTACTAGAAATCTTCAGATAACAATTTGTCACTTAAAAAAATAGTCAAAATATAGAGCAATACAGACAGAAGTATGAACAAATAATGTGCTGAATAATTTTAGGTGGCTACACATAAACATTTCAGTACCCAGTTCTAATTATCCATCTCAAAATAGCTAGCAACACTGATGACAGCAGGAAAATAATTTTTAAGCCAGTCTACTAAAATACAACAAATTACATATCTTAACAGGTGATATAAGATTGATGATACAGTAGCAATCATTTTTGCCTAATTCACCTGGTGCCTAAAATCTATTTTTGCTTAAAATGTAACCTTATTAGTTGCTTATTTCTCCTTTTACAAAATGGAAAAGTGGAAAAAAAGGAAAGTCCAAGTACTTTCTCTTTTCTGTGGGATTGTCACAGGTGCTATTTTATGGCTATTTATTCACCTTTTTTCTCCTTCCTTGGTGTCAGAATCCCACTTGGGTTTGGAGTGGCAATGTGTCCAACCCCAGACAATGGGTCATGACTGGCCTTGGCAAATAATGATAATCATGTGTCTATTACCTTAGCTTCCATTAAATCTGGAGGCCTTGTTACATAGGTCTGGCCAATGAGATATAAACAGAAATTTCTTCTCCAGTTTCTGGGAAAGTATTATTGTCCTAGCTGAAGGGATAATACAGCTGACATGACTTGTGGCTCCTCTCTTTCTCTTCTTCTTATTCTGAACTGGAAGTGATGCTTGGAGATGCATCAGCCTTCCTGCAACCATGAGGCAATAAACTCAAGAGTAAAGACAAAAAAGTTACAATGATACAATGATTCCTGTCCTGACATCATAAGCCACTGAACCCAAACCACCAGACTCATACCCTGAAACTTCCTTTATGAACTTTTTTCAAGGAGCCCCTATATTTTAAGTTACTGATGAACAGCTTTCTATTATCTGCAATCTAATGCAATCCTATATAAAACAGATAATATGTAAACAACTGAGGAAAAATCTAGCTCACTGTCTTAACTTCTATTCCAGTTCTCTGAAATATGGCACCTGTAATGAATGAGGGTTCATTCATTCAACAAGTATTTTTAAAAAATCTACTGAAGTTCCAAGAACCATTCTAGGACCTAGGAATGACTCAGTGACTAAAACAGGAAGTACCTTGCTGATTGTTCAACCTTCCAATTGGTTGGCCCTGAGAGCAGACACTTCTTTGAATTTATATTACCAGTAGAATAATCCTTCTATATCTTCTGAGTTAAGCTCTCTCAGGGTATAATTACCTGAATTAACATTTGGTACTTAGGGATATATATGAACACATTCAAAAGGAGTGTAATATTATTTAGAAAGGTAAAGGTAAAATATTAATCAAAGCATACATCTTGAGGATCAGTCCTGATATCTCTATGATATAGACATTGATATAGAATACTTTTTCCTTTCCATTTTGATATTTGCTTTTACAACTCTCTAACATCTTGTGTTTCCTTATAGTGTTATCTGCTAATAACATACATCACTTTTAATAAAAGACCTGAATGTAACTCATGAAACCATAAAACTCTTAGAAGAAAACACAGGAAAGAATCTCTTGAACATAAACACGAGCAACTTTTTCATGAACACATCTCCACGGGCAAGCGAAATAAAAGCAAAAATGAACAAATGGGACTACATCAAACTAAAAAGCTTCTGTACAACAAAGGACACCATCAGCAGAACAAAAAGGCATCCTACAGTATGGGAGAATATATTCATAAATGACATATCTGGTAAAGGGTTAACATCCAAAATACATAAAGAACTCACAGGCCTCAACACCCAAAAAGCAAATAGCCTGATTAAAAAATGGGCAGTGGATCTGAACAGACACTTTTCCAAAGAAGAAATTCAGATGGCCAACAGGCACATGAAAAGATGCTCCACATCACTAATCATCAGAGAATGCATATTAAAATCACAATGAACTATCACCTTACACCTGTTAGGATATCCAACATCCAAAAGACAAGCAATAACAAATGCTGGAGAGGATGCAGAGAAAGGGGAACCCTTCTAACATGGCTGGTGGGAATGTAAATTTGTTCAACCATTGTGGAAAGCAATATGGAGGTTTCTAAAAAAAACTAAAAATAGAAATACTATTTGACCCAGGAATCCCACTCATAGGAATTTACCCAAAGAATGCACGGCCCAGTTTGAAAAAGACATATTCACCCCTATGTTTATCACAGCACTATTTACAATAGCCAAGAAATGGAAGCAACCTAAGTGTCCATCAGTAGATGAATGGATAAGAAGATGTGGTACATATACACAATGGAATATTCAGCCATAAGAAGAAAACAAATCCTACCATTTTCAAAAAACATGGATGGAGTTAGAGGGTATTATGCTCAGTGAAATAAGCCAGGCAGAGAAAGACAAGCACCAAATGATTTCATTCATTTGTGGAGTATAATAACAAAGCAAAACTAAAGGAATAAAACAGCAGCAGACTCACAGACTTGTCTTACCGATGGGTTTCAGCCCCGGACAAGTTCACTATGGATTCAATGAGACCAAAAAAATGGCAGTGGAACGTTCTTGGAGTGAAAGGGTTATACCCAACTTTATTCCCACAGTGGCAGGTCAATCACTAAAATCCCGTTCACTCAGAGAGAGTCTGCATGCAGCAAGCCCATCTCTGCCTCTGGGCCTCTCTGCCCTCTCATTCGTCTGTTTCTGTCCTCAGTGCTGCCACCACTCCAGCCATGTAGCAGCCATACCACCGGGTAGCACAGAACACTGGGCAGAGCTCCTTATATAGAGTCAATAGTAATGTATTGCTCACACGTGTGTAGTGAGCTAGTTGACCAGGGCCAGGTAAGAATCCTGGCCATAGGAACCTTCACTTTATCCACAAGGATTAAGGGGCATTATGATTAGCACACATAATGTAGGGGGTCACGGGGAAGGCAGTATAGCACAGAGAAGACAAGTAGTGACTCTATACCATCTTATTACGCTCATGGACAGTGACTGCAATGGGGTGTTGGCGGGGACTTGGTAATATGGGTGAATGTAGTAACCACAATGTTGCTCATGTGAAACCTTCATAAGATTGTATATCAATGATACCTTAATAAAAAAAATATACATCGCCTTTAGCTTTAGCACATTTTCATAGTCTCCTTTCTGGGATTAATAATAGCAAACATTTACATAGCATTTTCTGAGTGTTAGTCACACTGTTTTTTGACAGGGTGGTGTGCCTATCAGCTGCATTAGAATCTCCTGCAGTGCTTTTTAAAAATGCAAATCCATCGGCTCCTTCTAAAATCTATAAAATTAGGATATTATGTGGAGCCCAGGAGACTGCCCCCTTAGAAAGTCTCCACCACCCAAGTGATTCTTACTCTCACTTAATCTGAGTCAGAATTGGGCTGGGCCCTGTTAGAGAGATGACTCTGCCTGTGGCATGGTGAGGTGGCTGTGATGATGTTCAACTGCAGTGACTCTGGAAAAGCTGATTCTTAACCTTTGCAGAACAGCACGAGTCCCATACCACATGTGGATAAAATGAAAGTTCTTGTGGCCAGGATTCTCACCTGGCCCTGGTTGGCTAGCTTGCTGAACACGTGTGGGCAATACATTGCTATTGACTTGATATAAGGAGCTCCGTCCAGTGCTCTGGGCGACATGGTGGCATGGCTGCAGGAGAGCAGAGCAGAGGCTGGAGTGGTGGTAGCACTGAGGACAGAGGCCCAGAGGACGACTGTGTTGGACGACTGTGCAGGCAGAGAGGCTCAGAGGCAGAGACTGGCTTGCTGCATGCAGACTCTCTCTGAGTGAACGGGATTTTAGTGATTGACCTGCCACCGTGGAAATAAAGTTGGATATAACCTTTTCACCCGAAGAACGTTCTACTGTCATTCCTTTGGTCACACTGAATCCATAGTGAACTTTACCGGGGCTGAAACCCATTGGCAAGACACCACAGATCCCACTCTGTTCTAAGTATGTGTTCTCTAACAGTGACAGAGGTCAGAATTATCTATGGATGCTCTAAAACTACAGATTCCAAGGTTCTAAACTTACATTTCCACAGAACTTACTTCAGTGAATTTTAATTCCATGAGTCTAGGACTGTCCAGACATGGTATATTTAAAAATGTTCTGAGGTTGACTCTGATGAGTGTCTTTGGGTTAGGAACCACTGTTTCAAAGAAAACTTTACTACATATTAATTTCCTTTTTTTTAGCTAGATGGTTAGAAAGCTGCAAGTCAGGATCACAGCACACTGATCTTCCACACAACATTCCTTTTATATTTAACACAGTGGTTTCACACTGAGCTCACAATGGCCCCTGTGGTTCTAGAGATGTCTCAGAGGCACAAGCAGATGAACAGAGGGAGGAGGTAAAAACACAGCCGGGAAACCCAATAACTCTGTTGTTATCTGCTTCATGTATTAGGCTCCACAGTGATTTCTTTTGAATGAGAGTTTCTGCTGCTTCCAAAAAAAAAAAGAGTTTGAAAACCAATTCTAATATTATGTCCTTGGCTTTCAACAATGACTTATATTAGAACCTATTAGATGCAAATCAGTTCTGTATACTTTGAAAACTGTTAAGCATATTACCCATGGCATTGTTCAATACCCCAAACACAAATACCACTGTGAACAGCTTCTTCCAAATCTCAGAGTCAGGAAAAAATGCTTTTTTTCTGATGAACTGACAGGTTTTCTACCTTGAAATGAGAACTCTGTGACCGAAAGCTTATACTTAAGTTTTCTCTCCAATTGCTTTAGCAATTGATGGTAGTGAGATTTTCTTGATAAATGTTTTCCATGTCTCTGTATATGTTGCTTATATTTGTATTATTCTTATATTAATTAATTTTCTTGTAGAACATGATTTTTGTAATAAAACATGATTCCTTCCTTGAAAGATAGTATGCATAAGTAAAATCCAATCACAATACTAGGTGACTTTTAGATCATTATAATCTGTAGCATAGTGGGGGCAACCAAGAGCTTCAGCATCACACACACCTGTTTTCTATCCTGTTGATTTATTTATTGTGTGACCCAATGCAAGCTACTTAATTTGTCCCAAACCCAATCTCCCACCAGTAAACTGAAAGGATAATATACATTTCAGAGGGCTTCTGTGAGAAGTACACAGCAGTATGTAGAGAGTCTTCCTAGCAGGTACATTACTGTCCCTCTTACCCAAAGAAAAATTCACCTCAAAGAATTCTTAGTTCAGTAAAATACAGTATTAACCCACTGATGTTTCTGATATGTCTTAGAATTTTTAGTCAATAAAAATATGTTCAAGAGGGATAGTTAATTACAATCACCAGACACTGACTAAACACACTAACCAGACTATACTTAAACTCATTAACCAAAATATACTTTAAAAGCTATTAATCATTACAATTTAAACTTTCTCCTTTATAAATCAGTTTTTAATGCCATTCTATTTACATGGTTGATGGTATCCATTTTCCTGCTAATTTCCCTACAATATTAAGAATTCCTACGAAATTGTAAATCTCAAGAGCTTCATAAAGTAAACGACAGCCTAAATAATCAAGGAAATCTAGGACAAGTGAAAGAGTAAATCCATCCCTCCCAAGAAATTTAAACCATTAAGAAACAGATATTTCATATTAATTGTTTTTCTAAAGGTAAAATTAAGTCATGCTTAAAGCAGAAAAAACTATTTTATGTTGCTGATAGTAGTTCAGGTCATAAGAATTGTAAGAATTTATAATAAAAAGGTGGGGGGAGAAGAAAGTAGGAGTAGATTAAATCGCAGCTAGTGGCCACAGAGTATCTACTAATTATTTCAAATGGTTTGCTAATCTAGGTAGAACTTCCTTCTCACTGATACTTTTGATAAATCTAAAATAAAGTATTTGTCTTGCCAGTGGGTTTCAACCCCGGGCAAGTTCACTATGCATTCAGTGTGACCAAAGAAATGGCAGTAGAACGTTCTTGGGGTGAAAGGGTTATACCCAACTTTATTCCCATGGTGGCAGGTCAATCATTAAAATCCCATCCACTCAGAGCGAGTCTGCATGCAGCACGCCGGTCTCTGCCTCTGGGCCCCTCCGCCCGCACAGCCATCCTCTGGGCCTCTGTTGGCACTGCCACCACTCCAGTCTCTGCTCTGCTCTCCTGCAGCCTTGCTGCCGTGCCACTGTGTCACACAGAGCACTGGGCAGGGCTCTTTTTATAGAGTCAATAGCAACGTATTGCCCAAATGTGTGTAGTGACCTAGCCAACCTGTGAGAATCCTGGCTACAGGAACTTTCATTTTATCCACAGTATTCTACTGCTTTATTTCTTGGTATTAACTTCTTTGAGTTGGCAGATAATACAATCTTTTAGTTGGTGAACTCTCAATTCAGAGGATACCCTATATTAGTTATGAATTTATGAATGTTGTTAAGTAACCTTTTTGTTTCTTTAAAGGCACTTGTCTTGGCAATGGGTTTCAGTCCCAGGCAAGTTTGCTATGGATTCAATGTGACCAAAGAAATTGACAGCAAACGTTCTTGGGGTGAAAGGGTTATACCCAACTTTATTTCCAGGTGGCAGGTCAGTCACTAAAATCCCGTTCACTCAGAGCGAGTCTGCATGCAACAAGTCGGTCTCTGGCTCTGGGCCTCTCTGCCTGCACAGCCGTCCCACACAGCTGTCCCACACAGCCGTCCTCTGGGCCTCTGTCCTTGGTGCTGCCACCGCTCCAGCTTCTGCTCTGCTCTCCTGCAGCCTTGCAACTGTGCCACCATGTGGCGTCCAGTGCACTGGGCGGAGCTCTTTACATAGAGTCAACAGCATGTACTGCCCACAGGTGTGCAGTGAGCTAGTCAATCAGGGCCAAGTGAGAATCCTGGCCACAAGAACTTGCATTTTATCCATAATTAAACATAAATTAATAAAGCATAACATAGTTCACTGATACTCCATACTGAGCATTAGACAAAGCTTTCCTCATATTGATGGATTGGGTAAATGGAAAGAAAGAAAGAAAAACTCTACCACCAGTTTTCTTCAAATTAACTTGTTTTGGTTAGCAAATTATACTATCTCAGTCAGTAGGAAATTTTCAGTTCAGAAGAGAATTTTTAGAGTAATTTCTATTCTGATCAAATATCAGAAATGCACAAACAAGGAAAAACTCAATTCCAGCTCAGTGTGATGTGCTAACATAGTCTAAGAATTGGCACACAATTTTGGGGAAACTGAGGAGGGGTCTTGCTGTAGAGGCCTAGGCATAAGGACCCAGTTATATGGGTGAAGGAAGGAGCTGAGTGTTTCCTCCTGAGCCCCCAGAATCCAAAAGCTTGGACAGCACATCCCCTGACAGGAGCCTTGGACTGGAGAGACAGGAGGGAAATGGCAAATAGGTGGCCCAGAAGCAAAGCTCTGAGAGCTGTGTACTCAGCTCAAGGAGTTTAGAATTTATCCTGAGGGCACTGGAGAGCTATTGAAGGGTTTACCCAGGGAGTAAACAAGGGTTGCTTCAGCAATTGAACTGAAGTCAAGTGCTTTTCTTCTGGTATTTCTATTTAAATAAATACTGGCAACACTGACTAATGTAGAAAATTAGAACATGCTAAATGTTAGAGTGCCAACCCACATTATATTTTTTTTAGCACATGTAACACTTAACACTAACGTAATACTTAATTATGTACCAGAAGTTTTACAAAACACATTATTGATGTGAACTTCATTTTTATAAGTCTAAACTATCTTAATATTCCCATTTTCCAGACAAGAAAAGCACACAGGAGGTCTGCCAGCCTGTCCATGGTCACGCAGCTCTAAAGGGTCCAGCCAGGCCAGAGCCAGTGCCCTAACCACTCTGTCCTGCCGCCTCCTGAAGTACAGCACTGGTTCTCATGTCATCACCTTGGCTTGAAACCAGTTCTGAGTTTTGACTACGTCTTGTGTTTCAGTTCCTTTGTTTATAGCAGCGATTTGTCAAATTTATCCTACAAGCTTTTTATAAGATGTTCGTGGAATAATACAGGTTAGCACATTTGGTGAACTATAGACCGCTTTAATACTATAAACTACATAAAACTGATTATAAAATATCTCATATAAACTTGTATATAAAAAGAAAAAGACACTCAAAAGGGGTTGGAGTTGCATAGGAGACAAAGGTGAATATGTTTTCCACTGAAACTTTCAGTCCCCTCACTTGTTAACAATTAGTATAGCCTAAAAAATATATAGTTACACAAGTTCAGGTGAATCTATATTTTCAAAACTGCCTTCTATTCCTAATAAAGCAGAGCAAGGAGAAGTGAACAGCAATAGAGAGCACTTTGAGGGAAGAGTTTTTTTTTAAGAGTATTCATTTTTTTCCCCGTTTCATTGAGAGATAATTGACAAATGTCACTGTACAAGCATACTAGCTTTACTGTGTTTTATTTTTTGTGCTTCACAAATACTGGTTTTTGTTGTTTTTAAAAATTGAATGTTTGTGGCAACTCTGTATCAAGAAAGTCTATTGGCACAATTTTTCCAACAGTATTTGCTTAGTTTGTGTCTTTGTGTCACAATAATTCTCTCAATATTTGAAACTTTTTCATTACTTTTATATTTGTTATGGTAACCTGTGATGAGGGATCTTTGCTGTTAGTATTGAAATTGTTTGAGGCACCACAAACCATGCCTATATAAAATGGCAAACTTAACTGATCAATGTTGTGTTTGTTTTGACTGTTCCACTGACTGGCCACTCCCCCTTCTTTCTCCCTCTCCTTGGGCCTCCCTACTCTGTGAAACACAACAATGTTGAAATTAGGCCAGTTAATAACCCTGAAGTGGCCTCTAGGTGTTCAAGTGAAGTTACATATATCTCACTTTAAATCAAAAGTAGAAGTCATTAAGCTTAGCGGGGAAGGCATGTGGAAAGCAAAGACAGGCCAAAAGCTAGACCTGTTGTGCCAAACAGCAAAACTGTTAATGCAAAGGAAAAGTTCTTGAAGTAAATTAGAAGAGCTATTCCAGAGAACACATTAGAAAACAAAAGAGCCTTTTTGCTGGTAGGAAGAAAGTTTGAGTGGTCTGGAAAGAAGATCAAACCATCTACAATATTCCCTTAAACCAAAACCCAATCTGAGCAAGTCCCTAACTCTGTTCAGTTTTGTAAAGGCTGAGAGAGGTATGGAAGCTGCAGAAGAAAGTTTGAAGCTGGCAAAAGGGAGTTCATGAAGTTTAAGGAGAGAAGCCACCTCCATAATATCAAAGTATAAGGTTAAAGAGAAAGTGCTGATATAGAAGCTACAGCAAGTTATCAAGAATATCTAGCTGAGATAATGAATGAAGGTGGCTACGCCAAACATTAGATGTCAATGTGGAGAAAATAGCCTTCTATTGGCTAGCCCCATAGGCTATAGCTGCCTTATATAGTGATTTCTCTGATGGATATAGGCAATGCAAATTGAAAGCCTTCTAGAAAGGATTCACCATTCTAAAGGCCAAAGAACATTCATGTTTCATGGGAAGAATTAAACTAAAAATATTAACATTCACAGAAGTTTGGAGGAAGTTGATTCCAACCCTCATGGATGACTTTGAAGGGTTCAAGACTTCAGTAGAGCAAGTAACTGCAGATGTGGTGGAAGTAAGCAAGATAACTAGAATTGGAGGTGGAGTCTGAAGATGTGACTGAATTACTGCATCTAACAATACAGCTTAAATAGATGAGGACTTGCTTCTTATGGACGAATAAGGAAACTGGTTTCTTGAGATGGAATCTATTCCTAGTGAAGATCTGTAAAGATTGTTTAATGACAACAAAGGATTTAGAATATTACATAAACTTAGTTGATAAAGTAGCAGAAGGGTTTGAGAGGATTGACTCCAATTCTGAAATAAGTCCTACTGTGGATAAAATGCTATCAAACAGCATCACATGTTACAGAGAAGCAATTTGTGAAGGGAAGAGTCAGTCAGTGTGGCAAACTACATTGTTGTCTTATTTTAAGAAATTGCCAGTCACCTCATCCTTCATCAACCACCACCCTGATCAGTCAGTAATACACAGAGGCAACATAGAGGCAAAGCCCTCCACCAGCAAAAATTTATGACTCACTGAAAGCTCAGGTGATCATTAGCATTTTTTAGGAATAAAGTATATTTAACTAAGACATGCATATTTTTAGACATAATGCTTAATAAACCAGTGCAAACACAACCTTTATATGCACTAGAAAATTTTAAAAAATGCAACTGATTTACTTTGTTGCAATATTTACTTTATTATGGTAGTCTGGAGCCAAACCTGCAATGTCTCTGATATAAGCTTGTATTATTAGGTAAAGACTTACTATTGCCATTTTGTTATTTGTGTTCCAGATATTTTGTAGATCCATCATTTCTTATTTCTCTTCCTGCTCTCCTTTTTGTGTGTTCTAATGTCTTTTGGTACTAGTTTGCTTTGACTTTTTATCTTGTTCTTTTGGGTAATTACCACAGGATTTTCACTTGTGGTTACCAAGAAGTTTACAGAAAATATCTTAAAACTTATAGTACTCTATTTTAAACTAATAACAACTTAACTCAATAGATTTCATAAACTTTACATTTCCTCCCCCTCACATAGGTTATTACTGTTACAATTTACGTTTTCTATCTTGTGTATCTAATATCATAACTGTAGTCCTGGTCATTTTTACTACTTTTTTTTAACGTTTAAAGTAGAGATGTTAAGTATATTATGCACCACCATTACCATATTGAAAAAGCTAATATGACTATATATGTACCATTACCAGTGATATTTACACCTCCTTTTTATGTATTTATGTTGATTACCAGCATTGTTTTCCTTCTACTCAGAGAACTCCCTGTAGCATTTCTTATAAGGCTGGTCTGGTTGTAATAAATGCCCTCAGCTTTTGTTTGGAAAATTCTTTATCCCTTTTTTGTTTCTGAAGGTCAGATTTGCTAGGTATAGAATTCTTGGTTGATAGTTATTTTCTTTCAATACTTTGTATGTCATCCCATTCTCTCCTGGCTTGAAAAGTTTCTGTTGAGAAAACTGCATATAGTATGTGGGAATTCCCTTGCATGTAACTTCTTGCTGTTCTTAAATTTATCTTTGTCTTTTGACAACTTAATTATAATGTGTTTCAGTGTACCCCTATTAGGTTCAACCTATTTGGGAACTTTTGGGCTTCATGGATCTGGATGTCATTTTTCTTCCCAGCTTTAGGAATTTTTCATCCACATTAGTTCTTTAAATATACTTTCTGTTCCTTCTGGAATTCCCATAATGTGAATATTATTTCTTTTCATTGTATCCTATTATTTCTGCAGCTTTCTTCACTCTTTTTCATTTTGCTCCTCTCACCAGGTAATCTCCAATGTGCTAACCTCCAGGTCCATGATTCTTTCTCCTGCATGGTCAAGAAACTGCATGCTTATGAAATTCTCTATTGAATTCCTTGGTTCAATTATTGTATTTTTCAACTCTGATTTGGGTGTTTTTTTTTTTCCTGATGGTTGCTATTTCCTTGTCAAATGTCTTGTTTTGTTCATGCAGTTTTCCTAATTTGTTTAGTTGTCTGTGTTTTCTTGTAGTCCACTAAATTTCCTTAAGATGATAATTCTGAATTCTTTGTTTGAAGTTCACAGATCTCCATTTCTTTAGGGCCAGTTATTGGAGCTTTGTTTTCCTTTACATTCCTTTGGTGGTGTCATGTACATCTGCTTCTGTGGTCCTGGATTCCTTATGTTGGCATCTGTGTAATTGGGCTCCTCTTTCAGACTTTACAGGTTTGCTTCGGCAGGGAATATTCTTCACTTGTCATCTCAGTCTGGATTTCTGTGTATGCCTGCTGATAATATCCTTGGGCAGGTTGGGCCTACTATTATGGTCTACTTTCAGGTGAGGCAAGTGTTCAAGCTCTGAGGACAGGGGTGGGAGTGTGTGTCACTGGCTGAGAACAGTTGGGTAGGACTACTACAGACTTGGTTCTCTACCCAAGTGAGGTTGTTTGATGAGTTCCATGGTTGCCTGGATTCTCTGGTCATATTTACTAAATGGTCAGGACTGGATATTATAAATTAGCTTCCCTGACCTGTCACGGCAGCAGGATAAGACCTAGGACCTAGCTTATTGTTTGCTGACCTGAATTGGATCTGCACTCAATTTCCTGGTCAGGTGAGGCCACTGGTTTTGCTCTGCAAATGGGGGAAGCCACAGGCTGTGCTCTCTGCTCAAGCATCTCTGCATACAGGGCTGTTAAATGGGCTATGCAGCTTTCTGTGTGCTGTGGTTAGGTTCACTTGTCAGACTGGCTGAAGGCTATATTCAGCAATGAGCAGGGCTACAAATTAGAATCTTGCCCAAGTGCAGTAGGAGAAACAGCTTTAAAGCTGGTAAAGCTCTTTGTTGTATTAACTCAAGCAAACCCACACCCCAAGTTCCTTGACCTACAGAGCCACAGGGTTTGCTCTGAAAACTGTCAGCTCTGCTTCCCCCCATCTCAGCTTGAGTGCTCCTGGGCCATACAGCCTCCAGGAGATGTCTCCAGCCTTTCTGGTTGGATGGGGCTGATAGACACTCTACAGAGGGAGGTGGGGGTTATGTCTCAGGTCCCTTGCCTGGGCAGGAGGGAGGGGACTGTTCCAGGCTACTCTCAATTTGATAAGCATGCTCTCCAATTGGAAGGGGCCAGGAGATACCCTCAGCCTTGGCTATGATTTAATTCCCCATGCCTAGCATGGGAACACTCCATGCCCAGCTCTGGCTTTGCTCTGGGGTGAGCAGCTGTGCCCACCTATCTTTCAGCTCAAGCACTGTTAGGCCACACATCTTCCAGGAGTTGTTACCAGATGGTAAATTTCTGGCCAAATCGGGCCAGAAGACACTCTTCATAGAGGTGGGGTAGAGGTAGGGGTGACTGTAATTCAGCTCCTTATCTGGGTATAGCCAAACTAGGCTCTTGGGCCAGCAAAACTCCTTCTTTGAGGATCAGAACCAGGCAGATATGCACACTGCTGAATTCCCTGGTCAGAGTGTGTTCCTGACTTGGTTCTGCAAATGAGCAAAGCCAGTGCTTAGGATTATTACTTGAACATTACAGGTATAAACTCTGTCTGCCAAGAACTGTATGCCGGTTATTTCAACCTCATCCCTGTTCTCTGTCCTAGTCAGATTCCAGTGGCTGGACCCCCAAAATCCCTGTGGTCTGAAATCAAAATAGGGGTTCCTGAAAAACGACCCACAATGCCAGAGCAGTGCGTAGTTGTCTCCCTGGGTTCTCTGTTCCCACTGGAGGAAGCAGAGGCTCAAGGGAGACTTCTTCACATGCCCTGGCCTGGGGGCGGGGCAAAGCTGCCCGTGTGGAGCCACTTCTCTCACCTTTCTAATGCAGTCTGTCTTGGTCTCCAGGGTGCACAGGGTGCTTCAGCCTCACCCCCATGTTCTAGAATTCTCTCAGTAGTTCCTTGTTCTTGAATAGATGTTAGGTGTTCTCATAAGGGGGAGTGAAGTCAGGAGCAACATATGTCACCATCTTGGGGATATCACTTCTCTGGGAGAGTATCTTAATGGGATTGGTAGAATACAAAGCTAGGTCTAAAGTGTAGCCTTGGCTAGGGATTGAGAACTGGATTGCTTATATACCAAGGTAACAGAAAACAGCTTAAAAGGGAAAGAATACATGCCCTGAAATAGAAAGGAGGTAATGTGTGGGAAGAGAGCTTGCCCTGTCTAGTAGGGTTCTGGGAAATGAAGAGGGGAGTTGTCAGCATGGGATAAATGAGTATGTGAGAGCCTGAGGACAAGCAGCTGATCAAGTATATAGTAAGAGGGAAAAAAAATTAGAGCTACAAGTGATCATAAAAGCAAATATCCCCTGGACTCCACATGAAGTTTTGTATGGACTTTTAATGTACTTCTCACTGTCTGTGGAATGATCCATTATTTGGACAGTGACTGTGAATATCTGGAGGACTTCAGTCAACAGTCTCTTCTACTACAGAAGGGTTGGCAAGAGCAGTGCCAGAGTCAGATCACCTATATTTAAATGCAGATTTCCACCACATTCAGATTTGTAATTGGAGGCAAGTTATCTAACCACTGTTTGCCTCACATTCCTCATGTGTAAAATACTAATACTAATACTCATATTTATTTCCTGTTTGAGGAAATTAAATCAACATATATGTAAACTACTTACAATAGTGTCTGGCACACTGTATGCCAATAATGAATAGTAGCTATAATTATTATGTACAGGTTCATGTGCTAGTTAGCACACAAATAAACAAATACATTTCATAAGCAGAGCTAAATACAGTATATTCTAACTTCCTTATACCTGTTTCATGTTCATGTAAAAAAGATAAACCCTCACAGAATTATATTAAAAGATTTCTGAAAATATAAAAACCCAGTGATATTTCCAAGTAATATTTCAAATTCTAAAATAATTGACTAGACCAGAACATTGTATCTTTCAGACTAAAACAATGGTGTCAGATTATAGGGTCATATCTGTTTCAGGAAACTTCTAAGGATTTAATTCTTTCAACTATCCACTTTCAGCAGCATCTTATAGATCATTTTAATGACTACATAAACACAAAGGGTAAAACTGATAATACACTGTGCTAGGATTAAATACCTAAACTATTTGAAGATATCCCTAGGCATGTTTTGTGGCAAATAAGCAACATCTAACCTTGACCTGGGGAATAATGAGGTAAAATGCAACATTTACAACTTGTGATCCTTATACTGATGGCTTTCCCTTTATTTTTTAATCAAATCCCAGCTGTCAATACTAAATCATGAGGAAACCAGCAGAAAATTAGGTAAACATTATGTTGTTGATTTTTACCTTAGATAGCTCTATGGAAAGTTTTTATATGCAACTCTTTTTGTTAAATTGTTGTCCTGTTCCCATATGCTCTTCATTCATCCCATGCAAGGAAGATGATAATTCTGATTTCAAAAACTTATCTCAAATAGCCTATATTTAGTAGTAGTGAAAATATAGAAACTAACATTTGCCAGACTAACACCTGAAATTTTACTGGACCTAGAAATTTTACTGGACCTAGAAATTTTACTGGACAATATACATACATTATTATTTTATTTTCACAACAACCCCATGAGTGTGCATTAACACTTCATTGCAACTATGTGTAATCTGAAGCGGGTGGTTCAAGAATGATTAGTGGCATGACCACCAATGTGTGGCAGCGTTCATTTCATGCTCTTTACATCTCCCCATTCTGCACTACCCACCTAGTGAGAGGCGCAATTATTGTGAAGTTAATAACCTACAAGGCCCTCAATCACATGGGCCACTTCCACACCACTGAGGCACTAGCAAAGTATTCACTAAATCCATGTTTTTGTGACATTTGCATAAGATATTTTTGTTGTCCTTTTCTTAAGGAAGTTTCCTCAAATAAGGTAAGCTTAAATCCACAGAACCGCCTCACCCAGTGCTGTCATACACCCTGATCATCATTCAGCAAGTGGTGCATCTACATCCATGGGCTGTGCTGGGCTGTCAGTGGCTTCAGCCCCACCACTTACATTTGCGTGATGCTTACCAATTTAAAAGTGGTTTCATTTTGTTTGCTCTCCACAATTATGTAAAGCAGGTAGTGCCAAATTAAAAAAAATATATGAACTGAATTTAATAAAAAACAACTAAATGACTGTTCACAGAACTTAGACCCACGGACTTAATTGATGGAGATGAGCCAAAACAAAACAAAGCTAGTTTGTTTTTGAATTTCAAAGTTGGAGTTTTTGTTTGTCTGTTTATTTTTCTGTAGTTGCATAGCACTTAATCCTTTCTCTACTTTGTTTCACAGGCTTAACTTAAAAAAAAAACAGTGACTCCACATCTGCAAGATTAAATGATTCTGTCATTGGCCACCACCCCCTCCCACTTCCAGAAAATCAAATATGATAGTTTGAATGTACACATGCTTAAAATTCCTCAGACACAGCAGTTTCCAAGTTCTTTCTACATTTCTCAGAAGGCTGATTGCAACCCCTTGTAGGAGACTCACTGCACTGCCTAGAGTGAAACCTTGAGAGAGAGGAGAGTCCACTGTCACCCCCCACAGGGCAGGCGGTCTGCCTCACCTGTCCAGCCAACACACAAGATGAGGGCTCTGGGTGAAAGCTGAACTTGGCTCACAGAGAGCTTCTGCTGCTCACTGCTGGGCTGGGCTGCTGCCAGCTGGATCTGCCTGCTGAGTTTGTCTTCCACAGAAAAGACATTAACAAGCATCCTGGAACAGGAAGGTACTGACACTGCAAAGTAAATAAGTGACTGTCTTACAAGAAATGAAAAACTGACAGAGACACCTTAAACTCTTGTACTTCTGATTTATGAATTAAGTAAAAAAAAAGTATGACTTAGTTTCATACAATCTACTCTTTATCTTTACAGACTGGGTCCCATGATTTAACAGAAGACTACAGTGTCTTTTCACCCAATCTGAAATCCCAACTTCCTTGGGGGTATTGGAACATAACAGGCTGGGCTCTTATCCTCTTACTTTGTTTTGACTTTGTATGAAGGAGTGTCTGACAGGAGAGGTGGGAGGGGAAAAGTAAAAAGAAGGAAGTGAAGGAGGGAGAAATTAAGAGAAGGAAGGGGACTGGGAAGGGAGATGTGACAGATGAAAATAAGAGTGTGAAATTATTATAGGAGAAAAAGACACTACCCTTCCCCAAGTAAAAGAACAGACTGTATTTTCTCTAAATCATCCAATACTTAGCCCAAAACATGTTTCCAAGTAGGAACATTTTCTCACAAAGCATATGTAAAATATTTCAACTCTCAGGTTTTGGCTCTGATTATTATTATGAGAATCATTTACTCAACAGAGTTGTGGGCCCAGTTTAGTTAGAACTGAAGATGTGTGTGATGGGTGGAGAAGAGAGCCTGGGCAATAGTCCAGCAACTAAAACAGAATTAGAATCATCACAGGCACTTTAATCCCAATTATTTAATCTGAAGGATGTCTAATGCCACAAGTACTTGGCATAACTGAACAAAACAGTGGGGCTTACAGAGAAGTAGAAGAAAGAAAAAAATCCTAATGGATGAAATAAAAGGAACTAAAGAGATACTCATTCTTTAGGCTGGGATTTACATCTTCAGAGTCATGTAAAACAAATATCAAATTACAATTTGCCTGTGTGCATGTGTGTGTGTAGGTATGGTATTTAAAAAAATAATATAAGAAGTAAAACCCAAGCAATTTTATTAATATCAAGTTCGTAATGATGTCACCTTGACATCGTTGCCCTCTTTCTTCCAGCCTCACAATGACCTTTCCACTCACCCCCAAAACATGTGCACATACACCAAGTTACTGTGCTCTGCTCAGTAAATGCACCACAGTTAAAGCCATGTACACTGGGTGCTGGGAGACACAGAGGAAAGAATGCATGACCTAGGAGTGATTTTTGATCAAAAAGTTTTGTATGTTTTCCAATAGTTTAAGAAACTGTTTGAATGGTATTAATAAAGTAACACTTAAGCTGATCAAAGACCAAAGGCTGTGGGACCTATAAGAAATATAGGATGAAGATTAATTATGAACAGAACCACTAGGTTTTCTTTAATACGAATACATCATAAATGGTAAAAGCTCTAAAGGTAAAGCTCACAAGCATTTTTAAGAGGATTTCCCAGCAATTTTTAAATATTAGAAATGACTCATAACTTTTTTAAGTCGCTAAAGATAAAAAATCATTCAAAAAATCACTAACATTAATTGGCAGTTAATAAACATCATCATGTTAACCATAGTTTTCAAAACCTGTGACTCCTAGAAAATTAGTTTTATGACTTTGTAACACCAGAGATTCTTATCAGAGTTACTAGATAGAAAATCTGAACTTTTGGAAAACGACAAAAAAGAGCAAGACCACAAATTATCACACATTTCCCCAGACACAATTCAAAATCTTAAGTATTTTATAGCGCTTTTTCTTTTTTTAAATTTATTTTCTGCTTTACACTAACAGATTACATCAGGTCATATTAAAGATGGTAATGAAAGAAGCTAAAAGAAAAATTTTAAATATCTATATCTCATAAAAATCATTAATTAAAATCACACTTTAAATCATTCAGTTAAGTGTTTGTAATTGTTATTGTAACATGAATTTCAAATTAGAGCCACCTTGATTTTATGTATTAGGAATACATGGAATGAATAAATCCATTCATTTAAGGATTATATATAAAATCTGTAGTGTCAGAAACCTATGGTGGAAGAAAGATGTAAATTCCAATAAAGTTTTAATACTCAAGAATACCTTTACCATTACTTGTAAGTTGATTTGTAAAGAGCTATTTCATAGCACAATTTATGGCATTGTTTCTACTGCTGTTTCTGTGGCAAGTTCTTGATTATGATGCTTTGCATATGTTAACAAATGTATTCTCAAAAATAAGCTATTGTCCAAAATCTGAATTTAAAATTCTTAAACACATTCTTTTTTAAAAATAAAATTTTATTTTAAACAAAATACTTTAAAATCTATTTCATTACCTCTCAATAAACAAATGTCTGGGAAGTCAGAAACTAAAAAAGGAAAAGTAAATATGTAAAAAAAGGACACTCCCCTAAGTACTCATGCTAATTGTTTTGGAAGTTCAAAACCAAATACTTAAAATGGATCATTTATATTTTGATTTAAACATTTTCAGTGGAACCAATAATCCAGGCAAGATTTTCATGTAAATAACTGTTAATCTCCCAGTTTTCTAATTTCTATGTAGTGCTTTAAAAATTGTTGACTAGATCAGAGATTCTCCTATTACTTAACTATTTTATATTAAATGCATCTCACCAAAAAAAACAAAATTTGTTTATTACTTTAAGGATATTTACTATTAAGCTTTTTGTAAAGAATATGAATTATGTTAATATTTGTTTACAGAGCCTGCAGAACTCATTTTATTTTTTCACTATCTTTGTATACATCCATAGAAACAGAGTGTACCACTTAGTCTGGAATAGAGCATATGATAAATTTTTTGATGTGAGTTAAAAATACCATTAGGTGCATTTATATATAATGTAGACTAGAAAATTCCTTTGGAGAAATCACTACCTAACCAAATGATTATATAATTTTTAATAAAGTAACTAAATATGTATTTACGCAGTAGAGCAGTTCAGGAAGAGCTATTCTAGGTCTATAGATACACACTCACCAGAGACATTAGAATATCAAAATCGTTCTGAGTCTGTAATATAAGTTGTCACCTTATATATATATATATATAAAAGCTCTTATATTGCTTTTATAGTCAAAATTCACTCTTTCCAAAAAGAAAAAAAGGGACAAGTACTGCAATAGATTTTTAGTGATTTATAAGCAAGGATGGACATTCAAATTTTAGTAAATTTTGATGCTTTATGAAAACAACTGTAAAACAATAGATTGTTAAAAATGTCATAACTATCTTTGAATAATTAGGTATCTCTCTAACTTATATTCAAACACCCCATTAGTAAAATGGAATATATCTGCTAATTTAAATTGAAAAAATGAAGTACAAAGTTAGCAATACTTTTATAGTAATTATTTCATCAAGATATTAACAGCAAGATATAAACATCAAGATATTTTTCTTTTTAACAAAGAACGGTAAGTTTGATTCACAAGAGGAAAAATAGCTATAGTTAGTTAATATAATCATGAACTCTATTTTTACAGTCAAGGTAGAAAGGTTTTTTCTCAATGCAAGAGAAATTAGTCATTCAAGCAAATACATTAAAAATCACTCCAAACAAGGAGATTTAAGTAGTTAAGTCAATCAACAAAATATGACAATAACTAAGCCACAGCCATTTGTCAACAGTAGTGATAATGAACTGTTACCCTGACACCCAAGATCTTCCTGTACTTCAAAAAAAAAGCTTAAAATTTCAAGACTCAACCCTGTGCCCTGCTTTCAAGGTTCATGGTTTATAAAGCAAAAGCCAAAATTCTTCATAGTCTCTTGTATTTCCAGCAATGTATGATTCAAATAGGGGTAATGATTCCCTTTTTTTTTTTTTCCAGTAGTGTCCTGTTGAGGGAATGGTTTCACTGTCCCTGTCCTGTGGGGTCCTGGTCTTTCTCTAAAAGGAAATTAATTACAACAGGATGACAAGGCCACAAAACAAAGCCGTTTAGTTTTACAAATCTATTATGTCCTCCAATCTGTTTTATGGTACTGGTCCTATTATAAACCAAGAAAACCCCTAAAACAAACTTTTCCCCTTTTCTTTCTTTCCACTGACATTACCTACAATTTTATGACTTTTTCAAATAGTTTAGCCCCCAATTTTTTCCCCTTATGGAGCTGTGTGTTTTCTCTCCAGAGTCCCTCCTCCCATATTCTCAAACATACAAAACATTCAGAGACAAGAAACCGGACTTTTCAAATACAAACTGCTGAGAACTGTCAGAAGCACTTTACTGGGACATTACTGACTGTAGCTTCAATGAATTAAGCTTGATTCACTGCGGTGAATCATTTTCAATGCAGAGCTGTTCAGCAGTAATTGGCCAAGAATCCCTGCTGCGAAAAGCACTTGTCAAATAATGCTTGTTTACAAATATATCTCCAGACAGCAAAAAGTGGCAGTTACTGAATAAGTTCAGGGCCACCTCCAATATTCATAACAGTGGACATACTCCCTTTACTTATTAAATCTGTTAAAATGTTCACTTGTTGGTACACCTGCTTATATTTGTCCTGCTTGATCTATCTTAGATAAGTTTCTTGCTAAAAGTGCCACATTTTATAATAAAAAAGTCAGATGTATATACTATAGTTCAGAGGTTTCTTCCACATGTAATTTATGCCTAGTATATGTAATAAGACAACTAAAGATATATTTATCTTACTTAAGAATTCAGGCTAAAGAGTAAATTTTCCTGCTGCTGCCTTTTATCCAACATATTCTGACATTCATTTCATATCAATGCAGGATTCTAGATATATGTTTGGCTTTTTCTGTTCAATTTTGCTTATTTAGGTCTACCAACAATAAATTTTGAAAATGACTGGAATGTCAGTTATGAATGTAAACTCACATTTATTTCTATCTACCCTGAAGTTATTTCTCATATAATGGGAGAATTCACATTATATATGTATCTAACACATATATACACTACAGCCTGTAAAATCACTAAGCACCTACATGTTGCAGAAAGCAAAGTATATGGAAACAAGTTCTTAAAGGATTCAGTGCATAGCTCAAATCTTTCTGTCCCTAATCTTCCAAAGCCCCTCCAGAAATAAGTAATCACAAACAACATTAAAAACTCAAATATAAATCTTTAAACAAACAAACTCTGCTGTTATAATTATCTTCATATATTCTTATTGTTCAACTTATAGTAACACATCATGGAGATAGAAAAAGAAGAGAAGGACATAAGTTTTACAGAGCAGAAATGAAGGTCTGGGATGAGACACCAATAGTAAGATGGAAAACTGTGTTGGGCAGAGGTGGGATGAATGAGATGAAGTCATACATATATTTCTAATTATGTATAATGGTGACATGTTACAAAATGTGTCCCCAAGCAGCAGACACATTTTTATTTTTAGTCTCTTCAGAGTACCACTCAGTTTTGGCTAGACCCCTACAAGTTTTGTCTCATGGTAAATGCTGTGTGTTCGACTAGCTGGGTAAGGACAATAGAGCCTGTGCAGGTTAACTTTGTAATATCAGCCTGTCTACCTTCCATACGATTCGAACTCCGCTTCCAACTCCTTAGGAGACAGGTACTATTTCCTTGTTTCTTTCCATTTCCTTCAGCCTCTTCCTCCCTGCAAGGTCTAGACTCTTGCTCCCATTCAGCGTCACCCTCCCTGAGACTTCATTTCTTCCCATTCTCTAACCAAGCGTTACTTCCCTTTCATCTCTACATAACCCCTTCCCCCATTATACCTGGGGGGCAAAAACAAAAACAACCTGAACCATAATGGGGACACGAAAGGATGAATGGCATTACTGTTATTCTTCTTCTTCTTCTTTAAATACAAACCAGGATGCCTCTTCTGGTGAAATAAGGCAGTTAATAAAAGGACTCCTAACCCTGTCATAATCCTCCGGACTTCTGATATAATGAAGGTAACATGAGATGTCAATAAAAGGACTACGACTTCAGAAAACACTTTTTCAACTTTATCGGGAAGGGAAAAAATTCAGAGCGCGCGGGTTAAGCATGGGAGATTGCAGATGGATGGATGATTGATAAGACGAGTTACATGTCATCCTCAAATCAGATTTTAAAAAATAAATTCAGGCGTTAAAGAGAAGTTCCGGGGTGGGATGGGTCGTCTGGATCTGCCCTGCTTTCACACGGTTCCTACCGAGCTGGCAGCGCTCCGAAGCCAGCCCAGCGCCTTCTACCTCCATTCAACCCAGGCAAGTCACGAGGACACACACGACTCAGCCGCTGCGGCTTCATCTTTCCCGTCCAGCGTCCCCTGCCCCAGGAGTGGAAGGAATATTTTAAGGTTCTGAGCCTCACTCGTGCCATCCGGAGCCCCAAACTGAAACCCCAGCCTTGCAGCCGAAGGCGTAGGATTTTCCAGGTTTTCGTGGTGGGGCTGCCCTCCTCTTGCAGCTCCGACCTGGACCTGAGACGCGGCACCCGCCCTAGAGCGATGCGCCGCGCAGCGCGGGTGTGTGAGGAGCGAGCGCGGCCGGACGGACCGGAGGCCGAGGCTGACCCAGCGGGGCCGGGCTGGCTGCGGAGCCCCCCTCCGGGAAGGCGGGTGGCGCGCAGGTGCTGCTCGCGTGGCGGCCCTGCTCTCCCGGTGGCGGGCGGGGACAGTCTTCTGGGGCCGGGGCGCAGGATTGGGGGTTGGGAGGGGGACTGCTGGGGACTCCCAGATCCGGTGGGGGGGCTCGCGCGGGGCTTTTCCCTACCGAGGCACAGACAAGCCCGCGTGTGTTCCAGCAGCAACTTCCTGGCAGCGACACTCCCCCCACAACCTCCCCACGCCGCCTCCCGCGGCATCCCACCTTCCCGCCCCCTCCCACCTTCGCCTCAGTGTGATTATGAGCTCCCCAAAGGGAAGGGCACTCCACAGTGTGGGGTGCCTTCTGTACTTCGCCATCCCCCTCCCTGAGAAATGACAGCTCTTGCCACCCACCCCAGAATAGCAGCTGGTGATGCTCTAAATAACAGCTCCCAGAAGGCACTTTTCCCCAAAATAAAAGCATCCAGCTACCCCCGCAACGTTTCCCATCAGCAGCCTCAAATAACGGTTTCTAAAATCCCCACCGCTCTTGACTTCCTTGTCGCTGCGCTTCAAACAGTTCCCACTCCTTCAAGCCCGACACGTCACTTCTCCACGCGCCTTAAGTGAGACCCAGCCGCACCCAGCCTCCCGGCGCGGGTCTCAGACCCCTCGCTCTCGCGGGCTTCCCACACCCCAGGCAGCCCCCAGCCCGCCTCAGTCCACGAGCAGGTTCCCCGCCCCGCACTCCGCAGCTCATATCAAACAATGCAACCAGGGACAGCCACAGCCGAGAGCGAGCGAAAAGGCTAGCGAAAGCGCACCACCAACGTCCGTCCGAGACGGAGTGAGCTTGGTCCGCTGCAGCAGTGCCCAGCGCGCCCGGCGCCGCACTCGCAGGCCCCGCCTCGCCCCCCGCCCCGGGTCGCCGGGCCCCACGCCCACCGCTCACCTTCGTTGCTGGGGCTGGCCAGCAGGGTCCGGAGCGCGGCGCACAGGAGCAGGCACGTCCAGAGGGGCGCCCTACGAGGTGCGGAGTAGCAGCCGGCCAGAGACGCAGGGGCACTGGGGGACTCGCCGCCACCGCCCGGGGGCCGCCGGCGTCCCGCACCCGGGGGCCGCGAGCCCCGCATCTTCTTCTGCCGCCTCCGCCGCCGCTGTCCCGCGCGGCTCGGTCCGCGGCTCCGGCCTCGCGCGGGGGGCAAGGGAAGCTCGCGGCCCCTCAGGTCCCCGTGGGGTCCTTCGCCTTCGGGCGCGCGGCTGCTCCAGATGCGGGGACCACGGTTCCTCTCAGAAGGCTGAAGTTTGTTTCCGGCTCCTGCGTTCTTTCCCGTGGGGTTAAATGAAATATTAGTTATGGTGGTAGTGCAGGTCTGGACTGGACTCAGGTTGTCGAGAAGGTCCTGCGTCCTTTGCTTAAGACTTCCAAGGACTGCGGTCTTTTAAATGTCAGTGGTGTCGGAAGGGAAGGGCCCCTTTTCAGTCTTCAGGGTTGAAATGGACGAGGGTGAGAAGACAAGTCATTGTAAGTCAAGAAGAAAGCCTCAAAAAAAGGGAGAAAAAAGCAGGATGCCTAAGGATAAAAGAAGAGGAGTTGTGAAATACAGCGTAGGGGAAACACTAGAGAGGCAAGCGAAGGAGATCCCGAGAGTTCAAAGAGGCCGGCAGAAGGAAATAGCTGCGGCTGAGCGCCGACGAGCGGAGGTCCTGGCGGCCGCGGCCGGGAGCCGCTGCGGTTCCCGCGGCTCGCGGAGGAGGCGGCGCGCGCGGCGGCGAAGGCGCGGTGGAGACTGCACGGCCACGGCGCGCTCCTGCTGTGTCTGGAGCTCCGTCGCCTCCTCCGCCTCCGCGCTCCGCGCCTCCCACCCCGCCCTCCTCCTCCCCGCGGCTCCCCCGCCCTCCGCCGCTCGCCCTCGCCGGTGAGAATCTACTGTAAGTGCGAGTGCTTAGACCAAGTCACACAGCCACGGAGGGAAGTAATCCGGAGGCTGCCGTGGTGAGTGTTGCCTAGCGGTCTCCGGGAAGGCGCGCCTTCCTCCCCGGATAATTAGGGCGAAGAACCCTCCAGACGACTCCTGCGAGGACCGGGGCTCCTGGGAGGCGGAAGGGAGATCAGCCTGAGGCTCAGCCGGCAGCCTTCAGAGAAGCTGGTCCCTGGGCTTGGCGTACTGCCTACTGCCCATCACAGGCTGTGGCACCACCAAGCCTTGTCACATAGCCACGCATTCGCAGGCTGCGCTCGTCCACGGCTAGTTTCTTAAACACCCAGAACGCTCTCTGCTGTTCTTTCTATTCTTCCAATACTTGGGCGGCTGGAATGGGATAATTAGTCAACATATTCTTCAGAAGTAAATTATAGAATTTCTAAGTAGACAGTAGCTATGACTGAGATTTCAAGGAGTCAACGATTTTGGCTTGTTGAGATTTGTAGTGTGCCAGTTTAAGATGTGATAAATTAATCCAATGATAGAATGTTATTTAAATTATTTTAGAAATTATATGGTATGCAGATATGTGCAGCTAATTCCAGTGAAATTAGCCCGTGTTAAATAATTTCAGGGTTTTACAAAATTAATTATTTTAATTTCTTGTGTTCTACTGCATTGAGAGACTTACAAATAATTAAGAAAAACAGTTTAAGACAATTAACTTTCTGTGCTTCACCTGTATTATGTCTGCTTGCTTTAGTATTTTTCTTCAATTTCCTCATTCATTCTTTCAAAGAGATAAAGTATACTAGCTAGTATACAATTTTTCAGAGACACGTTCTTTCAAAGAGATAATGTATACTAGTATACAATTTTAATATACTAGAATTTTTTAAAAGACTGCAAATAAAGCATCTACAAAAAAGTGTGATTTAGAAAGAAGGTATCTCCTTTAATTTGGTGAATAGCAACTACTGTGAACAGTGGGTTTGCATTCACATCTAATAAAGGTGAGTTGGCTAACCAGCTTGGACATCTAGAGCCCTGTTTCACGATACATTTCTCATAATCTTTAGCTGGTGACATTTGTTTTTTTGTTTAAATATTTGCAATAAAGATGAAAGAATAAGGCAGAAGTGATGCAATTTTGTAAAGAGGTAGAAGCTTATCTTTGATTTTTGTTTTTCCTGAAATATTTTGGCACCAGAAATCTAAAAGCAGCTTCTTCTCTCTATTATAAGGTGCTCCAAATGCATGAAGCAAATTAAGAGGAATGACTGTGAATCGGTCTTTTCAGTTTGGCAAAAAGCCTCACAGTGAAACGCAAAGTTAAAGTTTATGTTTCTATTTGAAGATCATTCAAAATGTAAGCTCTTCCCCCCAAATTTATGGTTGAATTAATTAAAAATATCTAAACAGTGTATCAACTAAGTTATCTAAAGCATAGGAATACATAATAATGCTGATATGAGACATAGGCAGTTTAATGGGGCTTTGAGCTTATTGCTTTACTTCTATGGACCTCAGTATCCTCATCAGTAAAATGAGAGATTTGGAGAACATCTTCAAGTTCCCTTCTTTTCCATATTCTTTGCATTCTGTTACTTCCCTATTTATCTAGCTCCAGTTATTTGCTATTGACTATAAAATTACTAAATTTCTTTAGCCTAGCATTGGAAGCCTTCTTCAAAGGGCTTAAACAAAATTTTTTATTTTATTTTACACAAAAATTTTAAATTCAATGTTCCCTAAATTGCCTCAGACCTGTTTTTATGTCTGTCACTCCATTGTACAAAGTCCCACACCCTAAAAATATTTTACACTACTCCACCCTCCACACACACATCTCTCATCTAAAATCCTACCCAGTGTCCAAGGAGAGTCAGTCTTCAAGACTTGATCTTGTCTTTTCCCTGAAAGAAGTGATTTGGTTTTCCTTCTAAAGGTATCCATAGCTTATGATTTATGTCAGTCAACACAATGGCAGTATTTTCTGAATGAAAAACTGGCACAAATTATTTAACAACTTTAAGTATACATATTGGGATAAAGGAACAGTATTTAAACTAATTACATCAAAGAAAACCTAGGACACTTCACTGTGGTCGGTAATTATGTAACCTCCTACCCAAGATAGCTAATTCCTTGTTTTAAATGACTGAGAGTGCAGAATGCAAAATCCTTTGTATTCATCACCTTAAATAGCAGCCATCTTTCTCACGGTTGTTTAATAGTATTGGTTACATATCTTTGAAGGAATGAACAGCTGTAAAATGAAGCCCCAGTGACAGCAATGAAAGTCATGTTTTGGTCTAATGAGGATTAATCAAAGAAGGCAATGAGGGTCATTTGGCCTGGGCCTCAGTCTCAAAGGAGATCTTGTATTTGGCCATGTGTTGATTTCTTGGCACATAAATACTCTTAGCATGCTTACATTGGATCATGGCATTGCATGAAAACTAGATTTGTCCTTTTCCTTCATACTTACTGCTTTGCACAAGAAAAGCCTACATCAATAGTGGAATGCATGTCTTGTTATTTGCATTTCTCATTTGGAATAACTGCTATGGCCTCAAAAGGTGAAAGTGGTTGGTGTCTCCCTCAATCTCTGCTTGCATCTGATGTTTTTACTAAGGATTCATGAAGAAAAGATATTCAGAATCACCTTGATAAGATACCCTGAAAGGTTACTACCCCATAAAAGGTATTATAGTTAAGTTCAGTGTATTAGTAAGACTGATATATCTTCACTGCATTCAAAGTAGAACAAAAGCAATCATAATAAACATACTTGCAAGTTTTAAGATTTGCTATGTGTGAAGTACTATATGCTATTTTACATTGTTTTACTTAATGCTGACACTCCAGTCATGATGTCCCTGTAATTATTAGCCCCATGTTAATGAGGAGAAGAGTGGGCAAATGAGATTAGGGGACCTGAGTTTTCTCACAACTGGTAAGAGGTGGGAATTTTAACCCATGGTGCTGACTCTGTTTGAGAAAATTTAATGTAACACAGGTAAAGAATACATTTGATAAACAGTTCAGAAAAGAAAAGACTACACAAAAATTCTGCATTAATGGGAACAATTAACAGATAAAAATTTTCTAATTTTCTGGTTCACTTAAATCCAAAAGCAATTAGCACAATAATATAATACAGGTAAGATAAATGAACAGGACAAAACAAGAAAGGAGAGATCCTAAATAAGCATTACTTGGAGAAAAAGCATGTCATGTACATGAAAACATGCACAAAATTTGTGTACAATGGAGAGACAATGGACCAAATCAAAAAAATAACAAGAGTGCGGTGTGTGGATAAATAATATTAGCACAAGCAGATGGCAGGAAATGCATATAAACCATGGTAGAAAACAGAAGCAAGTCTTTATAAAAGTAATCTAAATAAAACTCCATAAACCAAAGAGCATTTTCCCTAAAATATTATGTTATCCTAACAATTTTTTACAAAATTGTTTTAAATGTTTTAGTAAGTTAGCTACACTCTTTGGGAGAACTTTGTGGAAAAAAAGCAAAAAACAAGTTTAACCCATAAAAGATTTTAGATATGAAATTATAAGTTAATTTTTCAGGTCCATGATTTCCTGAAGAGGACACATATATGGTGATGCCAATTATTTTTATCCCAAGGGTAGATTGACTTAAAATACAATTAAACAATTAATAGCTCTTGAGGTTCACAACCGAGATGATGCTAACATAGTCATCATTTTATATGTCATGTTTTAACATAAGACAGAAAATATTTAGTTATTTTGTTTTTAAATACTTTTTCTGAAGTCCCAGAATCCCTTTTCCCTACTAATGATCCATACTTTACCTATTAATGTTAAATTTAATTTTATTTAAATTTATTTTCAATTAACCAGGAGATTTCCAGTCATTTCCTTAAGCAAACATTATTCCCACAAATTCTCAACAATCATAACTCAGAAAACTTTCATCAAAGTCCTTCCCTATTCCTACTGGCTCAAAATAGACCTGGCTTCTGAAATGACACTTTTTCCTTATTTTTTCCATATTACTTTTATAAAGTTTTTATAAAAATGTGAAGCTATATGGGGAGGCTAAATATATATCATTAACTTTTAAAGTGATATAGGACATAAGGTAAATATGAAAATATTACTGATGGTTTGTAGTAAAACTAGGGGATTCCATTAAAGACACTATCAGGAATTTGTGGCTGGTAGTTGAAAACAGATTTAACTGTCCATGCTGACGGCCTCAAAGGAAGAATATGACTCAACAAAGGGCCGAAGCATGGACATAGTCACAAATCAAAACTGTTGTTTAGAATCCACCAATAATATTTATTGTTAAGTTGAACTTACTTACTAATTGAAAATTAATAAAAATATGAAAATAAATGTTTATTTCCTAAATATGTATTTTAAATATTAAACAAATAATTTTTCCAGAGACCAAAAAGTCTAGGGAAAAAAAATCTTACCTTTATCTTTACAAAATATATTCCCAGTATTAGTTTCCTAGAATCAGATTCCATTCCATGTTTACACAGAATGAAAAATAAAAATAAAAATGCCCCAAAAGGCAGAATGGAAATGCCCCTTCAGTATTTAAAAGAAAAGACTTTCAAGCTCTTGTTCATGGGCATGTGTGTGAAGCCTTCCTGCAGACTTAAACAAGCAGACTGTCTGAGGACAATGGCTTCTGTAGACCTCCCAAGGGGAGGTGAATCGAAGTGAACCTCTAAAATGTGATAGGGTCCTAAAATGCAAACTTTTACAACATTGTATTTTCTCTTAAAGTTTTCTTTGTAAAAATTATTTTACTACAAGTGAGCTTTTGTCAACATTTCCTTTAGAAATAATTATAGATTCACAGGATAGCAAAGAAATGTACAATGAAGTCCTATGTACTCCTCTTGAAATCCCTAATCTCCCTCAATTTTTTTACCATTTTAATTTGATTTACTGTATATTTTATTGATATATTTAATATACAATACTATATTGTTTTCAGTTATACAACATAGTTATTGGAAATTACACACATTAAAAAATGCTCACTATTATAAGCATAGCTATTACTGTCACCATACATTATTATAATATTATTAAATATATTCCCTATTCTGTACTTTTCATCTCTGTGACTTATTTATTTTATAACTGGAAGTTTATATCTCTTTATCCCCTTCACCTATTTCACCTGTTACCCCAGTGTTGACCTAATAATACATTTATAATATAAAAGTAAAAACAAGATATTAACCCTGGCACAATTTATAGTTATTCACATTTCAAGTTATACATGTACTCATGTGTGGTTGTATGTGAGTGTATGAGTGTATGTCTATGCAATTTTATTACATGTGTATGTAGCCTTGTGTAATCTCCAGGAAAATCAGAATACTCATAGTGTAACTAAAATATTCTCTCATGTTACTTCTTTATGGCCACACATAACCCTCTACTGCTTGCCCCTGGAAATCACTAATAAGTTTTCCATTTATGTTGTAATGCTGTTCTCAATGTTACATACATGGAATAATGCAGTATGTACCTTTTTGAGACTTTTTTTTTCATTCAGCATAATTTCCTTTAGGTTTATACAAATTGCTGGTATATCAAGAACTTACTCCTTTTTATTGCCCTGTAGTATTCCATGGTATAGATGTACCATAGTCCATTAACAATTCACTCATTAAAGGACATGTAGGTGATTTTCGGCTTTGGGCTATTACAAATAAAGCTTCAATGAACATTCCTGTACAAGTTCCTATGTGAAAATATGTTTCATATCTTTGGAGTAAATGCCCAAATGCAACAGTTGGGCTGTACGGTAAGTCAACTTTCATCATTAATTTTTAATGATATGTGGTTTAGTGCTACTCCCATTACACCTTTAATTTATCTTAAAAAAACAGAATGAATCAGATCCAATTGTATAATAAATCTCTTTAAAAAGAAAATACTAGGACACACGAAAGTATTCAACATGAACACAAAACAGCAAGTGGAATAGCCAATGAAATATTGAATAAATAAAAAAAATTTGAAGGGGAAATTTAAGAAAAAATATATTGATATATAAGTTATATAACATATTTCTGTATTTAAGTTTTAAGTATATTAAGAGTACATAACTACCATAATTAAATAATTGCCACACAAAGTTTGATTTCTTTAATTTACTCAAAATATACTCTTCAACCTCATTCTCTGTCCTTAAAAATTTTTGGGGGGGTCTTAACACTTATATTCTGATACCCAAATGAGTAACTCGTATCACTTCGTCCCAAACTGACATTTCAAAAGATGGGTTGAAATACATTTGGAGAGATATTTTTGAGTTCATTCAAGCTGAGCAGTACTTCTTTTCTTTTGAACATCATCACACACGTGGGGATAGAATAATGACTTGGTTTTCCAAGCACACCGTGGGAAAAATATGGTATTTATTGTGTGTAAAGGTTCTTCTTCTCAAAAAAAAGCACTCAAAAAGCAAAAATCAACCATCTTAAGTAATTTAATTTGGGTTTTACTTGAAGCCCCTTTTATTTACCTTCCCATTTTAGATTTTCTAATCTCGTGAGTTAAAATTTTTATTATGGAGTAATGTAGTACTATGAAAATCCAAGAACTCTGTGACATAGACCATATATTTTTAATAGGGTTTTGAAGCCTAAACTTGATGTTAAAATTTTTTAACTGCAAAAATCATATAAAATATTCATGTACCCTTAACCCCACATGAATAAATGTTTACAGCTCCCATATTTGCTTAAAATCATTAAAAATACTAATGAGTTTGCACATTGTCTAAGTAATAGTAGATTGAACACATGTATCCACGTTTAAACTGCCCCTGAAACTGCTAAAAGTGCTAATAAAGGGATTTAACAAATACCAAGTCATAAGGAGCAAGAGAACAGGAAAGAAAACAATGGAAAAATATTTTGGAAGATGAACTTCAAATGGATAAGTGATAAGTATTCTAAGAGTACCAAGAAAGTTGAATACTAAATCAACAGGTGGAAAAACCAATTAGCTATCTGAATTTTACTTGGAGGTCCCAAGAAGGCTCTGAAATATGTGGCATTAGGTAACTCTCATAGTGGGATAATGGAATAAAAACATGAGTTTTGGTTGAAAGTGTGTTTTAGATGGAACTGGATTTCCAGATCCTAGTCCCCAATTCTTGCATTTTAAGATTTTAGGTATATTACCCTTTTCCTTACCCAACTCAAATCTGGAGTTTTATTGTCTGAATAAAAGTTCAACAGGTCTCTCTTCTAGTTTACATCAGACAGAATGAAGATAAAAAGAGTATCCTGCATTTATATATTGGTTTTCAATTTCTGTAAAACAGCTTACCCCAACACTTCAGATGCTTGAAACAATATTGAGCACCTCATAGTTTCTGTAGATCTGGGAAATGGATGCAGCTTAGCTAGATTCTGTGGTTCATGGTCCCTTAGATATTGAAATCAAAATGTTGGGAGGAATTACGTATTTCAATGCTGAACTGGTGAAGGATCTATTTCCAATCTCGCACAATTTGTTGTTGGCAGGGCTTGGTTCCTGAGGCCAACCTCAGTTCTTTGCCTTGGGAGTCTCTTCAGCATTACACAGTGCTTCGTAAAAGTGAGAAAATCAGAAAGATGAAATATTGTTCAAACAAGACAAGAGTTATAATCTTTTACAATTTATTTTTATATCCAAAAGTATATTGTACCACCTTTGCCCATTTGATTCATATGAATCAAGTCATTAGGCTTGCCCACACTGAAGAGGAGAGGATTATACAGTATGTGAATATAGGAGGTGATGTCATAGGGGACATGTCGGGAATTTTGCCTACCATACATGGTTTTATGAATGGAACTCCAGAACTACCAACCTTCCTTGCTCACTCAGCTTTGAATCCATGAAACAGAAACAAGACATAAAAATGGAACAGTACAAATAAAGAACTTTTGAATATTAAATATGTATAATTAAAATGAAAAGCTTAATAAAGGGTTGATTATGCAGTGAAGAAATGAAGCAAGGAGTCAAAAACCTAGAATACATATGTGTGACTATAAGAAATACAGAGAACTTGTCAGGTCAAATGTTCTAAAATAATTCCAAAAGGACAGAAGATAAGGAAAATCATCAAATAATTAAAATAAAAATTATAAAATTGAAGGATACAAGGTTGCATACTGAAAGCCTTTACCCCATATCAACTCAGTAAAATGGACAAAAAAAAAAGACTCATGCAAAGGCATGCTGGTATGACATTTTAGAACAATGGTTTAAAAGAGAAATCTATTAACTTCTAGAGAGAGAAAAATGTTACAGAAAAGTACACAGTCAGCAATCAGAATCACTTTAAGTGTATAAACAACACTGAATAAGAATGCAATGAAGCAATGTTTTCAAAGTTTGAAAAAAACATTTCCAACCTTCAATTTTATATCCAATTGAATTATCAGTATGTGTGAAGATGAATCAATTTATATTCTTTAGTATTTTCCATTTGACCTTTCTTAGGAAGATAGTTGATGATATACTCTACCAAATAAAGGTATAAGTCAAGAAGTAATGAAAAATGGGTTCAGAAAATATGCCTCCAGCACTGAGATAAAAGAGAAGAGAATTCTGAGAATATAATCAAAGATGATCCCACGATGAGATCTGTATCCCAAGAACAGAGGCCAAACAGTCCAGATTGGAGTGTGCAGACAGTTATTGGAAAGATTTCTTTCGTAAGATAAAATTGATAGAGTTCCTGATGCATATGAATACAAGAAGAGTAATATAATTAGCAAATAATTTGGTTTATTTTTGTGATAGAAGTAATAAGACATGGAAAATATAGTTTTAAGGAAAGAAACTAATCATATACCTGTTGATCTGTTGATAGTATTTGCATAGTAATAATAATGCAATGGTGAATATAGGTCTAATGAAAATTTTGATAAATAGGAGTGATGGGACGATGTGGTGGAATGATTATGTAGGGGAATGATGAAAAGTAAACAAATCCTTATCTTCCTTATTTCAAAATTAATAGTAATGAATAAACCTAAAAAATTGAAATGCTGAAGTGTGCATGTTATTTAGAGATAGTGTGATATACAAAAACAATCAGTTAAAAGGGCCAAAATGGTTGATTTGGAGATAGGGATGTCAGGGGTAGAGACACTGACCCACTGTTTTATTAATAAACTTTATAAAACTCTATGATTCATTAAATTATGCTCATATATAACACATTAAAATAAAACTAATATTAAAATAATATATTTTGTGTGGTCTTAAATATTTCGCAAACATATTTAACATACAATGTGTAACATTCTTCAATTTGAATCTTTTGTCAGCATATTTTTGATTCCTATACATCAATAAATATGCATCTCTTTCAGTTAGTTATGTGGTTTTACAGTATTCTAACATATGGGTTAATGCCCAAATTAATTATCCATTTTTTAACACTGTTGACAGTGTAATGAAGATTCTTACACTTGCTTTGTAAGACATTATCTAAACTTACTTAGAAATGGAATTGAAGCATTGTAAGTGTAGGATTAAGATTTTAATCTTAACTGGATATTACCAACTTGTTCTCTATAATGTCTGTAAAATTTTTCAGTAGAAATATTCCAAATTTGGCAAGGGATAAATATTGCCTTTCCATTGTCCAAAAAAGAGGAGGTAGTTCTCCTTTGACATCTTATTTTTCCATAAACTGTTCATTTACTTTATTGTTAAATTTTTATAGTGATTTTTCTCTAAGGATTTCATAGAGTTTTTTGTTTTTCTTTTCATTTTTTTCTATGCAATAAATGCAGGACAGTGAAACAAAATGAGTAGAGTTTTAAGAAAAATGGTTGTGATTCAAAACTGTTGTGCCCAGTAAAGATATTGTTTATGTGTCAAGTAAATATTCAGAGGCTTGTATAGCTTCAAAATAATAACACTCAAATATATTTTACTCAAAAAGTTTCCAGAAGAATTTTTCCATATCACTGAGAGGAACAAAATATGAGCTAAGAAATGGCTATGAACATTCCACACTAAAAACCAAGATAAATGTATAAAATTACTAAAGTCTATGGGAAAGGATAGGATTTAATGCATGTAAATACGTATTATAATCATACCTCCAAGATAGAATGTTTAAGTCTAAAACATTCTTGAAAGGTAAATTTATTTCCTTAAATATGGGGTTTGTGACCTCAAGATAAAGTAAATATGAACTGGGAGAACTTCTGGGGAATAGTGTAAGAAGAATAGGTAAGAGTGTCTAAAAATAAAATTTAATTTTAATATTAATATCTAGTTTTTTAAGCAAATATCAAAATCTTTAAGTATGTGAATTGAAATTAGCACCCTAGTTTTTAAATCATTTCAGAAATTAGTAAAATAGAGATGGAATGCAAAGGAACTCCCCCCAAAATAAAGCTATACATTGGACCAAATATAATGTTATAGAAACAAATATGAGCAGCTAAAATTAATTAATTAAATGTTAAAACTCTCAAACTGAATAACAGGGACAACTATTTACTGTTGGTTATGGATGATCTCTTGTAGAAAACACGCTTTCAAGCAAAACCTAAGGGATAAGAAAGTTTGAAAATGACATCAGAATATTTAAATTATGGAAATAAAAGAAAATTAGAAATGAGAAAAAAATGAAGATATTAGCAATGAGATTGAATGCATTTTTCATTTTGACATTTCTGCCTGTAGAATTCCTTCTCATTCTATAATGATCTGCTAAAACACCACTTCTTATTCAGGTGTTTACCAAAAGGCTACAACCTTAAAGAATGAATGAATATCTCCCCTTTGCATTTTTGCATTCCTTCCAAGGCTGCATTTAGACACAGTGATACAAATGACCCTTTCTTGTCCTATGTCAATTGTTTGGTGGCAGAAAACATGCACTATTAATTCTTGTTGCCAATGTCTAGAATATTCTAAGACACATGTATGTTAAAATCATGTTTATGAATTAAGTTGATTTTTTTAATGTTCTTAGCCTCCTTATTGTATCTAAGTACCTTATAAAATTATCAAACTTTGTAATTTTGTGGTAATTGCTGTAAGAATTATGTCTAATTCATACATCCTTGAATGTGTAAAGAATTTTTTCAAACTCTAACATCATAGTATATTTACTTACAAAATGCTGAAAATAAAATGCTCATTTTTAAGTATCTTTGCATTTAGAAGACATGTTATTAAAATAACAGATTTTACAAATACACAATAAATACACAATGCATTTTTCCACTATTCTTTACTTTTTTTTTGATCTTACTAAACAGTCTTTAATGGGTTATATTTTGGATTAGTAGCAAAACTGGAAAGACAGTTTAAGGAAAATTGCCTTATAGTTTTTTAGCATTGCATTACCTTAAGGAAATCACAAAACTATGATATCAAAGATTAAATCTAGATTAGTACTTGGACCCGGGTTTATGTTGGGCTTTATTTATTTCTTTTTTTGAGCAAAATATGTTTTTCCTACTAGCTTAATGAAAAAATGTTCATAGTATCTTGAGTATCGATTCTGAGTAGAAGTCTAAATTAAAAAGTGTAAGAAAAAAATAGACCTTGAGTACAGAAATCAGTTTCACTATTTTATTTTAGTAAAAACCAGTTAGCTTTTAGTTAATAACATATTTCAGAAGGATATCCATTAAATTCTAATGAAACTGTGTGCATTGTATAATTACTATTCAAATTTGTATACAAGTATAGGTAAAATTGCTGTACTTGTGTTTGCCGACTGTGGCTGGAAAATGTCTAATGAAGAGACATTTTCACAATTTTTACAGTTCTTTCCTATGGCCATTTCTAGAACTGGACTTTCTTCATTGATTTCAAATCAGTTTCAGCCTCCATCTTATAGCCTAGTCTGTTCATTTACACCTTGCCTTGAGAATTACTAATTAGTTCAGACAAATTCATTTATTCATCCTGGTTCTTTCTCAGGCGCTCAGGTGTTCTGAGTTGTGTGAGTTTTCCTTGAGTTGTATGGAACTTTGTGTTCTTTCTATCTGGATTGTAGTTCTTAGATCTAAAATAAGGAACTTGATTGGGATAAATTTCAGGTACCCATCCATGATATTAAAACAGTGGCATTTCAAGTCATGCATCTTCTAGAAATCAAGTATGTATAATTTAGTCACCAGCGAAATGAAAATATTAATTGTTCCATGTTTCTTAACCAGGAAAATCTAAATTAATGGTAATGATTATCACTAAATTGAACACCTACCCAGAGCTATAGAAGATAGACACAAAAAGTCTTAAATGCAGTCTGTTTCTGTGAAGGAATTGCTGGCCAGCTGGTAGAATAGGTGAAGATTTGTTTGGTTCTGCAGAGGCCTCAGCTTCTCCATGGTAGGAGTGCCAGCTTCAAAGATGTGTTCAGCTCATGACTCAAATATTTTGGAAGTCCTATTGGAGTTTACATTGACTAAGAATATTGCTGGGAAATGACTCATCCTTAAAGAAAATTGTATCTAATTACATACCTTTCCAAATCTTTATATTCTGCTGTTCAAAAAATTTTAAAAAATTGTCTTTATGTGTAAATTACCTGAAAATCATATCATTTACACTATTTGTACATGTAGAGGACCATAATTATGTTCTTCTATATTTGCCATTTAGTGCAAAATATAGAGAGGACATAGTGCTGACAAAATTTCTAGATAGGTAGCTACTGAGCTACTCTTCTTTCTGTCACATGTTAACACTAGCACGTTTTCTTAGTGGTCCCCAAAGTTTTTTGATAACACAGCCCATTATTAAAATATTTTTGGCCAAAAGTCCCAAAATATGTCTATTTATTTATAAATCATTTATACATACTTCTTTACTAATGCATTATGTACACTGTAAACCATCATATAGTACAAAGGCTGATTTGGTTAATTATGTATGTACATTTATACTTCAAATTGTCTTTTGATGACTTAGAAATTTTTTGCCAGCCTCTTGTCCTGTCAATTTAGACCATCATTGTTTTGTTTTACAGTGTGGCCTGCCAGAAGACTAAACTTACAGCATCACTTCTACCATTTTCTAATATCTGCTCTGTTTGGATCATAAATCATATATTTTTATTGTTTATTTGGCAGAAATCTTTGTAGGTCATGTCCATTTTGTGAGTATTGTATTAATTACAACTATAAAACATATAATGTGTAAGGTCATTCAACTGTGCATGTGTAAACTCTAGTAAGTTAGAAATGTTGAGGCAAATAGATTAAATGTGACACTGTCAATATCTCCAGGATGTGGAACTTCTACTCTTTACCCAGGACAGATCACATGCCATCTGTGACATGTGACTCAAAAAAGGGGCTAAGCAAGGAACCAGTGCCAGTCTGCATATTCAAACTCTGCAAGGAACTGCCCTGTTTGCAGACAGCCTCTTGGACCAGTTGTCGTCCAATGTGGGTATACATAGCCTGGGGTTATAAGATGAAAGCACAGATGGTTTTAAGGAAATTAATTTCCTGAATCTCACTTCCATATGGATTCTTTCTTAAGACTGATAAGGTTCCTGAGTCAAGCAGCTTATTTCCTACATCTTTCTCTTTGATTTATCCAGACTTTATATTAAAAAGGAACATTTTTCACCCATTCTGAGGTTAATTATAGTATATTGTTCCAGGATGTAAAACACACACACATACACACACAATCACACAAACACACACACATACACAGAGGATAAACTAGATTTTGGTTTGAGAGTTGAGAAAAGGCATGACTCTAAAGACCGGAAAACAAATGTTTTTTTCTGGTGGTTTCCAATTTAAACTTTCAACAGAATTGGAGAACCCAATTTAGTTGTCAGATGACAGATTATTAAATATTTTTTAATCGGAAATCAGCAACTGATTTTTGGCACAAAACTCAAGGGGTTCAAACGATTGAATTATATGCTTATAACAAGTCTGTTCGAATCTGTATACTTATAAGAAGAAATTTTCTTCATGTTCAGACCGTTTTTTTAATAAAAGAATGGAATAGATGTTAAACTCTGAATTATTCTCATAACAAATAATACTCATCCATGGATACATGACAGAAGATCTTTGATCAACTGTCCATTACATTTATATGTGATTGTAAAGATATGTTAATATAAAATGTTTTTAAAAACTTGCTATCTTATATCAATAGGAAAATTAAAAATTTTTTTAAATTTATTAGAGAAATAATAGGAGACTTTCAACAAATGACTTAAGTGTATTATATACATTGCAGTAAAATTCTGTAGAGGGATTGGGATTAACTATCCAAAGAAGTAAAAAATGTGCAATATTAGCCTTGTTCAAGTATTTCTTTTAAATTAGTGATGTGTATCAAATCACTATGATATTTATATCTGTTTGGATATAATCCAAGGACTGATATAATGGGTCCGTTTAAAAATGCCAATGTTTAATGAGGCAAAATTTAAAAATTTTTAGCTATTTTAAACTGTTACAATTTGTCATCCTGGAAACTTTCCTGAAAATACTTGTTTTATTCTAAATTTCTACAGGGGATATAAGAGGAAAAATACTTAAAAATAAAAAAACACTAGACAAGCACTGTCATTATAGCATCAGCCTATATCAAAAGATAGTATGTTCTGAATGATTAAAGCCAGTCAGATTTTAGAGAGAAAGAACAAATATGAGGGAATGATAGGAGGTTTCAGATCTGATGTAAAACCAGTACAGTTATTTCACACATGCAGGTTTAATCACTGCTGCATCTGAATACAGTCAGCAAGTCTGTGTAGTGTTTCTTTTATAAGTGAATTTTTAAAAAATGTAATTGTTTTATTATAATTATTATTACTAGTATTACTTTTACACAGAAAGATAGAAATGAGCAGGATGAAAAGGAGAAAGGGCCCTCTCAAAGATTACTCAGGGAGTGCATCAGATAGAGCCAGAAAGCCAGAAATGACTCACAGAGTTAATCAGATGAAGCCACAGGGTCCAGGAGTGACTCAGGAAATGTCCAGGGTCTCCCCAGATAAGAAGCATTAGAAGCACAGGCACAGCACAGCCCCTGTCCCCATTTCACCAATCAGAACAAGCCTAGAGAGCTGACAGCTGTCAGTCAAGGACCTCCGCCCTGCCAAAACAACATAAAAGAAGCCTCAGAATGAGCATCTGGGCCTGTCTTATCTTAGGCAGGCCCACCCTATTACTCTATGCAGAGTGTATTAAAACTTACTTTCCTTTCTTGACTTGGTTTCTTGTCTCACTATATCTGACTTCCCTGTGACACTGAGCAGAGTCCTTTCCTTCCTAACATTACTACTACTGCTACTATGTAGCTGTTTAGGGCTTAGGAAAATTGACCCAATTTTTCATGAGTCATTATAAGCCACAGTCCATAGGTCATATTTGTAAGGTCATATGTGATTTTAACATCTATTCTGGATGTTCTGACAACTATTTCATTATCTTTAAAGAATATTATCTCAAATTAAAAAAAATCCTGCTTTTATTGATGCTTTCAAATAATTCTAGTTACCAAGTTGTTATTTTCATAAAACCTCTGCCTTAAATTAAGAGGGAAACCTCATTTTAAGCTCTGTTTCTAATTTTAATTTCAATAAACAAAAATCACACAGATGCATACACATATTGTAGTTTAAAATGAGGACATAATGAAACACCCTTATTCACTTAGGGAACATGGGAAAAAATAAATGATTAAAAATAATTCTATTATCCAAATACTATGGTCCACACAGATGTACTCTATGAGTGGGTAGGAAACCAGAAATATGGAATTCATTAAAAAGATAGTATTTTAATAAAAGGAAATACTTTGTCATGAAGACTGTGTCTTAATGATGTTTACAAAAAAGCTCTTTAATAATTGTGACAATTTTTCATATTTATTTTAAAGAAAACATTAAAATAGGAAAATCATCTTTGATAATGGACATTTTTTGTATTCTTTGTGATATTTATTTTATATATGCTGTTATTCTTTCTAGTATGTTCTTTTCAAACACATTTCTTTTGTGCTACATACTTATACCTTATGTATCTATCTCTGACTATATTTTGCTTTTTCTTCCTAATTGCATATCTGGACTATATTTTCTAGGCTTCTTTTCAGTGATGTGTGGCCACTTGACTTAGGTCCAGCTTTATCTTAATAAGTATGAAGTAATCAGTTCTCTTCCTGGAGCAGACAGTAAAGTCCCCAATGGCCAGGCTATGCTCTTCCCATTAGTTGGATGAATGGATAGAAATTCAAGGACTTATCTGCAACTGAAGTCACAATCTGGAAGGATCCTGGAGTCTGGATGACTGTGCAGATTAGCACCTTCATGAGGGTTTGTTTCCTCTGTGATGCAGGCAAGAAATAAACTCTGTAAAACCAGTGGTATTTAGTGGTTTGTTTGTTAAAGCAGTTAGCCTACTCTCATACATTTTGGGGGTGCCTTTGACCCACAGGATAATTACACACCCATACTTTAGGTGCCCATCATCTCAAATCATCCTTCTTATCATGCCAGGATAATTTTTATACCAAACAGCTGTTTAATGGCTTATTATTTCTAGATTATGGCTTTGGTTCACTAGCCTTATCATGGCTCCTGGTATGACTCCAATTCCTTCAATATTTTAATGTTTGTTTTACTCACTTCCTTTCTCATGGGTTTCCCTCATCATGGAGTCCCTCCCCTTTTCTCTCTAAGGTTTTAGCTTCCCTTCCAGGCCCTGGTAAAGCTTTGCACTCCCTCTAAGTCTTTTCTGACTATCCACATCCTCTTCTCATATTAGTCCCATCTAGTCCCATCTCCTGACATACTGCTCTCATTCACATTATCCTCCCTGCTTGTTTTCCAATACACTGACTGGATTTCCACTAGTGCTTCTTCATTTATTTATCCATTTTCCTGAAACTCTCTTACCCTAAAAGCCTTCATAGTTCTCAGCCTTATTTCATTCAGATCTCTTATGTGCCATCTCTCAGAAAGGATTTCCCCAATTGTCTTGTTTAAAATAACTCACCCAAAGGCTGTCACTCTGCATCCTCTCATTTTGCTTTACTTTTTCCTAGTACTTAACAATTTTACCTGATATTTGATGTCTATTTATTTTTTCATTTACTGTTACCTCCCCTAGGATGTAAGCTTGCCCAGAGTAGGGGACTGGTCTATTCTGTGATATCTGTCCAGCACCTAGAACAATGCTTGCCATATAATTGGGGCTGAATAAACATCTGTTCAATTAAGAGATGAATTAATCAATGAATCTACTCTTCTGGAATCACTTATTAACTGGTGATTAAAACCAAAACCACTTTTGGTACTTTTCAAATGCATTGCTTCATTTGAGCCTCTCTTTCTCTGCCTTCCTATCTCTCTTTCACATATTTAGAGATACATACAATAAAACTCAAAATTACTCTGTTATGAAAGTGCAGCAGCAGAGTAGGGCTCCATGCATTTTGACTCCAGAAGCTGTATGATTACCACAGCAATATGCATAAACATCAGACAGCATACAGAGTCAGTCTTAAATACAATACCTATTTCTTACCTTGACAAATCGGGAACTCTAAGAGACTGAGAGATCTGTAGAGTAAAATGTTTATTGAACTCTTACAAATACCAGCCAGTCCTAGGAGAGGAAGTTTCTGCTTCGCTAACAGCAAGCCCAGTTACAGAAACAAATTTTCTGCCAACCTCAAAAAACGGAATATTCATAAGGGGCCTCAAGGAAGGTAAGTTGTTTAAGTTCACATTGGTTACAGATAAGGAAAGCAAGCTAATGTGAAGCAAAGTTCAAGGATAGGTGATAGGTCCATAGACAAGGCTTGTGGATTGGCCGTTTAAGATAGATAGTCTGGAACAATTCATGTGTAAGAGTGACGCAGTGGTCCCATGGTCTCGCAGATAATTGCTGAAATGACTTCATTCATTCAGGAACTTGGAGTCTCTAGTTGCCTACAGCCTGTGGCTATTGATTGATTAACTTATCTTGCTAATCTCCCTCATTCTCTACTCCTTACATAACTTAATTTTAGGACACCTCTGAATTTTTCCTTATCTATTCAATATTTCCCCCTTATTTTGTATGTGCTATCATTATAACTAAATTTTAGGCTTGTTGAAGAAACAATAAAATCTTAACATTATAGTAAGAGGTTGCATTTTTGCTTAAATATTTCCATTGATTTATTCACTTGCTGATTTATTCAGAAACAAATTCTTCATAGCTTAACATAGTATTACTTAAAAGTTTTACTTTAAATATAACATGATTCCCTGATTATATACCTATGTGTTCTACACATTAAGACCCATTTTTTAGCTTTTGTAATCAAGTGCACACATAATGAAATAATGGCAGAGTTTTATGTTATGTCCAGTGAAAGGTAGTAAAAACCTAAAGCTCTTACTGCTTCTATGGCATATTTACTTTGTCTGAAGTGAAACTGTTTAAATAAATTAAGTGAATAAATACATGACTAAATGGAATTTTGTCATGTCTTTCTTTTCTTTGAGCGACACACCATGTGCCACAAAATGCTGCTACCTTTCACACATTGGGTGGCCTTCATTTATATTTGGACATATTTTTTCTCATGCAAAATGCTCTCAAACAGTTGTTAAGCAGTAAGAAGAATAATTTAACATCATGTAATAATTTATGCTGCACTTCTTTTTAAACAAAGAAAAAGCAATCTATCCTCCATGAAGTTGTGTAAGCTATGTATAGGGTTTGCATCAAAATACAATGCTTGCATTAAAACACAATAGAAAGCTCTCCTGGGGATTGGCTTGTTTGAGATTTTCTTATATACTTTAAACTCGGCTTTTGGATTGCAGAACCATGTTCATTTTGATTCTTAGCAATGGCTTCTCTAACGAGTTTTTGCCACAATGCACTAATAACTTTTAACCATTCAAGATGTTTTCTAATCACCTTTTCTAAAAAGAAAAGGTGACTATGTATTTCCTTAATCTTTGATTTCAATGATTAACTTCAGTTGAGATATTTTCCAATGAATCAGAAACTTATTACCAGATCACTTTTTCTAAAATAACACTCTCTTTTGCAACTTTTATCCCCATGTTCTCCTTTATTTACTTTCACAGCACTTATACCATCTAATATATACTACATGCTTTATTTTCTTATTCTCTGCCTTTCTTTTCTGTAATGATAAGCTCCATAACCAGGTACTGCTTTTTTTTAATTTACTTATTGCAGAACATTTATTATTTTTAATTAGTTTATTCCCCAATCTCTTTTTTTAGTTTATTTTGATATCATTAATCTACAATTAAATGAGTAATATTATGGTGATTACACTACCCCCTTCATCAGGTCCCCCCCACCAACCCCATTACAGTCACTGTCCCTCAGCATAGTGAGATGCTATAGAGTCACTACTTGTCTTCTCTGGGTTGTACAGCCGTCCCCGTGCCCCCCTAACATTACATCTGCTAATAGTAATGCCGCTTTTTCCCCCTTGTCCCTCCCTTCCCACCCATCCTCCCCAGTCCCTTTCCCTTTGGTAACTATTAGTCCATTCTTGGGTTCTGTGAGTCTGCTGCTGTTTTGTTCCTTCAGTTTTTTTCTCAGTTCTTATATTCCACATATGAGTGAAATCATTTGGTACTTGTCTTTTTTGGCTTGGCTTATTTCACTGAGCATAATACCCTCTAGCTCCATCCATTTTGTTGCAAACGGTAGGATTTGTTTTCTTATGGCTGAATAATATTCCATTGTGTATATGTACCACTTCTTCTTTATCCATTCATCTACTGATGGACACTTAGGCTGCTTCCATTTCTTGGCTATTGTAAATAGTGCTGCAATAAACATAGGGGTGCATCTGTCTTTTTCAAACTGGGCTGCTGCATTCTTAGGGTAAATTCCTAGGAGTGGAATTCCTGGGTCAAATGGTATTTCTATTTTGAGTTTTTTGAGGAACCTCCATACTGCTTTCCACAATGGTTGAACTAATTTGCATTCCCACCAGCAGTGTAGGAGGGTTCCCTTTTCTCCACATCCTCGCCAACATTTGTTGTTGTTTGTGTTTTGGATGTTGGCCATCCTCACTGGTGTGAGGTGATATCTCATTGTGGTTTTAATTGGCATTTCTCTGATGATTAGCGATGTGGAGCATCTTTTCATGTGCCTGTTGGCCATCTGAATTTCTTCTTTAGAGAAGTGTCTATTCATGTCCTCTGCCCATTTCTTAATTGGATTATTTGCTTTTTGTTTGTTAAGGTGCATGAGTTCTTTATATATTTTGGATGTCAACCCCTTATCGGATACGTCATTTATGAATATATTCTCCCATACTGTAGGATGTCTTTTTGTTCTACTGATGGTGTCCTTTGCTGTACAGAAGCTTTTCAGCTTGATATAGTCCCACTTGTTCATTTTTGCTTTTGTTTCCCTTGCCCGGGGAGATATGTTCATGAAGAAGTTGCTCATGTTTATGTCCAAGAGATTTTTGCCTATATTTTTTTCTAAGAGTTTTATGGTTTCATGACTTACATTCAGGTCTTTGATCCACCTTGAGTTTACCTTTGTGTATGGGGTTAGACAGTAGTCCAGTTTCATTCTCTTACATGTAGCTGTCCAGTTTTTCCAACACCAGCTGCTGAAGAGGCCGTCATCTCCCCAATGTATATCCAAGGCTCCCTTATCAAATATTAATTGACTGTATGTGTTTGGGTTGATGTTTGTATTTTCTATTCTATTCCACTGATCTGTGTGTCTGTTTTTGTGCCAATACCAAATTATCTTGATTACTGTGGCTTTGTAGTAGAGCTTGAAGTCAGGGAGCGTAATTCCCCATTTTATTTCTCCTTCTCAGGATTGCTTTGAATCAGGTACTGCTTTTTAAAAATTATTTTATCTCTACGTCCTGGTACATAGTATGATCAATCAACATTTATTGAATGAATGGCTGAATAGATAACTGAACTCCTATTCCAGTTCTGATTCATTGTGTCCCAGAAGAAGTACTTGACACATAAAATTAAATAAGTTTAAGCTACTAAGTTTCAAAAGATTTATCACACTTTCATACTACTTATTAATAGACTTACAATCCAAAATGAAAACTGTTTTACAAGTTAGAAAAAAAATGATATAAAATGTAACATAATCCTGCCCTCCAATTATTTAATTGTATAACCTTAATATTCAAATATAAATGAAATAATTAACTCATTTTTATATTCCTTAAAGTAACAAGTTATAGAGTACTCCTGTCACTTACATTTCTGTCAAAGATGATTTGTGTTCTCATTTAAAAACACTGGCAACTTATTTTAAAATAGTCTATTTGTTCCTCTTTAGTAAGATGTGTGAGACACTGAAATAGAATATTGTGTGACAGAACAGATGCTGTCGCAATGGTGAGTTTATATGAGGATGCTGATAACAGATGCCACCTTACAGCATTAGCCAATAAAAAAGTTTGAGTATTACTACTTACAATTACTCAAAATGAGCTGGGTTATGGGCAACCTAAAAGTACAACCTCACCCTCGTGTACTGTAAGTGATCCTGTATTTATGGATGTAATAAATTTCCAAAGTTAATTTAAAAGGAAATAAATACAAATTTATTGTAAGACAGAAAGTGTGAATCACCTCAGTTAGTTTTTTTTCTTAGGGAAGAACTTCATTCTCTATACAGCAAGAAGAGAGAAACCAAAGGCAAAATTTCTTCACAATAGTAGTCATCAAAGATAGCAAGTAACTTTGAAGATAAACCCAAATATAAATTTTTCAATGTGGAAGATACTAGTTGTAAAGTGATAAGAGTATTTACTATGTCTATTTCTTTTTTTAACAACAAATAAGAGCAGTTGAAATCTTACTAAAATTGGAGAAAACCGCCAATTATCTTATTATTGTGGAATTATGTTCTAATCTACATCACTAAAAATGTGTGCAGTTCAGTTAAATAGTTTTATGTAGATAGTTTTAATATAGTGGTACTTACAGGAAGCTTTAGATCTGCATATGTAAAATAATTAAATTAAAAATCAAAGTATATTTTGGTCATTATATAGTCCTGTCTGAATTCAGTTTCACCAGGGTTTCTCTATTATTTCAACAACAAAGGTAACGATAATAAATAACTTATATTTGCCTTGTTACACTGTGCATAAAATTGTAATGTTTCCAGAATCTCTACTGTGGTTTTAGTGCATCTCCGTATCAACAGGCATTCCTCACGGGTGGAGAAAAGCAGTTCACCTCCGTATTAGTGAGTAATGACCAGGGCGATTGAGGGCTTATCTGAACCTGAGAGGTTGGGGGACATTTTTGCTTGCTTCTGCTGGAGCAGGAAAGAGACGGCCCCTGGACAGCAGTCTGTAAGCAATAAATGGGTTTTACACTTGATTTCTCCCTTTGATTTCGGTTTTAGAGGTATTTTGCCCCAGGATTTCCTCTCCCTGAAGTTACATCTGGTGGTAGTTGGCAGGACCCCTGAACCCAAAATCAGTCTAAATGGGTGTGACTTTTGGGAAGGCTGACCCTAGAGATGATGGGGAGATATCTGGAACCGTCCACCGTGGATAGTAGGGAGACCCCAGTGGATGCAGTGGCAGAGGGTGCAGCTTTGCCTCTTATTGCCCTACTATCTGTGGGGCTTCAAATTTGGGAGTCCCTAGTGGGAAATTGGTCTCCGGTAAAGCACCTCCTAGAGCAGTGGAGCCTTCCCCAGAACTGGGGAAGGGTAGAGACACCAGAAGCTGAATAATTAGCCCTCCATGAGATAGAAGGCTGCTTTGAGGCCGTGAGTGGTGGTGTAGCAGCTGGCATTGTAGGGTCTCTTTTCCTCGAGATAGTGGAAAATGTTATTGAGGAGAGAGAGAGGGTTATATAGGAGGGAGAGAGGGCTATTGAGGAGAAAGAAAGGATTATTGAGAGGGTTATGGAGGTGAGAGAGGGACTTAGGCAAGAGGGTGACACACTTCAGCATCACTTGGAGGAGCTGGGCAATAAAATATGGGTTACCCTTAAGGACGAGAGACAGTCATTGAAAAGACAGGTCACGCTCCTGGAAGATTCCTTAGCAGCAGCGAGGGGGGAGGTGGCAGGAAAAGCAACATTGCAGGAGGCTGTGGGGGAGGGGGAGGAAAGAGTGGTGCCTTCAGTCCTAGAGATGGTGGAGGAGCCTGAGGGAGAAGAGGAGGAGGTGGGACCATGGGCCAATCTGCTGCTGAGGCAACTGCCTGAGGTAACTGCCTCTCCTGTATTAAAGGCCCACCTGGGTGTAATTAAGAAAATAAAAATGAAACAACTGTGGGCTTCTCAGGGGGAGGAGTTCCCCCCTCCCCAGGTTGTGGAGCACTCCATGCTATGCCCCTATACCCAGGATGAACCGGTGGACATGAGCATCCGGTATAGGCAGAAGCCATTGGAATCTCTGCCCACATGGTTTTTACGTCTCTGAGATAGGGGGGTAAAAACATTGTTATGTCGGTACTGAAATGAGTAGACTGGCTTCCCTGACGACTCACCCTTCCCTTTAGTAGTGGTTGCAAAGTGCCCATCAGGCCTCAGGGAATCAGACACTTCTGGAATGGCTCATAGCTGCCATCGGGCAAGTTTGGCCTAATCAGGGTGATTTACCATATTTAACCACTAGTTGGAAAATGCATACAGAGCTCCAACAGGTATTGTAGGAATTGGGTATGAAAAATATCATCTATAATATGGACCCCAAGAGCCTTGATGAGGGGTTTTTCACTGTAGGAATGAGAAATCTGGTGCTGCATACAGCTCCCACATCTGTTTGGGTCCCTAGTGACTACTCTTGCCCCCCACATAGGGCAACCCATAAGTGAGACTACTCGTACTTTAGCAGATATGAGGGAGGTTGAAACAATAACGGCATGGAAGGAAGTACAGGCTACAACTGATAGGAGAGGTGCAAAAGGCCCCAGGAAGGTCTCAAGAACCCAGATATGGGTTGATGTGATAAAGGCCAGGGTAATGAAAGAAAAACTTGATGGGCAGGCCAACAGAATCTTCTTAGAGCTTTGGCACCAATTAAAGCCACAGCAGCAGTTCCAGCTGCTGAGGTCCAGGACACAGAAACCGGAGTCAAGGCCTCATGCATGGCCTGTGTCCCTGCAAAACTTCCTGGGGGATGGTACTCAGGAATCTCCGGGGAGCTCACCCCCACAAGAGCACTATTGGGCATCGCAGTTCAACTGAGGGGGGTCAAGGTCCCCACCTTGGGGAACATGATAGGGACTAGAAGCCACATGTATAATTAGCAATTATTTGGTCCCCTGTGAATGTACAACATGTCCTGGTACTGGTACACACAAGAGCTGAGTGTTCTTTATTTATGGCAACCATGAGAGTTTTCTCGGGACCCCTCCTGTGATATATGGCTATGGGGTAAGGCAATTAGAGTGAAAAAAGCCCAAATCCCATTAGGGATAGGGCATTTACCCCCAAAGGAGTATACTGTGCACATTTCTCACATCCCTGAATATATTTTGGGGGTAGATATCCTGCAGGGCCTGTTGTTACAGAGCACTGCAGGTGAATTCAGACTGAGGGAGGGTACATGTGGTGAAGGCAGTTCTGAGAGAACATGCTAAGCACCCACCTACAGCTCTGCCTGTACCTTGGTGGGTAACAAATACTAAGCAGTATAAATTGCCTGGGGGACACAATGAAATTAGAGAAACTACAGGAGTTGGAGAAGGTGGCGTATGGACTACAGGGAACTGAATAAAGTCACACCCTCTTTGCATGCTGCTGTCCCCTTTATAGTAGCCATTCTGGACACCCTCAGCCATAAGCAGGGAATATATCATTATGTAGTAGACCTTGCTAATGCTTTCTTCTCTATTGACATAGCACAAGAAAGTCAGGAATAAGTTTCCTTCATGTGGGAAGGCTGGCAGTGGACATTCACTGTCCTTCCACAGGGATACCTCCACAGTCCCACCATCTGTCACAGACTTGTAGCTCAGGACTCGGCCACATGGGAGAAACCACAAATAGTGTGGTTGTATCACTACATTGACAATATTATGCTCACACCCAATTCTATTTCATATTTAGAAGGGGCAGTTCCTAGATTGCTGAAACATCTACAGGAGAAAGGGTGGGCTATGAACAGCACCAAGGTTCGGGGACCTTGTTTGTCTGTAAAATTCTTAGGGGTTTCTGGTTGGGTAAAACTAAAATTTTTCTTGAAGAAGCCATAGACAAGGTCCAAGCTTTCCCTATCCCTACCACTGTGGCAGTATTACAAGAGTTTTTGGGTCTTTTGGGCTACCAGAAAGTGTTTATCCCACACTTGGCACAAATTCTGAAGCCCTTATACCATTTGGTATGAAAGGGCATCAGGTGGGACTGAGATGAGACATGTGCAGCTGCTTTCACTACTACTAAGTGGGCAGTCAAAGCTGTACAAGCCTTGAGTGTAATGGACTCATCAAAGCCCTGTGAGATAGATGTTCATGTAACTGAGGATGGTTATGGATGGGGGCTTTGGCAGTGGCTTGAATGGACACACCAACCTATTGGTTTCTGGTCAGAACTATGGAAAGGAGCAAAGGTCCAGTTCACCTTGACAGAGAAGCAACTGGCTGCTGTGTACCACGCCTTGCTGGCTATGGAGCCCATCACCAAAAAAGCTCTGACCAAGGTAATAACCACCTATCCCATCGTGGGGTGGGTGTAAGACTGGATCCAAATGCCACAGAGTGGCGTGGCACAGATGCTTACACTGGCCAAATGGGGCGCATATTTACAGAAGCATAGTGCCCTCTCTACTAGACTCTTCAGTGGAGAACTCCAGTGCTCACTGAGGCCAGTGACCTTCTTATACCAGTGGAAAGCAGGAAGAACTTGCTTTTGAGCCATTGGTGGCTGAGAATCCTTATCAGGAGGGAAAAGTCCCTATACCTGAAGATGCTTGGTACACAGAAGGCTCCAGTAGTGGGCGGCCCCCTAAGTGGAGAGCTGTAGCTTTCCATCCTAAGACTGAGACCATATGGATGGAGGATGGAGAGGGGAAGAGCAGCCCATGGCCTGAGTTGTGGGCAGTATGGCTCATGATCACCCAGGAGGCTTCCCCCATAGTTGTTTGCACTGACAGCTGGCAGTTTATCAGGGTTTGATCCTGTGGCTACAGACATGGTACCATGCCAACTGGATTGTTGGTCACCAGCCCCTTTGGGGTCAAGAGTTGTGGCAAGACCTATGGGCCTCTGGTCAGACTAAGACTGTTACCATATATCATGTGACTGGCCATTTGCCTTTGGCATCCCCAGGGAATGATGAAGCAGACATATTGGCCCAGTTGTGCTGGGTAGAAGGAAAGCCTGCCTCTGATGTAGCCCAATAGTTACATCAGCGTTTCTTGCACACAGGGCAAAGGACAATGTGGGATGTAGCCCATCGGTGGGGTTGCCATTGACCTTTGAAGAAGTCAGCAGAGCCTGGAAGGAGTGCCTTTTGTGCTCTAAGAGGGACTTACACCAAGTCCCACAGCAACATGTGACAATAGTAAAGGGGCCAATACCCCATGTCAGGTCGCAGATAGACTGACCATATAAGGATATCAGTAAGCCATGACTTGTGTGGACACAATTACTGGACTACTGGTTGCTTTTCCTGCATGTCGTGAAGATCAGCAAACCACCAAGAAGGGCCTAGCGCATCTCTTTGCAGCCTATGGCCGGCTGCAGGTGATTGAGAGCAATCAAAGTACCCACTTTACTGGACATGCGTTACAAGGATGGGTCAGAATTAGGAATAAAGTGGAAGTTTCATGTACCATATAACCCTACTGGGGCAGGCATGATAAAGAGGTACAACGGTTTGTTGAAATCTGGCCTATAGTCAGACACCAATAGTCTATGGGGCTGGTCAGTTTGCTTATGGACAGTGTACAGCATTTGAATGAGAAGCCCTGTAAAGGAGCCTTGAGCCCTGTGGATATACTCACACACCTTCCTGCCTCTCCTGTACAACTGTATGTGCAAACCAAAGAAGAGTTATTGAAGCCAGGATATGGCCAGCAGAGCAACATCCTGCTGCCAGCCCCTACTGCATTAAACCCTGGAGACACTGTTGAGTGGACATGGCCCTGGACATTTTGACACATGGATCAGTGATGGCTGGCCCTTCTGGCACCTTGAAAAAAAGGCTTGGAAGCTGGCCTTGTGTGTATTCCTGGAGTAACAGCAGAGTGGCCCTCAAAGATCATGGTAGTGTACCCAAAACGTCCATCAGGTAAGAGCATCTTACTGGGAAGTTACGTTTTATCTTTATGGTCAGTGCATGTACCTCCCATAGCCCTATATATTGACCCATCTGTAACTCCCACAGGGAGTGGGGTGAAAGTCTGGTATACTAGAGCAGGATTAGATCCCATTCCTGCCACTGTTCTATCACAGGACAACTCTCTTGCATGTATCCTACCTGATGGATAATATTTGCCTGTGCTGGTGTCATTAAAAAATGTATCTTATTGCCCTTATGGTTATTTTCTTCTACAGTCCTTGTGGCCTGGATGTACCCCCTGGCTGCAGCTCCCGTGTGATGATTGCCCTGAACTCTCTACCTCTTCAGCTACTGCCTGCCTGCTGGAATGGCCGAGCTGTGGACTTCATTTGCATAAGACTTTGAACCTACCTGAATCCTCCAGATTGAGGATTATCATGGTTTTATTGCTATTGCTATTGTATGTCATTAGTCTGGTCACAGTACTCCAGTTTTCTCACCCAGGGATCTTTGAGGAAGAGAGGGAATGAGTAGATTGTAAGATGAGATTTCTGGAGGGTAAAATTGTAGTATTTTCAAAATCTCTCGCCTGGGTTAAGTGCATCTCCATATCAACAGGCGTTCCTCAGGGGTGGAGAAGAGTAGTTCTTATCATTGGGTAATTACCTGGGCGATTGAGGGCTTATCTGAACCTGAGAGGCTGGGGGGAGGATTTTGCTTGCTTTTGCTGGAGCAAGAAAAAGATGGCCCCAGACTGCAGTTTATAAGCAATAAATGGGTTTTAAACTTGATTTCTCCCTTTGACTGATTTTGATTTTAGAGATATTTTGCCCTGGGATTTCCTCTCCCTGGAATTACATCCACTATGCCAGGTTTGAGTGGCTCTAAACACAAACTCAGCTATAAGAACTTGGTGACAGGAATGTATGTGAGAGATGATTCTAGTAAGTACAAGTAAGAGATTGTGAGGCAAGGAAGAGAAGCTTGTGTTAATGGTAAGAGTGCTATAGGCTACTGATCCCAGGCTTCTGAAGGATCCTCTGGGAAACTACGTGGAACACACTTCATAATCATTTCTCCAGAAGCAAGATTCTGCATTTATTCTTGACCACCCCATTCCCCACTGCCTGAGTGTTTACTGAGGAACACTAACTCCCTAAAACTTACATGTTGTCTCTTACTGCCTCCAAGCAAGTTCTCAGATGCCATGAAGTCCTCAACCATACAGTACTATATTCTTAAAATTTACTTACAGGTTAGATCTTACAATTAGTGTTCTTACTGAACACAAAAAATAATCACCATCATGAAAATAATCAAGGGGATGGGAGGAAACTTAGGGAGGTAATGGATATGTCTATGGCCTTGACAGTGGTGATTGTTTCATGTGTGTAAATGGATCCCCAAACTCAAAGAGTTGTAAGTATTAAATATATACAGCTTTTCAAATGTCAATCATACCTCAATCAAGTGGTTAAAAAAAGTCCTCAGGAGACAAGAAGAAAGAAGAACTTACACGGAAAGCCAAGGGTAGGCTAGAAACTGTCAACTAAAACTGCTGGTGAACTCAACTGGGGCAAGAATATATGAGATGGGGCATCAACAGCATCTACTACAGAGACTCTTTTTGTGTCATGCATAAGGTTAATGACTGTGTGTGTGCGTGTGTGTTATACAGTCTGTGTGCTTGCGTGTACTTTAATTTTGCTTCAATGTAAACATTTGTTGAAAACTTAAAACTCATTTTTAGTAAAGTTTCCAGATATTAGTGATTTCAGTACAAATGGTAGTGTTTGAAAATAGCTCTTAATACGTTAATTTTGCTACTATTAACATTTTCTTCTTATGGAAACACAATACTTGCATAGGAAGGTATCTTTAAAAAGTTATTAGAAACAGCATTACTGAATACAAAGGAGGTTTTCATTTCAAATGTTTTTGTCTTGGTGATCCCTAAATATTCTCTCTAAAATTATCATGAAGAATTTCCTCTTTATAAGATGAACAGGATTAAATTCACATTAACTTTATTGCTTTATATCTTAGTATCAAAAATGAGATTTTTAACTACCGATATAGTATTTAGAATCTATTGCTAGTTTAGTATTTTACCTTGAGACAGTTCATTTCTTTTTCTTTTTTCTTTCTGTCTCTCTCTCTTTTTTTTTCTTTTTTTTTTGGTTAACGCAGGGGTCAGGGAGAAAAAGAGAAAAAATTACTTGCTATATTTCTTTGGAGCTAAAATGAATCAGTACCACTTGAACTGTGTCCAGATCTTCTTTCTGCCATCTCTAGAATACTTGCTGTATAAGCTCATATAAATGCCACCAAGTGACAGGAAAAGGTCAGGAAAAGCTTGTTGCTGCCCGGTCATGCTAATCTATGTACAGGCCTGTCCCTTGAGGCATCAAGCTCTTCTTCAAAATTCTATGCTTCAGTTTCATTCACTTTTAGTGAAATAATATTTTCTGAAAGTCTAGGATAGATCGAAGGTCAGAGGTAAAGCTAAACAGGTAATGCTACTGAGTCCTTTCCAATAATAGATGCAAATTTACTATGAGCCACAGCCCTTTCCTCATGTAGTTTTTCTTTGTTTTAGATCAATAATATAAAGAAAACAGTAATTACACTCTTTCTATGCTTCTCACAATCAGTAGGATAATCTTTTTTTGGAAAGCTTCCAATCAAATGACCTAAGTGTATAAAATTTTGAAAAATTATGTGGTTCCTAAAAACACGTTAGAGGTATGAGTTTCTGTTACAGATGTTAAGTGCATGTCTAGATGATCTCTTTCCTATTGTTGCCAGTACGCATGGACTGTTATACTATTTTTAGAACACGTTTTGTATCCAAAGCATATATACAAAGGATTGGAAGAGATGTGAATATAATGCCAGCCAAGTAATCTGTAAGTCCTAATTAGACTTTGAAGAGCTAGATAATCTACCTAAAACAAATAGCTGCTAAAGGGCTGAGTCTGACCACAGTCCTGTGGGTCAAAGTTACAGAATTAAAGGACAAAAACAAAATTGTCCAGGATGTAGTAGGTGTAAAAAAGGATAAAATTAGGAAATAATTGGAATACACCAGGATTAAATGAAGTGATACCTGGACTGACAAGAAAGGATTTACAGAATTTATCATGTGCTCTGTTTCTGTTATTGGACACGCTGATGCATCACCTTAGTTTAAAGCGGCCAGAGAATTGAGGTGGAAAACTTGGGAAATTCCAAATAACTCACGAAAGAATGTGGGGATTTTAGGAGCTTGATATCATTTCATAACCCAGTGAATGAACTGAAACAAAGATTTGACTTATAATCAAGGAGTCTCTATCTCAGGCATACTATTCTTTCTCTACTTTTCTAGGAGCTTGCATTGTTCATTTTAGAAGTACATCTCTTAAAAATACTGATTGGAGATGAAGACTGAGTGGGATTGTGTGCCTTTCTGATACTCAAAATTCTAGGACGCAGGGTTCTTACTTGGAAAATAGGGTTCAGTTAAATATTTTTCTGCAGTACAATGGCACTTTTATTACTCTCATGGAAGAACACAGTCTCTGCCCTTAGCTTTACCATAATACTGTTTTTAAGCTCTAACAGTGGGTATATAGGGCCAGCAAAGAGGACTATCAACAAGGAATACTTTTGAGTTAAAATTTGAAGACATTAACCTATGGCCATTATACTTCCTATAGAATCTAGTTAAAATATAACATACCGTACTTCTTAATAAATATTAAGCATATCATTGAGGAATGGGCAAATAGAAAGAGTTTAATGAATCTATAAACAACACAATAAAGAACAAAAAAATTAATGAACTTCAGCATGGATATCTACTCCAATAAGAGAAACCAGTTAGACTCACTGGGGAAGTCACAGGCATGAAGCCTAGCACTCTACATACAAATGAAATAGAAATTTGACACATGATTTGAACATCACTATGATAGTTAACTTTATGTCAGTTTGGCTAGGCTATTGTGCACAGAGGTTAGGTCCAACATCAACATACATATTTCTGTGACCTTACTTTTTAATGTGATTAACATTTAAATCAATAGGCTTTAAGACTAAAGCAGTTTACCCTCTATAATACTGGTGGATATCATGCAATTATTTGAAGGCTTGAAGAGAAAAAGATGAGGTCCTTGGGTAAAAAGGAATTCTGTCTCTAGAATTCCTTCAGCCTTGAAACAACATCAACTCATTGCTGGGTCTCTAGCCTGCTGGCTTGCCCTGCAGATTTCATACTTGCCATTCACCACCAATTCACCAGTTGCTTGAAACAAGTCCTTAAAATCTCTGTCTCCCCCTCCCCTGCCACTCACCTACTCTCTCCACACACACACACACACACACACACACACACACACACTGGTTCTCTTTTCTCTAGAGAATCCAGACTAATATGACCATGATTATGAAATCATAACAGGAAAACAAAGGAGACTAGAACTTCAGAGAGGCACTGTGGTACCATGTTTGGTAGGGAAAGATCCAGCAGACTTGAATTTAAATTCTGCACATCTTTTACCAACTATGTGCAGGGATGGTTCCTTCTGAAGTTTCTAACGAAGCACCTGCTCCTGGCCTCTTCTAGCTTCTAGAGGTTGTTGACTTCCTTGGCTTCTGGCTGCATCACTCCGCTCTGTTTCTTTGTTGCACTGCCTTTCTTTTCTGCAGTAACATCTCCCTCTGCCTCCTTGTGTGGGATACTTGTTATTTTACCTGGCCCACCCAGATAATCTAAAATAATCCCCATGTCTCAAGGTGCTTAACCAACATCACATCTGCAAAGTTCCCTACACCATGTGAGGTAACATATTCTCAGGTTCTGGGGATTCACATGTTGATATCTTGGGGGACTATTACTCAGCCTACAACATACATTAAAATACAAACTCATGAACTGAGAGTTCTTTATAAAGACTGATACAGAGCCATAGAAGTAACAAAAAAGAAAAGTAAAAAAAGAGAGAAAGAAATAGAGAAGAAGTGCTATGTACACTGAAAGTGGTAATTTCACAATAAGAGCCCTTTCCACGCCATTGCAATTAAACCTTGTACATATAGTTACTGATTAACAACCCATCACTTTTTGCAAAATTCTTTTATTTAGAGTAAGTGAAGGTTTCTCTTAGACAATGATGCTCCAATGAGACCAGATGCATCCACATAAGTTAATGTAGATAGCATTATATTTAATCATTTTACTAATGATTAGTGAACGGCTAGTAAGTGCCAAGTATACTTGAGACACAGTATTCACTCTGTTTACATTCTATAGGAACTTGACCAGAAACAGTGGGACAACACACACGCACACACACACATACACACACAATCAATTCTAAGATGCTATTGAGTGTAAGACACATTATATAACACCACAAAATTAAAGATCTTATTATCAAACTATGCCATAACAGTAAAGTACCACTCCATTCATAGTAAGATGCATCTTTGAAATATTATGGGAAATAAATGTTTCCTGAAATTGATAACATGTGGTGATTCAATATATTGTGCATTGCTCTTTTAACACAGAGGAGTTCCCAAATTAATTGAAGTAAGGAGATTAGTGAGGTTTAACAGCACAGGAGATTGTCTATGTAAAGGGCTAGGAGTTAACCGGCTCTGACCAGAATGGGTCGCTGGTGCTTCTCTGATCTTCCCTCTTGGCTACCGCTTTATGGAGATATCAGACCCAAGAGAAGAGAAGGCCAAAATTAGATCTGTATTTGATTTGAATCTAAACTCCAGATTTTAGAGCTGGAAAATGAGAAGATATAGCAATATAAAAATGGGCAAAGGGAGACAATGAATAGTCAATATTACTTCTTATGTTTTGCTTGATTAGATTCTCTGGACTCTGCATTGGCTATCACATAGGTTGAGCTGGCTAGACAATATTACTTGAGTACTGGCTTGAAAGGTGAGAAAATGGAGGATGAAACTTAAGGAAAACAATAAAAAATGCATGGAAATATTAAAGAAATGGCCCTCCTGGAAATTTTCAATATTTTGGTATTGTTGACACATATGGGCATATTACTGGAGGAGTCTGAGAATGATATTAGGCAATTAGAGTCAGATCATGAAGGAAATTGTATGCATACTAAGGAATTGGACTTTAATCAATGTGCAGTTATTGGTAGGCAAGAAGAGATCAATTACATCCATTTTTGGAAAGAACAGCTTTATGTGATTATAAAAATAATATATTCACAATAAAATAATACATTTTCAATGGAAAAGTATAAAGAAAAAATTAAAACTATTCCACATACATAACTTAGGTTAAACTACTGTTAATAATTTGAGAAATATCCTCAGTATTTTTGAGTTAACAACATAGACACATATACAAACACAGACGTTCTTTTTCCTACTTAATTTCATAGTTTCCTTTTCAGTACAATAAGGTAAATATTATATTTTATTTGTATGTTATATATTATGTATATTGAGGTAAATACTTTATATGTACAATATACTGTACACATTACTTATAATATAAATACTATGTTACCTTACATGATTTACATGTAACCTAGCCAAATGTGGCATGTAGAAAACACATACTATAAGTAAGAGTCTGCAATCCATTACCCTTAATGCTTTATTTCTTATACCAAGGAGAATGACAAATGTATGCTATTTTACCTGAGCATTTTTCTTTGCTTATATTTTTCTTTAAAATTTTTTTGTCTTTTTGAATTTTATTTTGATATCCACACTGTTATATTTTAAAACTTTTACATCCTGCTAGAACATCTAATTACAAGGTCAGTACTATTTAGAAGTAGAATTGTCTTTCTGTAGTTCCTACTAAAATGTAATTTTTTTGCAAAGATTTTATAAAATGTGTATGAAACTTCAGAGATACTTATTGGACTAAACATGGTCACTTTGGGAGTAGTTCATGAAAATAGAATACAGTTTGTTTAACAAAAACCAAGATATAAAGTGATCAACCTTTCAAAAGGACTCACATGCTCTACCTAAGCACTGCTGACAGTAAAGATGGCATGGTTTCAAGCATGGAGAGAACACTCTTATTACCTGGTTCATACATATAACACCTACAATGTATACTAGGCCCTGTGGCAGTGTTCAGTATTAATGATAATACTAATTGTGGAAAGTGCATAATGATGATTTATATCTTTTGTAATGTCATATATACCTATACCTACATGAAATATATATGTGTGTGTATTTAAAATATTAAATCATATTCTTCAAATAAGCTTTCGAAAATGTAAAATAAAAGCTGTTTAGCCTCATTACAGTTAGTGTTGATCTTATAGAAAACATCCAATTTACTTATTTTGAACTTATTTTAGTAATTGACAATATCAGAATGCAATATCATAATTTTTTTACAGATAGTAGCAGTGAAGCTGGAAATTATTCTTACTGGTTTCTAACACCTGAGCTCTTAAAATGTGAATTCTGTGATGAAAATTCCAGAATCTTTAGTTTCAAATCAACTCTGTTTAGGAAAAAAAACAAAAATGAAACCCACTTAGAGAAGGTTAATAAAAAAATAAGCTTATTTCTGTTAGAGGATTTATCAATATAACATGAGTAATTAATTAGCTTTGATGGTGTCTGTCCCACAGAGAAGAAATGGAAAGAGAGAGTATGAAAAAGAGTATTCCCTCTTGTGCATCTCACTATAATTATCATCACCATGCCTGTGAGTATCTATTAGGAAACATTAGACAGTGAACAATAAGAAAGCATTTAATGTTATGTGTCAGGTAAGCTTTCCTGGGAGATATACTGGAACTACAGGAAGACATTGGGCAGAAAGAACAAAGAGAATGTTTAGAAATGTAGTAAAAATGCTAATCCACTTGTCAGAAAGGTCATGTCTACAGTCAACAACTGTGCAAATGGAAGCTTTAAAGCAAGGCTCAGCAAACTTTTCTGTGAAGAGCAGACAATAAATATTCCCAGCTTTGTGGTCCATATGGTCTGCACTGCAACAACTCCAGTCTGCCATTATAGAATGAAAATAGCCATAGACTTTATATGAATTAATGAGCGTGGCTGTGTTCCAAAACTCTATTTACAAAAACAAGGGAAAGGTCAGATATGGACCTCAAACCATAGTTCACCCATCTTTGCCTCTAAATGATTAAGATGAATATGAGCTATATTCAAAATAGAAGTAAGAGCCAGAAAGGTGAACAAGTCATTGTAGTAAGATGAGCTAATAAATTACCTAGGTAGAAGCTATACTCAGAATCAGATAGATCTACACATCTTAATTCTGGGTGAGCTATCATGTTTGGTCAAGCAGGTTTTCTGAATCCTGGATGAAAAGGAAAGGCTGAAACGTAGGGTCAGACTCTAACCCTACTGGGGCAAAACCATCCAAATAATATATCCACGTCAAGGAAAGATAAAGAAGACAGTGAGCTCACTAGATTCACTGAGCAGAGTGGATCCCAGCAGCAAAGGAAGTGCGCTATGCTAAATACAGCTGAGTTTATTTCAGATTCCAGTGCCTGCTAGCACCATATACTAATCAAACATGCCTGCTCAGTTACTGGTTCAAGACCTAGAGGAACTGAGACTTTGCAACTTCTTGAAAAACAGCACATCAATGTTGTTTTATATACATATAATAGTTCCTGGTATAGGGGTAGGTATTTAATAACAATTTCTTATGCCTCGCCCCCTGACAGTTGTTAAGAGATCTTTTCAGTAGAAGTTAGTAAATTAATATCACAGTTTTCTTAGCAATTATTCTATAATATCATATATAAAATGTTGCTGCTAGAATAAATCTTGTAGGTACTGTTGCATCCTCAGTCACTTTAACTTCAAAGCATATTACATTTCATGGTTCTATATTTAAAAATTTAATTTCAATTAAGGACTATAGTCATAAAAATTATCCAAGATGATGAAGGATATGGAGCACTTAGTTGGTCTACTGGATAACATGACAGAATAGTGGTGAGCATCAAAATTTACTTTTATCTCCTTCTGTCACTCACTCTGAAGACATCTTAGGATCACCCTCGATGAAGTAGTAGATTGATTAAGTCCTACTTTACATAAGCCTTGCCTCAGAGTAAAATCAGTCAGCCTTTTTGAAGAACTCTTGAGCAGGAAAAAAAAAATCCCAGGACATTAGAGAGCAATTGAGTATTTAAAGAATCATTCAAAGGAGAACCCTCAGTAAGCATTAGAGTAAGCAATTTTATCCATATTAAAAAAAAATGAAGAGCTGAGTCAACTCAGGCAGGAATTGAATATGTCATTTTATAGAGTCTCTGTATAAGAAAATTAAACATGTGTCACTAATCCACCTTGCCAGCTTATACAGCTTTTGAGAGTGAAAGGCTCTCAGTAATAACATTAATTATTATTAAATATTACTAGCTTAGTGTTGTAGAGAATATAAACAGAAATATTTACAATATCTTGGTAAAATGTGCTTTAATTTTTTAAGGACATTGTAGAGTTGGCTAGTAATTTCTCATGTGACTTATTGTAGAATTGCCATTTAATAATTTTTAGAACTAGCTAGTGAAAGTCATTTTTTCATAAGTGGCACATGTTTCATTTTCTGTCTTTTCCTCATCTTTACCACCTGCTAGCAGTGTTTCAGGCAACAAAACAGCAGTGTTCTCAGCAGACAGTACAGCTACCTCCAAAATGGTAGTAATTCAGATGGTTCAGAATAAGACTATGACAAATGTTCTTCCTTTTGTTATTTTTTTATTCTTCTTTTCTTCTTTCATATTTAAACACCAGTTTGTAAAGGGTGATCAAAAATTATATTTGGGGTTTATATATATACATATAGGAATACAGACCTTTTTTTAGCATCATATTAAAATATCTCAGTCTATCTTTAATGATATATATGTGTTGAAACAGTTCTCTGCCATCCAGAACTTAACTATCCTTTGGCCTTATTTTTCTGTGCCTGGCTTTCTAATTAATTTTTTTTTCTCCTGTAAGAAAATGTTCTTTCTTACCATGTTGAAAGTGTCTTAGTCTGTTCAGACTGTTCTAACAAAATACCATGGACCTGGTGGTTAATAAACAACAGATATTTATTTCTCACAGTTCTGGAAACTGAGAAGTCCGAGATATGGTATCTAGTGATGGTCCCCTTCCTGGTTCACAGACACCATCTTTTTGCTGCATCCTCACATGACACTGGGGGCAAGAGATCCCTCTGGGGCCTCTTCTGTGATGGTGCTAATACCATTTAAGAGAGATCCGCTATCATGACCTAGTCAACTCCCAAAGGTTTCACCTGCTGATACCACCACCTTGGGAGTTAGGGTTTCAACATTTGAATTTTGGGGGATACAAACATTCAGTCTATAGCAAAAAGTGATCCTCAGTTATATTTTTTCTTTACATGAAAACCTTTGACCAGTTATAAGAAATTTGGTGACATGAAAAAGTTTTGGAAGGAGTAAAAAAAACAAATAGCGAATAATTCTACTCAACACTATTTTCTTGAATACTTCAATGACCCTGTTTAAACAGAATATGCAGAATGCATTGTTTGTAGAAAAATATATCCATGATTTGCTAAATTATCAATGTCCTATATGCATTGTTTATTTTGTATTTCAAAGGAAGATAAAATTCCTGGTTAATTTTAAGAATTTTAATTTTAATCAAAATATAAAATAAGATAAAATATTTTAAATTGATCCCTATACTAGTAAGGGAATAAATGAAATTAACAGTTGGTTTTTAAGAACTAAACAGTTATGAACGCCCATTTATCTTCAGGGGATAAACATGACTACAGATTGGGCTGTAGGATGTTATTCACTTACAATTTTAAAAATAAAACTGTGTGGGTAGTTTTCATTATTTTATACCAATTCCATGAGAATAAAGACTTGAATGAGCTAAGAATATAAAAATCATATTATAGTGCTTTAGTGTTTTGAGATGAAGACTAGTCAAAAGAAAGATACTTACAAGGCAACCCTGAAAGTGTTCAAATATTCATTTTTCCCACAACCTACAAAAGATAAGGAGAAATCACAAAACAGATGGTACAATTCTACATACTAAAATTCAGTTTAATTAATTTATTTAAGTACCTATTTTGAAAGATAATTTACTAAGTGATAGCTATATAAATGATTCAATGCCTGACCTTGAAGAATTCATAGTCTGTTAGAAAACAGACAAATTAAACCAACTTTTACAATGCAGTGTGATAAATTTCTGAAACGTGGAGGAAACATCCTAAAAGCCCACAGAAGATGTAGCCCAAACTCAGTTTTTGATAGAACTGGGACAGTATGGGAAAAGATTCTTAGAGAAAGTCAACTGGGAAAATGTTAGAGTAAATAACATTCATGTAGAACATAGCCAATGATTCCGTAACATTTCTATGCTGACAGATAGTAATTGCATCAATGGGTGTGGGATTTAATAATGTGGGTAACTGGTGAAACACTGTGTTGTATATCTGAAACCAATAAAAGATTGTATATCAAATATACTTCAATTAAAAAAAGATTAAATGACATTTATTCAAGCAGACAGTTGGGGCAAAATGTTTCCAATCCGTATGGAAAAAAAAATGGTCTCCAACTAAACGCAGATACATTTATTTGGAAGTATAAAATCATGTATATAATGTTTTTTTTTTTTTCTAGGGAGAAAGGTTGACAGGCACATTTTTTTTCAACTGATTTTGGAAATGTTTTATGATAAAGAGCACTGATTTGGAGTCTTAAAAAATGAAAGGCACTCAACAGATTTGGGAGATAATGAAATGACTGTGGGAGATTAGTGACAAATTAAGATACTTATTTCTCTTTACACTGATTACTTCACAAAATTATGTGGGATGTTTGTATGCAAATACATATTTTAAAAGGTTAATGGAGTTCAAGCTTTTATAATATAGTTGGACTAACCCTCCTGCAGATAGAAATAAAATGAGAAAAAAAAACAATTTGAAGGCAATGTAGAATAACCAAGTTAGAAGAAATTGGAGGGAAGTCTGTCTTAAGTATAAATTGAGACAAGTGAATTTGTGAGTTTGCAAATTTTTGTCTAAAGGCATCTTCCAACTGAGTAATCCTCCTGTAGGAGAAAACTAATGCCTTACTATAAGGGGTCAGATGACAGAGTTTGGGACTGGGAAAGCATTTGGAAATTTATGGAGGAAACTCTGGGAAAGAGGGAGTTGAATAGGAGATAAAAATGAAAAAAAATTTGAAGAGTGCACAAATCTTTATAAAACACTGAACTTTTAATGCATGGAAGAGAATGCAGAGACCTGAAAAAAAGGTAACAGTTTAAACTGGAAAGATCTATATTTCAGTTGCTGCTAGTGCAGGGGACACAGAGTTTGAATTTAGCTAAGAAAAATGCCTGTTTGAATATAACCAAATCTCTGAAGAAAATTATAACAAAATCTGGCCTCTACAATGTACAATATATATTTTCCTGTCAAAAATTACCAGAATGAAAATAAACATTAAAATATGACATTTATACAGAGAAAAAAAAGGCAGACACTAGAAAATTTTCCTGAAATTGTCAAGATACTGCAAATAGCAATCTAGAAGTCTAAAATAGCCATTAAAATATGCTTAATGGCTTACAGAAAAATATACTCGAAGTATAAACAGATGCAGAGTATCAACAGAGAAAAAGAGCTAGAGAAAAGAACCATTAATGCAGTGAAGCCAGAAGTATGATCATTGAAATGAAAATTTCATTGAATAAAATTGATAAGAAATAGGAGGCATCAAAGAAAACACCAGGGAATTTGAAGATAGAGCAATTGAAATTATCAAAAATGAATAACATAAATATTAAGTACTCCAAGGTATATGTCATTGGAGTTCCATAGAAGAGATAGAGGGAATGGGATTGACAACTATTTGAATAAATACTATGACCAAAATGCACAAATTTGGAGATAAAGCATCAAACTAAACATTCAAGAATTTCAAGAAATCATATCATTGTGAAACAGAAGATATCAAAAGATAAAGAAAAACATCTAAAAGAAAACAGAGATAAATGACACATTACTTTAAACATAAGAACAGGAAAGAGATTAATGGCTGACTTCTCATTAGAAAAAAAATTGAGGTAAGACTACAACAGAACATGTTTAATGTACTGAAGAAAAAGATACTATCAACCTGGGATGCTATATTTAGAAAAATAAGCCTTCAGAACTTAAGGGAAAAAGAGACATTTTGAGTAAACCTAAATGAAATGAATTCACTGCATTCAGATTCAATCACATAGAAAAAATGCCAAAGGAAGTAATTCAGGATGGAGGAAAATAACACCAGATGATAACCTGAATACGCATGAAGCAGTAGAGATGTTAAAAGACAGTAAAGTAAAAGACAAATTTACTTCCAGCCAAGATGAAGCACAAGGGACCAGATTTACCTTCCCACCTAAAACAACAACAAAAAAAAATACAGACAAAAGTAAATGAAACAGTGAATCATATCCAATAATGCAAAAGTTATCCCTGAGAGATGGGAAAGAAGTGAGATGAGCCAGATAATTGCCTTAGCTTACTGTCTAGAGAATGTAACAGGCATAACTTAGCTATCTCTCTGAGTAGAAGAGATGGCTCTGGGAGCCCTGGGAATTTAAGGCAGCTAAAGTTCAGTGCAGAATATAAGAGAACAGAAAGGTGAGAGAAAGACAGACAGAGAGAGAGAAAGAGATTCAGAGTTCTGCATAGTATCAGCATAATACTGATCAATGAATGCATGTGTGGAAAATATCTTAGACCAGAAAAATAACCACCAAAATCATTAGAAATAACAATCTGCAAAGCTCAAAGAGAATGAAAAATATTACTTGTTCTCATAAGCCTTAGTGGAAAACCTCATAATTCATGAAGTAACAGGTGGAGTACTAAAAACGTTTTCCTCCGTGGTTTGTAAAATTAACACCAGACTAACCATTTCTCTGCTTCCACCTAATAAAGTTTAAAGACAATATCCACAAGGGTCAAGAGGCTTATAAATAACTTAATAATGCGATGAAGAAAGAATAATTATAGGAATACAAAAATATCCATCATCCAACAAGGAAAAACCCACAACATCCATGATATAATAAAAAATTACCATGCACTCCAGAAATAGAATATAATGCCCATAATGAAAAGGAAAAGAAAAATTATCAAGATAGTCCTAGATATTACACAGATGATAGAGTTAGTAGATTAGGACACTAAACACACAGCAATAGAAAAAAATCCAAAAATGAAATACAGAATAAATAAAGGACAGAAAAAACAAATAAAACATCAGTGAGGATGATGCAAATTTTAGTATCTTAATATATTATGTATTTTCTGAGATCTGGAGGATGACTTCAAAATAATGAAGTTTAAATTACTCAGGAGCATATAACAATCCTAAATGTTTTTACTTCTAATAGAAACTCAAAATTAATAAAGAAAATTCTACCAAGAGAAATACAGAAATCCACAAAGATTTTAATAATTGCTTCAATAATTTATAAAACAATTACAAAATCAGTAGATAGAAAACATTTTCAACCAATTTGACCTAATGAATATGTATAAATACTCTACCTTACTACAGCATAACACACATTCTTTCCAAGTGTGCCTGGATCATTTACAAAGACAAACCATATTCTGTGTCAGAAAACATACATCAGTAAGTGGAAAAATGATACAAGACATACAAAATAAGTTGTCTGACCATAGTTGACTTGAATACTAAAGAAATAAAAATGAGATATCTAGAAAATCCCTAGATATTTTTAAAGTAACACATTTCTAAATAATATATGGTACAAAGAAATTCAAGTGTATATTAGCAAGTATTTTGAACTGAATGGGAATGTAAACATGACATATGAAAATCTGTGGATTGTTGCTAAAAAAGTAATGAGAGGGAATTCTCACATTATAAAAGAAAAAAGTTCTCAAATCAAAAATTGCAGCTTCCACCTTTACAAACTAGGAAAAAAGAGCAATTGAAAACCACAGTATGCAAAGGAAAGAAAATAAGGAATATCAGAGCAAGAATAAAAGAATTAGAAAATAGAAAAAATAGTCAACAAAATCAAAAGCTAATTGCATGAGAAGATAAACACAATTTTTTAATTCTCTATCTAGGACTGATCAGCAAAAAAAATTAAGAAAATACAAATTAACATCAGGAATGAAAGGCAATCACATCAAATTCTACACATATTAAACAGAAAATAAGGAAGTATTATGAACAACTTTATGCCAATAAATGTACAGCTTAGTCAAAATGGAGAAATTCTTTTAAAGACATAAACAAAGCTTCCCCAAGAAAAACCCTGTATCTATTAAATAAATTGAATTTGTAGTTAAAAACTTTTCCACAAGAAAACTCAAGAGCTAGAAGTCTTTACTGGGGGAATTCTACCAAATATTTAAAAAACAAACATTATCAATTCTATACATAATCACCCAAAAATTTAAGAGAAATGAATATATCTCATGCTTTTCTATAAGGCCAGCATTTCTAAGATACAAAAACTAGAAAAAAGACATTACAAGATAAACTAATTTCAATATCACTATCTAGATACAAAAACTCTTAAAACACACCTTAGCCAACAGTGGAATATAACAAGGATAACACATTATGACTAAGTGGGATTTATCCTGAGAAAGTAAGGTTGGTTTAATAGTTGAAATTTCATCACCCTATTTCACCATTTTAATGGACAAAAGAGCAACAGCAACATATAATCATTTTAATAAATGGAGAAAAGCTTTGATGAAATTTAACCTCCATTCCTGACAAAGAAAAACTCTTCGCAAACTAGGAGTAGGAAGAAATATTATTAATCTGATAAAGTGTACCTACAAATATTCTGAGCTAACTTCATACCTAATGGTGGAAGACTGAATGTTTTCCCAATATGATAAGAAATACACAAAAATATGCAGTTACCACTTGTACTGACTATTGTACTGGAGAGTTTAGACAGTGTAATATGGCAAGAAGAAAAAATAAAAAACATTCATGTTAGGAAGAATTAAAACTATCTTAATTTTCAGGTGACATAATCATCTACAGAGATAATCTTATGAAACCTACAAAAAAGAATATATTAGTTTATCAAGGATGCAGAATACCAGATCAACAAAAGTTAATTATATTTCTGAATACTGTGAATAAACAATAATCAAATAAAGAAAAAGATTAATAGCATCAAAATATAAAAAATAAGGATAAAACTGTCAAAATACTTTCAAAGTTTGTATACTGAAAATTTCAAAACATTATTGACAGAACTTAAAGGCCTAAGTAACTGGATACATATACTGTGTTCGTAAATCTGAAGACTCAATATTATTAAGATGTTATTTTTCCCCAAATAAAGGTATGGAGTCACCATCATCCAAATTCAAATACAAGTCAGAGATTTCTGTTAATACTAATAGGCTGAGTATAAAATTCATATGGAAAGTTTCTAGAATTGCAAAAACAACATTGAGAAAACAGAATTGGAAGATTTATGTTATCTGACTTTTAGGTTTATGATAAATCTACGTTAACCAAGACAGTATGGTGTTGGCAATAAGAAACAAATACGTCAACTGAACAGGAGAGAGTCCAGAAATTGACTCTAACATGCACATTCAATTGATTATCAACAAAAGTGCCAAGGCAATTAGGTAAAGAAATGTAACATTTTAAGAAACAATGCTCTGAAAATTGGATATTCATATGCAAACTCTGCTCCCAAATTTTGATTTTTATAAACCATGCACAAAAATTAACTCAAAATGGGACATGACCTAACTGTAAACTCTAAAACTATAAAAATTCTAGAAGAAAACAGGGGAAAATTTATATGCTCATGCGTTAGTCAAATATTTTTAGGAAACTGAACCAAGACTAGGCTTATAAAATAATAAAACAAAATAATAAATTGTTCTTCATCAAAATTGAGAAATTCTGCTCTTTGAAATGCACTGAGAATGAAACAGCAAAACAGATTTGTGAAAATATTTTCAAATCATATATCTGATAAAACTTTACCTTTCATATAAAGTACTCTCAAAATTCAATAAATCAAACAAAAACCAGATATTTTAAAAATGGGCAAAAGACTCCAACAGACACTTCACCAATGAATTTAACTGATAGCAAATAAATATGTGAAAAAATTCTCAACACCATGTCATTAAGGAAATACAAAACCATAATACAATTCCTCAACTATTAGAATGCCTAAAATTGAAAAAAGAGACTGAACCAAACAATGTTAGTGAAGATGCAGAGCACCTGAATCTCTCATGCACTGATGAATGGAATATAAAGTGGTAAAACCATTTAGGAAAACAGCTAGGGATTTTCTCAGTGTGTTAAATATACAGCTATATGATCCAGCCATTCCACTCCTATGTGGATAAGAGAAAATACCTGTCCACACGAAGAATTCTACATAAATTTTCACAGCATCATTATTTGTAATAGCGAAACATTTGAAATAACTCAAATGTCTGTCAAAAATTGAATGGTTAAACAATTTGTGAAATATCCATATGACAGAATGTTACTGAGTAATGATTTAGTGATATATAGAAAAACATGGATGAATATCAAAATAATTATGCTCAATAAGAAGCCAGACAACATAGTATGAATGTTGATGAATTCTCTATGAATTATGTATGAATCCATTTGTAACTCTGGGGGGAAAATATTCTCCCAGCTTGGAGCAAAATACCTTTGAAACTGAAATCCGTCAAAGGGAGAAATAAAGTGGGAGAAAACTGTTTATTACTTACAAGCAGTTGTCCACTTTTGCATGCCTCTGTCTCTAGTGACCCGGCTGAAAAAAGGGACCCCACCCAACCTCTCCAGTCCAGATATGCCCTCACTCCTCCTAGTAATTACCTATTGATATGGAAATGGAATACTTCTCTCCACCCCTTGGAAATACCTGTTGAAATGGATATGCACTAAGCCTAGGTAAGAGATTCTGGAAATGTTGGAATTTTACCCACACCATTTATACAAAATTTTAAAAAATGCACACTGTTCTATAGTGTCAGAAAGCAGATCAATGATTGCCTGTTTTGAGATGGCAGCAAGTGTGAGGGCAGAATTACTAAAGGGAAAAAGCAAACTTATGGAGTTGTTAGGTATGTTTATTATCTTCACTGCCTTAATGATTTAATGAGGATATACATATGTCAAAACTTATGAGGCTGCACACTTTCAATACATGCAGTTTATTGTATATTATGTTTACTTCAATAAATGTGAAACAAAACACCAAAAATGTGTATTTTTAAATTTCTTTAAAATTTATTTTAAAAGCATATATAGCTGTTTAAAGCAAAAATGAATGAATGAATGAATGATTAAATAAGTACTGTTATCTTGGGATTCCCAACATAAGTAGTCATGAAATATATGATATAAATTGGACAACAGAAGGAACAAGAGAATTACACTGTTGCAAGTTTCCTTTATGTCACTTAGAGTAGTATAATTTTAACTCTAAACATACATTGTATTTTGTAAAAGGTATATATTATACTCCCTAAACAAGAAGTAAAAAGTATGTCATGTGGTATGGTGAAAAAGCCAAGAAAAGAAAGTGTGACATTGGTTTAAGAACAGACTGTGAGGCCAATAATAGTGATTTGAGAAACCAGAAATATACCTACATTATCTGAGTCTTTTTAACAAATGATACTGGTTTTACTGGATATACACATATTGAAACATAATAAACTTTAACACTTACCTTACACAATACACATAAATTAATTCAAGATGGATAATAGACCTAACTATAATTAAACCAAAACAATAAAGCTTTTAGAGTAAAAGCCACAAGAATATCTTTATAACTTAGTATCATTAGTCATAAGAGAAATATAAGTTGAAACCACAATGAGATAATAAGGCTGATAACAATCAAATGTCTGATGAGGTGAAGCCACCAGAAAGAGCATTTACGTAGTGCTGATGGGAATGTAAATGGTATGATCCCTTTGGAAATAAAGGTTTGGAAATTCTTACAAAGTGAACATTTGGTCCAGCAGCCCCATTATCCCATGTCCAGGTATCTAACAACAACTAAAGAACATGTTTGTCCATAGAAAGACTTGAACCCAAATGTTCACAGTAGCTTCATTCATAAACTATCACTTCATAAACCATTCATAAACTATCTGTAAACTTAAGCCAAAAAGTATAAGTAACCCAAATGCCAATAATCAGGACAATGGTAAATGATAAGTGGTATATTCGTAACATGGATCAATATTACATAAAAAGTTAATACACAGAACATGGAGGAAGCTCATAGACATTATGTTGGGCCAAAGAATCCAGACAAAAATAATACATACATATGATTCAATATATATGAAATTCTAGAACAGGCAAAACTAATTCATCGTGAAAAAAATCTGGTTGTCTCTGGAGTCATGAACAAGGAACACAAAGAAGCAGCTGGACTGATAGAAATATTCTATACTTTGTAGGAAAAATGAACTATATGTACCCACATATTGAAACAACATATTTCATTCTTGTATACTTCAACTTATACAACTGAGTATCTGAAAAATTGAATGAGAGTATGAGGAGTAGGTGGAGACATACATTAAACAATGATGTTGATCATAAATACTGATGCTTTTTGGAGCCTGGTGATGAATGCATGAGGATTCATTATATTTGAAATTCTCCAGGTTAAAATGTTTGCAAAGATTAAAGTATATGAGTTCCATAATGGAAAGCATGTGTGTTTATGTGGGGAAATGGGGAGGTGATGATTGCTGCAGACAAGGCTAAGAAATGGACATTTATGGAGAATAAAACTGGAAACCTTAAGAAAAAAGACCATACCACATTATTAGCTCTTCTTTAATACAACATGCTAAACAGGAAGAGCAGCAATGTGTGAGTAAAAGACAGAGTGATTTATGTATGAAGGAGACTCAGGTTTGCATTTTTGTTCTTTATTAGCTTTGTTACTTTGTGCAAAGCAATTAACCTTTCTGAGCTTCATTTTATTCAAATCTAAAGTGAGATTAATTATCTCTAATTCAAAAGGTGGCAATGAGAATTTGGCAGCCTTAACATATTGTAAGCATTTATTTTATTTATTTCTTTCTTAAAATTTTTAAAAAATTTTTTATTAAGGTGTTATTGATATACACTCTTATGAAGGTTTCACATGAAAAAACATATTGTAAGCATTTAGTACATTGCATGAAACTAGGTACATATTAAAGTAAATTTTGTTTTCCTAATTATTCAGCCCACCCTTTATTGCCATCCCAAGCCTTCTTAAAGAAGGTATAAGAAGTTAGGATTTACATTAAATTATTTGAGGTAATCTGTATAAGCTTCCAGTCTTAAGAAACAAAGGTCAAATATAGAAAATAATAATATGATACAAAGAAAATTGGATTTACAGTTAGACTGGACTGTCTTAGTCACTACTAGCTGTGCAAGCTTTAAGACTTTTTCAATGGATTTAATAACTAAATTTCAGGATAAATGAAATATGGTAATAAAATTCCTCGAGCAGTGTTGGTTTTTATGTATGTCACTAAAATTGAAGCTGCTTTTATTAGCTTCAAATAAGAGCTACAGAAAAGCTTATTTTGTTGTTCAATTACTTGTCATCTAGCCAAAGTCTAGAGTGGAAGTGAAGTTTCAAAGACTAATTTGTTTGTGTGAAGAATTAATTGAGAAATTGAGTCCTGGAGTTTTGTGAGAACCAAGAATATATATCTGTAATTTTGAATAGAAGGAGCTTTCCTTCACTAACGTGTAGGACAAAATATCCTTTCTGTCAGTCCTTGAAGCACTAAATCTGAGGACTTAAAATAAATCATTTTGCAAGCCTAGTGGCTCACAGAGTTTAACTAAAGCAGAAGCATCCAAGCTACTGGTAATTTAAGGAGATTTATATGATTGAGCATATTTGGCAAAACTGGAGTCCAGGAGTGAAGAAATTTGTCCTGACGCCGAAGGCTGTAATTCTGAAGAGCTGAGTAATATTATCAAAGCAGCACACAAAGAAGATGGCTTCTGAGCTATCATTTAGGATTAAGTTGGGAAGAACTTTAAAATTTGTGAGGAGAATATTACAGCGCCATGTGTCATTTGTTGATACTCCTTGCAACATCTTAAATAAACTCATTTTTGTCTTTTGTAATAAATGTATGACAGTACTGGATTTCTGATTTAGCCATAACTTTTCAGGACTGAGCATTTTTGAAACTCTAATGTCTGAAACATTTTTTGGCTTATCAATCCTTAAAAAAGATATTATTTAGTTCTCACAGCATGAAAAATAAGTATTATAGCATAAATCTATAATGACTTGAGTGACATACTTAAATTTCTTTGGGGATATTTATCAGATATATAGTGAAAATGGGACTCCATAAAATAATGAATAAGTGATTTAAAGAATTAGCAAATATAAGAACACCACAGTTGAGAATAGAAGACTTACATGGACTATCTTGCAGTATGGAAGAGAATATCTAGGTGTTATTATCTCTTTATGTTCATAAGAAAAGGAGGAGATACAAGTCCATTTAAAGCTTACATTTAGACATGGAAATATGCACAATACACACAACATAACAATACACAGATATTAAAAAATGCAATTCCTATGTGGTACATTATCAAACTATAACTTGGGATGGGGATAATGTAATAGTTGTTTTCTGTAAGTTTTAATTCAATTAAAATGAACTCCTTCATAATTGACTTCATTGTACTTTAAGACACCAATTTGTTACTTACTCTTAGCTCCAATACAACTGGTTTATTCATTATTCTAGAAATACCATGAATTATTTTTTAAGGCCTTGATTTTTTGCTAACCTTTCAATTAATAAAGGCATGATATTGGTGATTTGGAGGATTTAAATATGAAAAGATATCATCTGTAAGTTCAAATTGCTTACTATTTATGACAACTAATTAAAAATATCTCCACAAGGAAATTTCCAGGCACAGATGGTTTCACTGGTGAATTCTATCAAATACATAAGAAAGAAATAAAACAAGTCCTTCACAAACTATTGAGGAAGAGGGAATACTTTCAAACTGCTTCTATGAGGCCAGTTTAATCTCTCTACAAAAGCCAGGCAAGGTGAAAACTGAAAGACAGAAAGAGAGAAAGGAGAGAAGGAGGAAGCCAGATCAATGCCTTTCATGAATACAGATGTGAATATTCTTAACACAATAATAGCATATCAAATCTAGTGCTATATAAAAAATATTATTAACCATTACTAAGTGGGACTTATTCTAGGAATGCAAGGTTGTTTTAATTTTCAAATATAATTTAATGTAATACACCATGTGATTTCCTCAACAGACGCAGGAAAAGCATTTGACAAGATCTAACATCTGTTCATAACAGCTTAATAAATTAGAAATAGAAGGGAAGGGAATTTCATCAATGTCATAAAGAGTATGTAAAACCTAGAGCTAATATCATCCTCAATGGTGAAAGACTGCTTTCCCTAAAGACCAGATAAAAGACTAGATGTTTGCTCTCAATTATTTTTTACACTGTCCAAGAAGCTTTATAATCATTGAATTACATACTTATATCCAGTTAAATTTATGGCATATGAATTTTACCTCAAGAAACTCTAAAAATGTTTACAACAAGGAATGGAATTAATTACCCCTTTTCTCTCACTTTATTTATGTCTCCTGTAGAGTTAAAGAAATATACAGAATAATTGTTTTTCTGTATATTGTTTGTCTTGCCAACGGGTTTCAGCCCTGGGCAAGTTAGCTATGGATTCAATGTGACCAAAGAAATTGACAGCAGAACGTTTTTTGGGGTGAAAGGATTTATTACCCGCTTGTTCTCCCAGTGGTAGGTTAAGCACTAACGTCTCTGCCTCCTCCCAGAGCACTGGGCCGAGCTCTCTATATAGGGCAGTAATAGCTTATTGCCTAAAGGTGTGAAAGCGGTAGCCTAGCAACAGGCCAGTTACATCATCAGGTGGTTTAAGTTCAATGAGGATCCTGGCCATAGGAACCCCAATTTCCCCACACGTTTATATATACTGTGCACAGTATAATTGTCTTCAATATTTGTTATGTTGGATCATGAGATGATTCAAAGTACAGGAACTTAAACATCATACAGAATTGAGAAAGCAGAAGTTCAAATTACCTGATGCTGTAGATTTAAGGGTAATTATTGGTCATTTTTATAAATACTCATTAAAATTCATTCTATTTTTTAATCAAAATTATTTGCATCACCTATTGATAATAAGCTTATATCAACAAATCAATCCATTCAAACTGCAAACTAATTTCTTATATATAAAAATCTTTCATTTTTAAATGCCATATTACATACCTAGATAAATAAAAATGAACATATTCAGATATTGATTTTAAAATACACCTCTACATCCATTGAATTTGAAATTCAGCAGCACCCATTGTAGAGATTTTTATGTAGCTAACTGGACATATTTATGATATTTTATTACAATGATATCTGTAAGCTATTATTTAAGTAGGAGGGCAAAAATCATATTTAACAATAAAGGAAATGCAAAATAAATCATATGGATAGTTCATGGTCCATAATCCTTTAAAAGCAATACACTGATTTACATACATTACTATTATTCATTTGCAAGATCCAGGCTTTGGGTGGAAAAAGAAAATGGGAAGGTTTATTGTTGGTAGTTGTCTTACCAGTGGGTTTCAGCCCTGGGCAAGTTCACTACGAATTCAGTGAGACCAAGGAATGACAATGGAATGTTCCTGGGGTAAAAGGGTTTATTACCTGGCTTGTTCTCCCAGCGATAGGTCAAGCACTAGAATTACATCTGCATCCAACAGTCTACAGGTCTGTAATCGTCCTTCATCTCTGCCTCTGCCCAGAGCACTGGGCAGAGCTCTTTATATAGGGACTCAGTCAATAATAGCCTTATTGCCTACCAGTGTGGAAGCATTAGCCAAGCAGTAGGCCATTACATCATCAGGTAAGTAGTTTAGGGTCAGATGAGGATCCTGGCCATAGGAAATTCCATTTTCCTTTTACTCCAATAAGAGAGCTAAAATAAAATCAGGTAATGAATATAATAATAAGTGCTTTGAAGTGCATTTGGGAATTTTTTATCTAAGTTTAAAAAATCTAATTTTTTTTGTTGCAAATTCCACTTAACATTCCTGAGAAATCAAATTCTAAATTCACTGATTACTAATGTAATCTACTTGAAGGCGTGTTGCGATTCTTATTTTTATACTAACAACTCATGCCATGCTATATTGATGGATTTCAATAGATATTATTATTGGGATAGTGTATGCTCAAAATGTACTTTGAAATGCATATAATTAAATTCTGAAAAGTATAGTCATTTGAAATCTAAACGTATTTTTAGCAATCTATGCCCAAAAAGTTTTCCTATGAACCATTCAATCTCTGAATCTCTTTGTTAAACATGGCTTTTGGTGGAGAACAACAGCTCACTAACAAGCTATTCAAAAATCCAGCTGTATGTGGGATTCTGAAAAGAGACACACAGACACATAAAGAATGATTTTATGTGCATACTTTCAAGTACTCTTGCCCTGTGAATTACTATTTAACAGTGAATTAATAGAGACATCTGAAAGTTGTGGTCCACTGGTTTAATGAACATTAGCGATTTGGGAACTAACTACAGTCAAAGCAATTTAGTTTTTCTGTACCATACACAGCTCAGGGTAAAATAATGAAAAATAATGTTAACCTTATGTTTGCAACATGTGAATGGAAAGATGAAGATTGCAAGGCACTTTTAAATCTTTGGGAAGGTAATGAAAGAATAAAAAAAATTTTCCAATTAAAATAAAATAAGAGTCATACACTACAGTCTCATTCAGCAGAGACATGTTTAAGCTAGCTCTATTATCTAATAAAATGTGATATAGTTAAGTTATATCAAGAAATGATGTGTCATGAATGCAAAGAATTAGGTTAAGGTTAAAGAATTCTTCTTATTATTTTAATTTTATTTTGGAATCGTTAATGTACAATTACTTGAACAACGTTATGGTTACTAGACCCCCTATTATCAAGTCCCCACACATACCCCATTAGAGTCACTGTCCATCAACATAGTAAGATGGGATAGAATCATTACTTGTCTTTTCTGTAAATACTACCTTTCCCATGTACCCCCCCCCGCTACATTATGTGTGCTAATTGTAATGGCCGCTTTTTCCCCCTAATCCCTCCCTTCCCACTGATCCTCCCAGTTCCTTTCCATTTTGTAACTCTTAGTCCATTCTTGGGTTCTGTGAGACTGCTACTGTTTTGTTCCTTCAGTTTTTTCTTTGTTCTTATACTCCACAGATGACTGAAATCATTTGATACTTGTCTTTCTCCACCTGGCTTATTTCACTAACCATAATACCCTCTAGCTCCATCCATGTCGTTACAAATCATAGGATTTGTGTTCTTCTTATGGATGAATAATATTCCATTGTATATATGTACCACCTCTTCTATATCCATTCATCTACTGATGGACACTTAGGTTGCTTCCATCTCTTGACTATTATCAATAGTGCTGCAATGAACATGGGTGCATATGTCTTTTTCAAACAGCGCTGCTGCATTCTTAGGGTCAATTCCTAGGAGTGGAATTCCTGGGTCAAATGGTACTTCTATTTTTAGTTTTTTGAGGAAGCTCCATACTGCTTTCCACAATGGTTGAACTAATTTACATTCCCACCAGCAGTGTAGAAGGGTTACCCTTTCTCCACATCCTCGCCAACATTTGTTGTTGTTTGTCTTTTGGATGGTGGCCATCCTAACTGGTATGAGGTGATATTGTGGTTTTAATCTGCATTTCTCTGATGACTAGTGATGTGGAGCATCTCGTCATGTGCCTGCTGGCCACCTGAATTGCTTCTTTGGAGAGGGTCTGTTCAGCTCCTCTGGATATTTTTTAATTGGCTTATTTGCTTTTTGTTTGTTGAGGTGCATGAGCTCCTTATATAATTTAGATGTCAACTGCTTATCGGATATGTTATTTATGAATATATTCTCCCATAATGTAGGATTTTTTTTGTTCTACTGATGGTATCCTTTGCTGTACAGAAGATTTTAGATTGATAGTTTCATTTGTTCATTTTTGTTTTTGTTTCCCTTGCCTGGGGAGATATGTTCATGTAGAAGTTGCTCATGTTTATGTCCAAGAGATTTTTGCCTATGTTTTTCTCTAAAAGTTTTATGGTTTCATGACTTACATTCAGGTTTTCGATCCATTTTGAGTTTACTTTTGTGTATGGGGATAGACAGTAATCCAGTTTCATTCTCTTACATGTAGCTGTCCAGTTTGGCCAACACCAGCTGTTGAAGGGGCTGTCATTTCCCCATTGTATATTCATGGCTCCTTTATCGCATATTAATTGATCATATTTGCTTGGGTTTATATCTGGGATCTCTAGTCTGTTCCACTGGTGTATGGGTCTGTTCTTGTGCCAGTACCAAATTTTCTTGATTACTGTGGCTTTGTAGTAGAGCTTGAAGTCAGGGAGAGTAATTCCCCCTGCTTTATTCTTCCTTCTCAGGATTGCTTTGGCTATTCGGGGTCTTTTGTGGTTCCATATGAATTTTAGAACTATTTGCTCTAATTCATAGAAGAATGCTGTAGGTATTTGATAGGGATTGCATTGAATCTGTAGATTGCTTTAGGCAGGATGGCCATTTTGACAATCTTAATTCTTCCTAGCCAAGAACATGGGATGGATTTCCATTTATAAGTGTCCTCTTTAATTTCTCTTAAGTGTCTTATAATTTTCAGAGTATAGGTCTTTCACTTCCTTGGTTAGGTTTATTCCTAGTTATTTTGTTCTTTTTGACATGATTGTGAATGGAATTGTTTTCCTCATTTCTCTTTCTGCTAGTTCATCATTAGTGTATAGGAATGCAACAGATTTCTGTGTATTAATTTTGTATCCCGCAACTTTGTTGAATTCAGATATTAGATCTAGTAGTTTTGTAGTGGATTATTTAGGGTTTTTTAGGTACAACATCATGTCAACTGCAAACAAGGACAGTTGACTTCTTCCTTGCCAATCTGGATCCCTTTTATTTCTTTGTGCTGTCTGATTGCCTTGGCTAGGACCTACTGATCTATGTTGAATAAAGGTGGGGAGAGCAGGCTTCTTGTCTTGTTTCTGATCTTAAAGGAAAAGCTTTCAGCTGCCCGCTGTTAAGTATAATGTTGGCTGTGGGTTTGTCATATATGGCCTTTATTATGTTGAGGTACTTGCCCTCTCTACCCATTTTGTTGAGAGTTTTTGTCATGAATGGATGTTGAATTTTGTGGAATGCTTTTTCAGCATCTATGGAGATGATCATGTGGTTTTGGTCCTTTTTGTTGATGTAGTGGATTATGTTGATGGATTTTCGAATGTTGTAACATACTTGCATCTGTGGGATGAATCGCACTTGATCAGGATGGATGATATATATATTTTTAATTATGGTATTATTGATATACCCTCTTATGAATGTTTCACATAAAAAAACAATATGGTTACTACATTTACCCATATTATCAAGTCCCCACTCATACCCCAATTCAGTCACTCTCCTTCAGTGTAGTAAGATGACACAGATTCACTATTTGCCTTCTCTGTGCTACACTGTTTTCCCCGTGATTCCCCACACCATGTGTACTAAACATGATACCCCACAATCCCCTTCTCCCTCCCTCCCTATCCACCCTCCCACAACCCTCCCCTTTGTTAACCACTAGTTCCCTCCCAGAGTCTCTGAGTCTGCTACTATTCTGTGCCCTGTTTTGCTTCGTTGTTATACTCCACAAATGAGGGAAATCACCTGGCACTTGACTTTCTCCACCTGGTTTATTCCACTGAGCATAACATTCTCCAGCTCCATCCATGTTGTTGCAAATGGCAGGATTTGCTTCCTTCTTATGGCTGAATAGTATTCCAGTGTGTATATGTACCACATCTTGTTTAGATGGACGATATTTTGATGTATTTTTGAATTCGGTTTGCTAATATTTTGTTGAGTATTTTTGCGTCTATGTTCATCATGGATATTATTCTGTAATTTTCTTTTTTGTGGTGTCATTCCCTGGTTTTGGTATTAGAGTGATGTTGGCCTCATAGAATGAGTTTAGGAGTATTCCCTCCTCTTCTACTATTTGGAAAACTTTAAGGAGGATGGGTATTAGGTCTTCACTAAATGTTTGATAAAATTCGGCAGTGAAACCATCTGGATGAGGAGTTTTGTTTTTAGGTAATTTTTTGATTACCAATTCAATTTTTTTGCAGGTAATTGGTCTGTTGAGATTTTCTGTTTCTTTCTGGGTCAGCCTTGGAAGGTTGTAGTTTTCTAGAAAGTTGTCCATTTCTTCTAGGATATCCAGTTTGTTAGCATATAATTTTTCATAGTACTCTCATATTGTTTGTATTTCTGTGGTATCCATAGTGATTTTTCCTTTCTCATTTCTGATTCTGTTTATGTGTGTAGACTCTTTTTCTTGATAATTCCGGCTAGGGGTTTATCTATTTTGTTTATTTTCTCAAAGAACCAGCTCCTGCTTTCATTGATTCTTTCTATTGTTTTATTCTTCTCAAATTTATTTATTTCTGCTTTAATCTTTATTATGTCCCTCCTTCTACTGACTTTGGGCCTCATTTGTTCTTCCTTTTATAGTTTCATTTATTGTGAGTTTAGACTGTTCATTTGGGATTGTTCTTCTTTCCTCAGGTAGGCATGTATTGTAATATATTATTCTATTGACTCGGCCTTTGCTGCATCCACACATTTTTTGGTGTTGAATTATTGTTGTCATTTGTCTCCATTTATTGCTTGATCTCTGTTTTTATTTGGTTATTGGTCCATTGGTTATTTAGGAGAATGTTATTAAGCCTCCATATGTTTGTGGGCTTTTCCTTTTCTTTGTGTAATTTATTTCTAGTTTCATTCCTTTGTGATCTGAGAAGCTGGTTGGTACAATTTCAATCTTTTTGAATTTACTTAGATTCTTTTTGTGGCCTAGTTTATGACCTATTCTTGAAAATGTTCCATGTGCACTTGAGAAGAATGTGTATTCTGTTCTTTTGGCTGGAGGGTTCTGTAGATGTCCGTTAGGTCCATCTGTTCTAATATGTTGTTCAGTGCCTCTGTCTCTTTACTTATTTTTTCTGGTTGATCTGTCATTTGGAGTTAGTGGTGTGTTGAAATCTCCTAAAATGAATGCATTGCATTCTATTTCCCCCTTTAATTCTGTTAGTATTTGTTTCACATGTGTAGGTGACCTGTGTTGTGTGCATAGATATTTATAATAGTCATATTCTCTTTTTGGGCTGACCTTTTTATCATTATGTAATGTCCTTCTTTGTCTCTTGTGACTTTCTTTGTTTTGAAGTCTATTTTGTCTGATATAAGTACTGCAACCTCTGCTTTTTTCTCACTATTTATTGCATGAAATATCTTTTTCCAACCCTTTAATTTTAGTGTGTGTATGTCTTTGGCTTTTAAGTGAGTCTCTTGTAGGTAGCATATAGATGGGTCTTGTTTTTTTATCCATTCAGTAACTCTATGTCTTTTGGTTGGTGCATTCAGACCATTTACATTAAGTGTGATTATCAATAGGTATGTACTTATTGCCATTACAGGCTTTAGATTCATGGTTACCAAAGTTTCAAGGGTAATTCCCTTACTATCCAACAGTCTAATTTAACTAACTTCATATGCTATTATAAACACAACCTAAAGCTTCTTTTTTTTCCCTCCTTTTTCTTTCTCCTCCATTCTTTATATATTAATTATCATATTCTGTACTCTTTGTCTATCCCTTGATTGACTTTGGGGGTAGTTGATTTGAATTTGCATATGCTTAGTTATTAATTGTTCTACTTTCTTGGCTGTGGTTTTATTTCCCATGCTGACAGTATTTAGTCTTAGAAATACTTCCATCTGTAATCGTCCCTCCAAAATGCACTGTAGAGGTGGTTTGTGGGAGGTAAATTCTCTCAGCTTTTACTTATCTGAAAATTGTTTAATCCCTCCTTCAAATTTAAGTGATAACCTTGCTGGGTAGGGTATTCTTGGTTCAAGGCCCTTCTGTTTTATTGCATTAAATATATCAAATATATCATGCCACTCCCTTCTGGCCTGGAAGGTTTCTGTTGAGAAGTCTGATGATAGCCTGATATGTTTTGCTTTGTATATGATCTTTTTTCTCTCTCTAGTAGATTTTAAAAGTCTGTCTTTGCCATTTTAATTATTATATGTCTTGATGTTATGTCTTGATTATATGTCTTCCTTGCGTCCCTTGTTTTGGGAGATCTGTGCACTCCATGGCTTGAGAGACTATCTCCTTGAAAGAATATCCTCAGGGGAATTTTTCAGCAATTACCTTCTCAAAGATACTTTCTGTCCCTTTTTCTCTCTCTTCTTCTTCTGGTACCTCTATAATGTTCATATTGTTCCTTTTGGATTGGTCACACATTTCTCTCAATTTTCTTTCATTCTTTGAGATCCATTTTTCTCGCTCTGCCTCAGCTTCTTTGTATTCATCTGCTCTAATTTCTATTCCATTTACTGTCTCTTCTACTACAGCTATTCTGCTTTGAAATCCCTCCATTTTATGTTTCATTTCAGATATGGAATTTCTTAATGATTGAATCTCCATCCTATATTCGTCTCTGAGTTCTTGATTGTTTTTCTGTACCTCCATGAGCATGTTTATTTTTGTTTGGCACTCTCTTTCAGGAAGATTGTTGAGTTCAGTTTCATTCCACCCTTTTTCTGGTGTTTCTGATTTTGGCCTGAACCAGGTTCCTTTGACGTTTCATATTTGTATGTGGTGCCCTCTAGTGTCCAGAAGCTCTAGTTTCTGGATCCGCTTAGCCCCTGGAGTGTTGTTGGGGGTCACAGGGGAGCACCGCTGGTGCTTGTGGGGAGGAAATAGGTGTTTTCTGCTCTCTGGCTGCAGTGCCTGTCTCCACTGTCAGAACCAGTGGGACAAGCACACAGGTGTAAGCCTCTGCTTTGCATCTGTAGCTGCCGCAGGTGGGGCCTCCCTCTGGCTGACCTGATGCCAGGGCACAGACTGCTGGTTTATGAGTTGGTGCTGGCAGGTCAGGAGGAAGGTGCAGCAAGCTTCATATCACAGTAGGGAGCCTTGGAGCTGAGTAGCCAGCCAGAGGGATGGAGTGCCTGAAGCTCTGGAAAGTTCACAACCTGTTGGGCAGACCACCTACAGACAAACTTGTCCACCTATCCCTTCTCCCACACAGCAAGCTCCATGCAAACCCTGCCCCTTCAGCATCCCTCTTGCTACTAGGAAGCCTCTCTGACCACCTGCCTTTCCTTTGTTCCTGAACAGCCGGATGTGGATCCCTGTCCTCCACAAATGTGTGCAATCTCAGTCCCTCCCTCAAGTATTCTGCCTGTCTTAGCTTTCCATTCCCACTTATCTCCAGAGCACCATGCAATGGTAGGTTTGTGCTCCTGAAGAAGATTTCTAGGGCTCGGTGTTCAGCAATCCTAGGCTTCCACCCCTTCCCCATCTGTTTCTCTTCTTCCCGCTGGTGAGCTGGGGTGGGGGAAGGGATTGTGTCCTGCAAGATTAAGGCTTTCATACGTTACTCTGTTTCATGAGGTCTGCTCTGTTCATTAGTTCTGTATGCAGTCTGGTTCAGCCCTCTTTCTTGTTGCTATTTTAGGGTTAGTTGTATTAATTAACGATATTTTTGTAGTATTTGTGGCTTTGGTAGGAGTTCTCCATCATGCCGCCATCTTGAATCTCCTAAAGAATTATTTTTAATGAAAATCTTAGCTAAAGACAAACCCCTCAATTCAAATCCATTAGGTCTCTGAGGAGAGAAAATACACACAATATCCTGATATCACCTTAAACACTATAGGGTGAATTAGCTCTAAATATAGATGGTGATATTCATCAATTTTTGGTAGATACATGAGCTACTCTTTGTACTGGGGCCACTTTTACTCAATCTTATTGTTGATATAAACTTACAACACAGATGGTAGGATTTTAAATAACCCACAGTTTAGTGCTTAACCTGAAGTCTCAGTGTCTTGACTGAAAACACTCTTTCCTGCTCTGTGGCTCCACTCCTGTCTTTTTAATAAGGAGAGACCTACTTTGCAAATGGAACTGTAATATTAAATGAACATCAGAGGGACTACCTTTGAGATTCCAGTTGACTCCTCTATTCATGTTCCATTATTAGAACCATTTAGTTAAATTTTTGTGTATGATTTTAAGAAGAGGGTCAATGGAATTGTTATCTGTGGCTGTATACTGTCAAGTCCCTTTCATTGATTTACATGAATTTATTCATAAGCCATTGTGGGGAAAATGGAAATTCCTATGGCCAGGATACTCACCTGACCCAATGTACTTGTTCATGTAATTGGGCTACTGCTAGTCTACTGCTTCCACACCCATAGGCAGTGAGCTATTATTGACTGAGTCACTATGTAAAGAGCTCCACCCAATGCTCTGGGTGGAGGCAGAGTTGGAGATGGATTACAGACCTGCAGACTGCTGGATGCAGACATGATTCTAGTGCTCAATCTACTGCTGTGAAAATGAAGCTGGGTATAAACACTAAGAACATTCTGTTGTCATTTCTTGGCCTCACTGAACCCACAGTGAACTTGCCCAGTGCTGAAATACTCAGGCAAGACACAAGAAAGCCATCTTCTCTTGATTATTGTATATTTATTGTAAAATAGAACATCAAGAAGTATTAATTCCCCAGAATTTGTTTTCACCAATTTGGATATTCAGTTTCCTATGTATATCCAAATAAACTTCAGCTTGCCAGTTTCTGTAAAAAAAAAGGTTTGAATATTTAGAGGAATTTCATTGAATTAGAAGAATTAATGTATTAATAATTAATATTAATTAATTTGTGTCCTACATCCACTGTAGAGTCAGTATAACTTGGAGAAAAAACATTTCCATTTTTTTGATCTCAGTTTCATCAACAGTGTCTATAGCCTTACAACTTACAATGTCAGAACTGTGAGTGCTAAAAGAATTTTAAAAAAGGATTCCTACAGTTTTTAAATTATTTAAAAAATTAGGCTAGAGAATTGGGTTTTCACTAAATGTGAAGGTTTTTAGATACAGATATTTAGATGTGATAGACATTTTTGAGTTTTTTGTGTCATTCTAATTAAACTGTTCTCTGAGGAAACTCATGCCCCTCCCATGGGGTTATATGGGTAGGGCCTGACAACTGTACTGGTAAATGACGCTATGCTCCAACCAAGAATAATTGGACTTAGCACATCCACCTGGGCCAATTCAGAACAGACTACCTTGTGAATTTATTGGATCTAAGAAAACTCCTTTGTTCCTAAGGGAGAGGTAGGGAGTGAGGGATGGGGAGGAGGAGGGGAAGGGAGTGTTTGAGGTAATGGAAAGGGAGGAAAGGAAAGAAAGAGGCAGAGAAAGTGTGGTAAACAAATAGGACACAAGAAATAAGACAAAAGATACTGGTGGATTTTCTTTTCATTTTCAGTTGCTGCTGTTCCCTAGGGGAATGGTTACATTCTTTTCTTTGGATTCAATGTTATATTCTTGTGTCCTTATAATAAATTCACTGGATTTCTTTTGTTTGTTGGTTTATTTTCTACTGATGTGATTGTTATCATTTTTAGAAATTATAAGGAAGGGATGAGGGTGATGACAGTGACCCTTACAACTAGGAAATAAGGTGATTCATTTGAGAAATATTTTTAGGTAGATGACAAAATTAAATCCAAGAATATGTAAATGTATAGTAAATCTTTGAGCAGAAAGAGAGTAAAAAGGTATGGAAAATCTATCTCTTAGACTAGTGCTAAAAGTAAGCTAACAAATACAAATTGTTTACCTGAGTTTTGAGGTTACTCAGTGCTAGAAATTGAAAAGGAAGCCTTAATGTATTTATCAAACACCTACTATATTATTAAAAAATCATAGCTATTTCAATTTGGACAGGAACTTTGAGATCATATACTTTTGATGTGTTCACCTTAATTTTGAAGAATTGAAGTTAATGTGTATCTTTTTTGTATCTTAATATATACTTTTGTGATTGAGTTTCCTTTGAGAACTGAAATCTATATAGTAAATATTTCAAATAAAATTGTATTATTAAGATAGAATAAAATATAAAATCTTAATATTTGCATCTTTTTGGTTATTTCTGTAAGCATAATGATTTTTCTGGATAAATACTGCAAGGGTAATTTTACTTTCTCTTTGAAAATGGGAAAAGGCAGAGAAGCACATGATAGTTCTGGATTTTGAATTTTATTGCATAATTAACTAAAATTGTATTTAGAACAAAGACGTATAACCTCCTTTGAAGTTATTCAGTAACAAAATTTTCTTTCTGAACTTTATTTTTTTCAAGCATGTCTGATAGATTAGATTCCAGAATAGCACTGGGGCATTTTTATGTGATGACATGAAGTGTTTCTACTTCCTTTAGTTCCGCAAGTATTATGTGCCTGTTGTTTCCCAATAGTATCAGATTATCTGGTCTCTGTCCATATACAAAATGGAGACTTCACCTTGTTATATTTTACATTGTCAATTCATTAAAACATTGCCAAGAAATTAACAAAAGCACTGTAAACACCTCAGGTATTATGAATGACCATTTACAATGTGCTGGGTTCTCCATTTAGGGCATTACAAGTATTTTCACATTTAATGCTCGGAAGAACTCTGTGGGATAGTAATTTTTACCTTAGTTTTGTAAGTGAAGAAAATGGATACTAAGAGGTTCCATACTGGCTCAATGTCACACAAGTAGCAGTGACTGAAGCATCACTGAAACCTATCTCTGTTGGATGACAAATGCATACTTCTACCATTACTTACTCTCAGCTCCTTCAAAGCAAATTAAATGTGAATATATAACACACTTCTCAATTTTCATGAGAAATATCAGAGCTTCATCTTATAAACCAAAAAGAATACAACATTTTGGAAGTCCACATTTTCTGGGAGGTGAGGTCAAAAGTGAGGGCTGGAGTGACCAGTCTGTTTCCTAAACTGCTCTTTCTCTCGTGTGCATGGTCTCTCTTTAATAAAATCTGTAATAGCTTTGTGAGGGTGAAGAAAGGCTTTTTCAGTTGAAAATACCAGTAATACAAATTAGTCCACCACAAATTCAGGAAATCACTGACATGTTTTATCCATGACCTATAAAGAATAATCATTAGCTTCGAGTAGCCAATCTCTCAGTGCAAGTAATTGAAATTTGCTTAATGAGATGACAGTAACAAAAAAGACTTACAAATGCTTCATGTATATTATATATTAGTTTAAGGGCTTCACAAATATCAATTTATGTAATCCTTATAATAATCCTGTGAGACAGGTGCCATCATTTATCTCCATTTTTCAGATGAGGAAACTGAGCCACAGAGTGATTAGCTAGCTTAAGATCACACAGAGCTAAGTAGTGATATTTTCACAAAAGCTACTTGATTCCGGAGTCCATGATCTTAACCATTCTATACCTAATCTCAAAGGAAAGGATAGATCTCTCAATAACTTCTCAGTCCAACCCCATTGCCTACAGCTTTCTCAGGCATCATACAGAACTGATCATCCCTTTAGCTTTCTTAGTCTATTACTTTTTCCAATTTACAAGATCATTCCTAATGGTACTTAAATGTGCTCAAGCCTCCCAAATCTTAAAAATATAACTGCCCCCATCTCACTCTTAAACTAAGTAACTGTCATATTCTATTCATCCTATTTAAAGTCAAGCTTGTTAAGAAAATTTTTTGTACTTACCTTATTCCTTTAGAGTTATTTATTCCGCACATCCTAATCTGTAAAATATAGCTATAGCTCCTCAAAGAGATTTTACTTCTAAGTTCATTATTGTCCTTTTGTCACTGAACATGATGGAATTTAAAAAAAAAATCCTTTCTTTCTTGCATGTCTAGTAGTTTTTAAAAACTGTAACATCTTTTGTTTTCTTGGCTAAACTGGTTTCCTTGTCTACTTCCTAACAACTACTCTTTGATCACTTTTGCTGGCTTACCACTCTAAACTCAGTTTGAAAAATGTAGAGTTATGTGCATTTTAGTATTGTGATTGTTAAATTTAATTGCCATTTTAAAACATTTAAAAAATGATACTGCCTTAGTAAAACAAAATGGACATTATGAATGCAGAAATGCCTGACAATAACAATGTGGCATGAGTTTGGCAATGCAACAAGTATTGGTCAGTGCCTCGGAATCACTGCATTTCCACATTTACTTGCAAAGTAACAATGAATTAAAAAAATTTTTTTAATTTATCTGTATTTGTTACAACCTTTTAAAGCAAAATGTGACATGTGCACTACATTTCCATTCACAAAACTGACAAAAAAAAGATACCAACAATGGATGAAGTTAGGTTACATTTTGTTACTAAATTCTGTGCACAAAGATCGTCTTTAACTTGCTAAGCTGAGAACTACTGGCACCAAAATTTCAGAATGTTCATTGCCTTGGAAGAAAGTTTTGGAAGCAAAAATCAAGTGCATTGTAAGAAATCCTACAGTATTAACATTTCTGGCAACAGAGAGAATGATAATGTGTGCATTTGTGTATATGTGTATGAGGGATAACATCAGTACCATTGAGAGGAGCTTGATGGGAATAGAAAACATTTTTAGGAAAACATTATCCAGTTGATTTCACTTTTACGTACTTTTCAATGCATGACCAAGAGTAATAGATGATGAAATTTTTCTAAATAAATCTTAAAAAATTTAAATATAAAAAATCTAAATTATAAAAATGCTTTGCAGACTCCCGGGAAGATGGCGGTGTGAGCAGGGCGGCAGAAATCTCCTCCCAACACTATATTTATCTACGAAAACACAGAAAATACATCTATTCCTAAAAGAGAGATGAGAATACACAGGAAAGCACACAGCGTGCAGCTACACCCGAGAGGACTCGGCACCCCAAGAGGCGGGTAAGATACGGAGCCGCAACCCGGCGGGACCCGAGCCCTCCCCCACCCCAGCGCACCAGCGGAAGGAGAGGATTCAGAGCTGGGAGGGAGTGGAAGTACCCTCCGCAAAGTAGCCAGCCCCGGTGATCTGCGCGGGGAGCGCTGAACCACATTGCGCAGGGCAGCGGAGATTGGAGAGACAGAGTGGCAGGATCTGAGCAGGGAACGCGCCAGGGTGCTTGCAGCCGGCTCCCCGGAAGGAAAAAAAAAAAAGTGAGCGCTTTCTTCAGCGGTCTTAAAGAGACAGGAGCCCAGCAGAGGAGCCGGATCTCCCCAGCACACTCAGCCCAGCAGGCTGGGAGTCCTGGGGAGTTTCAGATGCCTTAGCTGGCGACTGAGGAAGCGTAGCCATACTTAACACTTCTCACTGAGATCAACAGCCTCCTATTCGTTCCCACCCCTGCCAGAGCGATAAAGGGCCCTGCGGAGTGGCACAGTCACAGCTGTGGAATAGTGGGGCAATAGCGCCACCTAGAGCATTCCCACAGAATCTACGTCCGGTGGGCATTTTTTTGTTGTTGTTTTTTTGTTTTGTTTTGTTTTTTGTTTTGTTTTTGTTTTTTCTTTTCTTTCTTTTTTTCCTTTTTTCCTTTCTTTCTTTATTTCTTTTTTCTCTTTTTTTTGCTCTTTTTTCTTCTTCTCTTTTTAAAGTCTTAAAGAGTGCAGCTGACATACGTGGCAACTATCAGTGACCAAATTATACAGCCATGAAAAGACAGAGGATTATGGTTCAGACCAAAATCAACCAGACAACCCCAGAGAGGGAGTCTGAAGGGATGGAAATGCACAGCCTCCCTGAAAAAGAATTCAGAATAAAAGTCATAACCATGCTGATGGACCTACAGAGAAATGTGCAAGAGCTGAGGGAGGAAGTGAGGGAACTGAGGAAAGACAATACAGAAATCAGACAAGCGATCGACGGGCTTAACAGCAGAATGGATGAGATGCGAGAGACTGTTAATGGAATAGAAAACAGAGAACAGGAGTACAGAGCAGCTGAGGCAGAGAGAGATAAAAGGATTTCTAGGAATGAAAGAATATTAAGAGAACTGTGTGACCATCCAAACGGAACAATATTCGCATTATAGGAGTACCAGAGGAAGAAGAGAGAGAAAAAGGGATAGAAAGTGTCTTTGAAGAAATAATTGCTGAAAACTTTCCCTCGCTGGGGAAGGAAGTAGTCTCGCAGTCCACCGAAGCTCATAGATCTCCCAACACAAGGGACCCAAGGAAGACAACACCAAGACACATAATAATTAAGATGGCAAAGATCAAAGATAAAGACAGGGTATTAAAGGCAGCTAGAGAGAGAAAAAAGATCACCTACAAAGGAAAACCCATCAGACTATCATCAGACTTCTCAACAGAAACCTTACAGGCCAGAAGAGAATGGCATGATATATTTAACGTTATGAAACAGAAGGGCCTCGAACCAAGAATATTGTATCCAGCACGATTATCATTTAAATATGATGGAGGGATTAAACAATTTCCAGATAAACGAAAGTTAAGAGAGTTTGCCTCTCATAAACCACCACTACAGGATATCTTAAATGGACTGCTCTAGATGGAAGCACACCTAAGGCTAAAAAGATGTCACCAGAGAAAAAAAAATCATAGCAAAGAAAGCAGACCATCCAAATACCAACTAAAGGCAAAGAATAAAACACCTATTATAGAAAGAATGGAGGAGGAGGAATAAGAAGGGAGAGAAATAAAGAAACATCAGACTGTGTTTACAATAACTTAACAAGAAAGTTAAGTTAGATTGTTAGATAGTAAAGAAGCAACCCTTGAACCCTTGGTAACCACGAATCTAAAGCCAGCAATGGCAATAAGTACATACCTATCAATAATCACCCTAAATGTAAATGGACTGAATGCACCAATCAAAAGACACAGAGTAACAGAATGGATAAAAAAGCAAGACCCATCTATATGCTGCCTACAAGAAACTCACCTCAAATCCAAAGATATACACAGACTAAAAGTGAAGGGATGGAAAAAGATATTTCATGCAAACAACAAAGAGAAAAAAGCAGGTGTTGCAGTACTTGTATCAGACAAAATAGACTTCAAAACGAAGAAAGTAGCAAAAGATAAAGAAGGACATTACATAATGATAAAGGGGTCAGTCCAACAAGAAGATATAACCATTATAAATATATATGCACCCAACACAGGAGCGCCAGCATATGTGAGACAAATACTAACAGAATTAAAGGAGGAAATAGACAGCAATGCATTCATCTTAGGAGACTTCAACACACCACTCACTCCAGAGGACAGATCAACCAGACAGAAAATAAGTAAAGACATAGAGGCACTGAACAACACACTAGAACAGATGGACCTAACAGACATCTACAGAACTCTACACCCAAAAGCAACAGGATACACATTCTTCTCAAGTGCACATGGAACATTTTCCAGAATAGACCACATACTAGGCCACAAAAAGAACCTCAGTAATTTCAAAAATATTGAAATCCTACCAACCAACTTCTCAGATCACCAAGGTATAAAACTAGAAATAAATTTTAGAAAGAAATCAAAAAGGCTCACAAATACATGGAGACTTAACAACACTCTCCTAATTAATCAATGGGTTAACGACCAAATCAAAACAGAAATCAAAGAATATATGGAGACTAATGACAACAACAACACAAAGCCACAACTTCTGTGGGACGCAGCAAAGGCAGTTCTAAGAGGAAAGTATATTGCAATCCAGGCCTATTTAAAGAAGGAAGAACATTCCCAAATGAATAGTCTAAAGACACAATTACTGAAATTGGAAAAAGAAGAACAAATGAGGCCCAAAGTCACCAGAAGGAGGGACATAATAAAGATTAGAGAAGAAATAAATAAAATTGAGAAGAATAAAACAATAGAAAAAATCAATAAAACCAAGAGCTGGTTCTTTGAAAAAATAAACAAAATAGATAAACCCCTAGCCAGACTCATTAAGAGAAAAAGAGAATCTACACACATAAACACAATCAGAAATGAGAAAGGAAAAATCACGATGGACCCCGCAGAAATACAAAGAATCATAAGAGACTATTACGAGAATCTATATGCTAACAAGCTGGAAAACATACAAGAAATGGACAACTTCTTAGAAAAATACAACCTTCCAAGACTGACCAAGCAAGAAACAGAAAAACTAAACAGACCAATCACCAGTGACGAAATCGAATTGGTAATCAAAAAACTACCCAAGAACAAAACCCCTGGGCCTGATGGATTCACCTCTGAATTCTACCAGACATATAGAGAAGAAATAACATTGATTCTCCTTAAAGTTTACCAAAAAATAGAAGAGGAGGGAATACTTCCAAACTCATTCTATGAAGCCAGCATCACTCTAATACCAAAACCAGGCAGAGACCTCACCAAAAAAGAAAATTACAGACCAATATCCCTGATGAACGTAGATGCAAAAATACTCAACAAAATATTAGCAAATCGAATTCAAAAATACATCAAGAGGATCATACACCATGATCAAGTGGGATTCATCCCAGGGATGCAAGGATGGTACAACATTCGAAAATCCATCAACATCATCCACCACACCAACAAAAAGAAGAACAAAAACCACATGATCATCTCCATAGATGCTGAAAAAGCATTTGACAAAATTCAGCATCCATTCCTGATTAAAACTCTCATCAAAATGGGTATAGAGGGCAAGTACCTCAACATCATAAAGGCTATATATGACAAGCCCACAGCTAACATCATACTTAACGGCGAGACGCTGAAAGCTTTTCATCTAAGATCGGGAACAAGACAGGGATGCCCACTCTCTCCACTGTTATTCAACATAGTACTGGGGGTCCTAGCCACAGCAATCAGACAAAACAAAGACATACAAGGCATCCAGATTGGTAAACAAGAAGTCAAATTGTCACTATTTGCAGATGACATGATACTGTACATAAAAAACCCTAAAGATTCCACTCCAAAACTACTAGAACTAATATATGAATTCAGCAAAGTTGCAGGATACAAAATTAACACACAGAAATCTGTTGCTTTCCTATACACTAACGATGAACTAACAGAAGAGAAATCAGAAAAACAATTCCATTCACAATTGCATCAAAAAGAATAAAATACCTAGGAATAAACCTAACGAGGGAAGTGAAAGACCTGTACTCTGAAAACTACAAGACACTCCTTAGAGAAATTAAAGAGGACACTAACAAATGGAAATGCATCCCATGCTCTTGGCTAGAAAGAATCAATATTGTCAAAATGGCTATACTACCTAAAGCAATCTACAGATTCAATGCAATCCCTATCAAACTACCAACAGCTTTCTTCAATGAACTGGAACAAATAATTCTAAAATTCATATGGAACCACAAAAGACCCCGAATAGCCAAAGCAATCCTGAGAAGGAGGAATAAAACAGGGGGAATTACACTCCCTGACTTCAAGCTCTACTACAAAGCCACAGTAATCAAGACAATTTGGTATTGGCACAAAAACAGACCCACAGACCAGTGGAACAGAATAGAAAATCCAAACATTAACCCAAACATATACAGTCAATTAATATTTGATAAAAGTGCCTTGGATATACAATGGGGAGATGACAGCCTCTTCAGCAGCTGGTGTTGGAAAAACTGGACAGCTACATGTAAGAGAGTGAAACTGGACTACTGTCTAGCCCCATACACAAAGGTAAACTCAAGGTGGATCAAAGACCTGAATGTAAGTCATGAAACCATAAAACTCTTAGAAAAAAACATAGGCAAAAATCTCTTGGACATAAACATGAGCAACTTCTTCATGAACATATCTCCCCGGGCAAGGAAAACAAAAGCAAAAATGAACAAGTGGGACTATATCAAGCTGAAAAGCTTCTGTACAGCAAAGGACACCATCAGTAGAACAAAAAGACATCCTACAGTATGGGAGAATATATTCATAAAACGTATCTGATAAAGGGTTGACATCCAAAATATATAAAGAACTCATGCACCTTAACAAACAGAAAGCAAATAATCCAATTAAGAAATGGGCAGAGGACATGAATAGACACTTCTCCAAAGAAGAAATTCAGATGGGCGACAGGCACATGAAAAGATGCTCCACATCGCTAATCATCAGAGAAATGCAGATTAAAACCACAATGAGATATCACCTCACACCAGTGAGGATGGCCAACATCCAAAACACAAACAACAACAAATGTTGGCGAGGATGTGGAGAAAAGGGAACCCTCCTACACTGCTGGTGGGACTGCAAATTAGTTCAACCATTGTGGAAAGCAGTATGGAGGTTCCTCAAAAAACTCAAAATAGAAATACCATTTGACCCAGGAATTCCACTCCTAGGAATTTACCCTAAGAATGCAGCAGCCCAATTTGAAAAGGACAGATTCACCCCTATGTTTATTGCAGCACTATTTACAATAGCCAAGAAATGGAAGCAACCTAAGTGTCCATCAGTAGATGAATGGATAAAGAAGATGTGGTACATATACACAATGGAATATTATTCAGCCATAAGAAGAAAACAAATCCTACCATTTGCAACAACATGGATGGAGCTAGAGGGTATTATGCTCAGTGAAATAAGCCAAGCCGAAAAAGACAAGTATCAAATGATTTCACTCATATGTGGAGTATAAGAACAAAGAAAAATACTGAAGGAACAAAACAGCCACAGATTCACAGAACCCAAGAATGGACTAATAGTTACCAAAGGGGAAGGGACTGGGGAAAATGGGCGGGAAGGGAGGGATAAGAGGGAAAAAGGGGCATTACGATTAGCAGATGTAATGTTGGGGGGGCACGGGGAAGGCAGTACAACTCACAGAAGACAAGTAGTGATTCTATAGCATCTCTCTACGCTGATGGACAGTGACTGTAATGGGGTTGGTGGGGGGGACCTGATGAAGGGGTAGTTTAATAATCGTAATATTGCACATGTAATTGTAAATTAATGATAATAAAATAAATTATATTAAAAAAAATGCTTTGCACCAAATTTAATTATCAGCTTTTTTCTTTCTTAATGATACAAAATAGCACATCCAACAATTGACAGCATTTCAGATGTATGAAATACAGTATCATACTATATATGATGTGTGTGATGATTTGATTACTCTCCATCTTCTCTTCTAGTTTATAGACTCCAGGAGAATATGGACTTTGTTGTTTACCATTCTGTATTAGGGCCTGTGACAATGTTTGGCACACACACACACAAATGCATGAACATCTTATAATTCAAAAATATAAATAAAGATGGATTTCAGTTATTTCATCATTTTAATGCTTAACTTTAAATCTCCTTCAGGTTAAAAAAAAACACTTCCACCTCGAGAAAGTGATTTTGCTTCAGCCAGGTGGTCCTGAAGTTCCGATTGATCAGAGGCCTCTAACTTTGGTACAGTATGGGGTTGTTGCTCTTGTTATTTATGAACACTTTAAGTCCCATATAACTATTATAGACATTAAAATTATGTCTGATTGGATTCTGGATGGCTTTTACAAGCTGGTTTTGTCTGGCTCTATAATTATAATCTTGAAAAAATGTTAATGATATATTACAAAGCACAACTTGTTAAAGTTAAATCAGAAGTTGTGACCATCATGTGCACCAAAATCAGTTAACTTCTAACTATTAAAGAATATTTATGTAGGAACTAGCAACGTCATACTAACTAAATCTACCTTTGTTTCCAGAAGTTTCACTGCAAATAAGGAATTACACTGGCACCTTACCCCTAGAGCAGGTGAAAGAAAGTTAATGCTCAACAAGGGCCCCTGCCTGGATTTTCAGAGAGTGTCTCACATTTCCTTGCAAACAAGTTGGCTCCCACCATTTGCCCCCAACACTTCTGCTGCCCCCCTCTGGACATTGGCACTAACTTACTCATCTTTATGGTCTCCACTGGGGCCTCGATGGAATGTATTTCTGTTTACTGGGCAATATAATCTCTTGCCACGAGCTACTGTCACTCTGCCAAATGACTATGCTTATTTACAAAAATCTTAGTGCCAAATTCACAGGGTGGTTGGGAGGGAACACTGTGTCAGAGTGGAGAGGAAGCCCTGCTATAAATCTTTAAGTCAAATGGCTTTTGACCTTTTAACTTATTATCTGTGTCTTCATAGGACTCCTAGGCACTGGGATGGAAGATTCATCAGAAAGGGTAATATTCCAGAATCACCAGCTCCTTATTGAAATATCTGGCAGCATGTGAGTGGATCTGACTCCCTGTGGCTGACTCCTTTTTGCTAGGGATGGAATGTTCCAGAAGGCTCTCAGCCACTTCCTTTAGGCCTGCCTCAACTGTTCCTAGAGTACCTTTACTACTTAGCTTCAAGCTTGACTACTGTTCAGAATTTATAACACAGAAAATATACAATGTTGGCTGACTGGGTGATATAAAAAATGTGTTTATCTCTTTTTTGTGGCTTAAATTCTAATTGGACAAATTCTCTAAAAATCATTTCTGAACGAATTTTAAAATGTCAACTTTGTACATCATTTATGCTTTCCTTTCTACAAAGGTTTTCCTTTGACTTGGATGCTGGTATTAGTCTAGAAATTCCTTTAGTTAAAAGGGCTTTTTGTAGCTGATAGTGTTACTTCACAAAGATTAAGTCTGACACAGGCTCCTGTTTTGGACACAGACTTGTCTGCGATGCCCCCAAGTTCTAGATAGTTCTGGTACAGATTATTAACGTTGCTTGAGACCACTGATTCTTCCTCTCTGTCCTGAACTTTATCTATAAAATTGGGCTAATACAACTCCCAAGGAGTTTCTGAGGCTAGATTATTTACCTTTTTATACAGGATTTAGAAACAGAACAGAAGAATGGACACATTCACTGATATAATCTCCTTGTTCTGTGAAATGGTAATTTTTTGGTGTTAAAACAAATAAGGCCATGTTTAACCAGAAGAAACCTCCCATACCTATTTTGCCTAATACCTTTGGCATTTCTGTGCTAAGCAAATTCATGTAGATAGGCGGTATCAGGCAGCTAGCACCCAGAGGGGACATGAGCCTTGCCTTCTATGTAGAAGAGAATCTTTATCATTTTTTCCAGATAAATCATCCTATTAAGTGGACAGTTTGTCTCTTACATATAATGCTTAGAGACACTTTGATACATTAAAAGCATTTAATTCAAAAATTTCCAAGTTTGACCCAAAATAAGCAATACTGAAGGAAAAGAACAAAGAGGGCTGATACTTCTTGACTTCAAGGCTTATTATAAAGCTACAATAATTAAGATAGTGTGATGATGGCAAGGGAATAGACCAACAAATCAGTGGAACAGAATAGAGAGCTCAGAAACAGACCCACATAAATATAGTCACCTGATCACTGACAAAGGAGCAAAGGCAATAGAGTGTGCAAAGATAATCTTTCCAACAAATGGTGCTGGAACGACTGGGCATACACAGCAAAAAAAAAAAAAAAGACTCTAGACAGAATTTATACATTTCACCAAAATCAGTCAAAATGGATCACAGACCTAAATGTAAAATACAAAACTATAAAACTTCCAGAGGAAAACACGAGAAAACAGATGACCTTGGCTATGGTGATGACTTTTTAGATGCAACACCAAAAGCACAATCTATGAAATAAAATAATAAGCTTGACTTTACTAAAATAAAAAACCTTTGCTTTGCAAAAGTCAATGGCAAGCAAATAAGATGAAAAGCAACAGCTAAGAACAAATATTTGTAAAATATACATCTGATAAAGAACTGTTACTCAAAATATACAAAGAACTCTTAAAACTCAACATTAGGAAATGAAACAGCTTGATTAAAAATGGGCCAAAGACCTTAAGAGACACTTCACCAAAGAAGAAATGCAAATGACAAGGAAGAATATGAGAAGATGCATCACACATCATTAGGGACATGAAAATTAAAACAATGAGATGATATTAGACACCTATTAGAATGGCCCAAATCCAGAATACTCACAATGCCAAATGCATGTGAGAATGTGAAGCATTGTAACTCTCATTCATTGCTGGTGGGAATGGAAAATGATAGAGGCATTTCAGAAGACAGTTTGGCAGTTTCTTACAAAATGAAACATACTCTTACCATATAATCCAATGATCACACTCTTTGGTATTTACTCAAGGGGGTTGAAACATTATGTCCATTCAACAACCTGGACACTAGATGCTTATGGCAGCTTTACTCATAATTGCCCAAACTTGGAAGCAGCCAAGATGTCCTTCAGTAGGTGGATGGATAAATAAATTCTGGTATATCCAGACAATTGGAATATTTTTCAGTCCTACAAAGAAGTGAGCTATCAAGCCCTGAGCAGACATGGAGGATACTTGAATTCATATTACTAAGCAAAAGAAGTCAATCAGAAAAGGCTACATGCTGCTGTATGATATTCTGGAAAAAGCAAAACCATGGAGACAGTAGAATGATAAGTGGTTGCCAGGGGTTGGAGTGGAGTGAAGAGCACAGAAGATTTAGGGCAGTGAAATTCCTCTGTATGATACTATGATGGACACATGTCATACATTTGTCCAACTCCACAGAATGTGCAACACCAAGAGTGAGCGCTAATGCAAACTGTGTACTCTGGGTGATAATGTACTCTGGTGTGCAATGTTGGCAAGGGGGAAGGCTATGCATGTGTGGGGACAGGGGCTATAAGGGAAATCTTTTCACCTTCTTTCTATTTTGCTGTGAACCTAAGAGTTTTCTAAAAAATAAAGTGTTTTAAAAAGTGAAAAAATTTCCTGGTTTTAAAAATAGAACCACAAATTCTTAAATTACGTAAATAAAAAATACTTCCACATTCTTTTCAAGTAACTTACAATCATTTAGGAAAGAGAAGAAATACGTATAGTATAAGTAGAAAATAATATAATTTAGGACACGGTTATACATATATATATATACATACATACATGCAGATGCAAAGTATTATGGGAGCTTAAACAACAAAATAATATTTCTGCCAGAGATTTCAGGGAAGTGAGTAGTTTTAAGATGATTTTAAAATTAAGCCTGGAATGACTGATAAAGTTCTTTAAAATATGACAAAAGATAACCATGAAATATAGGTAAAATGTTTATCTATTTAAACCTGTATAAAGCATTAATTCTACTTGCATTTTTAACATACTGCACATATGTAAGGTTTCACTGGGAAGCTGGTCTAACACAGTGATGAAAACTGATTTAAGGAAGACATGATGCGTTTAATCCTAAAAATCTTAAGGAAGCTGAACATTTCTACTCTTCATTTGGCAAGATAGTAAAATGATTACTTTTATATATGGGCTTTCCTTGTTTCCTCTTCAATAGCTTATTCTTTCTTTCTGGTGCTTTCTTATATTTCAAGGGCCCTCAACAACTTCTTTACCAGATTAATTTCTCTCTCCAAATAGTTCTAGTCTCCCCAAATCAAGAGCCAAATAGGCCATATTTTCATCCATCATTTCATAATATATATCACATGCTGAATACCTACTATATGCCAGATGTTACATGATAGCTTTATGACAATTTCAACCAAGTTGCTAGGTTATTATAAACAAACATGCCAAACACAATCCATGGTGAGGGCTTCAGCTTCAGTGTCAGTCGTCAGGTGGCTGCTCTCCCTCATTGTACGTGCACGGCTTGCTTTCTCAGTGCCTGTGGGTCACATTTCCTCTTGACCACATTATACATTTATAACATTTATCACTCTTTCACAAGACCTTACATATGTACATAATATATATAACATTATATATCTCAGTATACATTTATACTTTTATTTTTGTCTATTCACACCCCTACTCCAAAATATAAGCTGTATGATAGCAAATGTTTAAGCTGTTTTGGTCTCCACTGTATCTACAGAATCAAGCCAGGACCTGGCACATAGTAAATTTCAGTAGGTATTTGTTGAGTGACCAAATGAATGACAAATTCTCTAATTACAGCTCAAAAACATTAGTTAGCTGAGGTTACAGAAAAATTACTGTTGTTTATTAATGTGTTTTTCCCTTTGAAAAATAAATGGATTTAAATTGGGCCTTCTGTATATAAAAAATTGGTACTTCACAATGCCATAATGGAAAGTCCATTAATTTTCTCACATAATAATAGGATTAACAATAATAACAATAATTATCATTCAAAGAAAAACAGGAAAGACATTTGAATGATTTCTTTGGACGAGCCATTATAAAATGATCTGCCTCTCTCTCTCTCATGGTCTATGTCTGTCTTTCTTCCTTTCTCAATATCTCTTCCAATTGAATGTTCCCAACATTCCTATGCATATCATATACAGATAAGAAAACTGAGGACAAAAGTGAAATTTCCTTATGTCTATAGCTACTGTTTGATATCTGTGCTTGAATGGAGACAAGCTGATCCAAGATTTTGACACTAAGATTTAAGAAGCTAAGTCAAGGCAATTATTAATTTTGTCTAGACTTGAAATGTTTCTGGTTTTATTTGAATCCATTTTTATCTTAGAAGAGGAATTCTTTGATTGTCTAGTTACATGAAGTGATGACAGAGAGAGAAAGAGGGAACAAGGCAGAATTTGATAGATTTTTCTAAGATAAAATAATACTCTGCTCATTATAGTCCCAAAGGAATAATGGTTAATTATTTCCTTTAAGGAAAATATATTGTAGTTTTAGATGCAGAGCCCAGGTAGTAGCTGCTATATATTAAAATCAAGTCTAATTTTATAATTAAACTCCTTTTGACTGAGTGTAAAATGAACTCTACTTGTTCCAAAATTCCAGATTTCCAATATGATATAATTTTATTTTCCAATTTCTTTGAAATTATTCTGATGAAAAAAATGGCTTTGATTATAATTTTCCATTGTTATGGCAGAGGATCCAGCTCTCCTCTGAATAGACGGATTTCCCATAAAGAATTTTAGCAAAGTTCTTACAACGCTCTTGCAAACCTGCCTATATACTGATGCACTTTCTGTAGGTGAGCATATCTGTTTCCTTTATTTTATGACAAATGTTCTTTAATGACCCAAACTATAGAAATGGCATTCTTTATTTGGGGACTGATTTTCAACAGTGTGATTTTCTTCTAACATCTTATTCTACTATGGGGCAAATATACCAGAAGTTTCATTTTTGGATATTGTTTTACACATAGATTAGGATTTAAAATTGTTTTTTGTAATTAATGTACTTGAAATGTACCTGCTTCTTTAGGGATTTTGTTTTTCCCTAAATATAAGCTTATCATTTTGTTATTAGAAGTAGATAATGGCTTTCTTGGGAAACAAATATTTGCATTAGAGCTTGGGAGGACAAAATCATTAAACCTGACAAGTAACTTAACTTTGAGGCCTTTATACACGTATATTTGTACTACTTTCTCCACTTGTATGAAAGAAAAACACATTAAAAATATCATAGAAGTTGGACTTCAATTTTCAACTTACTTGAATATTATTTAGTTGATTAAATTTATGACATAAGCTACGAGTTCTTACAATTTCTTTAATTTCATGGTATTAATTTATTTTGTGTTCAGGTTGAATGATATTTAGTTGCTGACTGATCAGTTTGGTTGAGAAAATATAAATTTTTAGTATTACGATGTATAAGGAACAGACAGGAAAAGAAAACTGGAAAAGATAGTTCTTTCTGTTCTTCATTATAACGAAGAAAATAAACACATATAAATAGGACACCTCAGTCAATATGGTTAACTGAGATGAGGTAGGTTCCCCTCTAAATAATCAGAACCTTAAGCCTCAGCTGGATATAGGTGCTATTCCAAAACTGACACTACCCCCATGAGATTGACACACTTAAAAAAAAAAAGTCTGGTCTTAGTGAGACGCCAGCAGAATCAAACATAAAATTGCCCCCACAATATGCTTCTATAACCCAGAGTCTGTGGTACTTCCATGAAATGAACAACTGCTGAGGGTGAACTCATTATTAAAAGAATAGAAAACAATAGAGGAAGCAAATTGGCATGACAGAAAGAGTTCATAGATACAACAAGCAGAGACTAGACCTTAAAGAATGCCTACCAAGTTAAAAAAAATCAATTAAACAAATGTAATGTTTTCTGGAAAAAATACCCATGTAGATTTGGAAGAAAAAATTCATATTGAAATTCTTGAAATGAAGAGTGGTCATTAAAAAGAATTAGGTGGTAAAGGATTGAACTATCTTTTCAGAAAAAAAGAGTTAGTACTCATAAAGATTCCTCAGGGAAATTACCAGAATACAACATAGGAAGATAAGGGATCTATTAAGGCAAGCTCCAACTTGCATTTTATAGGAGTCCCAGAAAGAGAGAAAATAAATGGGGAAGAGGCACAATTGAAAAATGTAATTGCTGAAGTCATTTTATAATAGAAAAAAGACAAACTCTCAGATTGAAAAATCACCTCTAATCCTAATTAGGAGAAACGAAACCAAACACATGGCTGAATACATAGTAGTAAGCTTTCATAGTATCAAAGTTACATATAATTTTTATTTTAGTTATAAGGAAGAAACACAGAGTCCCTAAAATGGGAAATCTCTGAGTGGCTGTACCCTTATGAGCAACAAAGGCCAGAGGTGTCTGAAGATATAATGAGTCAACCCAGAGTTCTGTGATAAACTAAACTTTTATTGAAAGGATGGGTAAATTTTCAGATTTCCAAAGACTAACAGAGTTTATTCCTCTCAGATCCTATCTGAATAAACTGCTAAAGATGTCTGTCAGCAAGAAGAAAGTCAAAGACAAAAAGGAGGACTAATGCACCAAAAGCCAGGGTGCATGTGTGAGGAAAGTGTTTGGCGGATCTGATTTTGACAAAGATTTTTAATAATAGTGTTATTATTACAAATATTTTGGAACAAAAGTAATCGTATCTAAATTAATAATCAACAATGTCCTGGAGAACACAAGAATGTCTACAATATTCTTGTTGTTCTGGAAAAGAATAGAAATATTAGCTAATTTTGAATATTATTCAGTTAAGTATGTATGCTAAAATGTTTATATTCAATCAAATAAATAGAAGGCATGCAATTTTGAAACCAGTGAAAGACACACACACACACACACATACAAACACATACACATACATATACTCACAGAAAGAAAATAGAAACAATCAAATAGAAGGTAAGAATTCTGAAAAGTAATGACAAATTTCTTTTTGATAAGTAGAAGCTGCAAAGCAAAATTAAAGTTTATCCTTAATAGCAAATGATTCATGTGGATTAATATACCTTCTTATACTATAACCTACATTGATAAGAATATAATATATATTACATCTAATTTATATGCAACATGCCAAAGCCTAAGGAGGGGAGGTCATTATGGGATGATTTAGTCTAGGATGTGGGATTTTATCCTAGCTTTGAAAGAAAGAGCAGAATTCATCTGGGTTGTATTTGGGATATGTATGTGAAATGATTATTCTAAACCAGTATTTAGCAACATCCTGGAGGGCAAAGTGTAAAACATATTTGTTGTATTGTGGGAGAGGTAAGAAACACATAAGTGTGTTTGAAGCAAAACTGTATGTGATGGAGAGATAAACAGGATTCTCTTTCTGGAAGAATTTGCAATAGAAGACTAGAATCAGTGGTGGCAATGAGCTGTGAAGCCAAGTTTAGTTTGTATACTGAATAAATGTGTAGACTTTTATAAGTTAATGAAGTGATCTAATCTACAGTCCATTCATATGGGAAAATGAGGAAAATAATGTACACTTCATAGACGTATTTTGAGTATTAGATAATTTTTGTTAAGAGCTTAGGTTATCTGGCAACTGTTAGAATCATAGAAAATGTTGACACTCATTATTTTTGTCATGCTACTTTCTTCTATTATGTAGTACTTGAAGCTCTCCATTTTTTTTCCATTGTAGGTGAGTGGAATGGTGTTTTCTGACAGCAGATAGAAAGGCTGATTGAGAATGCGATCCATAGATCTGAGTGTCAGGAATTAACTCAGATCACTCTGCTTGAAATTGATTGGACTTCTAGACTGAGAGCTCCATGAGGAAACCTAGCTCACTTGTGTGTCTTCAATTAAATGCCATCATATAGTAAGAGAGGATATTCTTTAATGTGTAATAGTTACCCTCAAGATATGTTTAATATTAAACTGCATTATGATAGTTAATAAATCAACTTATGTGAATGTTACTCCAGAGTCCACTAGTGGTGGTAAGTACATGAGCACATTCACTTGTGTACTGAAAAACCACAAATTGTTTCTGGGGCTGTTATATAAAATGGAAAAGCTTATATAATGTTAATATATAACTATTCTGTCTCCTAGAATCTCTTGTTTTGTATGCAGAAAAGACAGAGAAAGATGTGCACTTAAAGCAGTGGTCTTCAAACTCTGTAGACACAAACCTCTGATTTCCAGGAAGTGTGTGGGCATAAATATTTGTAAAGAATAATTTTCCAGATCTTCTACTTGATGTACTCTTTCCTAAAAGTAACCTACTTCTGTCACCACTTTCCTTTCCAAACTCTCCTTTCACAGTAACCCATTTCCTGTTTTATAATAAAAAGGAGTATCTTTTATCTATCAATGAAGCATTGCCATAGAGGAGAGGACACCAAAAACCTCTAAAAAAGAAAACACAGACAATTCAAAGCCTGAGCCATTGAGGAGAGCCCTATGATCATAAAGTACCTATAAGATATATTAAAGTGAGTACATCATGGCAATCTATGGTCAAATTTCTGGCATGGTTACAAAACTGTAAACTTCATATATATGTATGTATGCATGTTTTTATCTTATCACATATCACCTATTAACTATCTTGATATTCAGAAGTACAAAGTGTAATAGTAAGTATATTAATGTATTTACTTGAATTGATTAGGGAAGAGAGATTTTTCTGACAGGAAGTTAAGTCTGCCTTGGTTGATTGTTTTAATAATGAGAGTTTCCTTTATTGTTAAGTCTAATTGTTCATGTTTTCATATATTGGATGACTTGGATCAGCAGCCCAAAATACTTTCATGAAAAATATATGCAAAGTACGTTTGCAATACCAATATACAATAAGCCAGAAATACATACTTTGTGAATATTAAACTTACACATTTTAAATGTAGCATTCAGAGTTTGGTCAGGGAAACAGACACCTCTAGATGTATTTTAAGCAGGAATGAGATTAAACAGCAAATTAGGAGCTTACAAAACCCTTAAAAAGGATTGGTGATGAAAAGGTCAGGAAAACCAAGCCAGCTTTCAGATTCACTCATAGCCTTCAAAGAATTAAGAAATTGCAAGAATCACAGGGAACTACACCAATAATTATAGTTGCCTACAGCATTAAGGGGCTTGATTTGGCAGGAAATGTCTGGAGCTTATGGCAAAACTGTGGCTACTGCATACTAAACCTCTGCTAGAGAAACAGTAATATGGTTTCTGCTCCTCTTACTTACACTTTCTAAGTTTCCTGCAAATTGATTTCACTGGCAGACTGTGCCTCAGGACTCTGCTGACAAGTATTGTTTTAAAAAATGTAGTTCCAAGGCTTCCAGCCTCTGTGATGGAGCAAAGAGAATAAGTGGGGGTCAGGAATGGTGCTTATTTTCCAATAGGCAATCTGGCACAAATGTTAAATTTAAATATGTAAGTTATGTATTTCTTTTTCCAAAAATTCTTTGTAAGGATTAATCAAACAAGAATTTTGAATGCTTTGAATGTTAGTGTTCTAGTGTCTTAATCAGCTCAGGCTGTGATAACAAAATGTCATAGACTGTGTAGCGTAAACAACAGATATTTATTTCTTATAACTCTGCAGACTGGAGAGTCGAAGGTCAAGGTGCAGGCAGTTTGGTTCCTGGTGGGAACCCTCTTCCTGACACAGATGACCGCCTCCTCATGATGTGCTCACAAGCAGGAGAGAGAACTCTGGTCTCTCTTCCTCTTATAAGGACACCAATCCATCATGAGGACCCTGTTCTCATGAGCTCATCTAAGCCTAGTTACCTCCCAAAGGCCGCACCTTCAAGTACTATCAGTGTTGTGTGTCAGGGCTTCAATATGTGAATATTGGAGGGATACAAACATTCAGCCCATTAGAGTATTCTCCATTTTCATCACCAGCACATTTCTGGTTTCTGCTATGTCCTCTCAGCCACTATTTCAAGTTTGGTCATTTTCCTTGTATTTTTATATCTGACTACCTGACATGACCTCCTGCTAAACCCCTTAATGTCTAGAAAGTTGTCTCAAAATTCACTCCTATCAAAGTTATGTGCTTGACCCTGAGCTTGCTGAGATGCTGCAGCTTGTCAGGGCAAAGTTTGCCATTTATGTCCAGAAATTTCAGCTCAAAGAGTTACCAATGGATGATAGCATACTTTCTGATGTCCTTTTTTGATTTTTTAATGCTATTTTAAAAATTAAGTTAAAATGGACTTTAGAGTATAGTCTAAGAGTTTTTACTGAGGTTAAATATATATAACATAAAATTAACCCTTTTAGTATATAATTCAGTGGCATTTAGTACACTGAAAATGTTGCGCAGCCATTCCCACTATCTACTTTCAAAACATTTCATCACCCTGAATGGAAACGCCATCTCCATTAAACAGTTATTTCCCATTCCCTCTCCCCAAGACCCTGGCAACTGCTAAGCGGCTTTCTCTCTGTGGATTTACCTATTTGGGATGCTTCATATATGTGACATTTTGTCTGGCTTCTTTTGCTTAGCACAGTGTTTTAAAGTTTCATTCACATTTTAGTATATATCAAAAATCCATTCCTTTCTAGGGCTAAATATTTCATTGTATGTACAGCTATTCCACAGGTTGTTAGTTCATTCTGTTATTGGACATTTGGGTCGTTTCACCCTTTGGCTGCTGTGAGAACAGTGCTGCTATGAACATCCGTGTATCTGATGTATTTTCTTTTTTTTGTAAATTTTTCATTAAGGTATTATTGATATACACTCTTATGAAGGTTTCACATGAAAAAACAATGTGGTGACTACTTTTACCCATATTATCAAATCCCCACCCATACCCCAATGCAGTCACTGTTCATCAGTGTAGTAAGATGCCACAGATTCATTGTTTGCCTTCTCTGTGCTACACTGTTTTTCCCGTGACCCCCGCACACCATGTGTACTAAACATAATACCCTTCAATCCCCTTCTCCCTCCCTCCCCACCCAACTTCTTGCACCCCTCCCCTTTGGTAACCACTAGTCCCTTCTTGGAGTCTGTGAGTCTGCTGCTATTTTGTTCCTTCAGTCTTTTCTTTATTCTTATACTCCACAGATGAGTGAAATCATCTGATACTTCTCTTTCTCTGCCTGGCTTATTTCACTGAGCATAATATCCTCCAGCTAAATCAAAGTTGTTGCAAATGGTAGGATTTGTTTCTTTCTTATGGCTGAATATTGCATTGTGTATATGTACCACCTCTTTATCCATTCATCTACTGATGGACACTTAGGTTGTTTCCATATCTTGGCCATTGTAAAAAGTGCTGCAATAAACATAGGGATGCATATGTCTTTTTGAATCTGAGAAGTTGTATTCTTTGGGTAAATTCCAAGGAGTGGGAGTCCCAGGTCAAATGGTATTTCTATTTTGAGTTTTTTGAGGAACCTCCATATTGCTTTCCACAATGGTTGAACTAGCTTACATTCCCACCAGCAGTGTAGGAGGGTTCCCCTTTCTCCGCATTCTTGCCAGCATATGTTGTTCTTAGTCTTTTGGATGGTGGCCATCCTTACTGGTGTGAGGTGATATCTCATTGTGGTTTTCCTGTGCATTTCCCTGATGATTAGTGATATGGAGCATCTTTTCATGTGTCTGTTGGCCATCTGAATTTCTTCTTTGGAGAATTATATCTTCATATCATCTGCCCATTTTTTAATCAGGTTATTTGCTTTTTGGGTGTTGAGGTGTGTGAGTTCTTTATATATTTTGGATGTTAACTCCTTGTCAGATATGTCATTTACAAATATATTCTCCCATACTGTTGGATGCCTTTTTGTTCTGTTGATGGTGTCCTTTGCCATACAGAAGCTATTTAGTTTGATGTAGTCCCATGTGTTCATTTTTGCTTCTGTTTCCCTTGCTTGAGGAGATGCGTTCAGTAAGAAGTTACTCATGCTTATATTCAGGAGATTTTTGTCTATGTTGTCTTCTAAGAGTTTTATGGTTTCATGACTTACATTCAGGCATTGGATCCATTTTGAGTGTACTTTTGTGTATGGGGTTAAACAATAATCCAGTTTCATTCTCTTGCATGTTGCTGTCCAGTTTTGCCACCACCAGTTGTTGAAGGGGCTGTCATTTCCCCACTGTATGTCCATGGCTCCTTTATGGTACATTAATTGACCATATATGACTGGGTTTATATTGGGGTTCTCTAGTCTGTTCAATTGGTCTGTGAGTCTGTTCTTGTTTCACTACCAAATTATCTTGAGTACTGTGGCTTCATAGTAGAGCTTCAAGTTGGGTAATGTAATACCCCACCTTTATTTTTCTCAGGATTGCTTTGGCTATTCAGGGTCTTTTGTGGTGCCATATGAATTTTAGAATGATTTTCTATAGTTCATTGAAGAATGCTGCTGGCACTTTGATAGAAATTGCATTAAATCTGTAGAACGCTTTGGGCAGGACGGCCATTTTGACAATATTAATTTTTCCTATCCATGAGCATGGGATGTGTTTCCATTTATTGGTATCTTCTTTAATGTTTCTCATGAGACTCTTGTAGTTTTCAGAGTATAGGTCTTTCACTTCCTTGGTTAGGTTTATTCCTAGGTATTTTATTCTTTTTGATGCAACTGTGAATGGAATTGTTTTCCTGATTTCTCTTTCTGCTATTTCATAATTAGTATATAGGAATGCCACAGATTTCTGTGTATTAATTTTGTATCGTGCAAGTTTGCTGAATTCAGATATTAGATCTAATAGTTTTGGTGTTGATTCTTTAGGGTTCTTTATGTACAATATCATGTCATATGCAAACAGGGACAGTTTAATTTCTTCCTTGCCAATCTGGATGCCTTTTACTTCTTTGTGTAGTCTGCTGTGGCTAGGCCCTCCAGTATTATGTTGAATAGAAGTGGGGAGAGTGGGCATCCTTGTCTTAATCCTGATCTTAAAGGAAAAGATTTCAACTTCTCACTGTATATATAATGTTGGCTGTGGGTTGGTCATATATGGCCTTTATTATGTTGAGGTACTTGCTCTTTATGCCCATTTTGTTGAGAGTTTTTATCATGAATGGATGTTGAATTTTGTCAAATGCTTTTTCAACATCTACGGGGATGATCATGTGGTTTTTGTCCTTTTTGTTGATGTGGTGAATGATGTTGATGGATTTTCAAATGTTGTACCATCCTTGCAGCCCTGGAATAAATCCTACTCGATCATGATGGATGATCTTTTTGATATATTTTTGAATTTGGTTTGCTAATACTTTGTTGAGTATTTTTGCATCTATCTTCATCAGGGATATTGTTCTGTTATTTTCTTTTTTTGTGGTGTCCTTGCCTGGTTTTGTTATTAGATGCTGGCCTCATAGAATGAGTTTGGAAGTATTCCCCCTTCTTCCACTCTTTGGAAAACTTTAAGGAGGATGGGTATTAGGTCTTCACTAAATGTTTGATAAAATTCAGCTGTAAAGCCATCTGGTTCAGTTTTGTTTTTAGGTAGTTTTTTGATTGCCAATTCAATTTCCTTGCTGGTAATTGGTCTGTTCATATTTTCTATTTCTTCCTGGGTCAGCCTTGGAAGGTTGTATTTTTCTTGAAAGCTGTCCATTTCTTCTAGGTATCCAGTTTGTTAGCATATAATTTTTCATATATTCATTAATAATTCTTTGCATTTCTGTGGTGTCTGTAGTGATTCTTCCTTTCTCATTTCTAATTCTGTCTATGTGTGTAGACTCTCTTTTTTTCTTGATAAGTCTGCTAAAGGTTTATCTATTTTGTTTATTTTCTTGAAGAACCAGCTCCTGCTTTCATTGATTCTTTCTATTGTTTTATTCTTCTCGATTTTATTTATTTATGCTCAAATATTTATTATGTTCCTCCTTCTACTGACTTGTACCTCATTTGTTCTACTTTTTTTCATTTCTTAATTGAGTTTAGACTGTTCATATGGGATTGTTCTTCTTTCCTGCGGTGAGCCTGTATTGCAATATACTTTCCTTTTAGCACAGCCTTTGCTGCATCCCATAGATTTTGCAGTATTGAATTATTGTTGTCTTTTGTCTCCATATATTTACTGATCTCTGTTTTTATTTGGTCATTGATCCATTGGTTATTTAAGGAGCATGTTGTGAAGCCTCCATGTGTTTGTGGAATTTTTAATTTTCTTTGCATAATTTATTTTTGTTTCATACCTTTGTGGTCTGAGAAACTGGTTGGTACTATTTAAATCTTTTTTAATTTACTGAGGCTCTTTTTGTGGCCTAGTATATGATCTATTCTTGAAAATGTTCCATGTGCACTTGGGAAGAATGTGTAATCTGCTGCTTTTGGGTACAGAGTTCTATAGAGGTCTGTTAGGTCAATCTGTTCTAACGTGTTATTCAGTGCTTCTGTCTCCTTACTTATTTTCTGTCTGGTAGATCTGTCCTTTGGAGTGAATGGAGTGTTGAAGTCTCCTACAATGAATGCATTGCATTCTATTTCCCCTTTTAGTTCTGTTAGTATTTGTTTCACATACTTAGGTACTCTTGTGTTGGGTGCATAGATATTTATAATGGTTATATTTCCTTGTTAGATTGACCCCTTTATCATTATGCAATATCCTTCTTTGTCTCTTTGGATTTTCTTTGTTTTGAAGTCTATTTTGTCTGATACAAGTACTGCAACCTCTGCTTTTTTCTCCCTATTAGTGTCATGAAATATCTTTTTCCATCCCTTCACTTTTAGTCTGTGTATATCTTTGGGTTTAAAGTGAGTCTCTTGTAGGTAGCATATAGATGGGTCTTGTTTTTTTATCCTTTCAGTGACTCTATGTCTTTTAATTGGTGCATTCAGACCATTTACATTTAGGGTGATTATCAATAGGTATGTACTTATTGCCATTACAGGCTTTAGATTTGTGGTTACCAAAGGTTCAAGGTTAACTTCCTTACTATCAAAGTGTCTAACAACTCACTTAATATGCTATTACAAACACAGTCTAAAGATTCTTTGCTTCTCCTCCTTTTTATTCCTCTTCCATTCTTTATGCATTAGGTATTATATTCTGTACTCTGTCTATCACTTGATTGACTTTGGGGATAGTTGATTTAATTTGCATTTGCTTAGTAATGAACTGTTCTACTTTCTTTAGTGTGGTTTTATTACCTCTTGTGACAGCTATTAAACCTTAGGAACACTTCCATTTATAGTGGTCCCTCCAAAATACACCGTAGAGAAGGTTTGTAAATTCTCTCAGCTTTTGCTTATCTGGAAATTGTTTAATCCCTCCTTCAAATCTAAATGATAACCTTGCCGGATAAAGTATTCTTGGTTCTAGGCCCTTCTGCTTCATTGCATTAAATACATCATGCCACTCCCTTCTGGCCTGTAAGATTTCTGCTGAGAAGTCTGATGATAGCCTGATGGGTTTTCCTTTGTATGTGATCTTATTTCTCTCTCTGGCTGCTTTTAATAGTCTGTCCTTACCCTTGATCTTTGCCATTTTTATTACTATATGTCTTGGTGTTGTCTTCCTTGGGTCCCTTGTGTTGGGAGATCTGTGCACCTTCATGACCTGAGAGACTATCTTCTCCTCCAGACTGGGGAAGTTTTCAGCAATTACCTCCTCAAAGACACTTTCTATTCCTTTTTCTTTCTCTTCTTCTTCTGGTACCTCTATAATGCAAATATTGTTCCTTTTGGTTTGGTCACACCATTCTCTCAATATTCTTTCATTCTTAGAGATCCTTTTTTCTCTCTGTGCCTCAGCTTCTTTGTCTTCCTCTTCTCTAATTTCTATTTCATTTATTGTCTCCTCCCTTGTATTGAATCTGCTTTAAAAACTTTCCATTGGATGTTTTATTTCTGATACTGTGTTCTGTAATGATTGGATCTCCAACCAGAATCCATCCCTGAGTTCTTGAGTATTTTTCTGTACCTCCATGAGCATGTTAATGATTTTTATTTTAAATCCCTTTTCAGGTAGATTCATTAGGTCAATTTCATTTGAATTTTTCTCAGGGGTTGTATTCATAATTTTACTTTGAACCAGGTTCCTTTGGGATTTCATATTTGTATATGGCGCCGTCTAGTGCCCAGAACCTCTACTCTCTGGAGCTGCTCATCCCCTGAAGTGATGTTGGGGGTTGCAGGGGAGCAGTATTGGTGTCTTAGTGGAAGAAAGAGCTGTTTCCTGCTTTCCGGCTGCTATGCCTGTCTCCACTGCCTGAACCAGTGGGCTGAGCACACAAGTATAAGCCTCTGTGCTTTGCATTTGTAATTGCTATAGACGGGGCCTCCCTCTGGCTGGCCTAATGCCAGGGGAGGGTTTGCTTGTTTGTGAGCCAGGTGGGGCTGGCCAGGAAAAAGGCTCAGTAGGCTGTGTATCACAGAGGGGGTCCTTGGAGCTCTTTAGCCAGTCAGGGAGCTGGAGATCCTGAAGATGGTGAAAGTTCCCCACCTGCTGGGCAGAGTGCTCCCAGACAATTTTGTCTACCTGTCCTTTCTCCTGAGCAGTAAGCTCTGTGCAATCCTTGCTCCTTTATCAGCCCACTTGCTGCTAGGAAGTCTCTCAGACTGCCCACCTTTCTTTTGTTCCAGAGCAGCCTGATGTGGATCCCTGCTTTCCACAAGTGGCTGGAATCTCATTCTCTCCAGGTATTCTTCCTGTTTTAGCTTTCCAACCCACTAATCATGAGAGCACCATGAAAACACCATGAAATGTAGGTTTGTGCTCCCCGATCAGATCTCCGGAGTTAGGTATTTATCAGTCCCAGGCCTCCACTCCCTCCTGCTCTGTTTCTCTTCCTCCTGCTGCTGAGCTGGGGTTGGGGGAAGGGCTTGAGCCCCGCCAGGCCACGGCTTTGGTATGTTTCCCTGTTCCATGAGGTTAATTTTTTTCTCCCGGTGTATGCAGTTTGGCACAGTCCTCTTTCCTGTTACTGTTTCAGGATTAGTTGTATTGATTATATTTTGTATTATATGCCATTTTCAGAGGAAGCTTGTGTCTCACCTCTCACACCACCATCTTTAATCCTCCTCCAGTAATTCGTTTCGATGTATTTTCATATTAGCAGAACTGTCTGCTGTGATTGCAACACTCTGTAATTCTGCACTGGATGCAGAAGCTGCTGAGAGGCCCTCGTTTTATAGAGTTTAAAAATGAAATTTTTATAGATATGAATAAAACTATAAACCAGAGTCAAACTTGACAGATAATATTAGCTATTGCATTATATCTGATCAGCTTGAAATTATGAATAAATTGTCTTAAGAACAGCATTTTATATCAAAATTTTTAGTAAGTTAGCAAATAAGTAATGCTAACAGCAATAAAAATAACACTAATTGAATGCTTAATATAAACCCAGTACAACACTAGGCACTTTGAATCACTTATTCTTCACAAGAAACTATTATTACCCTAACTTTATAGAAGAGGTCACTGAAGTGGATAAAATTTAAATAACCTACCCAAATGTCACAGCTAGTGAATGGTGAATTCAAAACACAAATCCAGGGGCGATGGTTCCAGAGACCTGTTTCTTAAACATTGTACTTCTTTTTTTCCTTTTCACTGAAGTTCTCAATTTCTCTCCCCTTATTCAATCCTGTGTTATAAAGCAGTGCTGCTTTGACCTCATTTAGTCATTAACTCTTTACTTCTTCCACAGATTTTAGCTTCATCTCACTAATATCAAGCACCAAATTTTCTTCTGTGGTCTAGGAACTTATGAGCTGGCCCTCGAACTGCCTCATTCACTCTTCCCATCACACATTCTACTCCTTAGACATTTCCATCTTTGGTTTCCTCTGCCTAGAGGAATTTTACTTACTTTAAGCCCTGTTAAACTGTTACTTCCTCACAAAGGCATCCCAGGTCAACTTCACCTAATCACAAATCACTAATCTATCTTTTCACCCTGTTTTTATAGTAATCATCATTACCTGATTAAATATATTTATACATTTATACATACACACACATGGGTGTGTGTGTGTGTGTGTATATATGTATGCACATATATAATATGTGTGTGTATATATATATATAATCATTGTTGGGGGAGGTCATTGAGAAGATGTAACTGCCAGTTGACCTGTGAGCTGGACCTCAGCAATTGGAGGCTCCTCGCCTCCTCCCCTATCCTTGGAATGTGGGCTCTGCTTGCCTTCCCAGCTCCCAGAGGCTGCCCCCAGGACATGGTCTTGAGATAGTGTTGTGGTGTTGAGACATCTAGACAATATGCCACACAGAACCCAGTTAAGGCCTCTATATAAAATTTTAAGATACGGTGGGCTGAATGGAGATATACTCATCTTGCGGCTGCCCAAGACAAGCCTCATATGTAAGTCCTTTTGCTTCTTAAACTTGTCTCCTACCAATCTGGAGTGGTCTGCCTCTTTCTTTGGTCTCGGCCTGCCCTCAGCTTACAGAGGCCCATTTCAGATTACAACTGGGAAGGTCCCAAGGAGCTTGCAAAGCAACAGTCATATGTGCCCACCATGACACCCACTCATGTAAGTAAGCTCCATCAAGGTAGGGAATTTGTTTTATTTGTTGATGCATTTCTAGTCTCTACTATCATACCTGCCACATGTAGGATATGCAGTAAAGATTTGATGAATAAAGAGCTTCACTGAATGAATTCCATGGGAGCTCCCCTGGATGTTTCTGACTCCACAATATACTTAATGTACTTAAGGTACTCAATGTACCTTCTCCTGCATTAAACTACTATTTTGTTTCAACTTTCTAAGCCTTGATTACCTCTTCTATTTGGTGAGTTTTTTTCCATGAAAGACATTGCATAATGCATCTGGGGACCTGACTCACAGACCCTCTATTACACCTAAACTTGTTTGATTATAGGACAAGCAGAGCTTAAGCACAAGTTAAGATTTTGCTTGATCAAGCTGAGGTAGACCCAGAAAAGTCAATGCTGATTTTTTCATACTGTTTGAAAATGTTTGAAAAATTTCCTTTGAAATTGCTTCAGAGAACTAGTAACTTGCTAGTCCGGCTCATTTAAAACTGGTTTTAAGGGGAGTACATTATCTGCTTCCTGGATTTGACTTATGACCAGTGGTGCATACAATTTTTCCTCCTTGCCACTGGCTTATGATTTTAATTATATGGATCTTTCTTCTATTATTTATTGTTTTATTTTGTTTATTTTTCCTATCTCTCTGTTCATACTTATTTTGATTTATTTCTTTGCAAGAAGGAGGTGTAGATGGCCATTTTCTTCTGTACTATTTCTCTGTGTAACTTTTCTCCTTTCTCTATTAAGGTGATTTTAGAAACTTGGTCCTTAAAATAGAATGAGGCGCCTACACATCCTATCTATTTTGTTTGAAGGGAGAACCTACACATTCTATCTATTTTGCTTGAAGGGACATAAGAAAGACTACTCCTATTTTTTCGAACAAAAGAAGGAAAATCCAGGTTGAATATTAATACCTAATTTTATTTTAAATTACTCAAATAAATATATTCCTTGAAGATATATTATCTTCAGATTAAATTTTTTTTTTCTACGTTACATCTGTAGATCCACTACACCAGAATAACTAGAGACACTTGCTGCTGATCTCCATTACAGACTTAGTGAATCACTAACTCTGGGAATAGACCCAGAAATTTACCAAACTTCCTAGGTATTTCTCTATGACACTCAACTTGGAAATTACTGATCCATAGACATGTTACTATGACAAGACTTTAAACACATTTTGGGGGGGTGGATTTTACAAATGTGCAACATGGTTTGCAAATACTACATTACTTCCACTTGAAAGTATTTAAAAAATAAATTAAGTTGGTATTTGAAGAAATCTACATACCAAAATACAAGGTTTTTAAAATATTTGTACTTTTTTAGCTTTGAACTCAAAATGCTCTATTTTTTAGTTGGTGTATTGGGTTGAAACTGCATAGACTCCATGATATCTAACATTTCTCATCAAACTATTGCTATTTTCATCTTTGCTGTGTGGGGATATGGAATATATTTATGGCATGTATTGTATTGTTTCAGGCTACCAAACATACTTCCCGTAGAAGAATAAATTGGTAGGCATCAATCATTATTCATCATAGAAAATTCAATATATCAATCAAGGAGGTGATGTTCTTGTTTGCATGGTATAGACAGATTCCAAGAATAATATTCCCTCATTTATCATGATCTTGAGAAAAATATTGCAAACCCATATCTCTTATCCCATCTATAATATGGAGCCATGTAAAATATATCTTCAATTTATTTGGATGCCTAGATATGTCAGAAGTTTTGATATATTGAGATAATATCCTTTTTTATTCATAAATTTATGGCTTGGGGGATTTTTGTAAGTATATTTGACTGTTCTACAGAATGAATTTCATTCAGCCTCTTTTAATATGAGACTGACATTGCTGGAACTCTCCCTCTTTGTCACCATTCACTGATGTATTAAAATTACCAAATGATGAACATAAAATTATAACAAAAGCCATTTCTGAAACTGTATTGCTGATAAAAATATTTCTAACATTTAAAAATATTAATGGTCATTGGCTTGTGGTTTACTAGATATATTAGGAATATGCTCATTGATATGGCTTCAGACAACTTGTGACTTGCCAATCTAATTCCCTTAGAACTAATGAAGTGTTTTTCAGGCTCAGAAACTTAGAAAAATAATGGGTATATCATGGCCTGGGAACATCAGGTAGATAAAGACTGTAGAAATATATTTTTTTAACTACCTGTGAGGTATAATAGAAACTGGTTTTTTTTACCTAAAAAGGAAGTAATTCTTTTTCTCTTAGCAATTATAAAAATTGAGCACAAGCTACTCCCAACTATCTAGCTATTATTCTCTATTTCTTTCATAGAGACAGAGAGGTCCATCAGCTCCCTAGACTCCCAGGGAGAGATTTAAGGATTCCTTTGGTATTCTCTGTTACCCTGCATTTCTACTTTCTGGAAATATTTTCTTTACCAGGTGTAGGAATACTATTCAACAAATAGTTTGAGTTATTACTGCTAAAATTAAATTACATTATACTGCATTATATTTGTTATATGATATATTATGTATAAATTACCACTGTATCAAACAAGATCTTAATATAATTTTGATATATGAAAGAGAGTTCTATGTTAAGAGTCAGCAGGCTCTGATGCTAATTTCATTTCTTTAGGAAAACACTTTGACATCTCTGAGTACCTACCTGCCCTGCCCATTTTTCAAGATTTTTGTGAGTTTCAAAATAAGAGTATTTTATAGAACTATATCAAACTTAAGAATTATATAATTCATAATAATATTATACTATAATTTACTAATTGAACATTTCTATTGATTTTTAAGTTTTTTCATCTGTAGTGTTGAAACATCTTGAATTCTCTTGAAAACTAGCTAGAATTGGATTTGGTTATTATGGACAGACATAACACAGATTCACTTAGAGTTTGAATGCTTATAGACTTCACAGTCCAGTGTTGTTTTGTGAAGTGAATTTCCTTGTGTATTTATGATTCAGTCAATTTCAAGGATCCTGAAAGTGCTTTTATAATTTTACATGAAGCATTTCATACTGATCCTTGAGTAAGACATGCAATTTAAGAGCGTTAGCTCACATGAATAAATTGTAGTCCATAAAGAACCATCTCTGAGATTAATTTCCTGTCTTCTTTATGCTAATAAGCTCAAAGGAAAAAAAAAGATGTTCCCATTTCATAGTACTATCACCCATACTGAAGTCGTGCTATGATAGCTACTTAAAAGTGAGTCTTCAGACTATGACAAGATTAGCGACATTTATGGTTAATTTTGACCATACTTGAAGTTATTTGAAGAAAGGATGTTTATAGGCTTATTACCTATTGTGCTACTTGGAATAAGATGGTTATTTCATAATTGTAATTTTGAAATTCAACAAAACAAAGGAGGATGTTTTAAGATGTAGAACACTAAAGTTAGATAGTTTGGTGTCAACACAAGCAGAAGAGATGTAGAGAGCCCTGGAGAATATAAAACAAATCAGTTAGAGAGAAATCTGTACCTTTAACACCAGAGTAGGGAGGGGGAGATGGGAAAAAGCCTCATCAGGTGAAACACATAAAATATGGTAATACACACACTCAGTTACCCTAATGTACCTTATCTTGGAACATTTCTCTCTTGTCTTTCCCAGGAAAGCTACTGTAGGACACACAGAACAGCTAGGTCACTCTAGAGGAAAACAAAAAGGTCTAGAGTAAGTCTCAGGTATATGAAATCCTTGACATTATTTATAGTCAGACAAGCAGCAATATTTCAAGGACATGTCTCAAGAATATTTCTATCACGCATAAAACAGATAACTTTGTGCATCAAAGTAAAAACAAATTTTAATTATTATAATAAGATTAGGAAGTTACTGGTTCCCAACATTGGAAGTTCCCAGGTGAAATTCAAAACTGGTCCTGTATGTGGAGTGCAAGACTGAAGAGGCAGACCATTCTATATTGGTCGGTGGCAGTTTTAATAAGCAAGATATCTTTCATATGAGGATTGTCTTGGGTGGTGGCAAAATGAATAGAGTCCCACAACCATCCTCCAGAATCTTAAGACTTTATATAGATGTCTTACTGAGGTTCAGTCACATATACAGTCCAGCTGGTCTCAGTAACACATTACTCTGTGAAGGCTGTGTACTTCCAGTGGCTCTCAGTAGGAGAATGATGGGCAGAACGTATATCCCAATGACTGGGTGAGGTGGGGGTGGGGAGGGAGATAAAGTGCCTCTGATTGGTGGGGTCTAGCTTGTGTGTCAAACATTAGTCATGCCCTCTAGATGACTTCCTCCAACAGAAGTACAACTAAATGCAAACAATTTGAATAAGAGGTATAAATTGTTTAATTAAATTCTTTTTGTTCTTTATTTTACACTAGATATATTATACTCACAATGTGTTCAGAGTGCCTGCTTCTTTAAGTACTTAATAATATTTGCTAAATTGGTGAATTTATAAATATAACAGGTAAAAGATATAGAAAACCTCGAGAAAATACCATCTTCAATGTGATAATTATGAAAAGTAGCTATCATAAGGTCAAACCCAACACTTCCCAAGTACTTGTCCATAATAAACTCCCACCAAACATTCTCTGCATCACCGGGGATGGCTACCTTGCTATGTCACTAATGATAGAGATTCATTCATTTATTCATTGTAGAATGAATCACTGTGATCCCTTTTGAACTCTTTAGAGGTATATTACTGAATGACAATCTCACACACCTTTTACTTATTTTCCTCACCATTTTGAAACATCACTTAATATAGGAAACTTCCTTGAATAAATATGCATACATAAAAAGGAAATGTGTTGTCTTAAGGATCATCTTTGTTGAAAGTGGAATATTTAGACAATTAGTGATTACTTTCTGTTCACTTTGTGCCTGATTTTTCTACTTAACTGTGAGATACAAAGATAGTCTGTAGATGCACACTCAACTAACAAATTCTTACAAAACTGTTACCTATAAGAACAGAGGAACAATATGTGGAACTAATCTTTTTTTTTCATTCTATTTCACTCATAAATTCCCTAGGACAATTTGCCTGTTTTCCACAGGCAAATAGGAGGGTCTTTACTGAAAAACGTTGAAGAGGAATGTTAAATGTTCTTGTTTTCATTTAAATTACTAGAGTTTTAATATACTGCATAGGTTGGTAAACTTCTGTAACGGTAAAAGTAGTAAATATTTTAGGCTCTGCAGGCCATTTGGTCTCTGTTACAACTACTAAACTTTGTCACGGAAGCCCAAGAGCAGTCATAAACAGAATGTAAGTGATTATGACTGTGTTCCAATACAACTTTTACAAAAACAGGTAGAGGGCTATATTTGGCTTGTGAGCTGTAGTTTATTGTTCCCTGACACACAGAGTATTTAAGTTTATAATATGAAAGACAGCTGTATTACTATCTGTCAATTTTAAATTTATAGAAGAGTTCTCTAAGTCTTAGAAGTACTGTCTGTTTGACTGTTTCTCCACTAGACTATGAGTTCCATGAGGGTAAGGACCCTGTGCATATGTGCGTGTTTTATTTACGTATATATAGAACTTGGATAAGAGTTTCCATTTCACTGGAAAACATTTTCCATTTTAGAAGATTTGTGTCTCTTTTCTCTTCCCATGGCATATCAAAGATTAAAGATTCTTAATAATTTGAACAATGAAGCATGAGTCACATAACTGAAGAAATTCCAATCTTTTCTCATGATTTTAAATAAATATGTATGTTTACCAAACTTCTCTACAAGATATATCAGATTAAGCTTTTTCTAGACCCAACTTTTATTACTTTCACCATAGTTAAGAATAATCTTCTGTAGATTCAAGACTTCTAGCTCCTGCCATGCAACACACAAACTTTAGGCTCCACAAATTATTTTGCTGTTGGTACGGTCTTGTGTACAGTTCTGATATTAGAACTTGGGGAGTGAAGTATCTCTTTGGGCTTTGATTCTTAATTTTCCTAGTTAAGCCTTTTCCTGGTGACCTGCCATCATGAACTTGAACAAACTACATCTCCCTTTTATCAGTTATACTCCCAAGTGTTGAACTCTCCACTTATACTCGTATTGTTAAATGGCACCTTACTACCCTTTTTTGGATGTCCAGTTTCTGAAACTTGAGTTGCCCTGTCAAAAGGCATTAATGGTGAGCTTTATGCATCTATTAGGATTTTTTCTATTTTGCAGTAATTTCTTATAACTAACTTATTTGCTCCTATGTCATCTGAAAATCCCTCCCCCAACCCCAATACACTTTTTTTTGGTCAGATCTACTCCCATTTCAAGCACCCGAAGCCAGTTCAGCTGTGGAGTATTTGATTCCATTGGATCACTCTTGTGATAATTTCTGACTTCTTGCTAAATCTTTATTCAGTTATAATTAGGTAGGGTTCCTCTGTGTCTCTCAAGGTATAACAATTTTGGTATTAAAAGAAATAGAATTTTATATTATCTTAATTTCCTACAGCTTTATGGTACAACTCTTTTTTCCTAGCCATTGAAAGTTTGAATTACCTGACATACCTGCAATTAATGAGCCTTATTTTTCTTAAAATTTTTAAACCAATTTTGAATATCTTTTTCTTTCCTAAAATAGCAGTGAGTAGCATTTCACCAGTTATAAAGGGATTTAATATACATTAAAACTAAAGATGAAAGGAAAAATGCATTGTTTATGACATGGGAAGAAAGGCACCTAGTCCCTTGTTCAAACGAATGATTTTATTTGTTGCTATAAATCTGAAAGAACTCATATTTTCAATGATACAAATAAAATAAAACTTTTATTTTATTCATATATGTACTTATTTAATAGGGAAAATTTGGGCTTAACTGAGATCAAGTAAAACATAAGTATGCTGAAACATGTTGCATTAAAGTTTAAGAATGGTAGCCCAAATAGAATCCAGAATACAAAAACCCAGTGTCAGGATTAAGTAACCAGGATGAATTAGCAGAAAAGCCATCTTGGTATTGGAACCAGGATTTGGGGAACAAAAGATAATTAAATAAAACTTGTCTTGAGTTTGAATCAGTGCTGGGTTATATGGAAGGTTTGAGTCTGCTGTTTGATCAATTTAGATTATATTCTAAGTTGACAATATTCTAAGTATATCAAATTTACGGAAGTTTTTTTTTCTTAACCTTCTCTAGGCCTCAGTGTCTTTATATACAAATGGGAAAAAAATAATAGAATATACATTTCAGTCTCTGAAACCTTACTGGACTAAGTATTGCCCTACTAAGATTCCTTGCTGCTGGGTTACATACATGTGCTGGAATTTTTTGCTATTTTATATGAAATTATTTATTGATGACATAAGATGTTATGATTCTATGAGTGAATGAATGTATAACCCTTAGCAAAGTACTAGGATCATTGTAAATGTTAAATATTTAAAATTATTAAATATTATTACCACTCATTTTGCCTGTAGGGCTGGTTGAGTAAGTATAATAATCTATTTTGTAATGGATACTATAATGTTTCTTGCAAAAATCCTTTTTAAAGAAATTTTTCCCAGTTTGCAAAAGTATCATGCATGCTTACTAAGATAATTGTTTACTTAATAAAGTACTTACATATTTAAGAAATTTCTTCAAGATAATGAGTGTACATGAACACTTTGGGAAAGAAAAAAAAAATTTCTTTATCTCCATACCCTGTTTCACTGACCAACCTCAATTCCTCCCCCGAGGTAATGACCAGTCTCCTCTCCGTGTCCATTAGTCTACTGCTGTTTTGTTCATTTGTTTTGTTTTTATATTCCACATGTAAGTGAAATCATATGACACTTGTTTTTCTCTGCCTATCTTATGTCACTCAGCATAATACCCTCTAGGTCTATATCCATGTTGTCATAAATGGCAGGATTTTTTCTCTTTTATAGTTAAATAATATTCCACTGTGCATATGTACCATGTTATCTTTATCCATTCATCTGTTGATGGACACTTAGGCTGCTTTCATATCTTGGCTATTGTAAATAATGTGGCAATAAAGACAGCAGTGTATATATATATATCAATTTGAATTATAGATTTCGTTTTTTGGGGTAAATTCCTAAAAATGGAATTACTGGGTCCAATGGTATTTCTACTTTTATTTTTGTGAGGAACCTCCATACTGCTTTCCATAGTGGTTGCATCAATTTACATTCCTGCCAACAGTGTTGGAGGGTTTGCTTTTCTCCACATGATTGTCAACACTTGTTATTTCTTGTCTTTTGGATAGTGGCCATTTAGACGGGTATGAGGTGATATCTCATTGTGGTTTTGATGCACATTTCCCTGATTAGTGATGTGGAGAATCTTTTCATGTGATTTGTTTTCCATATGTATGTCTTCTTTGGAAAAGTGTCTGTTAGGTTCTCTCCCATTTTTGACTTGGGTTATTTGTTTTTTTGGTGTTGTGTTGTATGAATTCTTTATGTATTTTGGATTTTAGCCCCTTATCAGTTATATCATTTGCAAATATATTCAGTAGGTTGTCTTTTTGTTTTGTTGACGATTTCCTTTACTGTGCAGTAGCCTTTTGATTTGATATAGGCCCACTTCTTTATTTTTGTCTTTTTTTGTCTTGCCTGGAGGGACAGATACAGAAAAAAATTACTCTTGTTGGTGTTCAGGAAATTCATGCCTATGTTTTCTTCTGAGTTTTGTGGTTTCATATTTTATATTTATGACTTTAATCCATTTTGAATTTAGTATTGTGTGTGGCATAAGACATGATCTAGATCTAATTTCATTCTCTTGCATGTGGCTGTCTACTTTTCCCAACACCAGTTGTTAAAGAGGCTGTTTCCCTTGTGTATCCATGGCTCCTTTTTCCTGTTCTAACCCTGTGTATCCATGGCTCCCCTGTCCTGTACTAGCCTTGTGTATCCATGGCTCCTGTGTCCTGTACTACTGGCCGCACAGTGTGGTTTATGTCTGGCTCCCCACTCTGCCCACTGATCTGTCTGCTCTGTGCTGGGACCACAGTCCTGTGAAACTGTAGTTTTGCATGACAGCTTGACGTTGGGTACCCCCAGCTTCTGTTCTTTCTCAATGTTGGCTATTCAGGGTCTTTTGGCATTCCACATGAATTTTAGGATTATTTTCTCTAGTTCATTGGAAATGCCATTGGTGTTTTTATAGGGATGCATTGAATCTGTAAATTGCCTTGGGCAGGATGACCATTTTGACAATATTAAGTCTTCTTATCCATCAGCATGGGATAGATTTCCATTATTGGTGTCTTTAATTTCTTTCATCAGCATCCTGTAGTTTTCAGAGTACAGGTCTTTCACCTCCTTGGTTATCACTTTTTTTATTTCTCTTTCTGCTATTTCATTGTTAGTACACAGGAATGCAACAGATTTCTGTGTCTTGATTTGTATCCTGTGACTGCTGAATCCAGTTATTAGCTCTAATAGTTTTTTTGGTGGACTCTTTCAGGTTTTCTATATATAGTATCATGTCATCTGCAAATAGTGACAGTTTAACTTCTTCCTTACCAATCTCGACGCATTTTACCTCTTTGTGTTGTCTGATTTTCATGTTAGGACCTCCAGTACTATGCTGAGTAAAAGTGGGGAGAGTGGGCATCCTTGTCTTACTCCTGATCTTAAAGGAAAAGCTTTCAGCTTTTTGCCATGGAGTATGGTGTTAGCTATGTGTTTGTTATATATGGCCTTTATTATGTTGTTATGTTCCTTCTATACCCATTTTGTTAAGGAGGAAAAGAAAAACTTGGATTGTTTTAGCCATCTGAAGAAGAAGTCACTCTAATAAATGTGTTAGTAATAGAATTACAGCATATCCTAGACGATGGTCATTAAGAATCCCATTGATCATTACTAAAGTCATCATCAAGAAAGTACACTTTGTAAGGATATTATTTTAAGCATTTATTTTCTAATTTATTGTAATATGTATAGAAGAACAAATCTTAATAAAGTTCATGCTGTAATCATTAAATTTAAAAAGAGAAGGAAATATGTAGAAAAGAAGGAAAAGGAGAAAGAGAAAGAGGAGGAGGAAAAGAAGATGAAGAGAAGGAGGAGGAATAAGAATATAAACACCATTTCCAGTAGGAACAGAAAAGAAAAGAACCTTGTCAGTAAAACTTAAGCAAATTTTGAGTCTCTCCTGAATAATCATTATGAGTATTCTCATTCTTTCTGCCAACATCCCTATAATTTTTTAATAAACTTTGACATTGTCTTAATAGTTGAAATAAGTTTCTGATATTAAATTGGTTTCCCCAAAAAATGTTCCTACAGACAAAATATTGTCTTAATCAGTTTAAAATAATCTGACCTGACTTTCAATGTGTCAACTTTGCTAGGCTGTAGTCTCAGTTATTGAGTCAAAAATAAGCTATGGTATTGCTGTTAAGCTACTTTGTATGTATATACATATACATGTGATTGTTAACCAATATGTGTTAAATAGGTAGATTACCCTAAATAATCTGAATGTGCCAGTGTCAGTTAGTTCAAAGACCTCAAACACTGAGCTGAAGAATCTCCAATGAAAAACAAATTCTGACTGTGTACAGCAAATTTAGTCTATGTCCAAGTGTTTAGCTTACCATTCCTAATGGCCTGGCCTCTGTAGATTGGAGTTACCCAGAAAGGCTTCACAACTGGGTTACATCAGTTCCTTGCAATAAATCTCTCAATCTATACCTCTTACTGGTTCTGTTTCTCTGGTTGAACACTGATTGATACACCTGTGTAGCATTTCCATTTTTATATTATATAATAAATTAGCTGAGTGTGTAACTGTTCATTTAGTTGAAAAACACATCCCAGAGAAATCATTTGAACCCACAAACCTCAATGTCATCACAAAAACAGTATCTCAAACTTAACCTTTGTCTTTATCCCCTTTACCTACCTCATCTCATTTGTCAATTATTTTACTGTAACAAGGCAAAGGCATGTTGGAACTCAAATATGCCCAAATGCATACAATGTGCAAACTCAGTATGTATTTAAAGTTCACTTCATATAATAATAAGTCACTTAAACACAATATAGTAATAAGATATGTATATATGTGTGAGGGAGACAGAAAGTTGACTTTACTCTCCTCCACATACTATTCTATTTCTTTATTCCTCTTTAGAACAAAAGGCCTTGCAATAGAAACTCCTAGTTTTCCACAATTACCCTTTTTCATATTTTCTGGACAATTCCATCATATTTTTGTTGCCAATATTCTATCAAAATTGCTATTATTAAGCATATGAATAATCTCCACTGTCCACTGTTAATAAATCTAACAATTAATCCCAGTCATTTTACTTCAATAATCAATGAAAAATGCAAGTTTCAATATAAAAGTAGTAAAGATATGAAAAATATGAAAACAAATGGTAACCAAGTATTTGAATAAATAATTTGACTCAAAAAGAATTTTAAAAGGTGATTATAAATACCAAAACACATGTTTTTATTCATTATATTGACAAAATTTTTATTATTTTTAATGGTAATTCCCATTTTTTATGCAATAAATATCATTGCTTGTCAGGATAAGTGAGTGAATAAATTTAATAGCAATGTATACTACAGGTGGACATGTAAATATTAGAGTTCTTATTAAAAGCAATTAAAGTATAGGATGAGAAATATTATAATATTTAGAATCTGGAATTTTAACTTAATCGCAGAAATAGCTACATACAAAATAATGTTCACTGAAAATTTTGAAAAAGCAAAATAAATAAATAAATAAAATTTCTAATATGGTCAGTGAAAGGTGGTATTAGGGAAAATAAATACCAGTGAGAAAGAATAGCAGTTCTAAGGTGGGAATGAACTTGCTCTATTTCAGAAACTAAATGAAGGCCAGAGTATTTGGGAAATAGCATTCAGTGGGAAGAGTATTATAAAATGAAGCCAGTCATGCGGGGTTTATAATACATTTTTAAAGCACTGGAATTTATCCAAAGAGCAATGAGAAGTCATCAAAGAATTTTTAAACTGGTGATTATGAAACAAAACTCTTTTAAAGTACCATTCTGGTTCTTGTGAAGAGAATAAATTATACATGAGGGATGGGAGGCTGAATGGAATTCATGAAGAAAATGCTGTAGTTTTCCAGGTGTGTAGGCATCGTTTTTGTTCACTAGTATTTGTTTTCCATCTCCTGTGCCCATACATGGAAGACTGTTTTGCAGACTCTTACAGATGACTATTTCTGGACAATGTGGAGGTCCATATGTTCCTTCTAGACAGATATATTTAATTTCTGATGTGAAATCGTCTAGTGATCTTTTACTTATCATAGTGATTGAGGAAGAAGTCTGTATTAGGGTTCTCCAGAAAAACAGATCAAATAGGCTATAGAGAGAGTATATAGAAAGATAATTATTGTGAGGGATTGGCTCACACAATTGTGAAGGCTAAGAAGTCCTATGATCTGCTGTCTGCAAGCTGGAGGCCCCAGAGAGCTGGAGGTAGTTTTAGTCCAATCCTGAAGGTGTGAGAACCAGGAAGCCAATGCTCTAAGTCCCTGCTTAAGTTTATCAGGTATTAGAATCGGGAGCACTGATGTCCAAAGGCAGGAGAAGACAGATGTCCTAACTCAAGCAGAGAGAGCAAATTTGCTCTTCCTCTGCGTTTTTGTTCTATTTGGGCCCTCAAAGTACTGGACGATAACCACTCACACTGGTAAAAGGAGATCTTCTTTACTCAATCTACTGATTCCAATGCTGATCTCTTCCAGAATAATCCTCACAGACACATCTGTAAGTGTTTTACCAGCTATCTGAGCATCTCTTAACTTAGTCAAGTTGGCACATACAATTAACCATCAAAAAAGTTCATTATTAAGTTGGTGTAGGCACAAGACTGAAACATCCTAACCAGTAATTTTTGACATGGAGCAATGGCCTAGCAAAGTTATCTAAATCCAGAGCCTGTTTTGCATGAGTAAGAAATTAACTTTGCTACATCAAGCCACTGAACTTTGGGTGTTGTTTGATAGTTTAATCTATCTTAAATAAAAATTAGGTGGGAGAAGATGGTGGCTTCAATTTAGGTAGAGATGGAAAATCATGGGAATAAACGTGGCAATGTAGGGAGAAAGCTAAGAGGAAGAAGAAAAGGGAGCTTGGGACACACCCCAAGGAATTCCTGTGGGAGGTGCAAACTCAAATGCCAGAAGGATCAGGCAGATAATGTGAATAAATGAAGGAGACACTGTTTTAAGAGATGAAAATCAAGACATTTATCCATATTTGGTACTTTTCCACATGCTCACATTTTTGCTGTATAGAAAAATGGGCCCAATATTGACATTATTGGGATTCTGATTTTTTATGGAAATACAAAAATACAGATTTTTAAAGTTTGAATTCTCTTAGTTTTTAAAAGTTGCAAATTTATTTTATTAAAAATTAAAGAAAACCAAAAAAGTAAATATATTGTGTCAGACAAACATGGTGGCCTGACCAAATAAAGCCTGTAGACCAATGGTTCACATCAGCTCATCATGTGAATATATTCAAATGTTATATTCCCCAAACACACACACACATATTCATGAACACATTATATTTTTTCTGTCTTGAGCGAATTCCATTTTTTTGCATGAGTTGGCACAAAAGAGAAAAAAGAGAGAATGAAGGAGAGAGAAAGAAAATCAAAGCAAGCATTGATTATGGATAAGCTGTCAGAAATAACTAATTTCCTTAAGAATCTGCAGCTTTTTTACACAACCTAATCAGCAAGACAGAGAAGAGGGCAACTGGATACCAATAAAGATAACTTCTCAACATTAAAGATGTGATGGCCTGCATTATACAATTGTTATGTGAATGTAATTTTTCTGCTTAAAGTAGTTTGTATATTCAGATTACTACAGAGTGTGTATGTGTGTACATGTGTGTGCATGTAACTACTCCATCATGAGCATGTAGTCATTTCATTGTATATAATGGAGTCAGAGGAGAATTAAGAGGCAGAACCTTATTATCAAGGGCAAAGTACTAGTTTTAAACAATATCTTCAATCATTAAAAATGGTTGAAGTATAAATAGTTATTGAAATAAAATATTTTGGCATTTCTTTTAGATACTTCTAAGTCCCTGATTGAGGAGAAGATTGCAGTTGTGGAAGGTGGAAAAAAAGGGAACTGCTGGACCAGCACAGAGACATGGAAAGGAATGTAAAAGAGAAGTTAAGAGGCATGAAGGATAAAATGGCAAAAACAAAAATCTTAAGTAAGGTTTCTAGAAAGAAGGAATCAGGGAATGGGGAAGAATCAAGATTCAAATTGAAAACTGATGACAATTTTTCTAAAATAGAAGGCTCGAATTCAAATTATGACTCCCTACTGAATAAAATAGTAATAATTAAGAAACCCACAGCTTAGTACAAGTTAATGGGCATAAAAAAATATTTGCAAAGAGAGACAAAATCCTAAATAGCCCTAAATAGGAAAAACAAAGTGCCGCACAAAGTATGGCAATGAGGTAATGATTAAATGAAAAAAAAGAGAAAAAAATTATTTTAAATTGAGATAAACAGTTTAGAAATCCAGTAATTTATACCAAAGCTATAAAATACATGGATTACTTGATGTCATTTTCCACCATTCCAATGGCAGACATTGCTAATCAGCCACAGTGAGCTTTCCCTGAGCTTAAATGTGTCCTGGGCACTTTTCCCAACATTCTGCTTGGCATTTGAGATGAGCCATAGATTCCATTCCAGAATGGCTAAAACAGAGTATGGAAGATGGCAGATTTTCAGGCAGTTAAAATAAAAGATTTCACCTCTGTGCAAAAAGGATTCCTGACCTCTGTCTGGCATGGCCACTCACATAGGATTCGTGGTCCAGTTTCTTGCAGGCAGGATTTTCAAGCCTCAGGGCAGCCTCACTCCGCTGTGGCTCTGCACTCAGCCTGCTTCTCCTCCTGAGTTACTGTGGTCAGGGCTTTTCATCCTTCTCTTCTACGTATGTTCTAGGTCATAAGATTAGAAGTACAATGCCCCACCTTTATATTTCTTTTAATACTGTTACTATGGTGTGTCTAACAGGTTTTCCTAGTTTAAAATCACAGATGTAGTATTACTCTAATTTTATACCATGTCCATTTTCACAAAAATGTAGGAATTAGAAGAAATGTTGCCATCTTCCTTGAAATTCTTTCCAGTGTCTACTTCTAATATTCTTATACTACATGAGGCTTTTCTAAAGGTCAATATTGGGAGAAAATTTTACTACAAATCCTAAGACTACTGGGAATCAGGGATTATTACATTATAGTGCTTCTCAAATATTTCTATCAAAGTAGTTCTTGTGATAGGAGAGAAGAAATACTTACCTCCTGTTTTCTGGAAGCATATCTTAATAAGCCTTGGCAGAAAAACCCTTTTTTAAAAATTATAAGTTTTAGTATACAAAGCATGAAAACATTTACAAACAGATGGTATCTCAATTGTAGTTTTAATATAAAAATATTTCAAAATCACCACTGACTAAACTTGACACTCCAAAAATAAACACTGAATTTATTCTGAAAATATATGAACTCACTATTCTCTTCAACACCACTGGTTAACTGTTCTGAAAAGTACTATACATTAGTTGAAAACCCTCTCCTATGACAATTATTAAATATGAAATATATTTTTATTATAATGTCAAGTTTTTCTTAAGTTACAATAATAAAAATCTCAATTTTATGGAAAGACATGACCATAATTTCAGAAAATGCCTGCAATTGCAATAACCCAATTCAAAAATGTGCAGAGGATCTGAACAGACATTTTCCCAAAAGATGTACATATGGCCAACAGACACATGAAAATAAGCTCCACATCACTGATCATCAGGGAAATGCAAATCAAAACCGCAGTGAGATACCACTTCACCCCAATATGAATGGCCACTATCCAAAGTATAAGAAATAGTAAGTGTTGGTAAGGATGTGGAAAAAAGGGAACCCTCTTACACTGTTGGTGGGAATGCAAGTTGGTGCAGCCATTGTAAAAAGCAGTATGGAGGGTCTTCAAAAAACTTAAAATAGGAATAGTATATGACTTAGCAATTCCACTGCTAGGAATTTACCTGAAGAGATATGTCTATTCAGGTCCTCTGTCCATTTTTGAATTGGGTTATTTGGTATTGAGTTGTATAAGTTCTTAATATGTTGTGCATATTAGCTCCTTATTGGGATTATTATTCACAAATATATTCTTCCATACAGTAGGTTGCCTTTTTGTTTTGTTGAGGGTTTCCTTTACTGTGCCGTAGCTTTTTGGGTTGATGTAGCCCCACTTTTCATTTTTGCTTTTGTTTTCATGTTTAAGGGAGACATATCCAGAAAAATATTACTCATGCTTATGTTGAAGTGAGTTTTGCATATGTTTTCTTCTAAGAGTTTAATGGTTTCATGTCTTATGTATAGATCTTTAATCAATTTTGAGTTTACTTTTATGTATGGTGTTATGGATTAATCCAGTTTCATTCACTTGCATGGAGCGATCCAGTTTTACAAACACCATTTGTTAAAGAGACTGTATTTTCTCCATTGTATACTCTTGTCTACTTTGTCATATATTAAGTGACCAAATATGTGTGGGTTTATTTCTGGGCTCTCTATTCTATTCTATTGATGTATGAGTCTGTTCTTGTGCCAGTACCATACTGTTGTGATTACTATAGCTTTGTACTATGGCTTGAAGTGAGGGAATATAACACCAGCTTTGTTTTTCTTTCTCAAGATTGCTTTGGTTATTTGGGGTTCCATATAAATTCTAAGATTATTTTTCTAGTTCATTGAAAAATGCCATTGGTATTTTGATAAGGATTGCATTGAATCTGCAAATTGCTTTGGACAGGATAGCTATTTGACAATATTAATTTTTCTTATCCATGAGCATGGGACAGATTTCCATTTATTTGTATCTTCTTCAGTTTCTTTTATCAGTTTCATATAGTTTTCAGAGGACAGGTTTCAGCTCTTTGGTTAGGTTTATTCCTAGGTATGTTATTCTTTTAGATGCAATTGTAAATGGAATTGTTTTCTTGATTTCTCTTTCTGCTAGTTCATTGTTAGTATACAGGAATGTGACAGATTCCTATGTATAGTATCATGCCATCTGCAAATAGAGTCAATTTTACTTCTTCCTTGCCAGTCTGGATGCCTTTTACCTCTTTTACTTGTCTGATTGCTATGGCTAGGACCTCCAGTATTATGCTGAATGAAAGTGGAGAGAGTCATCATCATTGACTTGTTCTTGATCTTAGAGGAAAGCATTTAGCTTTTCAGCATTGAGTAAGGTGTTAGCAGTGTGTTTGTTGTATATGGCCTTCATTACTTTGAGGTATGTTCCCTCTATACCCATTTTGTTGAGGGTTTTTATCATGAATGAATTTTGTCAAAGCTTTTTCAGTATCTACTGAGATGACCATATGGTTTTATCCTTCCTTTTGTTAATGTGGTATGTCATATTAATGGATTGACAAATATTGCACTACCCTTGCATCCTTGGAATAAATCCCACCTGGCGTATTTTTGGATTTGGTTTGCTAATATTGTGTTGAGAATTTTTGCATCTATGTTCATCAGGGATATTGGTCTATAATTTTCTTTTAGAGTATTGTCTTTGTCTGTTTTTGATAGTAGAGTGATGCTGGCCTCATAGAAAGAGTTTGGAAGTATTCCCTCCTCTTCTATTTTTTGGAATACTTTAAGGACAGGATGGGTATTTGTTCATGTTTAAATGTTTGCTAAAATTCACCCATGAAGCCATCTGGTACTGGATTTTTATTTGTTGAGAGTATTTTGATTACCAGTTCAATTTCATTACTATTAATTTGTTCAGATATTCTGTTTCTTCCTGGGTCAGTCTTGGAAAATTGTATGTTTCTAGGAACTTATCCATTTCTTCTGTTTTCCAATTTATTGGCATGTAATTTTTCATAGAATTACCTAATTCTTTGAATTTTTGTGGTGTTGGTTGTAATTTCTCCCTTTCATTTCGAATTTAATTGTGTCCTCTCTCTTTTTTCTTGATAAGTCTGGCTAAGGTTTTGTCTATTTTATTTCTCTTTTCAAAGAATCAACTCTTGGATTTGTTGATTTTTTCTGTTTTTATAATCTCCATTTTATTTGTTTTCACTCTGAACTTTATTGTGTGCTTCCTTCTCCTAACTTTGGCTTTGTTTGTTCTTCCTTTTCTATATCCTTTAGTTGTAGTGTTAGATTGTTTATCTGAGATTGTTCTTGTTTATTGAGGTAGGCCTATATTGCTGTAAATTTCCCTCTTAGAACCACTTTTGCTGCACTCCAGATATTTTGAACTGTTGTATTTCTGTTTTCATTTGTCTCCATGTATTGTTTGATTTTCTCTTTGATCTGTTCCTTGGTCCATTGACTATTTAGAAGTATGTTGCTTCACCTCTACATGTTTGTGTTTTTTCCAGCTTTTTTTTCCTTGTAATTGATTTCTAGTTTCATACTATTGTAGTCTGGGAAGATGCTTGATACTATTTAAATCTTAAATTTTTTTAGACCTGTTTTGTGTCCTAATATGTTGTCTATTTTGGAGAATGTTCCATGTGCACTTGAGAAAAATGTGTAGTCTGTTGCTTTTGTGTAAAATATATCTGTTAAGCCCATCTGGTCTACTGTGGCCTTCAATGCCTCTGTTCCCTTTTTTATTTTATGTCTTTATGATCTATCTTTTGATGTAAGTGGGATATTAAAGTCCCCTATTATTATTGTGTTACTGTCCATTTCTCCCTTCAGGTCTCTTAGTATTTGGCTTATATATTTAGGTGCTCCTATGTTGGGCACATAAATGTTTATGATTGTTATATCTTCTTGTTGGACTGATCCCTTTATCATTATGTAATGTCCTTCATCTCTTCTTACTCTCTTTGTTTTGAAGTCTACTTTTCTGAGATAAATAATGCAACTCCAGCTTTTTTTTCATCCCTATTTCATGGTATATCTTTCTCCATCCCTTCAGTTTCAGTCTGTGTGTGTCTTTAGGTCTGAAGTGAGTCTTTTGTAGGCAACAAATAGATGGGTGTTGTTTTATTATCCATTCAGTCACTTTGTGTCTTTTGATTGGAATATTTAGTTCATTTACATTTAAAATCATTATTGATATGTATGTTTCTTAATGTTTCTCTAATGTTTCCTGATTCCTCTTACTGTTCTTCTCTAAACCTTTCTTCCTCTCTTGCTCTCTTGTGTTTTATAACTTTCTTTAGTTATGGCTGGGTTCCTTTTTATTTTTTGAGTATCTATTATTATAGGTTTTTGATTTATGGTTACCATGGGATTCTTATATGACATCCTATGAATATAACAACATATATAAGCCGATGGTCACTGAAATTTAAACACATTCTAACAGAACTATATTTCTTACTCCTTTCTTCATGTTTTATATATATAATATTATCTTTTACAACTTTTCATTAAGTAATTCCCTTAATTTTTAGATGTAATTGCTTTTGCTATTTTTTTCTTTTTCTCCTTCATAAAATAGCTTTTAAGAACTGATTTTCTACATCTCCTAATATTTACTTTACCAGAGTTTATTTTCCCTTGCTTAAATTTCTTGTTTCTATTTGGGGTCCCTTCTTTTCCTCTTAAAGGAATCCCTTTATCATTTCTTGTAAGTCTGGTTTAGTAGTGGTGAGGTATTTTAACTTATATTTACCTATGAGCTCTTTATCTTTCCATCATTTCTAAATGATAACTTTGCTGTGTAGAGTATTCTTGGTTGGAGGTTTTTTCCATTCAGCACTTTGAATATATCATGTCATTCCCTTATGGCTGTGGAATTTCTGAAGAAAAATCAGCTGATAACCTTATGGGGTTTCTCTTATATGTAATTTGTTGCTTTTCTCTTGCTGCTTTTAAGTTTGTCTTTGGTCTTTGATATTTTAAGTGCCATATGTCTTGATGTGGACCCCTTTAGGTTCGCCACATTTGGACCTCTCTGTGTTTCCTGGGAGTGGTAGTGTTTCCTTCCCCATGTTAAGGGTGTTTTCATCTATTGTCACTTCAGATAAATTTTCTACACCTTTATTTCCCTCATCTCCTGCTGGGACTCCTATAATGCAAATGTTAGGATGTCTGATGCTGTCCCAGAGCTCTCTTACCCTGTCCTCATTTCTTTTAATTCTTTCTTCTTTTTGCTGTTCAGCTTGAGTGCTATCTTCCAAGTCACTGATCCATTCTTCTGCATCCTCTGTTCTGCAGTTCATTCCCTCCAGTGTATTTTTTATTTCAAGTACTAAATTTTTCATCTTTGATTGGTTCTTTTTTAGATTTTCTCCCTGTTGAAGTCTGCATTGAGTTTTGCTACTATTTTCTCAAGCCCAGTGTATAACCACTGCTTTAAGCTCTTTACCAGGTAGATTGGTTAACTCAGTTTCATTTATATTTTCTTTTTTTTTTTTTCTTGTTCTGTCAGTTGAAGTGTATTCCTCTGTCTCCTTATTTTTTGTGACTTTCTGTGCTTGGTTCTATGAATTTGTTGAATGAGCTCACTCTCACAGTCTTGAGGGATTGGCCTTGGATGGGAGAGTCCCCTGTGTAGACTGCATGTGCCTTGTGGTTTTGGTAAGCTGGAGGCCAAATAAGTGTGAGTTGGGCTTTTCCTGATGCTGGGGCTCCCAAGCATGGTCCTGGGGTCATGTTCTTGGGGGAACTTTGGAGGGGCTCCTTGGTGGACATCCATGTATTCTGTGCTGACAGGAGGAAGCCAATGACAGGTCAGGAGTGTGCCCCAGGTAACTCCCAGATTGGCACCAGCTTATTTCCCTGTGCCTTTTCCCCCATATGCTCCAGGGAAGTCCTGCATCTGGCACCCACCAGGTCCAGGTGGCAGCATGGAGTCTTGATGGATGACTTCTGTTGGTGGCATGGAGTCAGGTTTGGTGCATGTTCCCTCTCTACCCATGCATTCTCTGGGCTGCTCCAGGGAAGTCTCCTGTCAGCACCCACAGGTTCCATTGGTGGCCAGGGTTCAGCCTTGCATACATGTTTTCCCACAGTGCTTTGGGGAGTTGTCTCAGAGCGACCAGCCCACAGATTTGTTCACCCTCACCCTCTCTGTGAGTCAAGAAACTTCTTGATCCTGCTGATGGGGCCCAGACTGATAGATAACACTGGGCAACAAGGCAGGACTGCTGGATCTCCTGCAGGGCACCTGGGTATGGCAGGAGTTACGAGGGCCCTCTAGACCAAGTCTGAGATCACTGTGTGTGCCCTTGGCTGCACAGATGTATGGAAGGAGTGCAAACAATCACGCTGTCTGGTTCCTCCAATCCCAGATTGCTTCCAATGGTTTCCTTGCCAAGTGGTGGATGTTTAGTTCTGAAGCTTAGGTTCCTTTACTATGGTCTAGTTGCACTTTAAATGCAAGGCTTTTTTTAAGGGTAGGGAGTCCATGCCTGCCCCTATCCCTCTGCCAGTCATTCTGCTGGATGTGGGGTTCCCATAGTCCCCTGTCTGTCTTTCCTGTTTTGTTTTTCACGTGATATTTCTGTTCCTTGTAGCTCAGAAGCTGTTCACTTTGGTCTCTGTTCTTCAGGGTGAAATGCTCTGATGTAGCTGTAGATTCGATGTGTTGGTGCAAAAAGTGGATTCAGGCTCTCTCTCTCTCTCTCTCTCTCTCTACTCTGCCATTGCCCCAGATTCCTCAGGTGCCTTCTATTCTTAATTTTTATTTAGTGACAGCATTTGGAATTGGAAATATACCATCAACAGATGTGATTTATTCCCATGGACTGTAAAAAAAAATTTCTTAAATGAGGCTATATTTATAAGCAGTTTTTTGAACATTTAATATAATCTGTTCACTTAACTATTCATTCCATATTTTGGTTTCAGATCAGAATTATTTCAGAAAACAAAGCAATGCAATTAGCTCAAAGTTCTAACTTTGTTCTGCAATTTTTTGTTTTTTAGTGATCCATATAGAGTTTGAATCTTTGAAACAGAGTGGAGGTCTTTAAGTTTAGTTTGTTATTGTTACAATTTCAAGACTTGAAAAAAATTAAATTTGAGAGGAAGTTGGGTGGAAAAAAGAATACAGCTCTTCTAAGCTTGATCACTAACTGTATAATTCTACATAATCATCGGATCTAAATTCTAGCACTTATAATGTGATTAGAGATGAGCTTTGTTTCCCTTCTATTACTAAAGTTCTATTTGTTGGTACAATTACACTATGGTACTGGCTTATTTCAGTAGCATGATGACTTATAGTAGATTATTGTAAGGAACGAAAATCATCAAAAGAATTTCACAAGACCATTTTTTGACACTATTTACTGCTTATTAGAAATTTCTTGACAGTTGAGTTCATCAAAAGTGACAATTAACAATTACTTGTATTTTTCATCACTACAAATTCAAAGAAAAATACTAACTACAACCAGCATTTAAGACCCCAGGAAACATCGTTTTTTCTTCAAAAGTCATAGAATTTGTATTTACCAAAGCAGCATGGGTTAATACCTTGATGTGTACACTTACAGGAATATGTGAGGTCCAAAGTCAGCCTACACAATAATGCAGAGTTAAACAGATGTTGCCCAGTTGAAGTCTTCAATGGGACTTTGAATCACTTTTTCATATAATTTAATAGCATGAAAAACCTAAGTCTATTCAGTACCATTACAACTTTATTTCATTTACTAATGTCCTTTGAAAGATAATTTGGAATTTTGAAGAAAACTGTTTTCCAATCCATAAAATGTAAATAGTAATTTCTTCCAGTACATGATGATAGCACATTAGAACTTACACTTTGGTTTAGAACTGAATGGTTAGACTTTGATGATATAGGCTGATCTAGCATGCTGAAGTGGGTGCCCTCTATGTGGAGCTTGTTATTGAAAGAACCAAAGATTCTGGATATTTTTTAGGGGAACAGACTGCACCTTTTGCAGAGCCATATGCATTGAAACAAAATATCTGCTGATACATAATATTAGTAATATCCAACTTTACCTTGATTTAGAGATTAGTTTCAAAGACAAAAGGAAATTTGGGAATAATGCAGCAAGTAAAATTATACACAGTTTAACAAAGCAAAAAGGAATACTATGATCTCATAAAATCTAGTAACATTTACATTATTATCAGCTGTTAGGGTCTATGGATGGGAGTGCAGAATAATAGATAAAAAGAAAATCTGGTTAAACCAAATGTTAATTTATGTGTCTCAGGTGGTTTCCTTCTTGTGACATATAATTGTATTGGAAGATAGCAATTTATAAATGTAAATCTCCATTGTTTCCAAAACCCCTTGAGACAATGTCTTGATTTGATTTGTCTTCTCTGTCCCTCCCCTCTCTTTATGCACACATGCACACATCTTCACATACTCACTCACTCATGCATACACATATGAACATACAGAATGTTACAAACTAACAGGGATCTAACCAACATATCCATCTCAACACAATCTTTCATTTCTGCATTTGTATCAGAAATGAAGCTTCAGTAAGAACAGATGAGAAAAATTCAGATTAAAAAAAGAGACAAAACAATGGATAAGAAATACAAAGATTACAAATTTTGAAGTAGTTTAGCCAAGTATACTTTATATTTTTCTATCCCCTTTTTAAACTCTAACTTTTTTGTTGCTACAGTGATTATTGATAGAAATAAAGATTCTCTTATATGTCAATTATATCTCAATAAAGCTGTACTAAAAAAGAAATAAAGACTCTAGTTTCCTTTGCTTCCTTTTAAAAACTTGGAAAATGCAGACTTCTTGGAATTATTTTTAGGAATTCTATTTTTTAGGAGTACTTAGAGAGGAGATCCAGTTCTCATTTTTTTGTTTTATTTTTTAGAGTAGTGATTAAATTCTATAATTATGAAAAAATCCACAGAAGAAAGCAATAGATAACTCATACATTGCTGGGGTAAATACATTGTTATCCTTTGGTAAACATCACCACAAACATTTCTCTATGCATTTATATACACAGAACAACTACTATACATGCACTCATGCAGGGATAAATGATTGATCGATGGAGAACACAAAGACTGATAGATTTTAAAATGACTATATTTTAAAAGATATTTAAGGTAAGAATAATTAAAAAGAAACACTTAATCTTTAATATAACATTAGGCCTGAGTGTTGTATTCTAGTCAGTTTTCTTTAAGCTAAGCCATATGTCCCAAAAACACATGGGGAAGAGAAGAAAGGAAGGGCTTGGTTTGGGTTGACTGTAGCTTCTGAAAATTCCAGGGGAACATCCACATTATATTCTACAGAGCTGACACCAAGGTTAGGCAATGTTATAGCCATGCCAGCATTTCTGTACTATTTCTTCCTAGAGGCCATTAAGTATATACATTGGGGTTTATTCCATTCAGTCAGGGCTCGTTTTAGTTTCATGAGTATCTGCTCACTTTCCCAATTCCTTCACATGACTGAAAAATGAGATATGCTGCCTTCCCTGGTACCATAAGTAAGCAGCACTATCTACGTCCAGTGTTCTTGCCCCACTTATCCCACAGCAGTTTACTCATAACTCATCTATTTACATCCAAATTAACTTTGAAATGGGAAGACATTGGTAAGAATTCTTAGGATGAATTCCAATCACCTGCTTTTCTCAATGCTGTTTGGCTGGAGGAGGCCATGTAGTCCTGACCAAGAATCTTTCATTTCTTTCCCTGATAGCTGCATTTTCCCTCCTTGACAGTTCATTTATTTTCCACTTATTTACTTGATTCTGGTACACATAGGGAATTTTTATTTTAATATTTTTTGTTTATTTTATAGTGTATTGGGAAAGGAAGCATTTATAAATCTGTTCTATTTTGTTTCACTCACTCTAGGTACAGGTTTTAATACTATATTTGGACACATGTAAGTGTGCATGTTTGCACACACACACACTAATAGGAGATGTAAACAGGTTAGAGATATAAAGTACATTATTTGCTAAAATCCTATTTCAGACATTCATTAGATTAAAATTTTATTTTGTTCAAAAGGAAAAATGCCCACCAAATCAAAATTTATGCTTCGTCACCATTTTATGAACTTGTGTTGTACATCATTTCAGCTGGGTGTTGGCAAGTTAATCATAATCTCAACATGCTTCACTAACTTTAACATTATTTCTGAAATATTATAAATTCTTCCCTTAATCCACATCAGATCCTCTACCCCAGCTCCAAGAATAACATATAGCAAACCTTCGAGCATTCATTAACTAAATGTTATTCAATGAGTTGTTTTTTAAACCTACGGTTTTATTATTATAAATAATTGCTGGATTCACTAAGCAAACAGGGAACAATAAAAGTCTATAAAATGTAATATTAAAATTAAATTAAAATTCCATAATGAGTGACAGCTGAAGGATAACAGTGGATTATATTACACTAAGGCTGGCAGCAGTTAAAGAAATCATCTTTCAGTTTTAATATTCAAATGACATAGTAAGAGCTACATATGCCTTATACCTATAACTATTTAATATTGACATCATTAATCTACATCAAACATTTTGGCATTATAAAACTCTATCATATAAAATGTTACTGTCATTTGGTTAAATTGAATTCATTTTTCTCCTTCTCCATCTTTTTTTTCCCTAAAATATAATGGTCAAATTCTTGTCTGTGTGCAGACTATGATGCATCTGATCTTGTGTACTCTATAAACTTTACATCAAAATTCTAGTGTCTCTCTAATATTAAACATGTAAAACATTAATACCTGTTATATCACTAATTAAATAGGCTAGAGAAACACCATCTACTGAAATCCATGCTTGAATATTAATAACTGTCATTAGCATATTAAAAAGTGATAATAGGCCTGCATTAAGTGAAAAATATGTTTAATTTATTGAACTTGGTAGTTACCAAACATTTTAGACTAGGTGATTTTGCATATTATAGAGCTGATCAGGAATGTTTACTTTGTTGTTTTAAAGAAGTGGTCACAGAGGGATTTTCTGAGGACATCTAAGGTGCTGGTGTTAGCTAAGCAAATGCAGACCAAAATAAGAACTGTACTGGCAGTTGAGCTGTTAAACTGCTGTCTACCCAACCACACTGGCACTGACCAGTCCGAGTACACCCGTGCTGCTACACTGGGCCTGAATGCTAGAAATCCTACTGGACTGGCATAAGCACCTTTCTTCCTGAATCATGGGACATTTTGGAGGCCAAGGGAAGGTGTCAAGATAACTTAGGCAGCGAGAGTGGGGAGTTCAGGATCTCAGTACATGGATATTTGACAATAAGCATAGAGATATTTCAATATTTTAATAGAAGTACCAGTGTCTACCTGAATGTGAACCCCTTATGACTAACCTGGCTTAAAGGACAAATCTAAGAAAAGCAACAGAGATCACAGGAAATGCATTTTCATTTTTAGTAAATTTTTATTAAACAAGCTGAAATCTCCTGTCTTTCTGAAAATTCACTAAAAATCCCCCTATTAAGGCAGATATAGAGAGAATATGGGCAGTCATTATATTTGAATTATGGTGTGACAAAATATTTTCTGATTCTATCAAGGTGTCACTCCCTGAAATTATTTCTGTTCAAAGTTGTTTTGTCTAAACAAACTACATTTGTCTAGGATACAAACTTAGGATTCTTAATTTGACCTCCTCCAGAGGTCAACTGCTGTGACATAGATTTCAGCACTAGTAATTCTGGGGACAGGACAGGGAGTACTTCAGGAGACTGAGGAAGTGATACAGGGAAGAGAATGTAGGTTAAGTCAGTCACCACAATATGAAAGTGTATCTTAATTCCTCTTAACATCTGACTCAGAATTATCTCTCTTAGGGGGTGAGTGCTGTGTGCTATTTATTTATAAGCCCGCTTTGGGGGTCATTGATTAGGGGTTGTCTCAGGGGAGAACAGTGGTGTTAATTCACTGGTACCTTTTGTCTCCCAAGAATATAGGCAGATCCTCCTTCCAGTCTTTTGGAGAAAAAAAAAGTGCTCAGAGTCAGAAATACAGAAACTAGCACCTGTAAAGTTCAGGCGTATATGGGTGGTCACTTCAGCTTCTATTTCTTTAGGGCTACTAGTTTGGCTGGCCTAGGGTGACCTTAAATAAGTCTCAGTGGGAGAGACACAGGTAATCAGATAAACTGTAAAAAATGTGGTGTAACCTAGCATAGGGTAGTGACCTAGGCTCAAAACTAGGAACTCAAGATCATGGCAGGGAAATGTTTCAACATAGTTTGTAATTAATTCTGAAAGCCCTTCCAAAGTTATTCTTCTAACCCAGGTTTTGTGCTCTGGACAACATACCTGAGAATGGGGTTAGGAGGGAAAGTCTTTGGGGGCCTGTGCATGGAGTTGGAGCAGTGAAGAATCACTGCAGAGTGGGTATGATATTTGTGTGAATGCAGAATGCCAGCTTTCAACAGCAAGGTCATGTGTCAACAGTGGCCTGATGAGCTATGAAGTGTGTTCTTTCCTTTTGAATATGATAGTTGAGTAAATATCTGGCCTCATGGTCCCGGAATGCTTAATAATTCTGGAAGAATGAGACATCCAAAGTGGTTAATGGATTTCCCACTTACCTGGAATGTGGTTACTTGAACTAAACTTATTTTGAATTGAAAATAAAGGCGAAAGACTCATAATCCAGAATCCTGAAGTAACACTTTAAAAACAATGATAAAAAGCCCATTATAAAAATGAATGAGACTTGTTATGTTCTCCCCAAAGAAGATAATTCAGTGATCAAAACATATTAATTATGGCATTAGTATGTAGGGGAATGCAAACTAAAATCACCATGAGGTATCTGTACTGCACCAACTGAAAGGGTTAACATTCAAATTAATCACAATATTAAGTCTTGCTGAGGCTGCACAGAAATAGAAATTTTCATGCATTCAGTGACAAAAACATTTTGTTTTACCTAATAAAATCCTGGCTAAAGCTAATTGCCCTGAAATACCTTTTAAAGGGGCCACTTTTCCATTTTCAAAAGTATCTTAGTTTGGACAATATTTATGGATAAATTATCTGAACTATTGGTTGGAGTGGAAATCCTCACAACCACTTTTATTTTTATTTATTTATTTTTTTGGGGGGGGAAGGAATTATGATTTTAATTAATGAGTTAGTAGCTACAGCACCTTATAAAATATCAACCAAAGCCCCAATTTTAACAAAGATCTAATTTTTGAATTTCCTCACAAACACTTTTAAAAAATTTTGCATTTTCCATTATACTGGAAATTATGTATAACCTGCCATTTTTATTCTTTTTCCTTTCTTTCCCTCCTTTATTTTTTCTTTTTTGAAATTTTCTGTAAAAAGCCCTTAAGTGAGGCCAAGGAAAGTAGATGACTGCAGATGAAGGGAGGATGTAGCCTAAAGAGGGATGTAAGAGCCCACACAGGGAGATGGGGAGCATCTGCCATGGGGTATTGAAGCTGGAAGAATGTAAGAAGTTTTCTATTTGTGGTCGTACTCATGTGGAGTGTTAGGACATGAGTAGGGTGACATTTGGATAGGGTGGAAAGTATTACTGGTGGTAGAAGATTGGTTATATCGAAGAAGTTTGATCATAAAAGCTGGGTCATTAGGAGCAAGATGTCTTATTGTTGGAGAAGGGAGTTAAAGTGCAGAAAGGGAAAAACATCAAAATAAAATTTATGGGGTTGGATTGGAATTGGAGTGAACTCAAGGTTTTCAAATATGGAAGAAATTAAGTGTTTTCAATTATGGAAGCACTTAGATAAACAAATTATGTTATGCTCATAAACAGTAAACTAATAAAAAATAAGTATTTCACAGTTACATGCAAGAATACAAAAATTTGGAACAAACTGTGCTAGACCCAAAAGAATATATATAATGCAATTCTGTTTATGTAACATTAAAAGTCAGGCAAAAGTAGTATTTAGGGATGCATATTCTGTTGGTAAAACATTTTTAAAGCAAGGAAGATATTAAAATTAAGTTCAGAATAGTGGTTACTTTTATAGGGATGAGGTAGTAATTGGAGGAAGGGGCATGAGAGGGGTTTCTGGATTTCTGAGAAATTTTCCTAATCTGGATAAAGGGTCCATGAGAGTGAGCATTCCGATAAATTACTGAGTTGCACAATTTTGTTTTCTGTACTCATTTTATACATGGTATGTTTTTAACCAAAATAATGGTGATATGACTGTGGAATAGGGAAATGTTTATGTTAAAATATATAGATAGTAACCTTACATTTGCCTAAAGTTTTACAGTGTTCATAGATCCTAACCCATTTATTATGCAAAGTAATCTTCATGAAGAACTTACAGTTGGGTATCATATTCCTGTAAGACAGAGGAAAAAAAGAACTCTCAGAAAGATGAAGTTATTGGGATTTTTCAGCTAGGAAATAGAAGAGCTGGATATAAAATTTAGTTGTAAGATCCACCTTCAATATTCTTTTTACTATAATGTGCCCTTTAGTGCACTGCCTGACATATACTGAGCATTGAATGGGAGTTGTGGAGGCAAAACATAAGACATGGATGTTTTTTTTTTCTTTGCTACAACAACGTTCTATTTTTTCATCTATTTCTGTAACAATAGCATTCTATAATAAATGAGCATTTATGTCTGTCTTTCCTACTACCCGAGTTCTTTGGGGTCAAGGACAGCATGTTATTAATCTTTGCATTACTGTTGCCTAGCATGCATGTCACACAATGAGTGTCCAATAAATAGTAGGTGGATTAATAAATGATCTATTTAGAAAACCACTGCTTACATGCATGGAGACAAATCAAAGGAAATAATTGCTTAGCTTCGTGGTGTTTACTGTAAGTGTGTAAAAGTACATAGGTACTCTACAAAGCATTTTATTCTCCTTAGAAGCAATTCTCAAATAATTCCCTGCTCAAGGCTTGCTATAGAAATTTGAGGTTTAAACTTTTAAAGAAGGTGATGTGGTACTAGCTATATGCCAATAAATCCTCTTCTAACAATTAAAATCCTACAATTGCTTTGTTTCCAAAATTGTGTAATTAAAAATCCATTTTTTTCTCATTTGAAAAAAAGGAGTGAAAGTGAATATGGAATTGCATTTTAAATAACTTTTTGTTTTGTTTTGTAAATTTGCTCAAATTTTAGTTTATCTTTAAAATCAACAATCGTATGCAAATGCTTAACTGTATTAGAATAAACCTTAAACTTTACCTTTGGTATCAAATTTATCAAATACTTGTTTTACTTTTCCTACACTAGTTTCCTTTTCCTTTGTTCTTCATCTTTATATGTAACCTACATGAAATGAATATTAGGGTAACATCAAAGCAAGGAGATACACTCTACAAAATTTAAGCCAATATTATTTAATAGCAAACTACCTTGATTGTACCTAAATAGTAAGAAATTATAATTGTTATAAATTTTCTGTCTGACCTTAAAGAATCAACAAGAACATATAAAAACATAAGGGTACTGAGACCAGTGACAGTGTTGAGCAATATGACATTTATATTGTATTACCTATTAGCACAAAATTACTACAAGTTAAAGTAACAAGAATATCACTAAATAGCAAAAAAATGCATTTGCATTAGAGATATAGCTTGCAAGTTTCTTAAAATTTTTCATATTCCACCAAATTAACATCTTATTAAGGCTTCATTTATATAAAAAGAGAAAAAAATTTGAATGTGAAAATACTCCTTGCAGTGAGTATAAACTTTTCACTTTCGAAATTTTGTATCTTTCTACATATAAATGAGGACTTACAAATTTAACTCAGATGTTTCCAAACATTAACCTGAGATTTTTGGTTCTGATCATGATAGATATTAAACTTAACCCCCTGATGTAAACAACTATAAAACTGGACAAAACACACTTTCTGGCATTGGACAACACTGGACAGCATAGGACTGTGGTCCTTGAGAAAAGGGAAACATGAGGTGAGCTCTGCATTTATTTAGGGTATTTGTATGCAGCACATTTGAAACCACAGCACAAGAAGTGGAGCTTAGAGAATAGAGGTCTTGTTGGGTGGAAGAAACAGGGATAATTCATGGTGCTGAAGCTGATCAAATGTACAAGAGAGGCTAGTGGGGAAAAAGGACATCTTAATCAATACAACAAAAGAAAAAAGACAGTCACACAAAAAACTGAGGGGCAGAAGGAATTGGGTCCTTGGCAGGAGCAGCAACTCAGAATCAAAATATTTTACAAATTCATAGGAATGTTGAGAAGGTAATTGTACTTCCTATGGGAAGTTAATGGACGGATATATCCAATTTTCTTTAAATTATCAGGAACAGAGTAACACTGGCTAATATCTGATTCACATTTCATTGACTGACTCAATGTATCTCATGAGTCAACTTGACCCATCACTATTAATTTTCCCTCAAGTTAACAGACATTTAGATTTATTAAACATCTTCTAATCTTTTGTTCATTTAGGCATTTAACATTTTTTGAGAGGCTAATATGGGTAATTGCTATTGGTTATGGATAACTTAATCAGACAGATTTTTTTTTTGATAATGAACATACATTATAATGGAGAATACGCCATAATCATATCAAATGATAATATAAGGCAGAAAGAGTTAAGGGACATGAAAAAGGACACAAAAAGTGTTATGGGTTTTCAGTGAATTTTTTCCATTTCTCAAGAAAAGAAGATCTTGATAGAAAAATAAAATTTACATTGGGCCCTGGATAATAAAAAGGATTTGATCACATGATGATTGGTAATACATTCTACTCAGAGTAAAGTGCAAAAGAGTGGATATAGGAAAATGCATGGGAATATGGAGAACATCAATTTCTTATGCGCTATAGTGTGTGAAGAAGAGAAATAGGTGTATGGATTATAAGGCTAGGAGAGAGACAGATTTCAGAAAGCACCACTGTCAGTCTTAGGAGCCCTGTCGGGGCCAAGAGGATATTGAGGGGAAGAGGGAAGCTTCTATTTCAGCAATATAAATACTTTAACAGTCTGTTGAATATTTTTTAGTTTATTTTTATATCATTAATCTACAATTAAATGAGTAATATTATGGTGATTACACTACCCCCTTCATCAGGTTCCAGCCCCCCAACCCCATTGCAGTCAATGTCCATCAGCGTAGTGAGATGCCATAGAGTCACTACTTGTCTTCTCTGGGTTGTACAGCCCTCCCTGAGCCCCCTGAACATTACAACTGCTAATCGTAATGTCCCTTCTTCCCCCTTGCCGCTAACTTCCCACCCATTCTCCACAGTCCGTTTCCCCTTGGTAACTATTAGTCCATTCTTGGGTTCTGTGAGTCTCCTGCTATTTTGCTCCTTCAGTTTTTTTTTCCTTAGTTCTTATACTCCACATATGAGTGAAATCATTGGTACTTGTCTTTTTCAGCTTAACTTATTTCACTGAGCATAATACCCTTTAGCTCCATCCATGTTGTTGCAAATGGTAGGATTTGTTTTCTTCTTATGGCTGAATAATATTCCATTGTGTATATGTACCACATCTTCTTTATCCATTCATCTACTGATGGACACTTAGGTTGCTTCCATTTCTTGGCTATTGTAAATAGTGCTGCAATAAACATAGGGGTGCATCTGTCTTTTCAAACTGGGCTGCTGCATTCTTAGGGTAAATTCCTAGGAGTGGAGTTCCTGGGTCAAATGGTATTTCTATTTTGAGTTTTTTGAGGAACCTCCATACTGCTTTTCACAATGGTTGAACTAATTTGCAGTCCCACCAGCAGTGTAGGTGGGTTCCCTTTTCTCCACATCCTACCCAACATTTGTTGTTGTTTGTGTTTTGGATGTTGGCCATCCTCACTGGTGTGATGGTGATATCTCATTGTGGTTTTAATCTGCATTTCTCTGATGATTAGCGATGTGGAGCATCTTTTCATGTGCCTGTTGGCCATCTGAATTTCTTCTTTGGAGAAGTGTCTATTCATGTCCTCTGCCCATTTCTTAAATGGATTATTTGCTTTTTGTTTGTTGAGGTGCATGAGTACTTTATATATTTTGGATGTCAACCCTTTATCGGATACGTCATTTATGAATATATTCTCCCATACTGTAGGATGTCTTTTTGTTCTACTGATGGTGTCCTTTGCTGTACAGAAGCTTTTCAGCTTGATATAGTCCCACTTGTTCATTTTTGCTTTTGTTTCCCTTGCTCGGGGAGATATGTTCATGAAGAAGTCACTCATGTTTATGTCCAAGAGCTTTTTGCCTATATTTTTTTCTAAGAGTTTTATAGTTTCATGACTTACATTCAGGTCTTTGATCCACCTTGAGTTTACCTTTGTGTATGGGGTTAGGCAGTAGTCCAATTTCATTCTCTTACATGTAGCTGTCCAGTTTTTCCAACACCAGCTGCTGAAGAGGCCGTCATCTCCCCAATGTATATCCAAGGCTTCCTTATCAAATATTAATTGACTGTATGTGTTTGGGTTGATGTTTGGATTTTCTATTCTATTCCACTGATCTGTGGGTCTGTTTTTGTGCCAATACCAAATTGTCTTGATTACTGTGGCTTTGTAGTAGAGCTTGAAGTCAGGGAGCGTAATTCCCCCTGTTTTATTCCTCCTTCTCAGGATTGCTTTGGCTATTCGGGGTCTTTTGTGGTTCCATATGAATTTTAGAATTATTTGTTCGAGTTCATTGAAGAAAGCTGTTGGTAGTTTGATAGGGATTGCGTTGAATCTGTAGATTGCTTTGGGTAGTATAGCCATTTTGACAGTATTTATTCCTCCTAGCCAAGAGCATGGGATGCATTTCCATTTGTCAGTGTCCTCTTTAATTTCTCTTAGGAATGTCTTGTAGTTTTAAGGGTACAGGTCTTTCACTTCCTTCGTTAGGTTTATTCCTAGGTATTTTATTCTTTTTGATGCAATTGTGAATGGAATTCTTTTTCTTATTTCTCTTTCTGTTAGGTTATCGTTAGTGTATAGGAAAGCAAAAGATTTCTTGTGTTAGTTTTGTATCCTGCAACTTTGCTGAATTCAGATATTAGTTCTAGTAGCTTTGGAGTGGAGTCTTTAGGGTTTTTTATGTACAATATCATGTCATCTGCAAATAGTGACAATTTGACTTCTTCTTTACCAATCTGGATGCCTTGTATGTCTTTGTTTTGTCTGATTGCCGTGGCTAGGACCTCCAGTACTATGTTGAATAACAGTGGAGAGAGTGGGCATCCCTGTCTTGTTCCCGATCTTACATGAAAAGCTTTCAGCTTCTCGCCGTTAAGTATTATGTTAGCTGTGGGTTTGTCATATATGGCCTTTATGATGTTGAGGTACTTGCCCTCTATACCCATTTTCTTGAGAGTTTTAATCATGAAGGGATGGTGAATTTTGTCAAATGCTTTTTCAGCATCTACGGAGATGATCATGTGGTTTTTGTTCTTCTTTTTATTGATGTGGTGGATGATGTTGATGGATTTTCGAATGTTGTACCATCCTTGCATCCCTGGGATGAATCCCACTTGATCATGGTGTATGATCCTCTTGATGTATTTTTGAATTCGGTTTGCTAATATTTTGTTGAGTATTTTTGCATCTACGTTCATCAGGGATATTGGTCTGTAATTTTCTTTTTTGGTGAGGTCTTTGCCTGGTTTTGGTATTAGAGTGATGCTGGCTTCATAAAATGAGTTTGGAAGTATTCCCTCCTCTTCTATTTTTTGGAAAACTTTAAGGAGAATGGGTGTTATTTCTTCTCTATATGTCTGGTAGAACTCAGAGGTGAATCCATCTGGTCCGCGGTTTTTGTTCCTGGGTAGTTTTTTGATTACCGCTTCTATTTCGTCGCTGGTGATTGGTCTGTTTAGTTTTTCTGTTTCTTGTTTGGTCAGTCTTGGAAGGTTGTATTTTTCTAAGAAGTTGACCATTTCTTCTAGGTTTTCCAGCTTGTTAGCATATAGCTTCTCATAATATTCTCTTGTAATTCTTTGTATTTCTGTGGGATCCATCGTGATTTTTCCTTTCTCATTTCTGATTGTGTTTATGTGTGTAGATTCTCTTTTTCTCTTAATGAGTCTGGCTAGGGGTTTATCTATTTTGTTTATTTTTTCAAAGAAGCAGCTCTTGGTTTCATTGATTTTTTCTATTGTTTTGTTCTTCTCAATTTTATTTATTTCTTCTCTGATCTTTATTATGTCCCTCCTTCTGGTGACTTGGGTCTCACTTGTTCTTTTTCCAATTTCAGTAATTGTGGCTTTAGACTATTCATTTGGGAATGTTCTTCTTTCTTTAGATAAGCCTGGATTGCAATATACTTTCCTCTTAGAACTGCCTTTGCTGCATCCCACAGAAGCTGTGGCTTTGTGTTGTTGTTGTAATTTGTCTCCATATACTCTTTGATTTCTGTTTTGATTTGGTCATTGACCCATTGATTAATTAGGAGAATGTTGTTAAGTATCCATGTACTTGTGAGCCTTTTTGTTTTCTTTCTAAATTTTAATTCTAGTTTAATACCTTTATGACCCGAGAAGTTGGTTGGTAGAATTTCAATATTTTCGATTTTCCTGAGGTTCTTTTTGTGGCCTAGTATGTGGTCTATTCTGGAAAATGTTCCATGTGCACTTGAGAAGAATGTGTATCCTTCTGCTTTTGGGTGTAGAGTTCTGCAGATGTCTGTTAGGTCCATCTGTTCTAGTGTGTTTTTCAGTGCCTCTGTGTCTTTATTTCTTTTCTCTCTGGTTGATCTGTCCCTTAGAGTGAGTGGTGTGCTGAAGTCACCTAAGATGAACGCATTGCTGTCTATTTCCTCCTTTAATTCTGTTAGTATTTGTTTCACAAATGCCGGCGCCCCTGTGTTGGGTGCATATATATTTAAAATGGTTATATCTTCTTGTTGGATTGACCCCTTTATCATTATGTAATGTCCTTCTTTATCTCTTGCTACTTTCTTCGTTTTGAAGTCTATTTTGTCTGACACAAGTACTGCAACACCTGCTTTTTTCTCCTTTTTATTTGTATGAAATATCTTTTTCCATCCCTTCACTTTTAATCTGGGGATATCTTTGCATTTGAGGTGAGTTTCTTGTAGGCAGCATATAGATGGGTCTTGCTTTTTTATCCATTCCGTTACTCTGTGTCTTTTGATTCGTGCATTCAGTCCATTTACGGTTAGGGTGATTACCGAAAGGTATGTACTCATTGCCATTGCTGGCTTTAGATTCGTGGTTACCAAAGGTTCAAGGGTTGCTTCTTTACTATCTAACAATCTAACTTAACTTTCTTGTTAAGTTATTGTAAACACAGTCTGATATTTCTTTATTTCTCTCCCTTCTTATTCTTCCTCCTCCATTCTTTATATCCTAGGTGTTTTATTCTTTGCCTTTAGTTAGTATTTGGATGGTCTGCTTTCTTTGCTATGATTTTATTTTCTCTGGTGACAGCTTTTTAGCCTTAGGAGTGCTTCCCTCTAGAACAGTTCCTTTAAGATGTCCTGTAGAGGTTGTTTATGGGAGGCAAATTCTCTCAGCTTTTGCTTGTCTGAAAATTGTTTAATCCCTCAGTCATATTTGAATGATAATCGTGCTGGATACAGTATTCTTGGTTCGAGGCCCTTCTGTTTCATTGCGTTAAATATATCATGCCATTCTCTTCTAGCCTGTAAGGTTTCTGTTGAGAATTCTGATGTTAGTCTGATGGGTTTTCCTTTGAAGGTGATCTTTTTTCTTTCTCTAGCTGCCTTTAATACTCTGTCCTTATCTTTGATCTTTGCCATTTTAATTATTATGTGTCTTGGTGTTGTCTTCCTGGGGTCCCTTGTGTTAGGAGATCTGTGGGCTTCCATGGACTGCGAGACTATTTCCTTCCCCAGCATGGGGAAGTTTTCAGCAATTATTTCTTCAAGGACACTTTCTCTCCCTTTTTCTCTCTCTTCTTCCTCTGGTACTCCTATAATGCAAATATTGTTCCTTTTGAATTGGTCACACAGTTCTCTTAACTTTCTTTCATTCCTAGAGATTCTTTTATCTCTGCCTCAGCTGCTCTGTATTCCTGTTCTGATTTTTATTGCATTAACAGTGTCTTACATCTCGTCCAGTCTGCTGCTGAGCCCGTCGACGGCTTGTCTCATTTCTGCATTATCTTTCCTTACTTCCCTCACTTCCTCCCTTTGCTCTTGCATATTTCTCTGTAGATCCATCAGCATGGTTATGACTTTTATTCTGAATTCTTTTTAAGGAAGATGCTGCATTTCCATCTCTTCAGATTCCTTCTCAGAGGGGCTCTGAATCTTGGTGAGCTTTTTCTGTATCATATTCTTCTGTCTTGTTATGTTGGCAGGAGTGGTCGCTGGTAGGTGCCACGTATGTCAGCTGGGCTCTGGAGTGGATTCTCTATGCGTGCTGTAGGTGTCGCTGTTGCTCCACTAATTCACAGCCGCAGCCGCACCGCTTTTTTTGTAGGTAGGAATGAATGGGACGCTATTGTTTTCTGTATAAAGTTACAGCGTGGTTGCTCCCTTCTTTCTGTCACTAGCGAAGGGGACTGAAGTTCCCCAGGACTTCCAGCCTGAAGGGCTGAGCCTGCCGGGGTGATGGTGTTCTCTCGCTGTGCCCCCCGCCTCTCCGAGACCGCTACAAATGGAGAGCGCTTTTCTCTTGTCCCTGGGCACAGGCTGCACTAGCGAAGGGGACTGAGGTTCCCCAGGACTTCCAGCCTGCAGGGCTGAGCCCGCCGGGGCGATGGTGTTCCCTAGCTGGGCCCACCACCTCTCCAAGACCGCTACAAATGGTGCACGGTTTTCTCTTATCCCTGGGCATTGGCTGCACGGTCCTGGCACATTCCCGGCTCAAAACCTGCACCTTCTGCCTCTCCAATGTCTGTTGCACCACGCAATGTGTGTCAGCACTCCCGGTGCTCCGGCGCAGACCACCGGGGTGGTTATTTCGCGAACCTGCTCTTCCACTCCCTCCTGGCTCCGAATCCTCTCCTCCTGCCGGTGCTCTAGGCTGGGTGAGTGTTCGGGTGCCACGAGGTCATGGCTCTGTACCTTTCCCGCCTCCCAGTGTGCTGAGTCCTCCCAGGTGTGGCTGCACACTGTGCACTGTCCTGTGTGCTCCAATTTCTCTTTTAGGAATAGTTGTATTTGCTGTGTTTTCATAGATTTACATAGTTTTGGGAGGAGATTTCTGCCGCCCTTCTCACACCGCCATCTTCCCGGAAGTGTCTGTTGAATATTTTTAACAAAAAAATTTGGCAAACCATTACTAAATTCCTTAAAGAACTCACTTGAATTAGGGGATTGCTGATAAATGGATTGTGGGGTAGGAGCATGTCAGAAAGATTTCATAAATAGAACATATAAAAGAAGGCAATAACCAATTTCCCCATCTGTTAATGCCACCACCACTCATAATTGTTGAAGGTGAATCACAGGAGTCATTCCAGGTACCACCCTTTCCTGTATCCTGCATAATTTATTCTATAATAGAACCTTAATCTTTCTACTGCTTTCCATCTCCAGCAATACCACCTGGCTGTCTTGCTGTTTTCCGTGTTTCCACTCTTGCTCCCTCCCAGTTCATCTTCATTAAATAGCCAGAGAGAACTTTCAAAAGTCATGTAATTCTTAATTCAAGTCATATAATTCTCCAGTGTAAGTATATCAATGACTTGTCATTATACAAACAAAAAAATCCGACATGATCTGGTCCATGTACCTGTAACTCATTGTACTCTACCATATTGGGTTTTTAAACATTCGGGGACTTTCCAAGCCTTTTCCTACTTCCATGACTGTGCATTTTTTGTTCTTTAACCTGAAATGCAACTTTTTTATAGCTTTGCTGCATGGCAGTCTCTAGATCATCTTTAGCTGTCAGTTCAAATTTAGCTCTTTAGAGTCTCCTTCCCTGATGATTCTACCTCAAGTATCCATACTGCCCCCAATATTTTATTCTCTATCATATCAACTTAAAAATATCCTTATGACAATTATCACTATCTTGTCTTCCATGTCACTATATTTTCCTTATTAGTAATATTGCAGTCTATGACTACCTTGCTCACATGTTTGTTTACTTTTTTATTCTTCTTCCAGGATGTAGCTCCAATGTTTTTTCCTTATCTGTACTCACGGACTTAGAAAACTGCCTGGCACATAGGAATTGTTCACTAAGCATTAAAGATTAGTGGATAAATGATTGCAATAAAACATGGAAAGTTATTAAAAGCTACTAATAACATACCTTCTGAGTGACTAGAAGAATAGTGGTATCTTTAATAAAACTGAAGAATTGGTGATAGAAAGGCTATTAGGAAGGGAGATTAGCAAGCTAACTATGAGATGGACAGTTTCACACAACTGATTTCAGCACATAAGTTATAGAAGTACAAGCATAGGAATATTCTTAATATTCCTATTCCTAGTACCTCCCATTTAGTAGCTTATTGTTCTGGGCATGTAGGTAATTGTGGAGAAGAATAAAGCAGATGTCCTCAGTTACAATTTTAGATCCTCTGACCAACTAGGTTCTGGTCCCCAGATCAGAAGTGGTCTCATAGATTGTAAGAGAATTCACCTTCCAGGTTTGAATATTATAGGTCATGGGCTTAGCTGAAAACAGATGACACACTCTAACAGGTTACGTAAGGCACCATAGAAAAGTGTGGGCATGGTTAATGACAATCAATATGGGATGGTAAACAGTGGGGACTTGTTACCATGCATAGGCTCTCAGAGATAACAGGAAGGAGCAAATACCTGAATGCAGCTAAGCTGGCATTCAGTAGGGAGGATGCTAATGGAATCAAAACCTTCACTTCATTTCTCTATTGGCCATGATAAACTGCTGATACTGTTCATTGGTCAACCCAACCAGAAGCCAGAGGGCAAGAGAACCTGTTTCTTTATTCTATTAAATTCTACCTCCTAAGAGACAGAGAAAAGTTAATTAGCATGAAGTTCCAATGTTTTGTCCTTATCCACAGATTTAGAAAAATGCCTGGCACATAGTAATTGCTCACTAATCATTTTAGAAATAAGTGGATGAATAATTGCAAATAGAAAGTAATCAACAAAGGGAACTTATTTAAAGCTACTACAAGATAACCTGTCATAGTGACTAGGAGAATGGTGATATCCAAGGGTATCCAAGAGGCAAATGGAAATTACCTAGCATGACCTCTCTTCTATTAGCTGTAACTAATTAAATAATATATCCCTGTAGCTATATAGAGTAGCTGCTATATACAGAATATTCTAAACCCTGAGACAGGAAACTAAGGCATATGTATGCATGCATGCAAGCACATAAATTCACACACACACACATACACAAGGTATTATTTGCTGAAGGTTGCACAAATACCAACAGTTGGACCTGGAACATGAACTCAAACCTTTCCAATTTCAAAGTCAGTCACCTTAACAAAGAAATATTACCTCCTTGTATCACATACCAACCAGCTCTTTCTCCCTATGGTTATGAATTCCCAAATTATTTTCTCATCTCATTCTCCTTTTCTTCTATAAAATGAAAGATTTAGATGAAGGGATCTCTAAGATTGATGCTAATTCTGATATTCTACATGCCTGCATAGGTTATAAGTATTTGAGTAATATTATAATAAAATGAACAATGGTTTTGAAGCAAAACGTGTAAAATACTAAGGGAACACAAAAGCAGTAATAATTACTTCTCTGTAAACCCAGATTCCTAAAGAAATATTCAGGAATGAAAAAAACCAAAGGATAAGTTAATAACATCTTTATGTCAGGGGAAATGATTACATTACAGTGTAATTAATGTGTTCTCTACATGTTGAAACTGCTTCTTTACTGGGTGATTTATCATATGTGCAATGAAGCCATCTAATTAATAATGAAACTGATACTGCCAAAAGATTCAAAATAATATTTTTAGTACTAATTCTATTAAACCTAAAGAATTGAGCTAAAGGAATCTTTATGTTAAAGAAATTTGTCTTTCTTCATCTTAATATTGGTTCATAAATATTACATAATATTTATATAATATGTAAACTGATATTTACATAATCATGGCTATTTTAAGAAATTGCTTCTACTAATGTGAGGTAGAATGGGTTAGGCAGAATGAAAAAAGTTCAAGGAGGGACTCTACAAAGAATGCCCAGCATTCCATTTGAATACATAAACTTCTGCTTTTTATGATAGAAATAATACCTTAAAATGTTCATATTTATTTATGTACTTGAATGAAAATCCATTGGCTAATTTAATTATAAATAATCAAAATCATTAAAATTGAATAATTAACCAGAATATAATTTTACAATTTTAGTTTCTGTAAGAGAACTCACAAATGAACAGGTCATTTAATTATCAGTCTCAACCCTTTTTTAAAATTTATGAGAATTAAAATTATTCATTTTCTTATTAAACTTAGTAAGAAAAAGGAAACACAATTATAGGCATAACCAGTAGTTACTAGACTTATATGAAAAGAAGATAGACACTTAGGTATTGACTATTTTTTCTTTAATTTAATGACCCATTATGGAATTATGAAACAGGGTCCTTAAAACTAACTTACTAATTTTCTTTTAATCTGTGACTCTTTTCAACATTCTGTCATATTTTACCCTATGTAAAATAAACAAATCTGACATTTTAATTAAAAGAAAAACTGGAATAATACAATTTTTTCTAATTAATAGTTGAGGTAATTAAATATCTAGACATGTTAAGTTGAATTGTCTCAGAAAATTTAAGGAAATCCAATGTAAAATATTAAGTAATGACCTGAGAATTAATTGGCTGAACATGCTATTTCCTCAACAAGCCAAAATGGAGGACTCTTAAAGAATACATTTTTGTTTCCTTGTCTATATGCTGTCCTTTATATTTAACTGCCTCTGAATTAAATTTTATTAGAATTTCAGATATGATGCTGCAGTGCAGACCTCCTGGTTGGACAAATATCGTACCTTCTGTCACAATCTGCCATTGTCAAATATGCACAGATACATTATTGAGTATAGTACTTATTAAGGAAACTTCCTCTGAAATGGTGTATATGCCATAAAATTACCCATAGAGAAATCTTAATATCAAATGAGTTTTGAAGTACAAATTTTATCATAATAATTTGCACTTAGTAATATGTCAGTTATTTAATGCAGTGACAATGCTGAATAGTAAAAAACACACAAAATCTCAATGGCACACAACAATATAAACACTGATTTAGCCCACATATCTACATGGTATATCTAGTTCTCGTCACTTATGAATCTGCAGCCATCTGCTGAGGGTCTGGTAGATAGATCTGTAGATACAGGCTCACACAGAAGCCTGGGTGGTCCCTGGGCTGACTGTTGATAAATAGAATGGGTGAGATGGCTTAAGATGCTTGGGTCAGCCATTTCTTTATATCTAGATTCAGCATGCAAGCCCGGCATAGTCTCATATTAATTACAGAATAGGGGGAACAAAAGGACAAGCTCAATCACTCAAGTGCTTCCAAATCTTTGTTTTGTCATATTTACTAACACCCATTGGCTAAATCATATCACAAGGCCATCCATCTGAGTGGGAGGGCACTGTGGGGGGAATTTTATTTTTTGCTTCTCAGAGATCCCTTCAGGAATGAAGGACAAACTGCCTCAGTTGACATGAAGCTGCGAGTGTCAGTTCAGTTTAGGAACTGCCTTAGCCAAAGAGAGCCATCACACCAAGGACCATGCCTTTTTCGTGGAACTGCTCATACTTAATGACTGGTTGACACAAGAATGTTAAAACCTGACCCTTTTAGCCCAGGTAAAAACAGTTCTGAATAGTAATTCCATTTTCAGATCTCCCTGAAGGGTTAGCTGAGGCTTCCATAGAGACTACGTTGCAATTCAACTTCTCTTTCTGTACAATACTGCTTCCTTCCAATCCATTCTATTAGTATTGAGCCCTAGTAATTCCTAATTCACTTCCTGCCACGAATCTTCACCTGCTGCATTCCTGGGAATCCAACCTGCATCACACCGCAAAATTACATAGGAAAGGGCATGGCCAGTAAAAGGTGAGATGAAGTTGTGAATACCATCAACTTAGTACAACTTTCCAGTACAACAATCTAGCAGTGTGAGATTTGGTCATCTTTAAAATAGTAATCACAGAAAAGAAATTTTTCTCCTAGTAATCTTATGTCAAATTCCCTTTTAGTGTTGTTCAAATTCACTTTTAATGTTTCAGTAGCTCAATATTATAACTACCCTGTATTCACATTTTCTTTTTTCTTTTTTTCTTCTTGGTCAATGTACTGCCTGTGTTAGAATGTCTTGCTTATATTGATTTGCCTGGTAAAGTTTAACTGTTTATTTAAATTTGAGTTCACATCTTACTTTCTACTTACTACCTCTGCTAATTCCTCCTAGGTAGAACTGATATGATCCCTCCCAGCATATTATATCTCACTTGAATTTACCATGTCATACTTGATCATTTATAATCCAGCCTCACTTCCTGATGAGATCCCCAAGGATAAATATTCGGTCATAGTCACTTTTTTATTTATTTTTTATTTCTTAGGTCATCTAGCTAGATGGCTTAGCATAGTTTCTCTTCTAATGTAAAAGTCTGAATGATTCAAGAAGAGCCTTGTATTACCTACTATCTTCCATTAAGCTTTCTCATATGGCAAAACATATCAACAAACAACAAATTTAAAAAGTCTTCAAAGAGTATGCATGATTTTGCACAGGACAAACACCTATCAAATGAAACCAATAAGGAAAGCTTAGAGAGGCACTCAGGATACACAAAACAAACACATCATGTACTCCAAGATAATGATCTCAATTTTGATCTCTTATTTATTGGCCAATAGAGTTATATACAGACAACTCACACATGTGAGTATATATATATATATATATATGTTTTTTTCTATTAAGCTTTTATTGATATACACTCTTATGAAGGTTTCACATGAAAAAAACATGTGGTTAGTACATTTACCCATATTATCAAGTCCCCACTCATACCGCAATTCAGTCACAGTCCATCAGTGTAGTAAGATGACACAGATTCACTATTTGCCTTCTCTGTGCTATGCTGTTTTCCCCGTGATGCCCCACACCATGTGTACTAAACATAATACCCCACAATCCCCTTCTCCCTCCCTCCCCACCCACCCTCCCACACCCCTCCCCTTTGGTAACCACTAGTTCCATCTTGGAGTCTCTGAGTCTGCTACTATTTTGTTCCTTCAGTTTTGCTTCGTTGTTATACTCCACAAATGAGGGAAATCATTTGGCACTTGTCTTTCTCCACCTGGCTTATTTCACTGAGCATAATATCCTCCAGATCTATCTATGTTGTTGCAAATGGCAGGATTTGTTTCCTTCTTATGGCTGAATAGTATTCCATTGTATATATGTAGCATTTCTTCTTTATCCACTCATCTACTGATGGACACTTAAGTTGCTTCCATATCTTGGCTATTGTAAAAAGTGCTGCAATAAACATAGGGGTGCATATGTCTTTTTGAATCTGAGAAGTTGTATTCTTTGGGTAAATGCCAAGCACTGGGATTCCCAGCTCAAATGGTATTTGTATTTTGAGTCTTTTGAGGAATCTCCATATTGCTTTCCACAATGATTGAACTGGCTTACACTCCCACCAGCAGTGTAGGAGGGTTCCCTTTCTCTGCATTCTCACCAACATTTGTTGTTCTTAGTCTTTTGGATGGTGGCCATCCTTACTGGTGTGAGGTGATATATCATTGTGGTTTTAATTTCCATTTTCCTGATGATTAGTGATGTGGAGCATCTTTTCATGTGTCTGTTGGCCATCTGAATTTCTTCTTTGGAGAACTCTCTCTTCATACCCTATGCCCATCTTTTAATCGGGTTATTTGCTTTTTGGGTGTAGAGGCATGTAAGTTCTTTATATATTTTGGATGTTAACCCCTTGTTGGATATGTCATTTACAAATATATTCTCCCATACTGTTGGATGCCTTTTTGTTCTGTTGATGGTGTCCTTTGCTGTACAGAAACTTTTTAGTTTGATGTAGTCCCATGAGTTAATTTTTGCTTTTGTTTCCCTTGCTTGAGGACATGCGTTCAGGAAGAAGTCGTTCATGCTTATATTCAGGAGATTTTTGCCTATGTTGTCTTCTAAGAATTTTATGGTTTCATGATTTACATTCAGGTCCTTGATCCATTTTGAGTTTACTTTTGTGTATGCTGTTAAACAATAATCCAGTTTCATTCTCTTGCATGTAGCTGTCCAGTTTTGCCACCACCAGCTGTTGAAGAAGCTGTCATTTCCCCACTGTATGTCCATGGCTCCTTTATCATATATTAATTGCCCATATATTGTTGGGTTTATATCAGGGCTCTCTAGTCTGTTCCATTGGTCTATGGGTCTGTTCTTGTGCCAGTACCAAATTGTCTTGAGTACTGTGGCTTTGTAGTAAAGCTTGAAGTTGGGTAGCATAATCCCCCCGGCTTTATTCTTCCTTCTCAGGATTGCTTTGGCTTTCGCGGTCTTGTATGGTTTCATATGAATTTTAGAATGATTGTCTCTAGTTCATTGAAAAATGCTGTGAGTATTTTCATAGGAATTGTATTGAATCTCTAGATTGCTTTAGGCAGGATGACGATTTTGACAATATTAATTCTTCCTATACATGAGCACGGGATGTGTTTCCATTTATTGGAATCTTCTTTAATTTCCCTCATGAGTGTCTTGTACTTTTCAGAGTATAGGTCTTTCACTTCCTTGGTTAGGTTTACTCCTAGGTATTTTATTCTTTTTGATGCAATTGTGAATGGAACTGTTTTCCTGATTTCTCTCTCTGCTAGGTCATTGTTGGTGTATAGGAATGCCATAGATTTCTGTGCATTAATTTTGTATCCCGCAACTTGGCTGAATTCAGATATTAGATCTAGTAGTTTTGGAGTGGATTCTTTAGGGTTTTTTTATGTACAATACCATTTCATCTGCAAACAGGGACAGTTTAACTTCTTCCTTAGAAATATGGATGCCTTTTATTTCTTTGTCTTGTCTGACTGCTGTGGCTAGAACCTCCAGTACTATGTAGATTAGAAGTGGGGAGAGTGGGCATCTTTGTCTTGTTCCTGATCTTAAAGGAAAAGCTTTCAGCTTCTCGCTGTTAAGTATAATGTTGGCTGTGGGTTTGTCATATAAACCTGAGGTACTTGCCCTCTATACACATTTTGTTGAGAGTTTTTATCATGAATGGATGTTGAATTTTGTCAAATGCTTTCTCTGCATCTATGGGATGATCTTGTGGTTTTTGTCCTTTTTCTTGATGTGGTGGATGATGTGAATGGATTTTCGAATGCTGAACCCTCCTTGCATCCCTGGAATAAATCCTACTTGATCATGATGGATGATCCTATTGATGTACTTTTGAATTCAGTTTGCTAATGTTTTGTTGAGCATTTTTGCGTCTATGTTCATGAGGGATATTGGTCTGTAGTTTTCCTTTTTTCTGGTGTCTTTGCTCGGTTTTGGTATTAGAGTGATGCTGGCCTCATAGGATGAGTTTGGAAGTATTCCCTCTTCTTGTACTCCTTGGAAAACTTTAAGGAGGATGGGTATTAGGTCATCACTAAATGTTTGATAAAATTCATCGGTGAAGCCATCTGGTCCAGGTGTTTTGTTCTTAGGTAGGTTTTTGATTACCAGCTCAATTTCGTTGCTGGTAATTGGTCTGTTGAGATTTTCTGTTTCTTTCTGGGTCAGCCTTGGAAGGTTGTATTTTTCTAGAAAGTTGTCCATTTCTTCTAGGTTATCCAGTTTGTTAGCATATAATTTTTAATAGTATTCTCTAATAGTTCTTTGTATTTCTGTGCTGTCTGTAGTGATTTTTCCTTTCTAATTTCTGATTCTGTTAATGTGAGTAGAGTCTCTTTTGTTCTTGATAAGTATGGCTAGGGGTTTATCTATTTTGTTTATTTTCTCGAAGAACCAGCTCTTGCTTTTGTTGATCCTTTCTATTGTTTTACTCCTCTTGATTTTATTTATTTCCACTCTAATCTTTATTATGTCCCTCCTATTGACTTTGGGTCTCATTTGTTCTTCTTTTTCTAGTTTTGTTAATTGTGAGTTTAGACTGCTCATATGGGAATGTTCTTCTTTCCTGAGGTAGGCCTGTATTGTAATATACTTTCCTCTTAGCACGGACTTCGCTGCGTCCCACAGATTTGGGGTGTTGGGTTATTGTTGTCATTTGTCTCCATATATTGCTTGATCTCTCTTTTTATTTGGTTATGGATCCATTATTTAGGAGCATGTTATTAAGCCTCAGTGTGTTCATGGTATTTTTCATTTTCTTTGCATAATTCATTTCTAGTTTCATTCCTTTGTGGTCTGAGAAGCTGGTTGGTACAATTTCAATTTTTTGAATTTCGCAAGGCTCTTTTTGTCGCCTAGTATATGATCTGTTGTTGAAAATGTTCCATGTGCACTTGAGAGGAATGTGTATTCTGCTGCTTTTGGGTGTAGAGTTGTGTAGATATCTGTTAGGTCCATCTGTTCTTATGTGTTGGTCAGTGCCTCTGTCTCTTTACTTATTTTCTGTCTGGTTGTTCTGTCCTTCAGAGTGAGTCATGTATTGAAGTCTCCTAGAATCAATGCATTGCATTCTATTTCCCCCTTTAATTCTTTTAGTATTTTTTCACATATGTAGGAGCTCCTGTGTTGGGTGCATAGATATTTATGATGGTTATATCGTCTTTTTGGATTGACCTTTTTATCATTATGTAATGTCCTTCTTTGTCTCTTGTGACTTTCTTTGTTTTGAAGTCTATTTTGTCTGATAAAGTACAGCAACTCCTGCTTTTCTTCTCCCTATTAGTTGCATGAAATATCTTTCTCCATCCCTTCACTTTCAGTCTGTGTATGTCTTTGGGTTTAAAGTGAGTCTCTTGAAGGCAGCATGTAGGTGGGTCTTGTTTTTTTTTTCCATTCAGTGACTCTATGTCTTTTGAGTGGTGCATTCATCCCATTTACATTTAGGATGACTATGGAGAGGTATGTACTTACTGGCATTGCAGGCTTCAGATTCATGGTTCCCAAAGGTTCAAGGTTAACTTCCCTACTATCTAAGTGTTTAACAACTCACTTAATATGCTATTAAAAACACAATCTAAAGGTACTTTTTTTGTTTGTTTTTTTCCCTCCTCCTTTTTCTTCCTCCTCCATTCTTTATATATCAGGTATCATATTCTGTACTGTTTGTCTGTCTCTTGATTTACTTTGGGGGTAGTTAATTAATTTTGCATTTTCTTAGTAATTAGCTGTTCTATTTTCTTTACTGTGGTTTTATTACCTCTGGTGACAGCTATTAAACCATAGGAACACTTCCATCTATAGCAGTCCCTCCAAAATACACTGTAGAGATGGTTTGTGGGAGAAAATTCAGCTTTTGCTTACCTGGGAATTGTTTAATCCCTCCTTCAAATTTAAATGATAATGTTGCCAGATAAAGTAATCTTGGTTCTAGGCCCTTCTGCTTCATTGCATTAAGTATATCATGCCACTCTCTTCTGGCCTGTAAGGTTTCTGCTGAGAAGTCTGATGATAGCCTGATGGGTTTTCCTTTGTATGTGATCCTATTTCTCTGTCTGGCTGCTTTTAATAGTCTGTCCTTATCCTTGATCTTTGCCATTTTAATTACTATATGTCTTGCTGTTGTCTTCCTTGGGTCCCTTGTGTTGGGAGATCTGCGCACCTCCATGGCCTGAGAGACTATCTTCTTCCCCATATTGGGCAAGTTTTCAGCAATCACCTCCTCAAAGACACTTTCTGTCCCCTTTTCTCTCTCTTCTTCTTCTGGTACCCCTATAATGCGAATATTGTTCCGTTTGGATTGATCACACAGTTATCTCCATGTTCTTTCATTCTTAGAGATCCTTTTTTCTCTCTGTGCCTCAGCTTCTTTGTATTCCTCTTCTCTAGTTTCTATTTCATTTATCATCTCCTCCACCGTATCCAATCTGCTTTTAGTACTGCCCATTGTGCTCTTCAATGATTGGATCTCTGACCGTAATTCATTCCTGAGTTCTTTAATGTCTTACTGTACCTCCATGAGCATGTTAATGATTTTTATTTTGAACTCCCTTTCAGCGAGAGTCATGAGGTCCATATCATTTAAATCTTCCTCAGAATTTGTATTCATAATTTTACTCTGGACCAGGTTCCTCTGGCGTTTCATATTTGTGTATGGCACCCTCTTGTGCTATATATACATATATAGTGTTAAGGATACTCAAGGTGTTCTAATCAGTAAGTCATGCAGATACAAAAACGACTGTCATGAAATAAGGAGTTTTAAAGGGCTTGTAGTTTCGTATAAATAGAAGACACTGCATGCCACTCAAGGTCACATAGAGAAGGAGCAGGTGCTGGGGCCCAGATTCTATTCCTGCTTGACCCTTGGGTGCTTAGGGAGGGGAGCAGTGATCCACAGAGTAGAAACCCAGTAAAGAAGCTGCTTGGAATTACAAGCTCTGGATTGGTTGGTTTACATACAAGCAACCTCCCCAATTTGTTTACTATTCTAGGAATTGGCTAGCTCTAGGAGAGGCAGTCCTTCCAGGGTCAGCAATGCCCCGAGAGGGCAAATTATTTAAAAAAAACAAATAATAAGAAGAGTAAAAAGAAGTTGTTAATCACACACATACAAACACATGTACTTTTTCATTTGTGTGTTATTCTTTTCTTGACTGAATGGGGCATATTTTTACAACCCCACCACTGCGTTTATGCATAGTCTGTCTCAAGGAATACCTCCATTATGTATTCTTTATTCAAACTTATGTAATAAAAATCTATGCAAGCTATTTATGCAATCTGTCTTTTCCTTTGAAATTATTCTAGTCTAATCAAGAAGCTGCCTCATTAATAGCTAATATACATAAACTTGTTGACCTTTGGCTTATCTTGTTTATAATCAATTGCAGCCCACAAAATAACATACTTGCCAACTCAATGATTATAAAACAATTCTTTGATTTACTAGCACATCTCACAAAGTTTCCACACTCTTAACCCAAGAGCAAGCAAATTTATTTATTTCTTTGAAACTCTAAAGTATATTTCATTATTTCAGCTGCTCATCTGTTTTCATTTCCTCAAAAGTTTTACCAAGTAAACATGTCAATATTTTTCAAATTCTTTTTATTAAAAAAAGTACTACAATTGGCATCTAGCAACTATAAAACAACTCTTTGTACTCTTACATGGGATGTTTTAAATTGGAAAGCATACGTTTTTATGTTGAGATAGAATATATGTCAGTCTCATCTTGCTGCATTTTGATAGCATAGGCACCTTAAAATCTTCAACATTAAAATCATAAATTTCTATATCTATTGTTTTGTTAATGAAATGACATAGTAAAAGCCTCAAAAATTCTCTCCTCCATAAAAACAATGGGAACTCTTGCAAAATTCATCAGAATCACCATTTTCCAAACTCTGATAATCAGTTTAATCTTAAATCTGAAGGGCATTAATACAACAAACACAGCTGAATCTCAGAAAAAACCAAAAGGCAACATTATGGCATTGTGACTTGCTCTATTCCCATCATACCAGATCCTTAGTAGACATGAAAACCTATATCCCACAATGAATGTAAAATTCAGCAGCCTGGCAGTCACTGGAGGAGACAGAATGAATAGAAGCTGTTTAACAGCCCTGTTTCTAGAGCACTGTCATTATTTGACCTGTCTGGTGTTTTCCTGGAAGATTCCACTTGAAAAGGTGTATTTATTTGACCTGATCATCCTTAAAATAGTAATCACAGAAAAGAATGCGATTGGAACTCATCAAGTATGAACAGCCTTTAGTCCCAGGTTGTTTGTCAAAAACAAACTGCTCTATTGTTTAACTTAACAATTGCCGAGACAGTGGGTTGTAACTGGGGCAAACAATAGTTACATCAAAAAGTTTAAAATGAAAGCTGGAGAATGAGATAAACTGATATATTCCTATGAATATAAGAGGCCACCCAAATGTATAGATCTTTGTGCATGTCCTGAGCTGTACTAGTTACACCTCTGGCTGACCCCAAGGTTCTATATATTAACAAAATGAAGGTGAAAGCAGTTTTCAACTGCTTTGCTGAATGTTCAAGGTATGCCTTAACTCATACTCAGAGATTCTCCCAAAGACTGGATGATTTATTGTTTACAGGTGTCTATGGAAATCTCTGTCTAATCAGTGAACCACTAAGCTAACTGAACTGAGATTTAAGTGATCACAATGAATGCACACTTTACATAAAAGTAAGCACATAAAAGTAAGCACATAACAAGAAACCTTGCAGAAGGGGGATAATATAATTTTCAAAGTTGATACATTCTCTTATACAACAAGTCCAGTTTTCAAGACGAAAAAAATTATGAGATATGCAAAGAAATAAGAAAGCATAGGAAAGTAAAGGGAAAAAAATCAGTAAATTTCAGGAAGCCAACATATTGAACTTACTAGACAAAGACTTTCAATCAGCTATTTGAAATATGTTCAAAGAACTAAAGGAAATGAAGAAATGAGGATTGTATGAGAATGATGTTTCATCAGTTACAGAATATCAATAACTACATATGGAAATTATCTAAAAAAGAACCAAATAGAAATTATTGACCTGAAAAATACAATATATGAAACAAATATTCATTATGGAGCTCACCAGCAGATTTGTGTAAGTAGAATTAAGAATGTGCAAAACTAAAAATAGGTCAGTTGAAATGATCTCATCTGAGTAACAGAAAATACAAAGAATGTAGATAAATAGAACCTCGGAGAAATGTGGGGAACCATTATGTGTACCAATATATGCATAATATCCCACGAGAAGGGAGAGAGAGTGGCAGAAAAAAAATATGAGAAAATAATAGCCAAAAACTTGCCAAATTTGATGAAAAACAGTACTATGCACATCCAAAAAGCTCAACATATTCCATGTAGGATATACTCAAGCAGATTCACACCTAGACACACCATAATCAAATCACTGATGCCAAAAGAGATGATGGCAAACAGGAAATCTTGACAGCAACATGAAAGAAGTAGCTTTTCATGTACAAGAGAACCTCAATAAGCTTAACAGTTGGTTTCTCAACAGAAAACCTAGAGTACAGAAGGCAATGGCTTGACGCATTCAACATGCTGAAAAAAAAGACTGACAACAAAGAATTCAGTATCCATCAAAACTATCCTTCAAAACTGAATGAGAAATTATGACATTCTAAGATTAAAATATGAAACAAAACTGATGGAATGTGTCACTAGAAGACAAATCCTAGCAAAGTTCTATAAGAAATACTAAAGATAATCCCTAGGATTAAATGATAGAATGAAAGGATATATGACAGTTACCATATGAGTCAGCAATTATGTCTCAGAGAAGTAAAAAAAAAAAATCCAAAAACATGTCCAAAATGTTTGTGACATTATTCATAATAGCTAAAAAGTGGAAATAACTCAAATATCCATTAACTATTAAATGGAAAAACAAAACATGGTACTCATATAATGAAACATTTTGTATATAACCCTGAAATCAAATTTATATACAAATTACCTCATTCATTTCTGTTTTAACAGCCAACTATTTCTCTTCAGTTAAGAGTTGAATACAAGAACTCGATATTGTATTTTCTTACTAGGATTACAGAAGTCTGTATAGAGATATAGATTATATAATCAGTGTACTTAAATTTCTAAACATACTTTTGCTTTATTTGCCAGTGAGTATGCTTTAAAGTTAGTGAATTAAGCAAATACAGACATGTGTTTTTCATTTTGATTTGTTTGATTAATGTACTGAACAAGGTCATTATGGAAAAAATTTGGTATTCTTTTAATAGATGTATATGGTTTTAAAAATAAACTACTACTCCAAGATTAATAAAAATTTCTTCCATGTCAATCTTCTTTCCCAGATTCGGACACTTCTACACTGTTTCCCTAAGTACCTACCATTAAATTTTTAACTTTTAAATGATTTCTTGACACCTAAAAGTTAGGATTACTTAATGGCTTTCAACTATACAAAATGAAGTTTTAGGTCTCATTTATTCACACCTAACTCACATATACTTTCTATACTCACCCCCTCAAATATGGTTATATATCACATTTTAATTTAAATTAGCATTTGTTTTACATCACTACATTTGTTAATATTTTTCATAGATGAACTGTGTACTGTTCTAAGATTTCTTTTCCATTCTTGGATAATTGATTTTAGAGCTGATAATTGCCTTGTTTTCATATGCCTATGTTGTCAGCACCAAATTTACCCAAATAGAATTGTAGATCTCTTCTCACATGGTCAACCACATAAGGGAATCTATTATTCCATTTTATAATCTTGGAGATATCGCTCTAGGAGTCCTCTATCCTTCAGATCCTAGACATACTGGTTGTTTCCAAGCATGCTAGGAACATGCTATTTATACCACTGACATCATATGATATTCCTTCAGCATTATTCTGGAAAATTATTTTTCTCCTGTTTTTGATCCCTATTTCTGTTGTATTAATCTTTAAAAGAGTGTGTAAGAAAGAGTGCATGAGAGATAAATATTTTGAGATCTTATAACTCTGAAAATGTTTATAATCTAATTACTATTATTTGTTAATTTATAAGACTTTATTAATTGTTAGGGATAACTTTACCAAAGTACCCCAAGATGAGTGGCTTAAATAAGATAAATTTATTGTCTCACAGTTATGGAGGACAAAAGTCCAAGAAAAGTCGAAAATCAGCCCATTCAATCTGTATATCAGTCAAGGTTCTAGGACAGAAGCAGAACTGTGTGAGATATATGCATACAGACATACTTGTGCATATACACATACATATATATATATACACATATAAAGAGATTTCCAATATAATGGTTTTTAGTTAAAGTCCAACTGATTAGAGGTTTTACTTACATTTCCAAAATACCTTCAAAACAACACCAAGATTAATGCTTAAATAACTGCTATTGACTATGGCCTAGACAAGCTGAATATCAAAAAATGTATCACAGTATGTAAACAGAACTCTTTTGGTTTTGAGGAATTTTCTAGAAAAAATTCATAAAGTTTTCATTAACATTTTTTATTCTATTTCTTCCCTTTTGGAACAACTATAAAACACCTATTGGGAACACTTGGCTTAATCTCTACTCTTCATAAATCCTATCTTCCACCTTTTAACTTTTTGTTATATTTTTTATATGTCTTTCTATTTTATATTTTACTCTCTAGGTAATTTTTTTCAAGTTTATTTTACTTTGATCCACAATATTTTAATTAATTGTTCTCTAAATTTTCTTATTGTTTTTGTTCAGGTGCAATAGCTCATGTATTCACTCTAAGGTTATTCTCTCTAGATATATCAGTATTTATATTTATATATATAATATATACACTTTTGTGATATGTGTAGGGATATATTTATATTTATATTTATATTTACATTTATATTCACACCCATATGCAATTGTATTATTCTGCTACCTGTATGGCCTCTTTCCTCACTAATTTTTTTTTAATATAGATTTTGTTTTTTGACTTCCATACTGGAGGATTTTCTTAATAATCTCAGGATGCATGGATTTTGGCTAATATTTAAGGGGGACAGAAAATTGATTAAGAGATTTGTGTTTGTACCTAAAAAGAACTTCTACTATTTAATCTCCATCACACCTAATAGTTAAGGATCCTGCCATTTCATTGGCAGCCTCCTCTTCCCATGGTGTCTTTATTTCTAGTTTTTTTTTTCCCTAGGTGAAGTTAATTTTCCTGGGAAAATTCTTCAGTCTTCTTCCTGTAGGGATATTACTCTGGTTAACAATAGTGGGCAAGAGGACTTCATTTTCACTATGTAGACTTCCATTTTAATTGTTTCATTATAGTGTCTTACTTCTGACTTCTAATATACCTGACCAAGTTCCTAATTTTTCTGTTTCAAGTTTTCTAGAAATAAAGTCCCTACATTCAAGTGCAGATGAAGGAATTAACTCTTAATGTGGGGAGAGACCAAGACAGTAGTGTTTAACTTCTTATCTTCAGGATATTTAACCAAATCACCTCTTAAAGGTTCAACCCTTCAATTCCACTTTAAGAAGTACTTGGTGACACTGCAATTGCTAAGTGTTCCTGGGACTCTAAGACTTCCATTTTTACAACATTCCCACGACTCCCAACCAAATACACCTAGATTTCAGCTTGTTTGCTTTCAAAGATTAAGCACTGAAAATATGTTGCTTTCCTTCCTTAAAAAAATGTTATTTATATTACTCACCTACCTTAAATTTCCTCAAATATCCCTAATCCAGCATTTTAATGGTTTTTATTTTTATTTTGCTATTATTAACGTACAATTACATGAGCAACATTATGGTTACTAGACTCTCCCTGTTATCAAGTCCCCACCACATACCCCATTACAGTCACTGACCATCAGCGTAGTAAGATGCTATAGAATCACTACTTGTCTTCTCTGTGTTATACTGCCTTCCCCGTATCCCCCCACTCCCGCTACATTATGTGTACTAACTGTAATACCCACTTTCCCCCTTACCCTCCCTTCCCACCCATCTTCCACAGTCCCTTTCCCTTTGGTAACTGTTAGTCCATTCTTGAGTTCTGTGAGTCTGCTGCTGTTTTGTTCCTTCAGTTTTTCCTTTGTTCTTATACTCCACAGATGAGTGAAATAATTTGATACTTGTCTTTCTCTGCCTGGCTTATTTCACTGAACATAATACCCTCTGGTTCCATCCATGTTGTTGCAAATGGTAGGATTTGTTTTCTTCTTGTGGCTGAATAATATTCCATTGTGTATATGTACCACATCTCCTTTATCCATTCATCTAATGATGGACACTTAGGTTGCTTCCATCTCTTGGCTATTGTAAACAGTGCTGCAATAAACATAGGGGTGCATATTCCTTTTTAAAACTGGGCTGCTGCACTCGTAGGGTAAATTCCTAGGAGGGGAGTTCCTGGGTCAAACGGTATTTCTATTTTGAGTTTTTTGAGGAACCTCCATACTGCTTTCCACAATGGTTGAACTAATTTACATTCCCACCAGCAGTGTAGGAGGGTTCCCCTTTCTCCACATCCTCGCCAACATTTGTTGTTGTTTGTCTTTTGGACGGTGGCCATCCTAACTGGTGTGAGGTGATGTCTCATTGTGGTTTTAATTTGCATTTCTCTGATGATCAGCAACGTGGAGCATAGTAGTGATGTGCCTGTTTGCCATCTGAATTCCTTCTTTGGAGAAGTGTCTGTCCAGCTGCTCTGCCCATTTTTTAATTGCCTTATTTGCTTTTTCTGTTGTTGAGGGGCATGAGCTCTTTATATATTTTGGATGTCAACCCTTTATGGGATATTTCATTTATTAATATATTCTCCCGTACTGTAGGATGTCATTTTGTTCTACTGATGGTGTCCTTTGCGGTACAGAAGCTTTTTAGTTTGATATAGTCCCAATTTTTATTTTTGCTTTTGTTTCCCTTGCCTGGGGAGATATGTTCATGAAGAAATTGTCCATGTTAATGTCCAAGATATTTTTGCCTATGTTTTTTTCTAAGAGTTTTATGGTTTCATGACTTACATTCAGGTCTTTGATCCATTTTGACTATACTTTTGTGTATTGGGTTAGACAATAATCCAGTTTCATTCTCTTCCATGTAGGTGTCCAGTTTTGCCAACACCAACTGATGAAAAGGCTGTCATTGCCCCATTGTATATCCATGGCTCCTTTCTTGGATATTAATTGACCATATATGCTTGGGTTTATATCTGGCATCTCTAGTCTGTTCCATTGGTCTATGGGTCTCTTCTTGTGCCAGTACCAAATTGTCTTAATTACTGTGGCTTTTTTAGTAGAGCTTGAAGTCAGGGAGTGTAACCACCCCCCACTTTATTCTTCCTTCCCAGGCTTGCTTTGGCTATTCAGGGTTTTTTGTGGTTCCGTATGAATTTTAGAACTGTTTGCTCTAGTTCCTTTAAGGATGCTGTTAGTATTTTGATAGGGATTGCATTGAATCTGTAGATTGCTTTAGGCAGCATGCCATTTTCACAATATTAATTGTTCCTATCCATAAGCATGGGATGTGTTTCCATTTATTGGTATCTTCTTTAATTTTTCTCATGAGTGTCTTGTAGTTTTCAGAGTATAAGGCTTTCACTTCCTTGGTTAGGTTTATTCCTAGGTATTTTATTCTTTTTCATGCAATTGTGAATGGAATAGTTTTCCTGATTTCTCTTTCTGCTAGTTCATCGTTAGTGTATAGGAATGCAACAGATTTCTGTGTATTAATTTTGTATCCCGCAACTTTAGTGAATTCAAATATTAGATCTAGTAGTGTTAGAGTGAATTCTTTGTGTTTTTTTATGTACAATATCATGTCATCTGCAAACAGGGACAGTTTGACTTCTTCCTTACCAATGTGGATGGCTTTTGTTTCTTTGTGTTGTCTGATTGCCGTGGCTTGGACTTCTGGAGCTATGTTGAATAAAAGTGGGGAGTGTGGGAATCCTTGTCTTGTTCTCAATATTAAAGGCAAAGCTTCCAGCTGCCTGCTGTTAAGTGTAATGTTGGATCTGGGTTTGTCATATGTGGCCTTTTTTTATGTTGAGGTACTTGCCCTCTATATCAATTTTGCTGAGAATTTTTATCATGAATGGATGTTTAATTTTGTCGAATGCTTTTTCAGCATCTATGGAGATGATCATGTTGTTTGTGTCTTTATTGTTGATGAGGTGGATGATGTTGATGTATTTTTGAATGTTGTACCATCCTTGCATACCTGGAATGAATCCCACTTGATGACGATGGATGATCTTTTTGATGTATTTTTGAATTCAGTTTGCTAATATTTTGTTGAGTATTTTTGCATCTATGTTCATCAGGGATATTTATCTGTAATTTTCTTTTTTTGTGGTGTCTTTGCCTGGTTTTAGTATTAGAGTCATGTTGGCTTCGTAGAATGAGTTTGGGAGTATTCCCTCCTCTTCTCCTTTTTGGAAAATTTTAAGGAGGATGATATTAGGTCTTCACTAAATGTTTGATAAAATTCAACAGTGAAACCATCTAGTACAGGAATTTGTTCTTAGGTACTTTTATGATTACCAACTCAATTTCTTTGCTGGTAAATGGTCTACTCAGATTTTCTGTTTCTTCCTGGGTCAGCCTCGGAAGGTTGTATTTTCTATAAAGCTTTCCATTTCTTCTGGGTTATCCAAATTGTAACCATACAATTTTTCATAGTATTCGCTCATAATTCTTTGTATTTCTGTGGTGTCTAGTGATTTTTCCTTTCTTATTTTTCATTTTCCTTATGCGTGTAGATAGACTCTCTTTTTTTCTTGGTAAATCTAGTTAGGGGTTTATCTATTTTGTTTATTTTATAAAAGAACAACCTTCTCCTTTCATCGATTCTGTTGTTTTATTCTTCCAAATTTTATTTATTTCTGCTTTAATTTTTATTATGTCCTTCTTTCCTCTCACTTTAGACCTCATTTGTTCTTCCTTTTCTAGTTTCATTAATTGTGAGTTTTGACTGTTAATTTAGGATTGTTCTTTCATGAGATAGGCCTGTATTGCCATATATTTCCCTCTTAGCATGGCCTTGACTGCGTCCCACAGATTTTGCAGTGTTGAATTGTCTTTATTTGTCTCCATATATTGCTTGATCTCTGTTTTTATTTGGTCATTGACCCATTGATTATTTAGCAGCATGTTATTAAGCCACCATGTGTTTGTGGGCTTTTTTATTTTCTTTGAGTAATTTAATTCTAGTTTCATACCATTGTCATCTAAGAAGCTGGTTGGTATAATTTCAGTCTTTTGAATTTACCAAGTTTCTTTTTGCGGCCTAGTATATGATCTATTCTTGAAAATGTTCCATGTGCACTTGAGAATAATATGTATCCTCTTGCTCTTGAATGGAGTGTTCTGTAGATGTCCATTAGGTCCATCTGTTCTAATACTTTGTTCAAAGGCTCTGTTTATTTATTTTCTGTCTGGTTGATCTGTCCTTCAGATTGCGTGGTGTGTTGAAGTCTCCTAAAATGAATCAATTGCATTCTGTTTCCCCCCTTAATTCTGTTAGTTTGTTTCACATATGTAGGTGATCCTGTGTTGGGTACATAGATATTTATAATATTTATATCCTCTTGTTGGACTAACCCCTTTATCATTATGTAATGTCCTTCTTTGTCTCTTGTTACTTTCTTTGTTTTGAAATCTATTTTGTCTGATACAAGTACTGCAACTCCTGCTTTTTTCTCCCTATTAATTGCATGATATATCTTTTTCCATCCCTTTACTTTTAGTTTCTATGTGTCTTTGCGTTTGAAGGGAGCCCCTTGTAGGCAGCCTATAGATGGGTCTGTTTTTTTCTTCCATTCAGTGACTCTACATCTTTTGATTGGTGCATTCAGACCATTTACATTTAGGGTGATTATTGATAAATATGTACTTATTGCCATTGCAGGCTTTAGATTCATGGTTACCAAAAGTTCGAGGCTAATTCTCTTACTATATAACAGTCTAATTTAACTCATTTCATATGCTATTACAAACACAACATAAAGATTCTTTTTTTTCCTCCTTTTGCCTCGTCCTGAATTCTTTTTGGTTATCAATCGTATTCTGTACTCTTTGTCTGTCCCTTGGGTGACATCTATTTAGTTTTAGGAATACTTCCACTGGTAGGAGTCCCTCCAATATGCACTGTTGAGGTAGTTTGTGGGAGGTAAATTCTCTCAGCTTTTGCTTATCTGAAAATTGTTTAATCCCTCCTTCACATTTAATTGATAACCTTGCCAGATAGAGTGTTCTTGGTTCAAGGCCCTTTTGCTTCATTGCATTAAATATATCATGCCACTCCCTTCTGGCCTGTAAGGTTTCTGTTGAGAAATCTGATAGCCTGATGGGTTTTCCTTTGTATATGATCTTTTTTCTCTCTCTAGCTGCTTTTAAAAGTCTGTCTTTATCCTTGATCTTTGCCGTTTTAATTATTATATGTCTTGATGTTGTCTTCCTTGGGTCCCTTGTGTTGGGAGATCTGTGCACCTCCATGACTTGAGAGATTATCTCCTTCCACAGATTGGGGAAGTTTTTAGCAATTACCTCATCAACGACTCTTTCTATCCCCTTTTCTCTCTCTTCTTCTTCTGGTACCCCTATTATGTGAATATTATTCAGTTTGGATTGGTCACACTGTTCTCTCAATATTCTTTCACTTTTAGAGATTTTTTTCTGTCTGTGCCTCAGCTTCTTTGTATTCATCTTCTCTAATTTCTATTCCATTTATGTCTCTTCTACTACATCTTATCTGCATTTAAATTCCTCCATTTTATATTTCATTTCAGATATGGAATTTCTTAATGATTGAATCTCCAACTTAACTTCGTTCCTGAATTCTTGAATATTTTTCTGTACCTCCATAAGCATGTTTATGATTTTTATTTTGAACTCTCTTTCAGGAAGATTGGTGAGGTTAGTTCCATTTGGTCCTTTTTCTGGGGTTTGTGAGATTTTGGTTTGAACCATGTTCTTTCGATATTTCATATTTCTGTGTGGTGCCATCTAGTGCCCAGATTCTCCAGTCTCTGGAGCTGCTCAGCCCCTAGAGTGGGGTAGGGGGTCATAGGGGAGTGCAGCTGGTTTCTGTGGGGAGGAAAGATGTTTCCTGATCCCCGTCTTCCATTCAGGTCTCCTGTATCAGAGCCAGTGGCCCGAGTACACAGGTATAAGTCTCTGTGCTTTGCATCTCTTGTTATTGTAGGCGGTGCATCCCTCTGACTCTCCTGACACCAGCACAGTGACTCCCATTTTGTGAGCTTGTGCCATCAGGCCATGAGGAAGGCTCCACAGGCTGTGTATCACACTGTGGGTCCTCGGAGCTAAGCAGCCAGACAGGGGAGTGGAGCGTCTGAAGCTCCTCAAGGTTCCCATTCTGCTGGGCAGAGTGTGCCCAGATAACTTTGCCCCCCATCCCTTCTCCCACACAGCAAGCTCCATGTAAACCCCGCCCCGTCAGCACCCCACTCGCTGCTAGGAAGTCTGTCAGACTACATAATTTTCCCTTGTCCCAGTGCTGCTGGTTGTGGATCCTGTCCTCCACAAATGGTCAGGATCTATCTCTCAAGTGCTCTGCCTGTCCCAGCTCAGCATCTAACAGAGAACCACACAGTGGAGGTTTCTGCTCACAAACAGATATCCAGGGCTAGGTATTCAGCAGTCCCAGGCTTCCACCCCCTCCCCACTCCATTTATCTTCCTCCTGTTGGTGAGGTGGGGCTGGGGAAGGTCCTGGGTCCTGCCATATCAAGGCTTTGGTCCATTACCTTCTTTCGTGAGGTCTCTCTGTTCATGAGGTCTATATGCAGTCTAGTGCAGCCTTCTTTCCTGTTGCTGTTTTAGGGTTAGTTGTGTTAACTATATTTTCACACCATTTGTCGTTTTGGGAGGAGTTCTCTCACCTTACGGTGCCATTTTGAATCCTCTTCCTTTAATGCTTTTTCTTAATTATATTTTTCTGGATCTTTAAGTGCTGTTAGAAATAAACATTTGTGTTTAATTCTCCAAATTTATCCAGACAAGACATTTATTTGGTTGCATTGACTATTCAAATGTCATGAGATTAGTATTTTAGCTTGATATTTATTTTCCTAATTCTTCTATGTGTGTCATTAGTGCAAGATATGAAGTCATCTGCTGATAGAGACTGTGTAGGCTGTTTACCATCTCTGCTGACTCCCTGTTACCATTCCGTTAGAGAGCAGTTCTAGGGCTGCAGCAGAACAGTTCTGATAGTGTACATCATTGTCTAACTCTTTTCCTGATATTGATATAACCTGGGTGATTCAATGATGTAATTTCCACTGTAGAGTTGCTATTGATCTCATCCAGTGAGTCAATGTGTGCTTGTTTTTTTCTGAAATAATTTAGACAATTGAGGATGACAAAAGATTTTTTTTAAGTCTATCTTTTGGTCTACTAGTAATGTACAAAAGAACAATGCTTAACATTCTGTAATTTCTTTATTTAACTGTCAAGACAAGGCAATGGAGTTACCTGATAAGAATCATAAGTCATAATAAATATCGAATATTGTGTGGTATTCCTCAGTGCTACTCCTCATGCAATCATAGAGAAGTTGTTAGGAATGAGCTCTCCCACGTACAGCATGAAGTACTGGGTCAGTCTCCTCATCTCTGGCTTCAATTTAATCTGTACAATGCAAAAATAATAATAATAATAACAGTATGTCCTTCCTATTGATAAATGATAAAATATTTGATTAAATTATGTACTTGGAACATTGTATATCTATTTTATTATTATTATTATTATTATTATTATTATTATTATTTTATAAAAGAAAAGAGTTAAAAAACTGATAGGTAGCTGTAGAAAATTTCAAGATTGGCTGTATTCTGTAGCATTCATTTTTCTGGAAGGACAGTATATTTCTGTCTCTTTTGCTATGGCCTTGTCAAGTCTTTCAAATTTCTGAACATTTACTCCACTAATATTGGAAATTCTTCACGTAATATGCCAGTGATTATTTTTAGATGAGTTCTTCAAAGAAGTAAACGTCTCTGGGCACAGTGAAGGAAGGGAGAAAAGAAAAAAGGGGGAATAGTGGCAATCCCTATGACTTCTATAGTAACTCTGTTTTTTGTTATACTACAGTCCCTTTAAATTGCAGATGCAAAATTGAATGATAGGACACACAGCATGAAATGTTCTCAACCAGTGTATACCTTATGGAGCATTCAGCCTATTACTCATGGTCTAGAGATCATCATACCTTGTATGTTGCCCATATTCTCTATGCTTATGTTCTTGAAAGCTTTGTTTTATTATTAATGGAAGTAGAGATTTGGCCCAGAGGAACCTAAGGCCAAGAAAAGTTATATAATAAGCTTAGTATTTGAAAATGCTTCAGGGTTAAGCAAATGTTCTCAGATCTGATCTCAGTTTATCCTCAGTATGGTTTTTTTTTTTTGGTGAGGGTGTGTGACATTTTACTCTCAATGTCTTTTGATGTGCTTATATCATTTTGTTCTGAGGAAAAAATATTCTGATAAGGCATATGTGGTAGAATAATACCCTCCTCTAACCCAAAAATGTCCACACCTTAATCTGTGGAACTTGTAAGATGTTATCTTGTAAGGCAAAAGGAACTTTACAGATGTGATTAAGTTAGGATCTTGAGATGGGATTATACTGATTTATATGGGCAGGCCCAACACAAGCATAAGGGTCCTTGTAAATGAAAGAAAGATGAAGAAGAGTCATTGTTAGAGTGAGGAAGTATGATAATATCTTGACTGTCCACTGCTGGCCTTCAAGGTGTAGGAAGGAGCCATAAGCCCAGAAAAGCAGGCAGCATAAAAAAGGCAAGAGAACAAATTCTCCTCCAGAGCCTCCAGGAGGAATGGAGCCCTGCCAACACCTTGGTTTTAACCAGGGAATTCCACTTTTGATGTCTCACCTCCAGAAAGGTCAGATTATAAAACTGTATTGTTTTAGGCATTTAGTTTGTAGCAATTAGCACAAAAAGAGGAAACTAATGCAGTAAACAACATTTTTTATTTAAACATTACAATGACGGGCAGGAAAGGTATTTCAAATGTATGGATTACCAAACTAGTATTCTCATACTATAACACAATGTCTCTAAGAATGGTGTGAATTGGACAGTTTTATTTATTTATATATGAAAATATAGATTAAGATAAAAATGTATTTCTTAAAAACTTACAAATAGCAAAGTATACTTAACTGGCTTTATTCTATTTGTAAACACTTCTAACCTAGGATAGAATAGTTAAATGATGTTATAGATTGTACATAGTATAACACATAGGAAAATATAGAAACACAGCCCCCAATTAATATAAGCCATATTAATGGTTTACACGTGAAGGATTATAGAAGCAGATTGACTCAGTGGACCTACAAACTCCATTTTCCTCATTGCTACTGATTCTGATTATCTTCGCAGTCATTCTCTTGTTTCCTTTGGCAACCTTCATTTACTCTATGCTAGCTTTTCAATGAGGGTTGGTTTGAGGTATGTTTTGTGTATAAAAAAAGTTGGTTGGGAGGACATTAAATTAATCTTATGTGAACTTCTTAATTCACCTCCCTTCTATATCTATCTGCATCCTGCCTCTGCCTCTTGACTTTCATGAAGTCTCCTAGAAATGAGAAACTCTGTTCTTTGCCAAGGTTAGCAGCTCCAACATTGTACTTGATCCAATTCTCCTTTAGGAAGTGGCGATTAATCTCCCTGCTCCTTCTGCTGGCATTTAATTTTCTCCTTCTTGTCTATTTTCTCTATTCTACTTTCAAATATGACATATTTCCCCACATCTCCCACCATCAAAAAATAATATGGTCACATTTTATGATGCTACCCTATCTCTTCCTTTTATGACATAATTTTTTTATTTTTTAATTTGATATTATCAATGTGGAATTACATGAGCAACATGATGGTTACTAGAAACACCCTACTATCAAGTCCCCACCACATAACCCAATACAGTCAGTGTCCATCAGTATAGTAAGATGATATAGAATCACTACTTGTCTTCTCTGTGTTATACTGCCTTCCGTGTATCTGCTCCTCGCTACATTATGTGTGCAAATTGTAACACCCCTTTTTCCCCCTTATCAATCCCTTCCCACCCATCTATCAAAGTCCCACTCCTTTTGGTAACTGTTAGTCCAATTCCTGGGTTCTGTGAGTCTGCTACTTTTTGTTCCTTCAGTTTTTTCTTTGTCCTTATACTCCACAGATAAGATAAATAAATTGATACTTGTCTTTCTCGGCCTGGCTCATTTCACTGAGCATAATATCCTCCTGCTCCATCAATGTTGTCGCAAATGGTAGGACCTGTTTTTTATTTATGGTTGAATAATATTCCACTGTGTATATGTACCATCTCTTCTTTATCCATTCATCCAATGACGGACACTTAGGTTGCTCCCATTTCTTAGCTTTTGTAAATAGTGCTGCAATAAACATAGGGGTGCATATGTCTTTTTAACTGGGCGGCTGCACTCTTAGGGTAAATTCCTAGGAGTGGAATTCCTGGGTCAATTGGTATTTCTATTTTGAGTTTTTGGAGGAAGCTCCATACTACTTTCGACAATGGTTGAACTAATTTACAATCCCACCAGCAGTGTAGGAGGGTTCCCCTTTCTCAACATCCTCGATATTTCTTGCTGTTTGTCTTTTGGATGGTGGCCATCGTACCTGGTGAGAGGTGATATCTAATTGTGGTTTTAATTTGCATTTCTCTGATGATCAGCGACGTGGAGCATTGTAGTGATATGCCTGGCTCTGATGATTAGTGATGTGGACCATCTTTTCATGTGCCTGCTGGTCATCTGAATTCCGTCTTTGGAGAAGTGTCTCTTCAGCTACTTGCGCATTTTTTTTTAAGTTTATTTTGGTATCATTAATCTACAATTACATGTGCAATATTATGGTGATTAAACTACCCCCTTCATCAGGTCCCCCACACCAACATCATTACAGTCACTGTCCATCAACATAGAGAGATGCTATAGAATCACTAAATATCTTCTCTAAGCTGTACAACCCTCCCCGTGCCCCACAACATTACATCTGCTAATCGTAATGCCCCCTTTTCCCCTTTGTCCCTCCCTTCCCACCCATCCTCCCCAGTCCCTTTCCCTTTGGTAACTATTAGTCCGTTCTTGGGTTCTGTGAGACTGCTACTGTTTTGTTCCTTCAGGTTTTCTTAGCTCTTATACTCCATACATGAGTGAAATCATTTGGTACTTGTCTTTTTCGGCGTGGCTTATTTCACTGAGCACAATACCTTCTAGCTCCATCCATGTTGCAAACGGTAGGATTTGTTTTCTTCTTATGGCTGTATAATATTCCATTGTGTATAGGTACCACATCTTCTTTATCCATTCATCTACTGATGGACACTTATGTTGTTTCCACTTCTTGGCTACTGTAAATAGTGCTACAATAAACATAGGGGTGCATCTATATTTTTCAAACTGGGCTGCTGTTTTCTTAGGGTAAATTCCTAGGAGTGGAATTCCTGGGTCAAATGGTATTTCTTTCTTTTTTCTTTTTTTTTAATAAGTTTATTTTGATATCATTAATCTACAATTAAATGAGTAATATTACGGTGATTATACTACCCCCTTCATCAGGTTCCTCCCCCAACCCAATTACAGTTACTGTCCATCAGCGTAGTGAGATGCCATAGAGTCACTACTTGTCCTTCCTGGGTTGTACACCGCTCCCTGTGCCCCCCAAAATTACATATACTAATCGTATCATTAATCTACAATAACATGTGCAATATTATGATTATTAAACTACCCCCTTCATCAGGTCACCCCACCAAACACATTACAGTCACTGTCCATCAGCGTAGTGAGATGCTATAGAATCACCACATGTCTTCTCTCGGTTGTACGGCCTCCCCATACCCCCCAACATTACATCTGCTAATCATAATGACCCTTTTTCCCTCTTATCCCTCCCTTCCCACCCATCTTCCACAGTCCCTTTCCCTTTGGTAATTATTAGGCCGTTCTTGGGTTCTGTGAGTCTGCAGCTGTTTTGTTCCTTCAGTTTTTTTCTTTGTTCTTATACTCCACATATGAGTGAAATAATTTGATACTTGTATTTTTTGGCTTGGCTTATTTCACTGACCATAATACCCTCTAGCTCATTCCACGTTGTTGCAAATGGTAGGATTTGTTTTCTTCTTATGGCTGAATAATATTCCATTGTGTATATGTACCACTTCTTCTTTATCCATTCATCTACTGATGGACACTTAGGTTGCTTCCGTTTCTTGGCTATTGTAAACAGTGCTGCAATAAACTTAGGGGTGCATCTGTCTTTTTCAAATAGGGCTGATGCATTCTTAGTGTAAATTCCTAGGAGGGGAATTCCTGGGTCAAATGGTACTTCTATTTTGAGCTTTTTGAGGAACCTCAATACTGCTTTCCACAATGGTTGAACTAATTTGCATTCCCACCAGCAGTGTAGGAGGGTTCCCTTTTCCCTGCATCCTCACCAACATATGTTGTTGTTTGTGTTTTGGATGTTAGGCACCCTCACTGGTGTGAGGTGATATCTCATTGTGGTTTTAATCTGTATTTCTCTGTTGATTAGTGATGTGCAGCACCTTTTCATATGCCAGTTGGCCATCTGAATTTCTTCTTTGGAGAAGTGTCTATTCATGTCCTCTGTCCATTTCTTGATTGGACTATTTGATTTTGGTTTGATGAGGTGCGTGAATTCTTTATATATTTTGGATGTCAACCCCTTATCGGATACGTCATTTATGAATATATTCTCCGACACTGTAGGGTGTCTTTTTGTTCTACTGATGGTGTCCTTTGCTGTACAGAAGCTTTTCAGCTTCATATAGTCCCACTTGTTCATTTTTGATTTTGTTTCCCATCCCGTGGGAGATATGTTCATGAAGAAGTCACTCATGTTTATGTCCAAGAGATTGTTGCCTATATTTTTCTCTAAGAGTTTTATGGTTTCATGACATACATTCAGGTCTTTGATCCACCTTGAGTTTACATTTGTGTATGGGGTTAGACAGTAGTCCAGTTTCATTCTCTTACATGAAGCTGTCCAGTTTTTCCAACATCAGCTGCTGAAGAGGCCATCATCTCCCCAATGTATATGTAAGGCTCTCTTATCAAATATTAATTGACTGTATATGTTTGGGTTGATGTTTGGATTTTCGATTCTATTCCACTGTTCTGTTGGTCTGTTTTTGTGCCAATAAAAAATTGTCTTAATTACTGTGGCTTTGTAGTAGAGCTTGAAGTCAGGGAGCGTAATTCCCCCGGTTTTATTCCTCCTTCTCAGTATTGCTTTGGCTATTCAGGGTCTTTTGTGGTTCCATATGAATTTTAAAATTATTTGTTCCAGTTAATTGAGAATGCTGTTGGTGTTTTGTTCAGGATTGCATTGAATCTGTAGATTGCTTTAGGTAGTATAGCCATTTTGACAATATTTATTCTTCCCAGCCAAGAGCATGGGATGAATTTCCATTTGGTAGTGTCCTCTTTAATTTCTCTTAGGAGTGTCTTGTTTTCAGAGTACAGGTCTTTCAATTCCTTCGTTAGGTTTATTCCTAGGTATTTTTTTTTTTTGATGCAATTGTGAATGGAATTGTTTACATGATTTCTCTTTCTGTTAGTTCATCTTTAGTGTATAGGAAAGAAACAGATTTCTGTGTGTTAATTTTGTATCCTGCAACTTTGCTGAATTCAGATATTAGTTATAGTAGTTTTGGAGTGGAGTGTTTAGGGTTTTTTATGTACAGTATCATGTCATCTGCAAATAGTGACAATTTGACTTCTTCTTTACCAATCTGAATGCCTTGTATATCTTTGTTTTGTCTGATTGCCGTGGCTAGGACCTCCAGTACTATGTTGAAAAACAGTGGAGAGAGTGGGCATCCCTGTCTTGTTCCTGATCTCAGATGAAAAGCTTTTAGCTTCTCGCTGTTAAGTATGATGTTAGCTGTGGTTTTGTCATATATGGCCTTTATGATGTTGAGGTACTTGCCCTCTATACCCATTTTGTTGAGAGTTTTTATCATGAATGGATGTTGAATTTTGTCAAATGTTTTTTCAGCATCTATGGAGATGATCATGTGGTTTTTGTCCTTCTTTTTATTGATGTGGTGGATGATGTTGTTGGATTTTCGAATGTTGTACCATCCTTGCATCCCTGGGATGAATCCCACTTGATCATGTTGTATGATTCTCTTTTTGTATTTTTGAATTCAGTTTGCTAATATTCTCTTGAGTATTTTTGCATCCACGTTCATCAGGGATATTGGTCTGTAGTTTTCTTTTTTGGTGAGGTCCTTGCCAGGTTTTGGTATTAGAGTGATGCTGGCTTCATAAAATGAGTTTGGAAGTATTCCCTCCTCTTCTATTTTGTGGAAAACTTTAAGGAGAATGGGTGTTATTTCTTCTCTATATGTCTGGTAGAATTCAGAGGTGAATCCATCAGGTCCGGGGGTTTTGTTCTTGGGTAGTTTTTTGATTACCTCTTCAATTTTATTGCTGGTGATTGGTCTGTTCAGTTTTTTGTTTCTTGTTTGGTCAGTTTTGGAAGGTTGTATATTTCCAAGAAGTCCATTTCTTGTAGGTTTTCCACCTTGTTAGCATATAAATTCTCATAATATTCTCTTATAATTCTTTATATGTCTGTGGGATCTGTCGTGATTTTTCCTTTCTCATTTCTGATTCTGTTTATGTGTGTAGATTCTCTTTTTCTCTTAATGAATCTGGCCAGGGGTTTATCAATTTTGTTTATTTTTTCATAGAACCAGCTCTTGGTTTCATTGACTTTTTCTATTGTTTTATTCTTCTCAATTTTATTTATTTCTTCTCTAATCTTTATTATGTCCCTCCTTCTGGTGACTTTGGGTCTCATTTGTTGTTCTTTTTCCAATTTCAGTAATTGTGTCTTTAGACTATTAATTTGGGAATGTTCTTGTTTCTTTAGATAGGCCTGGATTGCAATATACTTTCCTCTTAGAACTGCCTTTGCTGCGTCCCACAGAAGTTGTGGCTTTGTTTTGTTGTTGTCATTTGTTTCCATATACTCTTTGATTTTTCTTTTGATTTGTTCATTAACCCATTGATTAATTAGAAGAATGCTGTTAATTCTCCATGTGTTTGTGACCCTTTTTGTTTTCTTTCTAAAATTTAATTCTAGTTTAATACCTTTATGATCCGAGAATTCATTGGTAGAATTTCAATATTTTCGACTTTACTGAGGTTCTTTTTGTCGCCTAGTATGTGGTCTATTCTGGAAATTGTTCCATGTGCACTTGAGAAGAATGTGTATCGTGCTGCTTTTGGGTGTAGAGTTCTGTAGATGTCTGTTAGGTCCATCTGTTCTAGTGTGTTGTTCAGTGCCTCTGTATCTTTACTTATTTTCTGTCTGGTTGAGCTGTCCTCCGGAGTGAGTGGTGTGTTGAAGTCTCCTAAAATGAATGCATTGCTATTTCCTCCTTTAATTTTGTTAGTATTTGTTTCACATATGGCGGTGCTCCTGTGTTGGGTGCATATATATTTATACTGGTTATATCTTCTTGTTGGAATGACCCCTTTATCATTATGTTATGTCCTTCTTTATCTCTTGCTACTTTCTTCATTTTGAAGTCTATTTTGTCTGATACAAGTACTGCAACATCTGCTATTTTCTCTTTGTTGTGTGCATGAAATATCTTTTTCCACCCATTCACTTTTAGTCTGTGTATATCTTTGGGTTTGAGGTGAGTCTCTTGTAAGCAGCATGTAGGTGCATCTTCCTTTTTTACCTATTCTATTACACTGTGTCTTTTGATTGGCGCATTTAGTCCATTTACATTTAGGTTGATTATTGATAGATATGTACTTATTGCCATTGCTGGCTTTAGATTGGTGGTTACCAAAGGTTCAGGGGTTGCTTCTTAACTATCTAACAATCTCACTTTCTTGTTAAGTTATTGTAAACACAGTCTGATGTTTCTTTATTTATCTCCCTTCTTATTCTTCCTCTTCCATTCTTTATATACTAGACGTTTTATTCTTCGCCTTTAGTTAGTATTTGGATCGTCTGCTTTCTTTGCTATGATTTTATTTTCTCTGGTGACAGCTTTATCGCCTTAGGAGTGCTTCCCTCTAGAGCAGTTCCTTTAAGATGTCCTGTAGAGGTGGTTTATGGGAGGCAAATTCTCTCAGCTTTTGCATGTTTGGAAATTGTTTAATACCTCAGTCATATTTAAATGATAATCGTGCTGGATACAGTATTCTTGATTCGATGCCCTTACGTTTCATTGTGTTAAATATATCATGCCATTCTCTTCTAGCCTGTGATGTTTCTGTTGAGAAGTCTGATGTTAGTCTGATGTGTTTTCTTTGAAGGTGGTCTTTTTTCTTTCTCTAGCTGCCTTTAATACTCTGTCCTTATCTTTGTTCTTTGCCATTTTAATTATTATGTGTTTTGTTGTTGTCTTCCTGGGGTCCCTTGTGTTAGGAGATCTTTGGGCTTCCATGGACTGTGAGACTATTTCCTTCCCCAGCATGGGGAAGTTTTCAGCAATTATTTCTTCAAAGACACTTTCTATCACTTTTTCTCTCCTTCCTCTTGTACTCCTATAATTCGAATATTGTTCCGTTTGGATTGGTCACACAGTTCTGTTAATATTCTTTCATTCCTAGCGATCCTTTTTCTCACTCTGCCTCAGGTGCTCTGTATTCCTGTTCTCTGATTTCTATTGCATTAACAGTCTCTTGCATCTTGTCCAGTCTGTTGCTAAGCCTGTTGATGGCTTGTCTCTTTTCTGCATTGTCTTTTCTGACTTCCCTCACTTCCTCCCTAGGCTCTTGTATATTTCTCTATAGATCTGTCTGCATGGTTGTGAGTTTTATTCTGAATTCTTTTTCAGGAAGATTCTGCATTTCCATCCCTTCAGGTTCCCTCTCAGGAGTTGTCTGTGTGAGCTTGGTCTGTACCATATTCCTCTGTCTTTTCATGTTGATGAGGGGTCGGTGGTAGGTGCCATGTATGTCAGCTGAGCTCTTTAAGACTTAAGGAAAAAAAAAACCAAGAAAAAAAACAAACAAGCAAGAAAGGAATGGAGAGAAAGGAAGGAGAAAAAGAATAAAGAAGGAAAAGAAAGAAAAAAGAAAGAGAAAAAGAAGAAAAACAACAAAAATAACGCCCACCTGGAGTGGATTCTGTAAGGATGCTGTAGGTGTTGCTGTTGTTCCAGTATTCCACAGCCGTGGCCGCGCCAGTCTTTGTTGTTCTGGCCGGGGCAGGAACGAATGGGAGGCTGTTGTTCTCTGTATGATGTTTTAGTGTGGCTGCTACCTTTTCTCAGTCACCAGCCAAGGGGTCCGAAGTTTCTCAGGACTCCCAGAACACTGGGCTGTGCCCGCTGGGCGATGGTGTTCCCTCCCTGGTACCCCCACCTCTCCAAGACTGCCACAAACAGCGCAAGCTTTTCTCTTGTCCCGGGGCACTGGCTGCATGGACCCGGTGCATTCCGGGCTCAAAACCTGCACCCTCTGCCTCTCCAATGTCCGATGCAACGTGTGATGTGTGTCAGCACTCCCCGCACAGACCACCAGGGCTGGTTATTTCGCGGACCTGCTCTGCCACTCCCTCCCGGCTCTGAATCCTCTCCTCCCACCGGTGCACTGGGATGGGTGAGTGTTCAAGTCCTGCTGGGTCATGGCTCCGTATCATGCCCGCCTTGCGTGGTGCCAAGTCCTTTCAGGTGTACCTGCATGCTGTGCACTTTCCTGTGTATTCTGGTCTCTCGTTTAGGAATAGTTGTATTTGCTGTATTTTCATAGATAAATAGTGTTGGGAGGAGATTTCTGCCACCCTGCTCATCCCGCCATCTTCCTGGAAGTCTGCTTGCCTATTTTTTAAATGGCTTACTTTTTGTTTGTTGAGGTGTATGAGCTCTTTATATAATTTGGATGTCAACCCCTTATCGGATATGTCATTTATGAATATATTCTCCCATACTGTAGGAAGTCTTTTTGTTCTACTGATGGTGTCATTTGCTGTACAGAAGCTTTTCAGCTTCATATAGTCCAACTTGTTCATTTTTGCTTTTGTTTCCCTTGCTCGGGGAGATATGTTCATGAAGAAGTTGCTCATGTTTATGTCCAAGAGCTTTTTGCCTATATTTTTTTCTAAGAGTTTTATAGTTTCATGACTTACATTCAGGTCCTTGATCCACCTCGAGTTTACCTTTGTGTATGGGGTCAGACAGTAGTCCAATTTTATTCTCTTTCATGTATCTGTCCAATTTTTCCAACACCAGCTGTTGAAGAGGCTGTCATTTCCCCATTCTATATCCATGGCTCCTTTATTGTATATTAAATGACCATATATAGTTGGGTTTATATCTGGGATCTCTAGCCTGTTCCTTTGGTCTATGGGTCTGTTCTTGTGCCAGGACCAAATTGTTTTGATTACTGAAGCTTTGTAGTAGAGCTTGAAGTCAGGGAGCATAATTCTTCCCGCTTTATTCTTCCTTCTCAGGATTTCTTTGGCTATTTGGGGTCTTTTGTAGTTCCATATGAATTTTAGAACAATTTGCTCCAGTTCATTGAAGAATGCTGTTGGTATTATCATAGGGGTTGCATTGAAAATGTAGACTGCTTTAGGCAGGATGGCCATTTTGACAATATTAATTTTTCCTATCCATGAGCATGGGATGTGTTTCCATTTATTGGTATCTTCTTTAATTTCTCTCATGTGTGTCTTGTAGTTTTCAGAGTATAAGTCTTTCCCTTCCTTTGTTAGGTTTATTCCTATGTATTTTTTTTGATGCGATTGTGAATAAAATAGTTTTCCTGATATCTCTTTCTGCTAGTTCATCATTATGCCACAGATTTCTGTGTATTAATTTTTTATCCCGCAACTTGACTGAGTTCAGATATTAGACCTAGCAGTTTTGGAGTAGATTCTTTAGGGCGTTTTATGTACAATATCATGCCATCTTCAAACAGGGACAGTTTGACTTCTTCCTTGCCAATTTGGATGCCTTTTATTTCTTTGTTTTGTTTGATTGCTGTGGCTAGGACCTCCAGAACTATGTTAAACAAAAGTGGGGAGAGTGGGCATCCTTGTCTTGTTCCCAATCTTAAAGGAAATGCTTTCAGCTTCTCACTGTTAAATATAATATTGGCTCTAGGTTTGTCATATATAGCCATTTTTATGTTGAGGTACTTGCCCTCTACACTCATTTTGTTGAGAGGTTTTATCATGAATGGATGTTGAATTTTCTCGAATGCTTTTTCAGCATCTATGGAGATGATCGTGTGGTTTGTGTCTTTTTTTGTTGATATAGTGTATGGTATTGATTGATATTCGAATGTTGTCCCATCCTCGTATCCCTTGGATGAATCTCACTTGATCATGATGGATGATCTATTTTATGTATTTTTGAATTTTGTTTGCTAATATTTTGTTGAGTATTTTTGCATCTATGTTCATCAGGGATATTGGTCTGCAATTTTTTTTTTGTGTGGTGTTTTTGCCTCTTTGGTGTTAGAGTGATGTTGGCCTTGTAGAATGAGTTTGGGAGTATTCCCTCCTCTTCTACTTTTTGGAAAATTTAAAGGAGGATGGTTATTAGGTCTTCACTAAATGTTTGATAAAATTCAGCAGTGAAGCCATCTGGTAGAGGAATTTGTTCCTAGGTAGTTTTATGATTATCAACTCAATTTCTTTGCTGGTAATTGTATTCAGATTTTCTGTTTCTTCCTGGGTCAGCCTTGGAAGGTTGTATTTTTCTAGAAAGTTGTCCTTTTCTTCTACGTTATCCAATTTGTTACCATATAATTTTTCATAGTTGTCTCTCGTAATTCTTTGTATCTCTGTAGTAACTTTTCCTTTGTCATTTCTGATCCTATTTATGTGTGTTGACTCTCTTATTTTCTTGATAAGTCTGGCTAAGAGTTTATCTATTTTATTTTCTCAAAAAAACAGCACCTGCTTTCATCGATTCTTTTGTTTTATTCTTCTCAAATTTATTTATTTCTGCTTTAATCTTTATTATGTCCCTCCTTCTACTGACTTTGGGCCTTAGACTGTTCATTTGGGATTGTTCTTCTTTCCTGAGGTAGGCCTGTATTGCAGTATATTTCCCACTTAGCATGGCCTTCACTGCGTCTCCAGATTTTGCAGTGCTGAATTATTGTTGTCATTTTTTTACATATATTGCTTGATCTCTGTTTTTATTTGGTTATTGATCCATTCATTATTTAGCAGCATGTTATTAAGCCTCCATGCATTTGTGGTCTTTTTCATTTTCTATCAGTAATTTATTTCTAGTTTCATACCTTTGATCTGAGAAGCTGGTTGGTACAATTCAGTTTTTTGAATTTATTGAGGTTCTTTCTGTGGCCTAGTATATGATCTATTCTTGAAAATGTTCCATGTGCACTTGAGAAGAATGTGTATCCTGTTGCTTTTGGATGGAGTGTTCGGTGGATGTCCATTCCGTCCATCTGTTCTAATATGTTGTTCAGTGCCTCTGTCTCTTTATTTATTTTCTTTCTCATTGATCTGTCCTTCGGAGTGAGTAGTGTGTTGAAGTCTCCTAAAATGAATGCATTGCATTCTATTTCCACCTTTAATTCTGTTAATATTTGTTTCACATATGTAGGTGGTCCTGTGTTGAGTACATAGATATTTATATTAGTTACATCCTCTTGTTGGACTGACCCCTTTATCATTATGTACTGTCCTTCTTTGTCTCGTGTGACTTTCTTTGTTTTGAAGTCTATTTTGTCTGATACAAGTACTGCAACTCATGCTCTTATCTCCTTATTAGTTCCATGAATTATCTTTTTCCATCCCTTTACTGTCAGTCTGTTTATGTCTTTGGGTTTGAACTGGGTCTCTTGTAGACAGCATATAGATGGGTCTTGTTTTTTTATCCATTCAGTGACTCTATGTCTTTTGATTGGTGCATTCAGACCATTTACATTGAGGGTGATTATCGATAGGTATGTACTTATTGCCATTGCTGGCTTAAGGTTTGTGGTTACCAAAGTTTCAAGGGTAATTCTCTCATTATCTACCAGTCTAATTTAACTCACTTTGTATGCTATTACAAATACATCCTAAAGACTTTTTTTTCCACCTTTTTCTTCTACCTCCGTTCTTTGTTGGTTATCAATCATATTCTGTACTCTTTGTCTATCCCTTGGGTGACATCTATTTAGCCTTAGGAATACTTCCATCTATAGGAGTACCTCCAAAATGCACTGTAGAGGTGGTTTTTTGGAGGTCAATTCTCTTCTCTTTTGCTTATCTGAAAATTGTTTAATCCCTTCTTCATATAAATGATAACTTTGCCAGGTAGAGTATTCCTGGTTTAAGACCCTTCTGCTTCATTGCATTAAATATATCATGCCACTCCCTTCTGGCCTGTAAGGTTTCTGTTGAGAAGTCTAATGATAGCCTGATGGCTTTTCCTTTGTATGTGATCTTTTTTCTCTCTCTCACTGCTTTTAAAAGTCTGTCTTTATCCTTGATCATTGCTGTTTTAATTATTGTATGTCTTAATGTTGTCTTCCTTGGGTTCCTTGTGTTGGGAGATCTGTGTACCTCCATGGCTTGAGAGACTATCTCCTTAACCAGATTGGGAACGTTTTCAGCAATTATGTCCTCAATGATACTTTCTATCCCTTTTTCTCATCTCTTCTTCTTCTGGTACCCGTATAATGCAAATACTGTTCTGTTCGGATTGGTCTCACAGTTCTTTCAATATTCTTTCATTCTTAGGGATTCTTTTTTCTCTGTGTGCCTCAGCTTCTTTGTATTCTTCTCTAATTTCTATTCCATTTACCATCTCTTCTACTACATCTAATCTGCTTATACATCCCTCCATTGAATGTTTCATTTCAGATATGGAATTTATTAATGATTGAATCTCCATCTTAAATTCATTCCTGAGTTCCTGAATATTTTTCTATACCTCCATTAGCATGTTTATGAATTTTATTTTGAACTCTCTTTCAGGAAGATTGGTGAGTTTAGTTCCATTTGGCCCTTTTTCTGAGGTTTGTGAGATTTTGGTCTGAACGATGTTCTTTTGACATTTCATATTTCTGTGTGGTGCCCACTAGTGTGCAGAAGCTCCATTCTCTGTAGCTGCTCAGCCCCTAAAGTGAGATTAGGGGTCATAAGGAAGCGGAGCTGGTGCATGGGGGGAGGAAAGATCTGTTTCCTGATTCCTGTCTGTCGTGCCTGTCTCCTGTATCAGAGCCAGTGGGTCGAATACACAGGTGTAAGCCTCAGTGCTTTGTGTCTCTAGCTGTTGTAGGTGGGGACTACATGCGACTGGCCTGACACCAGCATAGTAACTGACGGTTTGCGAGCCAGGGCCTTCTGGCCAGGAGAAAGGCTTGGCAGGCTGTGTATCACAGTGGGGTCCGTGGAGCTTAGTAGCCAGCCAGGGGGATGGAGCACCTGAAGCTTCTCAAAGTTGCCAATCTGCTGGGCAGAGTGCACCCACACCACCTTGTCCCCCTATCCTGTCAGCATGCATGCTCTGTGCAAATCCCGCCCCTTCAGCAGCCCTCCCTCTGCTAGGGAGCCTCTGTCTGCCTGCCTTTCCCTTGTCCCAGTGTGGACAGGTGTGGATCCTGTCCTCCACAAATGGTCAGAATCTGTCTCTCAAGCATTCTGCGTGTCCCAGCTCCCCATCTTCCAGAGCACCACACAATGTAGGTTTTGGTTCACAAAGCAGATCTCCAGGTCTAGGTTTTCAGCAGTCTTAAGCTTCCACCCCCTCCCCGCTCTGTTTCTCATCCTCCCACTTGTGAGCTGGGGTGGGGGAAAGGCATTTGTCCCGCTAGATCAAGTCTTTGGTACATTACCCTGTTTTGTGAGGTCTGCTCTGTTCATGAGGTCTGTGTGCAGTCTGGTGCAACCTTCTTTCCTGTTGCTGTTTTAAGGTTAGTTGTATTAACTATATTTTCACACTATTTGTGTTTTTGGGAGGAGTGCTCTGTCTTACCTCTCATGTCATCTTGAATCTCTTAAAATATAATTTTGAAAGAGTAATCTACAACCTCTTTTTCTACTAACACGTGTTTACATTTTCCATAGATATTACCCAGATGTGTTCTACAAATAAAGGGGATGCTGATTCAGTGACAAATTCACTCTTAAGCAGAACCTGAACTAACTTTAAGGATGGTTTTGGTAAAATATATTGAACAAGCACCTAATTACAAATTCAAAGGTTCCATTGTAGTCTTCACTCTGCTTGAAATATTGGCAGCATTTGATATTATTGATTACACATCATTACCACTTATAAACCTAGTCTTCATCATCTAGACAATTGTTAAGTTAGAAGATTGTTGTGATCATTGATTTCTTCCTATTCCCAAAGCCAATATTCAAACAATCATGAGTCCTATTTTATCAGGAAAACAGGACATTGTAAATCTTTTATTGGAGAAAATTTCAAAGAGAAATTGTTCAAAAAAGGTTGTGGGAGAAAAAAAGAGAAAGCAATGTCACTTGGATCAATAAAGCAGGAGCAAAAAGGGAAATGGCTTTACAGCATACAGGAAGTTAATGTAAGTGGCTGGAGTCTATGCTCCAAGTGGCTTCTGAATCTGTCAACAGAAGCTGAGCAGTTTATGGAAACATGGATGTCTGCACCACTGGCATCACAGTCTGCTCTAGAACTCAGAAGGGGAAAAGAGAGTCATTTCTCTCCTACCTTTTACATCTCCTGCCTTTCATTGGCAGAACAGAAACAGAAATCAGTTATCAAAAAGCTTGAAAAATGTAGTTTGTGGGATTCCTTGCTCCATCCAATTTAAAAGAGCTCAAATCATCGGGAGAAGTTAGGGAAGCAGAGTCTAGATTGCCTGGAAAAGTTGGGGAAATAAAAGAAAGACAGATATAGTCACTCAGATTGTTATGGAGAAAAGTATTACTTCTGCCAGCTTTAGACTTTTCTTCTGCTGCTTCCTCACCACTCTCAGCCTTCATAGAAGTGAAGAGAATTGGGATCTCACTCTGAATCAGGCTTTGGCTCAAGGGAATGTTACTGCTGGTTTGATCTTTTATCCAGACCACTCAGACTTTCTCCATATCAGCCATAAGGGTGTTTTGATTTCTCATCTTTTGTGTATTCACGGGAACAGAACTTTTAATTTCCTATAAGAACTTTTACACAACCTTGATGACTGTTGAGCTCAACAGGCCTAGGTTTTGGCCTTTCTATGCTCTTGACATGTCTTCCTCACTGAGCTGAATTATTTGTAGCTTTGGATTTAATGCGAGAAATGAGTGACTCTTTCTTTCATTTGAACATTTAGAGGCCATTGTAGGGTTATTAACTGGCCTAATTTCAATATTCTTGTGTTTCAGGGGATAGGAAAGCCTGAGGAGAGGGAGAGAGATGGTGAATGGCCAGTGGGTGGGATGGTCAGAGCACACATGACATTTATCAATAAAGTTTGCCATTTTATATAGACATGGTTCATAGTTCCCCAAAACAATTACAATAAGAACATCAAAGATCACTGATCATAGACCACCATAACAAATATAATAATGAAAAAGTTTGAAATATAATGAGAATTACCAAAATGTTACACAGAGACACAAAGCGAGCAAATGTTGTTGGAAAAATGGCACCATTGGACTTGCTTGATACAGGGTTGCCACAAATTTTCAATTTGTAAAAAACACAATTGTCTGTGAAGTGCAATACAGCAGAGCACAATAAAATGAGGTATGCCTGTATGCATATATTCTTATTTCTGAACTGACCATGAAACCATACTTGCTATTTGTTATTTCATTCTTCCATTTTCTATTCATGTTACTTTTGCCCTCAGCCAGTAATACTTCACCTGGTTGGGGTATCTTCTGGTGGGTGACAAAACTTTCATTCATTCTGTGAGCCCTTAATGATCTTTGCATGGCAATGAAGGACTGTAAAAGTAACTATAAGCTGAAAAATTAAAAAAAATTTTTCTTTAAAGTTTAAAAAATTTCTCTTAAACTTTAAAGAAAATTTAAATTTAAAAACTATCTTTAAAAAATTTAAATGAAAAAAATGTAAAGGCCACAGATTGATGCAACAACTTGAAAAGATGATTATTCTGTGACCTTTACATTTTTTTCAACATTGGAAACTCTCTTATTACTGGTTATAACTGTACAGGCAACTGAAAACATAGAAAAACCAATATGTATTTAGTACATTGTTAATTAAAACATTAGAAACACGAAAATTGAAGTGATTTTTTTTTTGGTAAAATCTCACCAAGAATAGTTTGAATGGTGCTTGCTTTCTTTATGTTGTACAACTTATAACAGGAGTAAGCATCTTTTCTATATGTTGGTGAATTGTCATATTTCTTTTTGAATGGTTTCAGCTTCCAAAATTGTAGCCTTTTCATTTTCAATTTCATGAAATATTATCTGTACAAGTCCCTTTAATGTGGAACTTCCCCAGGGACATCATCATCCTTTCCATCACGTTCTTCATTTATATCAATGACTTCATCTTTGTTAGGTTCCACATATTTAGTTTCTCCAGGGGTCAACATTAGAGATTTCATCTATAAAATTCTATTTATGTCCCACTCAAATTTTACTTCCAGCAATATCACTTTTCATTACTTTGTTGCACATTCATCTTTGTTAAAAAATTCCCTTTTTTAATTACCTATTTTTGTCAATGGTCACATAGGTTTATCACTAGATACCAGGAGACAACATAACTACTTTCTTTCTAAGCATGAACCAAATAACAGATGCCCAGTGACCCATCATAAATGGACTTTGAATAAGAAGAGGAATGATTTATCACTATCATGATGCACACATTATTTATATAGTGATTTGTGGATTGCAGAGCTGGCAATGAAGACTGTATTTCATACCATTACTCAAAGTTAATACACCATGGTACTTGAAATTTGAGCTGTGTTGTTAGGAGACTGGTACTTAACTAAACCATACCAACTAAAATGTGGTCATATTGGAACCACACAAAGTGAGAACTATTTGTACATATTGCTTCCACTTGATAGAATGCTGCTGCACATCCTATATTTATGGCTTTTCTGGATCAGATAATATCTAGTTCATAAAGAAGAGTCCAATTTACAGAATTTAAATCCCCAGCCAGGACCAAATGGCAAGCCAAAATCTGTTACTTAAAAGTAGAAGAGTTATTTGTAAAAGATTCACAATTTTGTTTGAAACCCTAGAGCTCTGAGGTACTGAGACTTGACAGAAGCTCTATACAAATCCCTAAAATTTTTCAATTTGCTTTCTTCCACAACTCTACAGACTGGCATTATTTGCATTTGCTGACAATCTTAGTTCTGAATTTCATGATTTCACATCTTGAGAAAATAGTCAGCTTCCTGAAGATGCTCTCTGCTTCCCCATTTTTTCAACTGTCATGATTATGACATAGTGGTATTTTTAAAATGAAAATCTGACCATGTAATTTGTCTGCTTAAAATGTGTCAATGTTTCCTGAAAATTTTTAGGACAGAGCCAAAACTCTTTAGTATAGAATAGAGGGCTGTTCATGATATGGCTTCCATTCAATTTTCAGCCCTATTAGACACTACATTCATTATGAACATCTGCAATTCTGCAGAACATTTCTTTCTCTGAAGAACCACAGATCACTAAAATGACTTTCTTATTCCTGTTCTTTCCACATGGTGCTCTCACTGCCTAAACCTTCAGCTTTACGTGGACAACTTTTGGTTATGTAACACAACAATCCTAAAAGATCTTTGGGCATGCTTTTTATGATCCATCTAGTTGGAATAATTACTTTCTTCAGATTTTTTGCTACCACTGTACTATTTGTACATATTGGTTGTGACATCAGGTTGTGCTTTATTTGTATTTTCTTGTGCCTTCCACTGCTTTTTGTCCCTAAGGCTTAGTACAACAAAGCACATTCTTTTGTGATTATTTTTTCCCCTTCTCTGTGACAATATTCTCTCTTGGTCTCCTCTTTTGTCTTCAGTTATTGCTATTCATCATTCTAAGTCTCTGGATCTTCTCTTGTCCATCTCATTGTATTGGTTTTGCTCAAGATCTGTGCCAAAGATTTTCTATTTTTGTTTATTTTTATGTTCTTCCCTAGCTATCCCATTGCAAAATACCACTTAAGCTAGGGAGTGCTATCTAAAATATTTAACCACTTCTGATATGCATTTTTTTCTCTATTTATAATTGGCATAAAGGAAAGAAGTATATAAGGCACACTGAAACAAAACAAAACAAAGAAAGAAACAAAATGAGGCTCCAGAGCTAAGATTTAAAATTTTTTCTTTGGATTATGATGGATATAGCAGTTTGGAAGGAGTAGTGATTTTTTCTACACACCCACAGGGAGCTAGTGTGGTCAGAAAATTCCATCAGTTCTATCCTGTCACTTTGAATTGTAGGTTAAAAGTGGGTGCCTCACTACAGACAGAGCAAGTCCTTACCCCAGAGCTGACACTTCTTCCACAGGGGTAGGGCTATCACAATTTGCTTCATACGAACACTTGAAGGAGTACTATGAGAATTCTGGTATATCATGCACTCACTGCTACTGTCTACTTACCATTCATATGTGGACTTTCCCTTCCACATGGTTGTACCAAAGACAGATTCTTTAGATGGTCTGAATTCTTATCTGTGACTTTTTTCCTGTCAGCAATCTTCACAAGCTGCTTCAACTGAAAAAGACGAGCAAGGTCCTCAGTGTGAGAGCAATCACAGGGACATTTTCTTTGAAGACTTCCATTCTCTAATGTTTCTCTTGACATCTTAGGTCATTTCTCTGAAGAACCATCAATCTCCACAAGTGCAGATTTCCGTGTCTACAATACTGATTTAACCAGAGCAGGGTAACTGCCTACATTAGATAGTTTTTCTTAACTTAAAATTCTACATATTACTTATTACTTCAATCAAATTTCTTAGAATAATATACTTTCGCAGTTATCTTGCAAAAAAGAGAAGCACAGAGTTGTGCTCTATTATGTATCAACTAGCTCAGAAATAAATCAAGGAACTAATTAACATCTTATCAGATTTGACTGTAAATGGAACATTACATGTATAATTTACATTCTTTACATTCATACTGGAAGAGCCATTCAACCTTAAATTTAGTAACTTCTTTTGGCTTTAAGTTAGTTCATTTACAGCTACAAACATAGCTCTATGAATAATTGTATAGTAGAACATATATTTTAACAGAGCCAACTCATCAATTTAAGCAGGCAACTGATTTGACATTTTCAGTGACCATTTGTTTTTTTGTAAGTTGATTAAATCAATAAAAAATTCTGTGACCATATTCTATGAATGTGAATTATAAGAAATAATTCAATTATTAAGAGAAAGTAACACATTTATTTCTAAGGGCAATAATACATTTCAATAATTTTTTTAATCCATTTTTACTAGCAATAAACTTCACAAGACTGTGAAGAGGATATTGAATTAGTCAGTTAAAGAGTTAAAAAGGCTATAGATGAATGAAAAGATTAGTAAAGCTATCCTGATTATTTGAAAATAGACTAAAATTGTAGTCTTCCACAGATAATGTATCATTTCTTGTGTCATTAACTCATTCTATTTATTTTAATAATAGCCAAATACAAAAATGTTTCATGAGTGCCTAGTTCTTGCAAGTACTCTGTTGTGTATTATAGGGTATAAAGGTACTGATAAGAAATACAAAGCTATTTGGGAAAAGTTCTATTTTAGAGAATATGTAAAATAATATGGTTATGTCCTATAAGCAAAGAAAAGATCTTTTGCCATTGGGAATTGGGAGATGACCCTTCTCTACCATTATTACAGATCCTTCTTTTTCAAAGCTTCATAGACATAGGATTAAAATGTGCTAATTATTCCTAGAAGTTATAAACATATGTTCTTAATATAAAAGTCCAGTTCTAATATGCATCACAATTTAGGAGCACTTGATACAAATTACAACATTAGCACAGTGACCTTGCATCTCTTTTATTCCTCACATTTACCTCTTTTCATGTAAAAGATTTGAGTATAGTTGAAAGGGCCCCATCAATGTAGGTGAGAGTGTGTGTCTGTGTGTGTATATGACAAAGAAACATCTTTTTAATACAGTTATCCTTTAGGTGAACATTCTTTCTCTTATACAAGGACCTTGAGTGGATTCACAATGTAGTTAAACAATAGTGATAAACAGATTCCTTAAGTAGACTTTCCTTTTTAATTCTTGTTACTTATTGTGCTCTCCCTTGAATTTCATGGATCACTCTATTCTACTCTTGTGGCACTCAATATACTATGGAATACTTCAAAATTAAATCAATTAAATAACAGCAATTAGCTATGTGTTTGATATAAAAATATTTGAGAAATATCCCCAGGTCTTAGGCACCTAAGATACTGCCAACCCACCTTCTAGACACCTGAAGTATATTCTTTCTAGCACTGAGTTACATTTGTTTACTGTTACTTCCTGGGGTAATGACTACAGATTTCTGTATGGTTCCCTTCTTTGGGGAATTTGGATGAGATATGATTAAGCCATGAGGAATATCCTTATCCCTTAGAATAAGACTGATATAAAAGTAAACTTGAATGATATTTCCCTTGTCTTACCCTGTCTAGGACTCACATGTCTATGTAGCCATTTAGTGTTCTAAAAGGAGAGAAGAGGATGAATCAGGCTATATGACCAAACATTCCAAAGCACCATGCTGCAAAATACCACTCAAGCCAAGCCAGAAACATATTGCTCTCACTGAGGGCTTCAGGCCCAGTATTAGAGAATAATCCTCAGACCTGATCCAAGTGAGAATTCCTTCTTTGTGGGTGGAGAGAAAAGACAGGAAGATTTGCATTCTTCCTTGAGGTTAGAATATTCACTCAAACTCTTCTACATGGAATTTCTGCTATTTGATTTCAAGATCTGCACTTAGGACAAAAGCACAGCTTTCCCTTGGGAGAAGAGATCACATCTTCAGAAACCTTATGACCACATCTTCATAATATCACATTTCTTATCCTTGGCACTGTTTCTAGGTTTCAACATAGGATCAATAGGATGGGCAACTCAGCACCTCAAGAATGTAGGTGATTGTCTTTTAGATGTTGCACTAAAAACATCTGAGGTTTGTCATGACATTTCTAAAATTAATATGTCCCAAGGACACATTAAATATTTGGCTAAGCATGCACACTATGGTTCAATTCCCTTCTCAAATTATGCACAGCTTATAGCCAGGTTTGCCAGATGTTGTAATTTGCATCTTAAAATAAATTGATCTATAATATTCAGTTTCAGTAATATAAAATATGCAAAATTTGACCTCATTATCTTACATTTTAACAATATCAAGATAACTTAGTCTTTTAGAGAAAATTAAGTTCCTTTCCCTCATTACTTCTTTTCTTGCTTATCCTGACCTTATTGGATGAAAAATATATATTTTGAGACACATATATTTTTGATCCTCAAAATTGTCAAAGACATTAAAAGAAAGGAAAAGAACAGGCCAATAAGCTGAATAAGCATTGATGCTAAACTCCTAAACAAATATTGCCACTCCAAATCAAGAATGGTGAGCATTAAGCAATGTATATGTAATTGCTGAATCACTGTGTTGCACACTGGAAACCGACATAATATTGTATCATCAACTGTACTTTGATAAAAGTATGTAAAATTGCCTTAATATTGGAGAATGAATCAAGATAATTTGCCACATTAACAAAATCAAAGTCATATGACTATCTTAATAGATGCACAAAAATTAATAGAAGTTAACACTTTTCATAATAAAAATATTATCAAAGTAGGAATTCCTTAACCTAGTCAAGGACAACTAATAATAATGACAAGAGCAAAACAAATAAATATCACAATAAACATCATGAGTTGAAGGATTTTCCTTGAAATCAAGCTCTTTTTCTGACTGTGGATTTCTGCTGACCTTTATTTCCAGCCAATATAGTAAAATAAGATAAATAAATGGTATACATATTGGAAATATAGGCATAAATATGTCATTATTCATAATTGACATGGTTTTCATATACAGAGAATCCAAAGGAGAACACAGATTAATTGTAATTAATAAGTGAATTAGCAAGTTTTCTAGAAATCATATTTATATATACATATAGATTAAATTAACAAAAAATATAAAACAAAATATCACAAAAATTTAAATAAAAGTAAAAAAAGAGTTCTACATATTTACATATACAACTATAAATCAATAAAAACAATTTCAAGTTGATCCTCCCAAAATGGAGGATTATGTCATGTTTTAGGACTGAAAGATTTGATACTGTAATTATATGATTATGTACAAATTTTCTGGATATGTAATGCAATTCCAATCAATATTCTAACAGATTTTTTTTTGTGTGTGTGTGTAACTTGATACTTATTCTTAAATTCATATGGCAACACAGAGGTGAAAGACTAGCCAAGATAATCTTGGAGAAAAACAAATTTGGGGGGCTCACATTACCATTTATCAAGCCTTAGAATAAGCTACATGAATTTTAGCAGTATTATTTCATTTTATCTCCACACTGATTATTATTTATTCCTGTATCTTCTAGGGTTTAAACTATAAATCTTCAATTACATCCCATCTTCAAATAATATTATACTTCTTTATGCCTAGTACAGTACATACACTTACAGTCTTACACTTTCAGTTCTGCTCTCACATTTTGTTTCATTGCTGTCATACATTTTTATGTTACATATGCTATTAATACCACAATATACTTTTAGTATTTCTGCTTTATTCACTAATTTTAGAGTAACTAAGAAATGTTTAAAAAATCTTTTCCTTCATTTTCACCATTTCCAGTTTTTACTTCTTTTTGTAGATCCAAGCTTTGCCTGATATCATATTCCTTTTGCCTGAAGTACTTTAATATTTATTGTAGGGCATGTCTACTGGAAATGGATTCTTTCACGTTTTCTTCATTTCAAAAAATTTTTATTTTGTTATCTTAATTTTTGAAAGATATTTACGCTGACAGTTTCTAGTTTTTTTCCCAGTCCTTTAAAGATGTCAGCCTGTTGTCTTCTGTCTTCATCTGCACCTTGAGAAAAATAAGGTCTGCTGCCCCTCCTCAGCACCAGAAGACTTTTCTTTCATAGGGATGATGGCTTTGGGTGGGGGCTCATCCCTTACTTGAATTATTGGCTTCTCTGTACCTTCATGAACTTAGAGGTCGGTAGAGGTTTTGCAAGTGAATATAAACTCTTTCTATGTCTGTAGCTGCCATAGTTTCTATATTCTCATTCTAGCCCATACTTAGCGACAAGTAATTTATTTAAAAAAAAAAAAGGAAAAAGTAGCTGGGTTCTTTTCACTCTCTTACATTTCTGGCATGTTTTCTTCCTATGCACTGTTAGTCAGCCAGAGCTCAGACCCTGTTTCTTCCTGCAGGACCTTAGATTTCAGACTACTTGGTCTTCCTGTGATCTCAGTGCCCTGATGACTTTAGAGAGTTTTTTTCTTGTTAGGTTTGGAGTGATGCTTTTCTTGCAATCTGCATCCTAGGCTAATCAATATTTTGTTTCATGAACAATACAAAGATCTTGTTTTATATACTCTGAATACTTTATGCCTTATTCCTAGTTTATGACTATTTTACAGTTTGTTATATACATCTTTTCCTGAGTCCACATGTTAGAGATTTTTATTACTGCTATATGAAATTTGTATTTAAATACCCTAAAAAGGAAGTTTACCCTTTAATTTACTTACTATTTTTTCTTCATATCAGACAATCTTTTTTGTTTCATTAAAGCATTTTTATGGAATGCACTCCTTCTTTTCATGAGTTTGTATAGTAAATACAGACTATATTTGAAATATTATTTATTCATCATTTTTAAAATACAGCTTCACTAGTACACAATTCAAAGTTTGCAGTTATTTTCTTCCAAGCACTTTGAAGATATTCCACTTATTTCTGATTTCTATTGTTGAAACAAGAAGTTGGATGTCAATCTAAATATTTTTGTTTGTAGAAAATCTATCTTACTTCTGACCCTTTTATGTATTCCTTTACTTTCTTTCCTGCAGTTTTACTACTGTATATCTAAATATGAATTTCTTTGTGTTTATCCTGCTTAATGTGAAATTATGTATATAAAAAATGATGCTTTTCAACAATTCTGAAAATTAGTCTATTATTTCTTTGACTACTGCTTTATGTTTTTGTGGCTACACTTTTAAATTTGCCAGTTAGTTTTAGGACTTTACATTTATGATGGAGAGGAAGTTCTTTGTAAAGTTTTAATTATTGTCATAGTTTGTATTCATAATACATAGGGAGGGAGAAAAATCATATAAAATAAAGAGATACCTAAAGGGAGGGGAAAAAATGTACTTCAGTATTTACCTTTTTCAGGATGGTAGAGAACTTTCTCCACAACCTGAGGGGATAAAGTCTCAGGAGTGTAGCTAAGTTGAGAGTTTTCCTTTCTCTGAGCGAGGCAGGAAAAATCATTTTTAGCTATACTGGGGAGAAGAGAACTCATTATACTTAGCATAGCGTCATACACCCTGTGGGCTTTCAACAATGTAACTGATGATGATGCCATGAGACAGATTTACATGCACTTCTCTTTAGTCCTTGACATTTTAGCTTTCATTATTCTACCTACATGTAACAAAGTAAACTACAAAGTCAGTCAATATAAACTGGAATTTCAAGAGGTGAAAAGATGTCAGATTTCAAAATAATAATTCTTCTTTCTTCTGGATTCCTCCTTTATTCAAAACCACTTTCAGTGACAGCTTTTCTCTTTATTATTCCTTTACAGAAATCATCCCTGATTGCAATGAGCTCTGTCTCCAATTTTTGTGACAGGCATCTGAGAATTATGGCACTAGCATTTACCCTCTTGTTCACGTCAAACTGTTCCTTCTGTTCTTGGAATAATTCAGAAGATATGATATTTGAGCAATGCAGGCTTAAAAGACACAGGCAATTTCTACTGATGTCAATGTTGTGACCTCTTGTTCTTAAAAGAAAGTCCTGACCCTTTAGACCATCTCTAAAGCCAATATGGACTGACTGCTTTCAAGGCAAACAGGAAGAGGATGATTCACAGAAACAAGGAATTTCAAAACTCACAAGGACATGATTTTATTTCAATTCTTTCATTTTATGTATTAGGAAACAAGTGTATAAGAAATTCTAATTTGCTCAAAGGCACACATTTTGTGTGAAGTTCAATACAGAAAATATTATAATTTAAAGGTTGATTTTTAAAAAGGGTAGAAATATGTTATTCAGTTTATTACTGCCAAGAGCCTAATTCATCCAGTGGTGGGTATGAAGTAGTCTTATACTCTTTTTCACACATCTGCTCCTACCTATCCATTTTTCTCAGTGTTTTTCATGGATTTTTCCCCATGTAAATGGGACAGTAGACCACAGACCTTGGAAAATCATTTCTCACTCTTGTCAGTTTGTCCACATGGGTTTTGAAAGATAAAACAAATCCTTGGCAGAACAATATACTTTTTTTGTTTGTTTTGTAATGTGAAGCTTTTCATTTAGCACCATTATCTCTGTTTTCTCTATAATCCATGTTTAACAGATTGTGGGTTCCTACATTTTATGGAAAAAAACAATCAGATAAATTCCTTCACATTAGCAACTAATAATTCATTATACTAATCTTAGTTGTATTTAAAAGGAAGACTGGATGAAAAAACTTTTTTTAAATGGTAAAACTTCAGAAGGCTGAAGACTAATTTATTGATAGAATACAGAGTCACATGGGATGGAGGGTTGTAAGTTTTGCCTCTTATCGCTACTTAATAGCCACTAAACTTTGAAAGTGATCATTGATTGGCGCCTTGAAAATGTTGCCATGTTTCAGGTTTCTGATGTGTTACTACAAAGTTAGGATGGAAAACATCATTTGCTGGAGCAGTTGATAACATGCCCATTTCTCCCTCTCACCTTTTAAGCCTAGCAACTAATTTAGATGTGACAAAGTGCCAGGCACTTTCCCAAGTACTTTACAAATATTAACTGTGTAGTCCAAAAAATATCCTTTGAGGTAGTCCTATTTTTAACTCCATTACATACATGAAGAAACTGAGGTTAAATAATGTGTCTGGTTAACAAATAACCATGTAATTTATTTTTTAATGGTTAACAAGGATCATCCCTTAATAAATTCAGAAGGCATGTAAATTCAGAATTTAAATATTAAAGCAACTATACAAAGAAAGGGGAAAAAAAACTTCCTCATCATAACTTGGGAAGGAGATGAAAAATTTTTCAGTGTATAATCCTCAACGGTGGTTTTCTTATTCATTTCACCAGGAAATGTGGAGTGAACAGTGGGATAACTGGAGTTTCAGTCTGGTGGGATATTCTCTTTCCCAGGATATTTCAGGAACATAGAAATATTTGGACTTTATCTGAGATTAAAATTTTACTAGTCTTACTACACAATCCTTGAATATATATATGAAGGTCTCATCACCTGGAGAATTTACATAGTTATTATTCTCTCATAACATAAGCAGACATAAAACTCAATGTCTGTTGACTCTTTTGAGGAATGAAAATACTCTAGTCCTGATGCAACTAATTTCTTTCACAGTCACACCTACTAGCTTGTACCATGTAATCTATTTTTTAAGAACAGAATCCTCCTTTATCAAACTATCTACACTTTAAAATTTGAAAGTTTCATTATGAAAAAATAAAATGAAGACTATTGATCAGATTCTACCATTGGAGCTGCTCATTTATTTTAGTCATAGCGAAGTTATTTTACTAACTACTTTAGCCTTTTTTTGATATATGGAAAGTATTAACTTCCCTTATCAGAAAATTTTAATTTAAAACATATCCCTATCTTTATGTTTTCAGATATTTTAAGAAGTAATTTAAGAGGCTAATTATAGCACTTATGCAACATCCATGCAAATGGAAAAAATAATATACTGACATTTGGCAGTATTTGTATTCTTGACATATAGAGATACAATTAATTTTACATAAAACTGCTTAAATATTTTAATTAATCATCACTGTATATTCCTTTTATTATATATTTTTTATTAAGGCACCATTGATATACACTCTTATGAAGGTTTCACAAGAAAAACAATGTGGTTATTACATTCACCCTTATTATTGAGCCCCCATATCCCATTGCAGTCACTGTTCTGTCTTCTCTGAGCTACAATGTCTTCCCCATGACCCCACATGCTCCATGTGCACCAGTCATGATACCCCATAATCCCTTTCTCCCTCCTTTGCCACCCACTCCTTTGCTTATATTTTAGCATGATTTTCCTTGTCTAATTTTTTAGCATGATTTTCCTTGTCTAATTCTTTCTCTTAACCTGCTTATAATAGTTAATAATTTTAAAAACAGACTTCTAATAGTAGTAAGGAAATCCATTATGCTTTTTACCTTTTCACTTGGTATTCACCTTTCCAACATGGACAAACAACACATTTATTTGATTTTTACATAATGGAGCTCATTCAATATTTATTGAAGGTACCATAACTATACCTTATCAGTAGTTAAACACTGTTCTTACAAAGGGAATGAGAAAGATAAACAGGCTGCTTTGCTCTATATTATAAAACTTGTTACTCATTGTCATTAGGGTTGAACTACAATAAAGTAGCAAAAAAATGATGTGATATAGCTATAAATCCATTAGAAAAATAAATATTTAAAAATTTGTATAATTTCTCTATATCACTTTCTTTGTCTCTGTATGTTTTTATATTTATTAATGTAAAATGCAACACATAAAACTAAAGCTCCAGCTTCTACCCCTTCCAAGACCCTCCATACCCAAAGTAACTGCTGCCCTGAATTTGGATATATCCTTCAACTTTGTGTCTTTAAATATATAAAAATCCTATATTCTATTTTTTATATGGATTTTTATAATTTAAATAGTGGATATTATATAATATTTAAATTTACAACATTCCTATGTTTACTCAACATTATGATTTTGAGATTTATCCACATTGGTTCCTATAAGCTTGTTTATTCAATGTAATTCTGTGTACACAAAATTCCATTCTATTCTTAAATCATTTTATTTAAGATTCTGAAGAACATATAGATTGTTTATTGATTAAAAACAACAAATTTTACTGCACTTAACTTTTTTAATCTTTACATGTTTCCTTGGCAGAGCTATACTATAGGTAGGAGATGTAGGGTTATAATTTGGGAGGGAAAGGAAGAGATTTTTTTACAAAATGCCATCAAGAGTAAAGAGTGACAAATCCTCCTAGGATATAAATTGAAAATATACATATATATATATATTCATTCCTTCCTCTTTACTTCCTTCCTTTCCCAAATATTTGAGAGGTTATTATGTGTCAGGCACTCTTCTAGGCTCTTGGGATATAAAATCAACAATGCAAAGATCCCTGAACACTTGGACTTAAACCTAGCACTATTCTAGGAGGTTTATCTCTTTTTGAGGGTTCTAAAACCCTTATATTTTGCTCTCCAGCTCTACTGGTCACTATAACTGCACATTTTTACACTTTTAAGACATAAGAAGCTTTATCTATTTTTTAATAATAAAAGCATACAATTTGGAATGTCGTGAAACATAAAACATCTTGTAGTGTCTAGTTGTGGGTAAAATTGCAATATTTCCAGAATCTCTCACCTGGTTTTAGTGCATCTCCATACCAATAGGTGTTTCCAAGGGGTAGAGAGAAGCAGTCAATCTCCATATCAATAGGTAATTACATGGGGGAGGGAGGGCATATCTGAACCAGAGAGGTTGGGTGGGGCCCTTTTGCAGCCGAGTTGCAAGACACACAGGCGAGCAGAAGTGGACGACTGCTTGTAAGTAATAAACGGGTTTCTCCCATTTTATTTCTCTCTTTGACTGATTTCAGTTCAATGGTATTTTGCCCTGGGATTTTCCCTCCAGAGTTACACTAATATATAGCAAAGAGGGCATTGTGGGTAGAGAAAATGGCAAGGTCAAGTGGCAAATGTGATTAAACACATGTGTTTGAAAATTGCTGTACTCCACAGGAAATATGCGTAGGATTCCAAAAGACAGAAGTCTGCAAAAGCAGACTGGGCCATATTGTAGATGGTTGCTTTGATGATCAGCTTTGAGTTAAGACCATTTCCTCTTCTAAGAGGTTTACATATTTCTATTAATTAGTGCTGCATAAACTTCATTTACTTAATCTTTTTTTTTTTCTGTGTGCAAACTGCAAAGGTAAATGTCCTTCTTATACTGTGGGAATTGCTGAAATTATGAATAAGGTTTTCATTAAAAAAGAGCCCTCAGTTGTTTATTATAAAATGTGCATTAAACCCACAAAGATTTATTCCACTTATTTTCACACTGATAAATTCCAAGTGTTCCTACCATGTTATAGTAACTGGAGAAAGATAATACCACCAACTTCATGTAGAAAATAAAACCCTGATATTATAAAAATTTTACCCAAATATTTTCATGAAATTTATTTTTTCATACAGAATGAGAAAAAAGAAACACAAAACATACTAATTATCATTTTGCTTTTGCTGTCCAAATCATATTAGACACATCATATATTTTTATTTTCCAAATCATTGCTGACTCTTTAAACCTAGTTGGGTAGGCAAGTGCTTATTTTCACATTGTCTAGGGTGGACAAGAGAGGAACTATCTCAGCTATAATAACTAGAAAGTATTAGTGAATCATCGTCATTCATAAGGCTTGTGAAGTATTAGAATATGAGTGGAGATGACATTCTTTAAGAGTGGTTGAACCAGAGGTCCATCTGAGTAGAAATAAAATTGTATTTGAAGTTCATTTAACTCAGCATATCAGGGACAAGCAATTACAAATATCTCTAGGCATAATCTATAATGGGTATTAGTTTGGTAAGGCTCAACCATAACTCTTACTTTCTGATATTAAGGAACCAGACAGTACACATCCATCTTAAGACTGTGCTTCTACTTTCTGTTGATACCATTAACATTTCTAGAGATATTTGTAGCAGAGAGGATTAAAGGCAATGGCAAAACCAGGAGTCACTAAAGGACAATGATGTGGACATAGGAAAGATACACATGAAAACCAGGTGAATTGGTAATGTAGGAATGGTTCAAACGACTAATACTTAGTAAAGAAGAGTCCCAAATATGAAACATAGTATGTGGGCTAAAATAAAATGATCTCAACTCAATTAAACAATTACATAGAAATTGTGAATAATTCTTAACCTAACAAACTCCCTGTGAATTTTGTGTGTGTTTTGTTTTTGATTTTATTTGTTTGCTTTGTCTATTTTGATTTTTCTTTCATGAGTTTTCCCTTTGCATAAAAGATCCTGGTACATGTTTCTCTACCATTCAAAAATAGCTTTATATGGAAGCTTTTCAGGGAAATCTAGTCTCTCTCAAATAGGTAATTTTAATAACCTAATTAGATTGTCTGAGTGCTTCACTGTTACAATGATAGACAATATACAAATACCCAGGCTGTCACCTGAACACTCAGCACAGCAAAATTTGCATTTGAATAGTTGCCAGAATGTATTTTTTTGCTTTTGGATCCACTGCATCATGCCGTCTTTTAGTCTTTTGTAAAAGAAAAATCTGCAGCAAAATTGCAGAAAGCCTTGTTAATTCATTTTTTAATGAATAATGCCCTTTGGCATTCTCTTTGATAGTCATGGTTTGTTGGAATGAACAGCATACACTTCTCTTTTTGGATTACTACAGCCCTTTTCAAGCTTGACTATGCCTTGGGGGTAAAATAGAGGGTTATCCATTTGTATACAGGAGGGAAAGTACTTAGATGAAAACCAAAATAGAAGTATTGGGGTGCATAAAAAATTTGCTTAGTGGAGATTGAGGGCTAAATGAGTTTGCCCATGGAATAATATTTTAATAGGACATATATAGATAATGCCTTTTCTTTCTATATGAATTATGTCTTCTCATATAATATGAAGTAAATAATTCAGGTAGTTTCCCAGCAATATAGCAAATAGTAATTTTTAAACTATGTTTCTCTTTGTTATTTGTATACTATTATGAGTCAAAGTTCAAGTTATTTTAATAAATATTCATTGAGTAGCTACAAAGGTGCAGTTACTATGAGAAGAACTGAGGATATAGGCAAGCACGAATGAAATCTTGAACTTTAGGATTTATTTCATATCAGAGGAGACAAATAGCTAACTATGATGTATTGTGATAAGTGTCATAATAGAGACACAACAAGTACAATCATGACTAAATAAAAAAAAGCAATTCATTTTCATGGAGGGACATCTGGCCAGGTTTTACAAAACATGCAACATATGCATTGAGAATTGAAGCACTGGTTGACTTGTGGCAGGTGCAAAGGGATGCCAAAGCATTTCAACAGGGGAAGCACTGCACGTAAAATCACTGGGTGAGTGGGTGCCCTTGGGTGGTAGTGAGGATGAAGATAAATGGGGAGGCCTGAAGGAATATTGGGAAATGCAAGAGATGAGGCTGAGGAAATAAAATGTCAGGATCAGTTACTACTTAAATTTGCCTTTATGGAAATAGCTCCATCAGGATCTGACAGTCTGGGGCCCTTGATAATTCCTGGGACAATTTATGTGTATTCATTAATTGTTTTAAAAAAGTTGCTTGAATATGTGTAAGTATTTTGAAAATTTGGTATCAGAATATAGTTTTAAATTAGTTCCTGGCCGTGGTACTTCCTGTCTGGATTACTAGCTGTGGTATATCCCAAGAGTAACATCAATAAAAGCAAAGAAGATAAAAAAATATGTAAATTTAATAGGGTTTTTAGGTGTACAGGTGAAGATTACAGTCCCATCAGAATGTTCAATCAAGGAAAAAGTATTCCACGGTCAGTTAAGTTTGGGAGACTAATAATTGCCACTCAAATTGAGGTTCTGAAAATTCTGAAATAGGAAATCTTTTTTAACTTATAAACCTGTTAAATTCATTTGTTTGAGCAACAAAGAAATATATATATACTATATATACATATCTTTTTTCTTAACATAAAAATCTATTAACATTCTCTGGAACTAATTTACCAAAAGACATGCAGTTTGGAACATACAAGACTCTATTAATATTTTAAAAATGAATGGCAGATATAAGAAATGCACCATTTATCAAGCACATATGTGAACTATTACCGAGTCCAAGCTTGTGCCACTCACCGCATGATATGCATGATATGCCAGTACATTGAGAAACGAGGTGTTGAGGCAAGGAAAGGGACTCAGTTCTTGAGAACTTAACTCAGGGTTGACTGCAAGCTTCTTTTATGCTACGAAAGGTGGAGCAGGTTAAAGAGTGACTGAAGGCTGCAGACCTCTGGGTGCCAGCGAAGGACTGAAGAGAGATGAAAAACCCTGTGTCTTTAGTTAGTTGACTCTTGCAAACTTAGGTCTGGTCACGTTATTGCTAAAACTCTTTGACAGGGCGATCATTATTTTCATACATATTTCCCTATCTCCTGGAGGAGGCAAGCTTCAGATAAGGAGCTATTTGTAGAAATATTAACTGTAAATAAAATTCTTTTTGATGATTAACAAGCCTACGTGCAGGGCTGCAGGGCTGAGCAGAAGACCTTTTCCTTTTTTTTTTTTCCTTTGGCCCAAAGGTTAAGACAGCAAAGGAGACAAATACAGTATTGAGGCAGAGATGTCAAGCTTTTTCTATCTGTTACAGAAAAGTGAACCAGTTCTTTGCATGTTTTGTTTTCGAATCCATTCCTTGCCTCTCTGGTGCTGGACTTTGAATAATAACGGCTGATACTTTGGCTACATTTTCCAAGTCCTATGACAGCAGACTTGTGGCTGAGTTAAACCAATAGGAAGCAGTGGTGAGAGATTACAGAGTGGAAGTAAGGGAGAAACCAGGGTATTTCTCCTCCCTTCTCTCGCAGTTTCCATTTTCCCCCTCTGCTCCAGCTCTGACAAGACAGACTCCAGGTGGTTCCAGCAGTCTTCGGTTCACCCATTCCCTAGGTGCCAGCATCACCTCCTCCTCACTTTATAATACACTTAGAGCTTGTAGTGTCTTCTGCTGTTCTAATACTTCACTATCCCCAGTTTAACTTCACAGCTCTTCCACTCTGTGACAAGCTCCTTGTTTTTCAAACATTTTGAGAAAAATTTCTGTTTGCCTAGATTAACCTTGACTGATAAAACTCCTTAAGAATTTTTTCATAGATATTAGACTTGCACAATAATTTTAAGAGTTTATTATTATTATGTCTTTTCACAAATGCAAAAAAAAATGAGAATGTTACAGTCTTAGTTCTACTAAGTTTTATTGAATCCAAAACCAATACTTACTCCACACTACAAAATGTGCTGTTTTGCAAAAGCCCTCTCTAGAGAAGCAAAGAGAAGAGGAATATGATAAAGGAGTGCTTGAACCATAGCTGACTTCAGTCATCTCCCTTGTTACCAAGATGCATAGTAATTCTCATTATATCTCAGGTTTGAGAATTTTACCTTTAAAGTCTTCTTCAACAGCGTCCACAACTTCCTACCTCCATCCTTTAAGTCAGAATGTAAGGACATTTTCTCTTCCTAATCCAGGTTTTTAGGATACCAATCCTCCCTATACCTTTGTTGAAAGATATTTTAACCTATATGAAAACATATTTTAAAACTCTGATAGATATAGCATTGGCACATAGCCCAATCTTTCTTCTTATATATCTATGCTAAGAAACAAAGCTGGTCTTAGTGTTGTATGTGTGTCTTCCAGTCTGTTGACAGAGGGCTCTTCTGTCATTTAGTGCTAATTCTACTGAGGCAACATTAAATGGTGCCTGCCTTCTTCTGGAAATGAATACCATTTTTTTCCTCTTTTATCTTAAGTAAAAAATTTAAGCCATTAGGAAATACTGAGAGAAGCCTACTATAATTTGTTTCTTATCTATGAATTTTATATAGTGTCCCCTTTGATTGCATTTTCTCACCTGCTAGTCAATGATAAAATTAAAACATGAAAGATCACCTCGCCAGTATTAGATAGTACTCTTAGCAAGTTGGACTTAATAGGAACAATATAATCAGTACTTAACTCCAAGTCTCTAATTCTTTATGTTTCTCTTCATGTTTAGTAATAGTGGTCCTATATTTTCTCTTTTCCTTTTCTCTTTTAGTTTAATAATTTGATAATAATGGTGGGATATATTTTATTTCTTTTGGTGGATCAGTAGACAGAATGTTTTTCATTGACATCAAATCTTAAAACAGTGACTTCCAGGATATGTTTTGAACAGGAGATACTGACTAGAAAAGTAGCTGTGTTTTAGATAACTGATTTTTTCACAAGCTTTGCTAGACTTTTCTTAACATTCTTTTCAGGGAACAGTAAAATTTGAAAAACATGTCAGAAACCACTGATTTTTATTTGTAAGTTTCTTAAGGTTTCAAGATGATATTTTATAGGACTACAGTTTTAAAATTTTCTTAGGTAATAATTAGTTTTCTCAACATTTACTGTATCCAAAACTGTTGTGAGAAGTAGGAGATGCACATATGAGATTAATCAACCATGAAGCAAAGATGTTAAGCATGCACAGGTATCATTCCAGTTTTAGTTAAGTCAACTCCAAACATTAGCAAAGACGGAACATACAGCAGAAATGAAGGCCAGAAAAAAAGCATCTAGTTGAAATTTGAAAGAAGGAAAAGGCGTGTAAATTCGATATAATTTCAACATTTTGACTGAATTACCCTTTCAAGTATTCATTCCAACAGGTCATATGCAAATGAGAAAACAGAATGGGAAGCAAGCCGGTCACATGATTATAGAGAGCCAATCAAGCAAAATTATTCTTGAGGCCCTAATACCTTGTAGCTTAAGATCAAGAAAGTCTCATTCTAAACTCTAAACAATTATTTTTTAAAAGTATGTACACACATATGTTAATGTTTTACAAGTGATAGGGATAAACTGATATCTAATAGACTACTTTGGTCTTTAGTGGGGTATTAGGAAAGTGTTTTTATTTAGTGGAAGCTGATAAATTATAATTCCTACTGCAAGTACATTTTTATGCCTATATTTTGTATATACACCACATTCTTTATGGATGTGTTTATATTGTATATTTTAGTCAATAATTTATTTGATGCAATTAAATAGAAATGAAAGTGACTTTCCAAATAGAGAGAAATCTAAACATCTAATGTTCAGTGCAAGGTAATGAAAAGACCTCAAATGGCGTATGCTGACTTCAGGTCTCAACTCTAGCATTTACTCTCTATATTTTCTTGAATATGCAGTTTACACTCCTTGAAAATGTTTCCATTTTTGGAGATTATCTAACTAATGTTTCTATTTTGGAGATCATCTTCCCCATAACACCATAAGGATATTAAAGAAGGCAATATAAGTTATAAGACTTCAAAGACTGTAAAAAATGATAGTTCATTTTTAATCCTTTTTAATTCAAATTTTGCCTACTCAGTAGAAGGTATTCTTCAATACACTGAAAAAATGGACTTTGAGGCTTTGACAATTTAATTTCTTAGGTATCGCTGAATCACAAGAAATAAAATATTATTATTAATATTTATTTAGAAGCCATATTTAATCATAAAGTAATAATTATATGGTGATTTATTTCCTAAGCTCTACTTTTCAAAATAGTGTTGATCTTCTTATAGTTTATCAAGTGAATATTTAATAACAAATGTGTTTTTGGTGCTAATATGGATATGAGTATTTCCTTTATAAAATAAATTGCAGAGTAATTTTAGATCACTCTTATGTATTTAGAGGCATAGATTTTATACATTTGCATGAAAATAGAGCCTGGAAAAATAAGTGTTGGTAAGATTAGTGGAAGTATAATTAATTAGAGGGATTTTCTTTTACAACTAAAATAGCCATGTTCTATATGATTTGCAAGATCTCCAAGCTTAAACCAAGCTGGCTAAAATCTTGCATATACTCTAAAACTAACCAAACAGAAATAAAAAATGCGGTGGTATTATGGGGACTCAAACAATATCTTTTAAATATTCTAATAACTAAAATAAGAACACTCTATCTAATAATAATGGAAATTATCTCTCAGAATTCTCGGCCTCCTGGATGTAGAAAGCAATCAGAATAGCTATTCCTGTTAGATAAAATGTCTATTATGTACATGTTGTCTGAGAGGAGGCTCTTCACAGACAAACTGAACTAAGTCAAACTATTCTAGATGTGCATTCATATGCAGAATGATAATAGAGAATGAATGCTTGAGGAAGGTACATTATAGACATTAACTTTAAATCACACAGTGAAAATTGTTTGTTTGTTTTTTAACTCAGTAGATGAACAAATTAAGTCATGGGCTTATTAAAAACTTGTCCAAGCTCAAAAACATAAAAAGTAAGTGAGAGAATTTAAACCTAGTTTGTCTAATACCAAATCTTGTACAGTTAGTAACTCAAAGCTGTTTCTCTTGTTCATGGGTTATGTTTAGCCTAATAGGTTTCTTATTGATTATTTTAATGTATGGAGATATAAGAAACTAACCTTAATAATATCTGTGTGGTGAAGGAAAGGAAGAAAAGAGAAACAGTGAGCTCTGAGGTTTGTTTTATTCTAAAATGAAACAACTATGTCTAAACAAATGCAATGATTAAGCAGAAAGAATATTGCTTTTTACTATTTTCAGGCAAATCTACAAATACCAAATGCCTTCCATATGTATAAAACTGTGCTGGATACACACTAACTCAAGTTAGTTTATGTGTCATTGTGATAGGACTTACACATTTTCTTAAAAATAAACAATGTAAACAAGGATTCTATTACATTCAAAAAGGCAGGATTAACTATATATAAACAACTCCAGAATATATCAAACAACTCCAATACATCAAACACTCCGGAAATTTGGATTCATAGGACTGGGTGTTTTAGTATTTTTTAATTAAGTATAAATTTTAAAGTTAATTCATGTCATGGTTTAGGCAATGAGTTTTCATTTCATCTATTGAGTAATCTCATGTTCGTTAACAGGTAGAATTTTAGGTATTATTTAACTTATCCAAAAAACAAATAATTTTAGTAGTTTTTATGTTAATTTAAGGAAACTGAAGCTCACATAAATTAAATTACTGCTATTTCAATCTTCCCAACACCAAAACTCCTGACTTCTCAACTTAAAACGCTGCTGCCTAAAATGCTGACTCAGCTATTCTTGATCAATTTAGGTCACATAATTTTTCTATTCAAAGCGAATTAGAAAATTCATGATAGAGATATTTGGTAGGAAGAGAAGAAATTAAGAGTTCACATCATGACCTTCGAGTAGTGCAAATTTACCTCATGATTTCTGTGGATCAGAAATCTAGGCATAGCATGGCTAGATTCTCTGTTTAGGTGTCTGTTGGTTTGAAAAGTTGGGAGTTTCCCAGGTGGAATCTGAAACTGGTCCCTGTACACGGAGGGTCAGGAAAACCCAAAGAAAAAGGCAGACCACTCAAGACTGGTAGGTGGCAGTTTTAAGAAGCAAGAGAACTTATACACCTGGCTTGTCTCAGGTGGTGGCAAATCGAGCAGATCTCAGCTCTTGCTCCCAATACCAAAATGTTAAGTTTGTGTAGAGGCCCTGAATGGATTCAGTCAGGTGTACTACCAGATGGTCTCAACAACACAATTGTCTCTCAGGCTACTTCCTTGAAAATGGCTCCCTCTGTGGGAATGGGGGCAGAACAGACATTCCAAGGAGAGAGTAGAGGGTGAAGAGCTTCTGACTGCATGGGGTTAGCTCACAGGTTAATCAGTGGTCACATCCTCTCAATGACCTTATCCAACAGTGTCTTAGACCGAAATCAAGGTTATGACTGTATATAACACCTGGGCCTTGTGGACATTTTTGATTATTGGCAGAATTAGATTCCTATGCTTACTGGACTGGAGTTGCCATTTTCCTGCTAGCTATTGGCTGGGAATCACTCTCAGCATCTAGAAACCACCTTAAATTCTTGCCATGTAATTCCATAGTTCACACTATGACTGTTAGTTTTCTCCCATGCCAGCCAGAGTACAGTTCTTTAACATCCTCTTCTATGACCAGCCAGAGAAAACTCTCTACTTTTAAAGTGCTCATGGAATTAAGTCAGGCCTCCCAGGTAATCTCCCTATCTTAAAATCAACTGTTTTGGGACATTAATTATATTTACAAAAGTCTTTCAAAAAGACCTTCAAAAATGTTAATAGGGACTGGAAATCTTGAGAGGACTACTTAGAATGTTGCCTTCGACACTCACTAAAATAACAGCTCAGTAAAGTAAATAAAGAAGTTGAATAATCTTCAAAGTTTTCATTTTCTTCTAAGAAATAATGAGCCTATCAATGTTTATGCTATTTTAGAAATTATTTTTTTATTCTTATCTCTGTCCAGCATTACTAATGAGCTTTTTGAGAAGAGTCATTTTATGTATTAAGTATTCTCAAGTGGCACAATGCCTAGCACATAAAAGGTATTCAACATGAATTAATGGAAATCATACTTAATACAAATAATTTCAAAATAGCTAAAACATGTACATCTCACTGTGGACACTATTCTTTTCTGAAGAAATGGTTTTATGGAAAGTGTGAAAGTTATGAGAGCAGTAATTTATACACAACATTCACCAATATTTTACATATTAAGACAACCAGACCCTATATTCTCTGTATAGTTACTTAGAAAGTGGCACTTCGTGCTTTAATTTTAGAATAGATCTTTCTGACTAAGAAAGCATTCAGATATGTTTTTTTAAATGTCAACAGTACAAGAGAAAAATGTCATGTCTCTTTAATCTTTCCCCCCACTTCATTCCTGACATCTAGAAAAGTCCCATAAAAGCAGGCAAAAGATAAAAGGGAGAGGTGGCTTTGAGCCATCCCTGTTCCTTGTCCTAACATGAGTCTGTCACTGCCACTGCTTCACTAAACATGTATAAAAGTATTAATATATCAAGAGTTCTATCACCACTTGCCCTTAATCTTTAACTTTCCTTCACTAAGAGAAGCAGGCAAACTAGTGGAAAATGTAGGGGCATATAGATCAATACTTAATCAATATATTCAAATAATCGATTACTGAGTCTGAATACAATTACAAAGAGAGCTAAATTATAATTTCTAGAGATTTGTTGACAAAGTAATACTGAACACCAGAAAAATTAAGTGAATGTTTTTACATTCACATCACTTTCTTCTAATATATTTATTTTTAATTTCTGAGCACAAATTAACATAAGACTTAATAAGAACTATATATATTGTGTAGGTATTTTTTTCTCCTTCTTTTCCAAAGGCTTAGTATAGCTTGTATTTTCACACTCTGGAAATAAAAATACAACATAGGATCTATAATTTACTCTAGCTGCTGCTATGAAATTTCACCTGCAACTCATGTACAATCTTTAGTCTTAATTTAGGCTATCAGATAGAACTTTTTTTTTTAATTTATATTTTTCCTAAATTTGCTAGCAATTGTAGACATTTTGCTCAGATAAATGAAAATAAATAAATCTAAGTTTTTCATGTGAAACAAATTCTACAGATACTCAAGAAAACACTAAATTTTTCATTAGGATACAACATGCAGTTTCCATTGAATAGTACTAAATAACCTTAAAATTTTTTTGATCTAAATGCTTTATGATAAAAGTAAAGCAAGATCGGAAGGTGATATTCAGCATTTTTTTTTATTTCTAGTAGTACCTTTATTCTGTAGGGTGCAACGTTCTCTCTTCTTTATGATGTGGTTAAAGTGAAATAAATTAATTTTAGGATGAGATCAAAGCATTTATAAAAAGAAAATAGGATTGAATTTCCTGAAAGATTAATATGACTTTATTTTGAAGTGGAGAAACATCACAGCTTCCTTTGACTTGCATCATTATAAAGTCATATTAACAAGCCCTTTAAAAAAATTAGTTTGAAAATACACACCTTTCTATTCAGTATATAGGAATAAACACTGTTGCTACTACATGCCAAAACCAAGGGGCAAAATAAAAGCTGGAGGGTGGAAATAAGAAGGACAGTAATGCCCCAAAATGTCAGTAAATAACAGTGATGTTTAATATTTTAAAAATTTGATAACTATATGCTGTAACAAACCAGATCTATGCCACCTTTGGGCACCCTGAGCTTGTTCTTCCAATATCCTCCTCAGGCATCTGGTACTCCCTCACTTTGAATAGCCAGCCTCCTTCCCGTCTACAAAGCACAGTAGAGCTGCAAAGAACCTTCTCTCAGCTCAGTGGACTTCATCCCTTATCTCAGGAGAAGATAAGGATAGTAACCCATTCAAAGTTCTCCACTTTCATTACTTTTGTTATACTCAGAGATTGGTGTCTTCTCAGTTTCAGAGGCAGAAAGTGAACAGCAAACTGGAAAAATGTTAATCCCTTGCCTTGTTAGGTCAAACTGTACCTACTGAGGCTGATCTGGTGTGCCAGATGTTTCCAGCTGTACTACCAGGTCTTACCCAGAAGCTTTTAGTTTGTAGGTATATGGTACACACATTGAACCGAAGGATAAATAAGGCCCTACACAAGTGAACTCATCATTATACTTAAATGCTTGGTTCAGTCAGCAACATAGGTGCTATCTATTCCGGCACAATGTGAAATGATACAGGGAGAGCTGTCAAAATGACAGAATTTTCAGTTTTATAATATTCCTCGTGTACCTAACTTCTGTACACTGACAGTTACTGGACAATAGAAGGAAAAATTCTTTAAAATATAATAAAACTTAAATGATCAAGTTCTTAAAAAAAATGAAGTATTTTTAAAATTGACATTTAAAAAATTTCTAACTTCAAATTTCCATTCTTGACCCAGTTATTTGCTTTTCACATTCTTTTTGAGAAATATTGTTTAATTTTGTAACATTAAGATCAATTTTATAATGATTACTCCCCCCCAAAAATTCACTAATGTCCAATATCTCTCCTGTGTAGGCAAACTTCTATTTTCAATTAATGTCTAAACTAGTTTATTGTTTCCCTCCATCTCCCGAAACTTGCTGTTCTTTTTCCAGAGAAGATAGCCTCTGGCATTAGGAATTCAATAGTCCATCGGGAGTATATAACTTTATAAGTGCTATGAAAAATAGAGGTAAGGGTGAATAAAAAGTACAATAGATACATTGAGAAAGGAACATTTAACTCCTATTAATCCAACTTGTGATTCCAGAATAAAATGGTTCTTGACTTCCACATAGTCATACACTTACATCTACATTCTTTAGAATGACATCAACAATTCTGTACTCTTTCCTCAATCAAGCAGGCCAGCATCACTTCCCATCAGTTTCCTTGCCTATTTCCTCTTTATACCCTAATTACACTAATACGGTCATTCTTTCCAGAACATATCATGACATTCATAACATTTTTTAACACAGACATTACCATAGTTTACAAATGTTTTAAAATTAGACAAAGTCATTGAGCACCAAAGTCTGCCACTTGCACACTATATAGCTTAATATAGAATGCATTGCATTTCTAATACTTCACTAATTTTTTATGTATCTTTTAATTAGAAATACTGCTTACTTTTGGTAAAATATTTTTTGAAAAACAGAAGTAAATGTAAGTGGTGCACTCAAAAAGTTTTCTTTTTTTATTTAAATAATCAAAACACAACTATTTTTGTCCCCTACTTGCCTTTCCAAGCTACTAAGTGAGGTAGATTTTCTGTTTCCATTGGGTAAAAACTCTGGGAGAATATCGACTTTCTCTGGTTATTTTTGGGTAACAGAAAGTCAGACTTCTTGAAGTGGACAACATGATTCTCAATTCAGCCCTTAAGAGCATCCATCTCAATATGTTAGTCAACACTTCTATTTTCATTCCAAGGCAAGCTTTCTCCTCTTCTCTTGTGTGTAAACCCTGCTCCTAGTAGGCTTCAACTTTGCATTTGGCAAAGAGCCTGTGTTTACTTCTCTCATTTAATCACCTCTTATACTTTTGACTTAGCTCTCCAAAACCATGAGGGAGAAGAATTCAGGGAATAATGAAGCTTTCCCCCTAATGGTAGGGTTCTTATTCTCAAGTTAGCTTTCCAACCTCTGGACCTGGCTGTATTTGAATCAGATCGTTCTGAGCATTTGCTGGGCTCTGTATAGCCTCCCCAGCTGAAATCCCTAACTGTAATTTTCCAGAGACACTGCTGGTTTTCAGCAGTTCACTCTACACAGAATCTCTCCACTGAATTTTTGAAAAATGACCTCAGCCTGAGTGCAAACACTTGCCTTTGGACACCTTGCTTTGGAATTTCATATTAACTGTGTCATGGTCCCACAGTGGAAAATTCCAATTAAATATTAAATTTTTATGAAATAGACAAAATGAACAATGATTCCCAATGCCAAATTCCCAAAACAGAGATAAAAATTGTTAATAGAATGATGCATACTTTCTAAACTTTTTAGATAGGTAGAAGGATATCTGTATACATACATGCACATACACACTTATTAATATGCCTGTGTGCATGTGCATTTGTACATGTGTATGTATATATATATATACCCATGCATATATATACTGTACATGTATGTGCACAGCACATGCACACAAACACATCCATAGAGTTTAATAACTTTCTTAAGTTATTTGGAATTTGTGGACATCTTTCCACATCTATTATATTAATTTACTTGGAGTGATACAAAGTCTATTATATCCTTTTCTTTCCTTTTATTACATTACTTTTCAACACCTAAAATGGGCAAATATTTGAAAGAGACCATTTGTTTCTTGGCAAGTCACGAGTGACCTGCTTAACTAGGAAGCACCAGAGTCCAGGTAGACAGACTGCGGCAGTTGTATTAACAAGCCCTAATGAATGAGTTTGGCTGTAACTGTCTGCAGCATGGAAAGGACACAAAAATTAATACAATATCTATTGACACATCTTTTAAGTGGGCTCCACTGATCAGAAAGGATGCTGACAAACATTTTACATCTCTTTAAATTGCTTATTTTGATATTACATTGATATATTTTATTAAATGAAGATTTGGGGAATTTATATCTTAGAAAAATTGCAGAAAATATCTCCTTTTTCCATAGACACACATTCCATATGATATCTTTTTGATTTTAAGAGCTTTCTCTGGTTGCAGGACTTTTGAGAAAATATACAATTTGTAAATAAGACATCTAGAACTCATCATTTCTACTATCTGAGATATTAACATTTTGATACATTTTCTTCTCATATTGATGTGTCAATTATACCTCAATTAAAAAAAATTACAAAATCCATTGCTACTTAAAAAAATTAGGATCCTTTTGTTTTTTAAAATAGCACTGGTCTCCTAGGATTAGCATTACAAATTATGTGAATATCTTCCTTGTATTATTTTGAACTCTATTTTTCAGTCCTTTAAAAATGTACAACTAAGTAAAGAAATTCTTTTTTATTTAATTTTGACATATGTTATTACAGTGGAATTTGAAGGAAAAAAACCTACATAATCCTTTGGTTTATTTATTTTGTGAATATTCTACTCTCTCTTACATAACTCCATAGCTAAAGATTTCTGACCTTTTATTCTCTAGCTTTGTTTTCACCTCAGACTATTATCATTGTTTTTCTATTTGCATACTCTGTTTTTCTCTTGCATTGGTGTTTCTTTATGGAGTTACGAGTTTCTGGATCTACTATCACCCTGCCCAGGAAGAGAGCTTCTCTGGCCATTAGGCACATAAGACAAAATTCACCAGTATTTCATTTGGTTTTCTACAATTAGCACATAGAAACACAGACAATCCTTAGCCCCACTCTACATCCAGCCAGCTAGCCTATTCCACTCCAGCATTCCTGACAAGGTTTTGTATTCCATTATTGTTAATACAGGTATGTTTTCTTTTCCTAAACCTCTGGACATTGAAGTGCCTTCTGCTACTGGCACTCCATAACTAACAAAATCCCCCTATTTTCATCATCTTTGAACAATTGTTCACTTCCTTGCCTTATGCTTATCTAGAATCTACTCTCAGGATACTAGCATTAACACCCTCAAGTTATGTTTTTAAGTAAATGAATTAGGAGTGGTTTCTCTTTTCATTTCTCTTTGTAGCTTACAGCCTATTGCTCATCCATTCATTCGCACACTATGTTCTCTATGGCCTCTCTCTGGCTCTGCCATCTGCTCTGCTTCCTTATTACTTGTAGTCCTTACATTGGCTCCTTGTCTTCCTCTCCATCACCATGGGCGATCCATCATTTATGTGGACAACTCATTAATAAATACAAGAGTTTCTCAATTTCCCGATTGCCTCTTCTGCACCAAACTAATCTTCACCTCAGTTACTACTCCCAAAATCACACACTGGAGTGTTGTAATCTGATAGCACTAAAATCACTAAAAGAAATATTTTACCGTATACCCACAGAATCCTATACTAATGGCTTGCTCCAAATACTCCCCAAATATTATTTTTACCAACTTATCTCTATAAATTAAAGATGGAATAAAGTGCCCACTTTATTCCATCTATCTATTTATGAATGCATTCTATCCCACCTCCCTTCTATTATAACTCATGGCTCTTCCAACTCAGCCATATGTGCTTTTGGATTCTATTCTACTCTGTTTTTCTTAGAAAACTTACTCTATCATCTTTCCTCTCTCTCACTCTTTCTTTCCTTTCCTTCTTCCCTCTCTCCTTTCTCTTTTATATTTGTCCTTTTTTAATTGGATCATTTCCATTGCTTTTGCAAAATCTCTACCACTGAATGATAAAAGAAAAAGAATTAAAATACACACACACACCCCTCCTTTTCAAGCCCTTAATTAGGTTATCCCTTTTTTCTCCCCAACTATTCTCTTTAAGATTTTTTTTTCTAAGCTCATTCTCGCTGTTCTGTAACTCCCATAACCCCTATTTACTACCTGACTCACTCTAATTGGGTTTATTTTCTCATCAGTCTCCTCAAGTAACTTACAAAATGCTTCAATAACCTCCATGTTGTTAAGGTCAAAGGACATTTTTAGTCCAAAAATTGTGTCCTTTAACAGCAATCAATTTTGTTAATGAATTCCTAGTTTTGAAATCTCTTTCTATAGATCCTTGCACCATACTCTCACAGACTTTCTCTTACCTTTTTGACAAACACTTTTTTCTTTTTTTCACTGTCTTCCTATACTTAGCCAGTTAATTTTGGGCATTCTCAATAGCTATTCTCACACACTCTTAAATTCTCCTTTCTTGTCTTTTCCTAGATTATCTCATCTCTTTCACAGTTTTAATCATCTCCTATACTCTGATGATACACTAATTTATACTGCTGGCCTAAACATTTCTTCTGAGCACCACAACAGTAGCATCTAAAAGCCCACAAGATAGCTCAGAGTCACTATGTCCTGTAACAGATTAATGTGTTTTTTTAAATATAAAGTTTACTCCAGTGTTTTCTTCCACTGTTCCCTCTAGCAGTAAGTGTTAACACCATTCATCCATTCATCCACGCCAGTAATTTCAGACTCAGAGCAGATATTTTACTCTCTTTTAACCTGCATCTAGTGAACCATAAATTCAGGTTGATTTTGTATCCTAAATATGTCTTAATCTTCCTGTTTCTCTCTAACTTCATTGTTAATATTCTCATGCAGGTTCTTGAAATGGCTGCCTGACTGGTGTCACTGCTTTCACTGTAGTCCATCAGCCATCCATCCACCATCCTTCCACCTGTTCTTATTGTGATCATTTAAAAAATAAATCTCTGCATGTCTTTCCTGTATGTAAATGGCATTCTTTTGCTTATGGAATAATAATTAAAATTATTACTGTGTTCTTTAATATTAGAAAATATTTAGCCTTAACTGGTCATCTGACCTTATGTCTTCTCCACTCTACCCCCGGATTCTCCGCACTCATCTCACTGGCCTTATTTAGTCCCTTAAACTCTTCATTCAAATCTTGCAATAGTGTCATTCTTCTTTACTTTTTACACATTATTCCTCTTAAGCTTCACCTAATTCATGTTTACATGTTTTGCTCACTGAATTGTTGCTATCTCAGAGAAGCATTTCTTTTATTATACACATGAACTCTTAGTACTATCTGATGATTAGTTTTAATTTTGTATTCATTTTTATGACAATTAGCTCATTGTTATTCTTCCTATATAAACCCCATCAAAACAGGGGCCCCAGTCTGTTTTTGTTCACTTCTGTAGCTGTATGCCCACCAATCAAAATAGAGCCTTGGATATGCTGTAGGCACCCAGTAAATAATTGTGTGAAAAAATAGATGGATTTTACCTCTTCTTTTACAGAGATCACATTTCTTTTATGTTAATGATGACAGCCCACTACTTAAAACTGATCTCAGTCAATAATTTTCTGAAAGATCAGTAGAATTACGTTCTGTTTCCTTTTGTCCACGGGTTTTGTTTCACTTTTCCAATAGACCTAAAGTTTGGTTATTTTCTTTTTTCTCTTTCTAGAATGAGGAAAGATACATGCAATATTTAACTGTATTTCATGGCTGGATTCACCTTCTTGATTATTTTCATTCAGTTGTAACTGTAAACTTTAAGTGCTGTTTGAATTAAAACTGTGCATAACAAAATATGAAAAACAAAAAAAGAGAAAGAAAATGGAAACAGGGTTGCTTGTGCTGAAGAGATGCTTGGTTTCTCCTTTTTGTTTGTTTGGTTTAGATTTTTGGCATGTGGGTTATCTAAGTCTGGAGAGAAAGGGTGGAAGTTGGGGGACCTGGAGCGAGCATGGTATTAGGCTGACAGGGCAGCAAAAGTCACCGTTTGAAATTTTTAATTCTATTGTAGATAGAGAATATACTGTTCAGATTTTTGTAATCAACTGGCTCTCTTGAGTTTGCTTTGTTAAAAGTTTTTGACTCTTTTTTGTAGGTGTTTCGGTAAACATGGAGAAGCACAATATTTAGAGGTAACCAAACATCTTTTTAAATAAAAGTTGATAAATGTAATAAATTAAATGTTCTAAAATAACAGGGTTTAGACTGATAGCAGCTTAGCTAGTTATTATAGGGATCCTATGACCTAGTATAGTGAGGTATATATTAAGGATTAGGAAGCAAGAGGATGTTCTGTGTTACAGTGTTCACATTATAGTTAGCCCTGGGTAGTACACTTATATTTGTATCTTGGTTTCCAAATTTGTAAAATGAAACAAAATGCCAGCTCCATTTATGTCACTGAGATGACATTTTTGAAAAAAATGTAATGCACTCTACAAGAGCACAGAGATTACTAACAACGCAAACCCATGTTCATCAGGAAGAATAGCACTGGAAGCAAAGTACACCCATTTGTCATGTGGACATGACAGTAGCCCCCTGAATAGGATCCTTGATTCCAATGCTCCTACAGGTCATTCTCCATACACTGATTTAATGACATTAAAAAAAAAAAAACAAGTTACTACATATTACTTTATGCTTACATAACTCCAATTGCTTCCTATGACATTATTATGAAATATAAACTCCACCATGACCTAGATGACCGAATACAATAACCCCTGCCTAACTCCCTAGCCCTATCTCATAGTCTCTCCATTGTGCCCTATGATCAAGGCAGTTTATGTATACCGATTTCTTTCTCCATGTCTTTCCTCTTTATACTCCCTGTAGCATTTTTTAACCTGGACATGTACATTGTTATTCCTAACACATTATTTACTTCTGGTTGGATACTGTCTCTTCTATAACCACCCTACTAAATAGTTTTGCATATCAGTCATTTTATATCTTTACTCTCAAATAATGTTACATATTTAAGTGCTTAGTTGCTAATTGACTAAATGATTCTACTAGCATATAAATTCCTTTTGGGGAGAGACTCTGTTTTCACTAATTTATCCCAGAGACTAAAACAGGCAAATAGTAGGTTCATAAAACATATTTGTTGAAGGAATAATCAATGAATACTTGGATAAATAAATGATATGTGATATAAAAACTACTTGCTCTGATTTCTGTATATTTCACAAATGCAGATTTTCATTTTTTATTTTCATATCTAATTTATAAAGATTTCTCATTTTAATAACCCGTAATAATGCTCTATAAAATTGTGATTATTTATTTAGCCTTTAATTGAATTAACAAAATGTAAAATGACATTTGCCATCTGATCTGCCATCAGGACAAGAGGACTTTATTTACCTTTTCCTTAAAGTAATGTTTTTAAATATTAATATGGTCAGTTTGGAATTACTCTATATATCTTAATGATCATTTATTGCTGCAGCCAAGTGAAATGAAATGATATATGCAAGCTTCTTACACCAACACAGGCATGCAGGAACACACACTCCAGCATTTTCTAATGTCCATCTGTTGTGTTGTGTTAAGATAGCAGACATAGGGTGCAGCAGTCCACCAGGCCACTGAAGGATTTCTCTCATTCTCACTTAACAGCTTTATATGGGAGCCTCAATGTAGGCATCTGGACAATATGTCTCCAAATGAGCTTAAGTGCTGCTTAATGTACCTGGCAGAAATAAATTTGAACTTGGTGGTTTCTTGTTTCTCCATTTGGTTTTAGTTGTTTTGAATTTTATATACATAGGCATAAGTGTCACTCTTTATTACATATGCAAATTAATAGGTTTTTATGTTTATTTAATTATGAAATATAGAACTGAATAATAAAACCATTGGTGAATTAATTAACAAATATTTAAATATAAATGAAATACATTCAGCCAAGTGGCTATTTTGCTTTTTCTCTGTTTTTTTTTCTTTGTAATATGCAGGAACTATAGGTTAAGAGTGAATAGGCTCTATTTCATTTAATCATGAGAACAACCCCATGGAGGGAGTATGGTAGTCCTTATTTTATAGATGAAGTGAGTGAAACTGAAAGAATTAAGACAATTTTGTCAAGTGCACACAGCTGAAAAATGATACAGCTAGGTTACAAACTCATGCCCTAAAGCCCATAGGCTACTTGCTACCACCACTATATAATCTTGGAAAAATCACTTAGTCTCTTTGAGCCCAGATTTACACACTTAATAAAATGGAGTATTTACAGTATTCTTATGGATTCTGGATAAGGCTGGACTATTGGAAAGCTTTGCCTAGCATTGGCTCTTTCCTTAGCATCTGACAACCTAATGAGGGATTAAGTCCTAATCTTATGCAATGTCCTGTTGTATTTTCCTTTTTATATGTTTGAGTACATAAAATAATAACTATAACTATCTCCATACTTGTTACTTAGAAAGGGAGAGATTTGTTACATTTAACATAAAGGATTCTCATGTAATTAAAAGGATGCAACATACATCAGCTAAGAGACAGCATCACATTATGTGGTCGCAGTAGAACATGAGGCTGTGACCATTCACACTGTCTTCAACCCCTCTGCACAGTCCATTATGATATGACTTTCTACATATGAAGACACAGAACCCAGGGATAAGTGCTCTGACAATGAAGTAACAGCAGATACATAGCTCCTAATCTGAGTGACTTCTTCAGTTCTCATTTGTTTCCACCAGTATCAAAAGAACTAGAAAACTGCCAGTCAAAATGACCAGTTACTCATTTGTCAAGTTAAATGTTATACATAAAGGATTTATATGTGGACATTTCTTTGTAGATACTTGCAAACTGATTTTGAAATATATATGGAAAATTTTTCTTACAGTAGCTGAGACAATGCTGAAAAGACAAATAAACTTGAAGGACTTATACTATCTTAACTTCAAGGTTTACTATTAAGCTTCAATAACCAAGACAGTATTTGTGAAAAAATAGACAGATTATTGAAAGAATGAGAGTACAACAATAGAACTGTACAAATAGAGTCAGCTGACCTTTGACAAAGGAGCAAAGGCAGTTCAACAGAGAAAGGATAATCTTTTTAACAAATGGTGCAGGACAACTAGACATGCAAATGCAAACAAATATCTAGCTTAACATAGGCATAGATGGTTACATATAGAAATATTTGAAGATATGTCTATATGCATAGGTTGGTATCCACATATATAATTCTTTGTTCAGTCAGCTGAGGGGGCTTATAAACAATGAAATTCCAAGTACCCTAACTTCCCAGATCTTGGTTTCTATTACTGTTATCCAACAAAAGAGGAACTCTGGAGAAATGGCTGATTTGAGGACTGGGATAGGAAATACTCAAGGTGAGCCTGTACCATCTTACAGTGACATAAATTAAGGAAGTACTGAAACAAACAAAACAAACAAACAAAAAACATCATAATGATAGGGATATGCTAGAGGGACATAGGAGCCAGCAACCAAAGCTGCAACCAACTAAATAAATGATTGAATAAATAAATGTGCGATAGAGAAATATTCTGTGCAGAAGAATTCTAAATAATACATGTAGATAACTAAGTGGAGCTAACTCCTTACTCTTTAAAGGCAGACTGCACATGATTTCCTTCTAAAATGCTCAGTATGAAATGGGGAGTGGTGGTGGAACTTTGCAGTGGCAAAACCTGATAAAAACTAACTTCAGCCAGGTGATCCAAGTTAAAATCAACAGTGATAAGTCATGTTGGTATCATGTACCCTTGATATATAATGTGATGAAAATGGCACTGTAATTCTTTGATATTACTCCCCAAAATCATATTCTCAGTCTGATCATTAGAAAAACATTGGGCTAATCCCAATGTCCCAATGGGACACTCAACCAAAAAATACTAGTACTCCTCAAAACTTTTACAGTCCCCAGAATAAGGAAAACCTGAGAAAATGACAGAATCAACAGGAAGTCTACGGAGATATGATGAATAAATGTAATGTGATATCCTGGACAGGATACCAGAAGAGAAAAAGGATATTATGCAAAAACTAAGAAAACCTGGTTAAACTTCAGACTTTAGTTAACAATAATGCATCAATATTGATTCATTAATTGTGACAACTGTACCCTACTAACAGTTTTAAAAGTCATCTGATGGTTCAATGTTAAAATTGTCCCACAGACTTCTGGAAAGGATCCCGGAATAATTTCTTAAGAATATTCCCAAATTAAGTAACCACAAAGTGATTCTTAATTACTTGGGACCCACCACTCCAGACAAATTCTTCACAAAGGAACAATGGAAATGCACAGAACACTCACTGAAATGTAGTTTACTGAAAACAGAAGGCTTGAACTGAAATATCCATCAGTAGGGAAATGAATAAATAAAGAGTGGTACATTCATATAATGGATCATTTAGATTTTAAAATGAATGAACAGGCAGACATAAAGAAGTAAATCTCAAAACATAGAGTCAAAATAAGCAAGACACTGTATTTTTATGAAACATGGTAACAGGAAACACACAAAACAGTACTATATTTCCCCTATAGATACATATATATATATAATATGAGAAATTAATGCAAATCATAAACACCATGTTCCAGACATGGACACCACATCTGGAGTGCATTAACAAAGAAGAATTCGACAGATAGAATACATGGAGTTCAAAAGCTACTAATTATGTTTAATTTAAAAATCTATCTGAAGTAAATATGACAAATCATTAGCATTTTATGAAGATATACAATAGTTTTATATTTTCATGTTTATGCAGTTTATATAAAATGTAGTTTTACACCTACATATTTATATTTGCACTATTTCATTAACAAATTAAGATAATAAAATTCCCTGTCTGAGTAATAGATACCAATAAAGCATATGTTCCATGATACTAATGATTTTGATCTTTTGTTACTCAAACACTTTCACATCACTTTAATACTTTGTTCCCAAATATAATAACCTCATTAAATAAATAGCTAATTAATCATGTTTAGTCTATAAGATAGTTGCTAGTAATCTTGTACTAAAAAACAGTATTATAGAAGAGGATTTACCCATAAAACAAGAAACAATCAAAATCTTGTTATACATGATTTTATATTACAGAAAATGAGTTTTAGTGTTTAGAGGCAAGCTGGCTACACAACAAGAAATATTAAAAAAATAAAGAAATGGAAAAGGAAATCTCCCCACCACACCAAGTGTTACCACACAGAGAATTTTTCTCATGATTCAGGCATTTCAAACATAATATGCATCTGTCTTCTCCTCCTCTACTTTGACATCCTTCAAGGCCAAACTTGGTTCCTTCATTTTTGTGACCTCAGAGGCTAGACCGTCTAACACATACCAATGACTCAACACATGTGTGAATTGAATTCATGTCAGACGCAGTAACAAGAAAAAAGACACAAAAAGGTAACAATTCACAAAAGGACACCATATTCTAAGTTTTGCACAGGCTAATAAATGACCAAATGCTGGAACTTGAAATATCAATAAAACAAAACACAAAACAAAAAATAACTATCTCATCGGCTTTCTAGGGACTGTCTTTACACTGATATTTGCACAGGATCACAAATGAGCACAAAAGAGCCTTCTGCTATTTAAAAAATTCAGATTATCATTGTGTTTAAAAATTATATTCAGGCTATCTTTACTATATATTTCAACATACAATCCATATGGCATGTGACACTGTTACTATTTTCAAAGAAAATAAATTTACGACTGGAACTGCAGTTAGAATTGTTAAGAAACTATAATCTCTTGTTAAAAGAAGGAAAATGGAGGCTAAGAACTTCATCCCATAGAAGGAAAAACAACTAATGTGCTTGGGATTAACCTTTTTTTTAAAATTAAAAACATCACAACGCTATAAATTTTCTCAGTGCACAGAGATGCATGTCTAGTGATGTATTCAGGAAGTTTATACACAGAATACTTAGTGGTAGACACTTTATTCAAGGATAAAAATACATGGGAGTGTAGGAGAAGGCAACTGAATGTCTACAGAGTTTGCTATTAAGACTAAAATTTGATGTTCTCTTACTGCAAGTATTGCAGCACTAAATACTATTTACTTTTGATTATTCCTTTGCTGTCTCTTGTCCACCAGGTAATGTGCTCGGTTAGGAAGTGGTCTTTTCTCATTTGCCTCCAAAATACTTAGTCAACATTATCTGCAGCTCAGGTGTTTAATATTCTAAACCATTTCTAGCCAATAGTAGTAAAAAATAATGAATGCAATTTGACAAGCTTAAAAATTATCTTTTTCAGAATGATTCCCTGAAGGTATATCTTTGTAATATGAGAGCAAAATCTAGAAATATTTTTGATTACTTGGCATATTTTCTCCAAAAGTAGATTTATATTAGAGTGAATCTTTTTTTTTTTAAGCCTCAGCAATGTCTATATACATTTTGGCTGACTTCAATATTATAAATTGTGGAGTAAATATCAGAGCAGATCACGAAGAATCATAGCTACACCTAAATGAAGGATTGCTGATACATTATCTCATTTCTTTAACAAGATAGGAAATAAAATGACTTTTTTCCCTAAAAGATGTTAGACTGACTAGGAATGGTTTATATATGAAGAGCCTCCTCCTGATCTAAGATACTTCACTGATTTCCTTTTATTTCAGTCTGTGTGTACTTGATCTCATTAGTAAGGCTTTACTAACAGGTCAATATTGGTTCTAACTGAATAACTTTCTAATAATCCCAGGGCATTCATATTTTCTGTACAGATGCCAACACCAAATGTGCACTTGTGTGTATGTGTGTGTGTGTATGTTTCCTAAAAACTACTGGTCTTTATAATTTCATTTCTTCCACAGAGGAGAACCTGATTACAGCTAATTCTTTAGCATCTTGTGATACTGTTTGTCAAGTTGACTTGCTACATAGTAAAGCGTAGATCTACTAGGAAATTTCATTTCTATTTAATCCAAACTACATAGTTGGGAGCAACTTGAGGACAGTGTTTTGTTTTGTTTTGTTTTTAAACTCTACAATACTACAGAGATAATGACTCACCATTGATACTACTCCATGAATAGGACATAAGATGATTTAAGTTTAGGTGTTTCAAAATGATTTTGGAACTTCAATCACCTTTTCCTTTTTTGGTTAGGTTCCACATCAGACTTGTTTTCTGTCAAATGTTATTCTATATGTTATAGAATTAAAATCAGTCATACAGACACACACACACACACACACACACAAATATCACCATGTTAGGAATAATTCTTCAAAAACATTGTATAAAGAAGTAACTATGCTGTATGCTTTCAAATGAAAGAACCACTTAAGGATATGTTCCTGCCAGGGAGAGAAATAAAATCTAAAAATAATTATCTAAGAGATAATAATATTTAATTTATTTGTAAATTTTTCCTTGTTGACTTTGTTATTCAAAGACACATAAGAATGGAGAGCATCAGAAGGTACCTGCATGATTAGAAGGACTTCATTAACAATCAAAGCTTTTTATCATTTTGTCTTTTATTATTGTTAGCATTCTGAAGAGTTTTATGAGCAAATGATACTTAAAAGTATATGTGTACTTCTCATATGGAAATGTTATTAAATTACAGTAATTTAAGTTGGCTTATTTCTGTTTTGAGTCTACCAATAGACAGCAAGTTACTCACAGGTCATAAGTTGTTTGTAAATGTAATTAGAGTTTTCAAGGCATCATCTGCTTATGGATACAAAAGTCATATTAGCAACAGAACTTAATTTGACTGGCTTATTGCTTCTGCTTGTTAATTCAAAGGAGTCCCTCCATATCTAAGGCAGTATCTGAAGGATCTTATGTATGCAGAAACTCCACCATGCTGGTATTGATCATCAGAGCAGGATCGATGTTCTGCTGCCCCAACAACAGCTCCCCTCAGTTGCTGCCTCTTCTTTGTGCCTCTCTGCCAAGTATGAAGGGTCCTGCCATTATTATGTTAAAGTACATTTTTCTGCTCCTCTGTGCAGAATAGTTCTCTGCCAAGATCCACAAAATGGAAAACAGCACTGGCCTAAAAAACTCAGGAAATGATCCTCCTCATGTTATGTTAATGATGTGCTTTTCAGGCCATGTGGTTTTGCACATTCCAGTGACACATCTCTTGATTTAGCCCACAGCATGTCCAGGGCTAGAAACAGATAAATTATAGTGACCAAAATTTGTTTTAAAATACTTCAGTAGCCATTCTATGTATCATATATTTTACATCTATATCTTTTCAGTATTTGGTTAACAACTGAGCTATCTTTAACTAACCAGAAGCTCAAATTCTAGAAGGAGCTACAAAAGGTCTTCAGCAATCTTATCTCTAAGCAGGGGTTTTCCTAATTAGCATAATGGATGTTACAAATCATTTTTATAGGTTTAAAGATTGATATTTGAAATGTAGATACTGGCTATAACCATTTTTTTTTGCATGAAAAGGAGATGGATTGAGTCTCTTAAGTTAGGATCCAATCCAATTCTGTATACAGATGCTCATCAGAGAAATCTGCTGCCTGACTTTGGCTATTAAGTTTAAGTGTACTGTGCCTGAAGAATATTGACGTACCTGCCTCTAGTGAAACTTTCATTCTAGGCACTCTCAGAACACCTAAAAGGACAGGGAGTTAGGATTATAGGACTGATTGTTTACCTGTTTGTCTGCATGCTTACTAATAGATGTTTGTACATATAGCAGAATTCAGTCTGTGGATTGGTTCCACTCCACATAGCTTGAAAAGGTGAGGGAATAGGGAAATAGGGGGAGCGTATATATATGTGGCCTTTAGGTATCTCTTATTGTTCAAGGTTAACAATATTTTTCAGCAAGAATTCTAACAATCTTTACTGCTGGAAATGGCTCAGTGCTGTTTGCACAAGGTAACAGCCAATAAGCATTGCTCACAGTCTCTTGAGAGCTGTGTTGCTGGACCTCACCTGTTGTACTTATTTTCTTATCTCCTAGAATGAAATTTCTTGAAGGAAGTTCCACAGTACTCCTGTAAATTAAAGAGTTGGCCAACTCACAAATACATGCCTCCAGTGTGTACTCAGTTAGATCTGCATCTCTGACAGAACAAAGCTTTCTCTTTTCCATAGCTCCCCCGTACACATTCAAACCATTTTGAAAGGGCCTTTCCCACTGGTTTTCCATGTAGGTCCAGGCATGCCTGAAACTGTAACAGCAGACTCAGCATAATTTATTGTCTCCACCATACAAGAAAAAAATATAAGCACTGTACTATGAGTTATATAAAACTTGTGGTTTAGTATTTATTCAGTGTCAGACTGTGCTACACACAATTTAGGAGGATTGTTAGTTTTTAAAGAGAACCTATGTTCAATTAGACTGCTGACCAATATTCCCAATTAGTTGTCAGAGTTGAAATCTGAAGATGTGAGCAAATTTCACTTCACACTTTAATTTAAAATAAGGATTTTTGGTGTCTTTCCTTTTTAAGGAGAATTTATGTTAATTACAAAGAAACAAAACATCTTTTTCTTCTCAAGTTTCATTTCTTTTTGTGTATATATCAACACTGGAAAATGCTCCTCCCCACTTTTGTGCCACGGCTTTATTTTGGGTGTCAGATAATACAGGGTGCCAGATAAATCTGAATTTCAGATAAACAACAAATGATGACTTACTATAAGTATATTCCATGCAACATGAGACATACTTATACTAAAAAAAAACATTTTTCAGAAATTCTAATTTAAGTAGATGTCCCATATTCTTTGTTAAACCTAGCAACCCTAACCTATATACAACCAATAATAATTATACAAGGAATAGGGTAATATTACAGAGCTGATGTTTTTCAGTAGCAAGCTACCATAGGCCATATATTATTCATATATGTATACATATATCTCAATGATAGTTTTAGGCAATTTAGGCTTAAAAAAAACTCATCCATGATGAAGTAAGTGTCTTTTCTGTATTTTTTCAATCTATGTAATTTGAAGACATAATTTTTTCTTGAAATATTTCCTAGTGTCCCAATTCTGAAGATAAATGGCACGCATCTCTCTTTCCCAATCCCACTTTCCCTGCATTTTTTAGCTTAAGAATCCTTTCACTTCAAAAGCCAATATAAAAATAAATCCTTCTCCTGAGTGCAACTGTAAACCAAAATTTAAGCTCACTGATTTGGAAGCCTCAGCTTCCCATCAACTAGCAAGTCTTTGCTTTCACTTTCTTTCTTCCTTCACTTCCTGTGTACTGTGTTCTGGGTCCTCTGCTCTGAGTCCTCTTTACTGAATTAGTTCACAAGAATGATTTTCTATTTTTCTTTTGTAGATATTATCTGAGATTTTGTGTCTAACTGCAAATATAGACTGTCCATAAAAGAAAATGCTCTCTTCATTAGACTCTGTTTTTCTAGTGCCTCTTTACTCTCCTTTGCAAATGTGAGATAACCTATATTTTCCATCAACTGTGCTAGGGACCAAAAGAGCCTCAGTGCACTTGTTTTTAATATGCTGCATTCTAAGACCTTTCTCTAAGGAGCTCAGTGTACAGTATTAACATTATCTAATTTGTTCTCACAGCATCTGTGTGAAGCTTTGGTATCCTGTTCTTGTACCTTCCAAATGATAACATGGCCACAAGATCACACAGAAAGTTTTGAAAACTTCTCAAATTGTATAAAGGGGTTCATAAAACTCTTCATCATTCCTCCAGCACTCCTTTCACTAAAAACCCAGACATGCCTCCTTTTCTTATCATCTTACCCAGATTTCCCTTTTCCATTGTCCTAGTTCACACCATGCATTATTTATCTTTGAAATATATACCTCTGGACGTTAACTACACTTAATTGATAGATTCAAATGCTGCCCCTTGGTTACCACGTAGCAGACACTATACTACCAGCAGCTCCTTTTCTACTATTGGCAAATTAGTCAAACACTTTGAGCCTGGCTTTATCAAATGTAAAAAAAAAATTTTTTTTGCAGTTAATGTAAGTATTTAAGGCAGTGAGCATAAAATATTTGACACATTGCCCAGCACTGAACAGACATTAGGTGGCTTTTGCTATTAGAATAGATCGAGGCTGGGTGAACAGTTGCTGCAGAGCAGGACTTAGCAGAATCTGTGAATGGTGATTTAACATTAGCCTCTCTTACATTGCCTGGATATGACAGCATGATTTGTTCATATTTCTGATGCTTTGGAAGATAAAAATAATAATATCTAGATGAATGATCTTATATATTGGCACTTCTAAATTTTACCAAGACATCAAATTGCTGCATATAGAGGAAAGAATATGGCAGAATCAAAGAATTCTGGGTTTTGAATTTGCTGTATGATTTTGGGTTCATTACTTAATATCACTGAATCTTAATTTTCTCATCTATAAAATAATTGAGACAATAATCCATATTCTACAGTTGTAAGGATTAAAAGAGATAAAATTTGAGGATGTGCCCAACATATCATTGGGATCTGGGAGGTTAGTGAAAATATTCAGGGGGAGCATATCTTTGGGAAATTGAAATGACAAGCACTTAAAATCTCTTACTGATGTACAAGCCTACCCGTAAAATTTGAGGGTACTAATTAGTAAACACTGATTATAATTTTTGTTATTAAGAATTTTTTATTTATATAATTTATGTATCTTTAAATGATTACATTTATTACACAAAATTCAGTTCTCTGGAAAATCTTAAGCTCCTAAATTCCATAAAGTCCTAATGCCAGCATAAAGAAGTGGCAAATGAAGTGTGTTCATGCTTTCATTAAGGTTTCTGCAGTCTGTTTGTGGTCATTTGGAAACAAATCTGTGTGATCACCTAACACTCTGTGCTAAGTACAAGTTCAGTAATATCATTTCCCCCTGCTGACTGTAGGGGCATTTTTCAAATTTAATTTCCCCTACTTATTCAGTTCACTACAACCTTTAAAGTACTCTGGCCTGCGTATTTCATATAAAGCCAATGGATGCCACTTTCATTTTTATCTGTCACCTTAGAATTTCCATTTCAGTTTTAAAAATAAAAATTGATTTTCATAAGTGTTCCAAAGTAGAGGTTTATATATTGCTCTGAACTTATAATCCATGTTTTCACAGTTCACATGAGGCTGTGATGGTCAAACCACCATCCAAACAAAAGCAAAAAGAGTTCAACTTTAATGTGACAAAAATAAAAGGAGGGTATGTTGTGTTTACTCTACTTTATGAAATTTCATTTATTTTTCTTCTTTGTCTTTTAGAGTGGCATATCTAAACTGAATATTGAAATTGAAACAAGTGGAATTAAATACTATAGACAGCTCACTCCTTAATATGGTTTCCTAGTCATTTCTGAACATCCTTACCACCCTGGATTGTTTTAGTATGATTTTATGCCTAAGAAAATTTTATTGAAATATAAGTTTTATATGTGACTATCACCTGGCATGCATTAGATTGACCCAATGAAGTGATTTTGCATCATAAGCATGAATGCTAAGAAAAAATTTTATTCACCTTAAATATACACAAGATGTTTTAATCAAACCCTTCACTGAAGTAATTGGAAAACCTTAAACTGAATCATACTAGAGATGAGAAAATGGGTTAAATTCTGCCCACAGATACTCACACATAAACCATATGGAAATCAATTACAGTTTTATTAGTTCTGTGTGATTTTCTAAGAGTAGAAATTGGCTTAACCCTGTTTAAATCATTCTATAATCTCAGCATGGAATGTGACAGGAAAATTTATATCTTTACTGGAGAAGATAAAATGGAAAACTAGTCAAAAATGGAAAATCTTCCTATTTCTTTCTACTCTCCTCCATGTTCCTGTTAACTACCTTGTTGAGTATATAAATGAACTTTCTTTTGTACTAACTTAAATTCATCTTAATTATAATTTTCTTCTTCTGGTTTTGAACTCCTCTAAATAAAATATAATCTGCTGTAGGCCATAGACAGCCATCTGTAAGCCTCATGATACAGTATGAAATGGGAAGTATGTAACTCTGGGTAGGCCTCTTCTCACATGGTATAGAAGTTAGTAAACCAATGTTTCTAGTTCCTTTAACTTGATAATTTCCTTACAATCACCACAGAACTCAAACTTCAGAGGATTCATGGAGACAGAGATGCTTCACCAGATCTCCCCTACAGGACTGAGGTATCTGTTCTCCAGCTGGTGGGACTGTTGGCTGCACAGTGGTGTCATATCCCTCTCTGTGCTTTCAGAGGAAAGGAGCTGCTACCATGAAAGTTATGACCCCTTCCTGGGGCAGCTCCTGCCCAATGACTGGCTGATTAAGGAGGTGCAAATCCTGATACCCTTACCTCAGTTTGAGAAAACTCTGTAGGTCATTCTAGTTAGAGCTCACCATGAAATCATCTGAGCTGACTACTGAAACACTTCACTTTCAACTTCTTCTGCTGCTTAACCTTACTTTATTTTAGGTGTAAATCCTGAGTGTATTCTCAAATAATCTTCCTGCATGCAATTCAACAAACTTCCTGGGCTCTTGGTCTTTAGGATATTCAGGAAACACAGGGTAGGGAGTACCTCTGTAAAGAACTGGGGAGGCACCAGTGACCTGCACCCATTCTTTCACTGGCATTATCAGGAATATATTCTTTGAATTGCTTGATGGCTGATTTGGTAGTAAATCTATGGAAACAGAATTAAATCAGGTACAAATGAGTGTTCTCGCTAGTAATCAAACCCAGGCTAGTCCTTTCTAGTGTGGCCTCCTCCTTACTATACATGGCCTGGTAATACTCATCTTGTTCTTTAAAAACTCTAAAAAGTAAAATAGTCTGTGCCTTGTAGACAAAAGCAATCTAATTTTCTGGGCACTATTCTAAATGTTTATCAGATTTAACCCATTTATTCATACCAGGTATATACTTTTTCTATTCCCATTTAACAAGTGAGGAAACCAAACAAAGACTATATTAATTTACCTAAAATCACACAGCTAGGAATTAGAGGAGCTAAGGTTTCAACTCCAACTATTTTGCATTACAAGATGCAGGAAGGGAAAAGGAAAAAAAGGGGGTTTTCAGGGTTACTAAGGGAGAAACTAAAGATGTTAAATCATGTAAAGTATATTCAAGAAACAACATTTTCAATGATTTTACAGAATATGCTTGGAAACATACATTGGTGGTAGATTACTAGGCCAAGGCATCTGTTTTTCATTCTACATAAATGTAGTCAACAACTAAATGTTGCTGAGAAGGAAGAATAAAATGTTTTGAAAAGGAAATGGAGACACAACAGGGTGTGCAAGTGTAACTCCATGGGGGAAATATGTTCCCACCCTGGAGCAAATAATCTTTGAAGTCAAAATCAGTCAAAGGGAGAAATAAGGTGGGAGAAATCCATTTATTGCCTACAAGCCGTTGTCTACTTCTGTTCGCCTGTGTCTCTCATGACCCTGCTGAAAAAGGGTCCCCACCACACCTCTCTGGTCCAGATATGCCCTTGCTCCCCAACCCCTTATAATCACCTATTGATATGGAAATTGACTACTTCTCTCCACTCCTTAGAAACACCGGTTGATATGGAGATGAACTAAGGCCAGGCGAGAGATTCTGGAAATATTGCAATTTTGCCCACAGTAAGAAAAGAAGATTTAATTTTTTTTCATAGCCATTACTTCAGAAATTGACTCTAGAAACTTATTTATCTAGAAAGTTTTGTTGTAGTGTGCTTAAACTCTTTTTCCTCTACCATTAAAGTTTTTGGGTTAATGAGGGCTCCTCTTTGAATAGCACGATGGTGACTCATCTGAACATTTTATTTGTATGAATTAATTACATTAATGGGGACAAATAAACATTTCAGAGTTGGAGAAATCAAGGCTGTTCTGAATTAAATAGCTTATTTGGATATTTATTTACTTTTGAAATACAAACATTAGGCTGGAAATTATCTGGATGAAAAGATAGCATGGGGATAGCTGGTCTTCCAGAACAAAGGACTACCTAAGACTGAATGCTCTCCTGAAAATAATCAATTAAAAGAAACTTAACAGTAAAAAAAAAAAAAAACACTTAGCAGAGAAGTATCTTCAGGAAAGAAATCCACAGATTATGATTGAATTAGATCTTTCAATTTTCTATGGCAGAAATTTCTAATAAATGGCAAATAAAATGCACTTTTGCTGTACAAATCTGGGTGTACACTTGGTCTAACCTAAGGGAAACTCATAAGAACCTTGTGAAATAAAATATAATTTTTATGCAAATAGAATCTATCATCTTATCATTTCCTTTACTTTTTCTTTTCATCTGAAAATGACAATTTGATGTCCAAAAGTGATTGATTCTAAAAATTAAACAAAACTCACAAGTAAACTAATAATAAAAATCACAACCAAATGTTTGGTAAAAGATGAATAGGGTTGATAAATTCTGCCCTTAAACTCACTTATTCCCTTTTATTATAGAGTATTATACAAAGGTGCAATTTTTCTTTGTTATAAGTATAAAACACTAAATAATTCACCCTTACCTGGATATTCTCCCATAGCAAAGGGTGTTAAAATACATCATAAACATTGACTTAAATCCTGTAGCTGGATACCTGGATTTGCACCAAATTCTGTCAGTTTTCATTAATGAATATGACATTATTTTCTGTTAATTATAGTAATCTCTTTTCAATATACCATAGAATAATAGAGCCAAGTATTTTGACATAAGAAAATGCCTGGTTCTATCTCTTTCTGACCATTCTTTGTTTTATCCCTATGTTTTAATCATTTCATTTTTATCACTGCAATGTTTCACACTCATTTTTTTTTTTACAGCAGTTCAAAATACATCTACACAAAATTTTGTCTCTGGCTTTTGCTCCTCTACATAAGTCCTTTTATTGGTTCTATATTGTCTTTCAATTTGAAATACTCATTCCTAGTCATTCCTAGCTCCTTTTTACTACAGAATTGTTCATTGTGCTTTTCCTCTTTGCTCTTCAAACTCAGTTAAATATATTGCTTCTCAGTCTCATTTGTTCCCTTTTTCAGTTCTCAGACCACAAATTTTCCCAGTGTCTTAAATCAACCTCCTGATTCGATTTCTTCATCAAGACCCATTTATGCATTCCTCAGAGAAATAATGGAAAATGGCACTAATAATGGAAAATTCTCCAGAATTTAGGAAGAGTATTTAGGTAATTACATTATACTATTAACTTACATTATACTACTAAACTTAGCATTTACTAAACAACCATCATATGGAAAACAGAGCATATAATCAAAATACATCCTGCCAAATTGGGGAATTGTCTCTTTTAATCTCAGTTTTAAAGCAAAATAGTTAGATTTAGCACTAGTATAGTTTATTTTGAAATTTTTTAAACTGACTGATTATCAGTAAGTAAGCAATTCTACATATTGTGTTCTTTTCTGTTCATTTTATTTTATTTTGTTTTGGTCTTTATGATGACATGCCCGAAGTTCGCATTTGGGAGAGACTTGACTGGAGATACTGCTGTAATCTATAAACTTTTTTCCCATGTAAAATTTAACAGGCTAAGGGACACTATGATATTACTGGCATGGGCATTCAATGTTACCAAAACTCAAATATTATAAAATTTAAGAATTTCAGGTTAGTTGAAATATTTTAAACTATCTTTTAGAAATGTGCTAATTTTTATTCAGTAAGGATGTTTTTATATATAATAATATTTATAGTGGATTTAGATAGCATTAGCTTCACTGTTTATTAATTTTAAGATTTTGGATTTTTCTTTGTATATATAAAGTCCATATGAATATCTAAAGAAAGTCAGATGTTATTTGACACAATCTGAACAATTAAAATAGTATTTTTATTTTGGCTTTTCTTAAAACTTAAATTATACAGTTTATTGAAAAGTTGATACTAAGGCTATCATTTTGGAGTGTTTTTATCAAATGCAGGAAATTTCAGTTGTGAAATAAAAAAATCCAAGCAATAAGAGATTTTCCAAAGTAAAAATTAAATCTTTTTTTTACCCTTAACAATATCCACCTTTTCACCATTGTCAGATGTGATATATCTAGCTAGTTAATAACATTTATATTTAATATTTGTATTTATTTAGATGTTTGACAAAGGTAAAGATGACATCAAGAACAAGAGATGTGCTCTCTTGAAGACACTGGAATATGCATTTAAAACAAAATACCTTCCCACATAGCATCATTCAAATCAACAAAGTCAGTGAATCAGTACATTGATTTGAATAAGCAAATGAATGGTAAGTTTATATTTTTGAGTATCATCTATCTTTAAGGAAGCTGTGTAAGGTCCTTCTACATAAATCAATCTATCCCATCCATATAATAACTAAATGAGTTAGGTGTTATAGATATCTCCATCTTATAGTTGATGAAACTGAGACACAGAAAGATAATGTACCTAAAGTCACAGAGAGTGACAGAGTCAGAATTTGACTATACAGATATAGATATACAGATGTTAGCTATCTGGATATTATCTTATATTCTGGATATTGCCCATGTTATATTCCAGTGGTCTCTTTCCTGTACATGATTATATTATATTTGGAAGGAATTTAGACCTTTTCATTTTAAGAAGTACATGGCTATAGTTGTTTGGTGTAGTCACAAACATTATAGTCCATACTACTGGGAGCAGGGACCTGACATACATGGAGGACATGTAAGCACACTTGAGGTACTGTAATGGAGACTGTGTATATCAAATATGTCTAACTCAAGAGTCCTATTTCCACAAACAAAGAAGAAAACCATATTGTATAATTCATGATTCTCAGTTAAGCAAATGTGAGAATAATCTTCTTTATAATTACCTTTGCTGTAATAATCATGGAAATTGATGAATCATTCAATAATCAATGAATATCACTATCTAGGGCTAAGCAGTGTTAAAGGTATTAGGTAAAATACATAGATAAAATAGCTATTTCACAAAAGAAGCTCACTATCTAGTGGGTCCATACATACTTAAACAATACAATTGTATCACCCTATAAACATTTTCTTCACTAAAAGGAGGCACTACTGCTATGAAAATACAAATATGATCTGTATGATCTGCTTGGGTGACTCTGGAATGTTTTATTCTTTCCTTCTACAAATAATAGTGAAGATTAGGTGTGTAAGAAAGCTTAAACACAGATTCAAGATGGCAGCATGAGAGGTGAGACAGAGAACTCCTCCCAAAACCACAGAGAGTGTGAAAATAAAATTAATACAACTAATCCTAAAACAGCAACAGGAAAGAAGGCTGCACCAGACTGCATACAGACTTCATGAATAGAGCAGACTTCACGAAACAGGGTAACAAACCAAAGCCTTGATCAAGGGGGACCCAGGCCATTCCCCCACCCCAGCTCACTGGAGGGAGGAGGAGAAATGGTGGGAGTAGGGAGTGGGATCCTGGGACTGCTGAGCACCAAACCCTGGAGATCTGCATTGAGAGCAGAAACCTACACTGTGTGGTGTACTGAAGGATGGGGAGCTGGGACAGGTGGAGTACTTGAGAGACAGACTCTGGCTGTTTGTGGAAGACGGGATCCACACCAGGCCACTTTGGGACAAGGGAAAGGCAGGCAGTCTGACAGGCTTCCTAACAGCGAGAGGGCTGCTGAAGGGGAGGTGTTTTCGTGGAGCTTGCTGCACAGGAGAAGGGATAGGGAGACAAGGTTGTCTGGGGGTGCTCTGCCCAGAAGATTGGGAACTTTGGGGAGCTTCAGGCACTCCATCCCCATGGCTGGCTACACAGCTCTGAGGTCCCCCTCTGTGATATGCAGCCTGCCAAGCCTTCCTCCTGGCCTGACAGCATGGGTTCGCAAACTGGCAGTCACTACTCTGGTGTCAGGCCAGTCAGAGGGAGGCCCCACCTACTACAGCAAGAGACAGCAAAGCACAGAGGCTTACCCCTGTGTGCTTGGCCCACTGGCTCTGATATGGGAGACAGGAATGGCAGACGGGAATCAGGAAACAGATATTTCCTCCCCCCAGGGACCAGCTCCACTCTGCCAGGAACCCCAATCTCACTACGGGCTGAGCAGCACCAGAGACGGGAGCTTCTGGGCGCTAGGGGGCACCACACAGAAATATGAAACGTCAAAAGAACATGGTTCAGCCAAAAATCTCACAAACCTCAGAAAAAGGGCCAGATGAAACTGAACTCACCAATATTCTTGAAAAAGAGTTCAAAATAAAAATCATAAACATGCTTATGGAGCTACAGAAAACTTTTCAAGAACTCAGGAATGAATTTAAGTCGGAGATTCAATCATTAAGAAATTCCATATCTAAAACAAACCATACAAGGGAAGGATGTAAAAGCAGATTAGATGTAGTAGAGGAGACGGTAAATGGAATACAAATTCGAGAAAAGGAATACAAAGAAGCTGAGGCACAGAGAGAAAAATGAATCCCTAAGAATGAAAGAATATTGAGAGAACTGTGTGACCCATCCAAACGGAAAAATATTCACATAATAGGGGTACAAGACGTAGAACAGAGAGAAAAAGGGATAGAAAGTGTCTTTGAGGAGGTAATTGCTGAAAACTTTCCCAGTCTGGGGAAAAAGATAGTCTTTCAAGACATGGAGATGGACAGATATCCCAACACAAGGGACCCAAGGAAGACAACATCAAAGCGTATAATAATTAAAATGGCAAAGATCAAGGATAAAGACAGACTTTTAAAAGCAGCTAGAAGAGACTTCCGGGAAGATGGCGGTGTGAGCAGGGCGGCAGAAATCTCCTCCCAAAACCATATAAATCTATGAAAACACAGTAAATACAACTATTCCTAAAAGAGAAATCAGAGCACACAGGAAAGTGCACAGCATGCAGCCACATCTGGGAGGTCTCAGCACCCCGCGAGGCAGGTAAGATACAGAATCGTGACCCGGCGGCACCCAAACACTCACGCAGCCCAGCACGCTGGCGGGTGGAGAAGAGTCAGAGCTGGGAGGGAGTGGAAGAGCAGGTCCGCAAAATAACCAGCCCCGGTGGTCTGTGCCGGAGCACCGGGAGAGCTGACACATATCGTGCGGTGCATCAGATATTGGAGAGGCAGAAGGTGCAGGTTTTGAGCCGGGAAGGTGCCGGGACTGTGCAGCCAGTGCCCAGGGACAAGAGAAAAGCGCGCGCCATTTGTAGTGGTCTTGGAGAGGCGGCGGGCCCAGCAAGGGAACACCAGCGACCCTGCGACCTCAGCCCTGCAGGCTGGAAGTCCTGGGGAACTTTGGTCCCCTTCGCTAGTGCAGCCAGCGCCCAGGGACAAGAGAAAAGCGCGCGCCATCTGTAGCGGTCTCAGAGAGGCGGCGGACCCAGCGAGGGAACACCAGCGCCCGGTGGGCTCAGCCCTGCAGGCTGGAAGTCCTGGGGAACTTCGGTCCACTTCTCTAGTGACAGAAACAAGGGAGCAACTACGCTGGAACTTTATACAGAAAACAATAGCGTCCCATTCATTCCTACCTACAAAAACGGCGCGGCTGCAGCTGCGAATTAGTGGAGCAACAGCGACATCTACAGCACGTGTAGAGAATCCATTCCAGAGCCAGCTGACATAAGTGGCAACTGCCAGTGACCACTCTTGCCAGCATGACAAGACAGAGGAAGCTAATACAGACAAAGCTCACCAAGATTCAGAGCCCCTCTGAGAAGGAATCTGAAGAGATGGAAATGCAGCATTTTTCTGAAAAAGAATTCAGAATAAAAGTTATAACCATGCTGATGGATATACAGAGAAATATGCAAGAGCTAAGGGAGGAAGTGAGGGAAGTCAGGAAAGATAATGCAGAAATGAGACAAGCCATCGATGGGCTCAGCAGCAGACTGGACGAGATGCAAGACACTGTTAATGCAATAGAAATCAGAGAACAGGAACACAGAGCAGCTGAGGCAAAGAGAGAAAAAAGGATCTCTAGGAATGGAAGAATATTAAGAGAACTATGTGACCAATCCAAAAGGAACAACATTCGCATTATAGGAGTACCAGAGGAAGAAGAGAGAGAAAAAGGGATAGAAAGTGTCTTTGAAGAAATAATTGCTGAAAACTTCCCCATGCTGGGGAAGGAAATAGTCTCGCAGTCCATGGAAGCCCACAGATCTCCTAACACAAGGGACCCCAGGAAGACAACACCAAGACACATAATAATTAAAATGGCAAAGATCAAAGATAAGGACAGAGTATTAAAGGCAGCTAGAGAAAGAAAAAAGATCACCTTCAAAGGAAAACCCATCAGACTAACATCAGACTTCTCAACAGAAACATTACAGGCTAGAAGAGAATGGCATGATATATTTAACGCAATGAAACAGAAGGGCCTCGAACCAAGAATATTGTATCCAGCACGATTATCATTTAAATAAGACGGCGGGATTAAACAATTTTCAGACAAGCAAAAGCTGCGAGAATTTGCCTCCCATAAACCATCTCTACAGGACATCTTAAAGGAACTGCTCTAGAGGGAAGCACTCCCAAGGCTAAAAAGCTGTCACCAGAGAAAATAAAATCATAGCAAGAAAGCAGAACACCCAAAACTAACTAAAGGCAAAGAATAAAACACCTAGAATATAAAGAATGGAGGAGGAATAAGAAAGGAGAGAAATAAAGAAACATCAGACTGTGTTTACAATAACTTAACAAGAAAGTTAAGTTAGATTGTTAGATAGTAAAAAAGCAACCCTTGAACCTTTGGTAACCACGAATCTAAAGCCAGCAATGGCAATAAGTACATATCTTTCGATAATCACCTTAAACGTAAATGGACTGAATGCACCAATCAAAAGACACAGAGTAACAGAATGGATAAAAAAGCAAGACCCATCTATATGCTGCCTACAAGAAACTCACCTCAAACGCAAAGATATCCCCAGATTAAAAGTGAAGGGATGGAAAAAGATATTTCATGCAAATAACAAGGAGAAAAAAGCAGGTGTTGCAGTACTTGTATCAGACAAAATAGACTTCAAAATGAAGAAAGTAGCAAGAGATAAAGAAGGACATTACATAATGATAAAGGGGTCAATCCAACAAGAAGATATAACCATTGTAAATATATATGCACCCAACACAGGGGCGCCGGCATTTGTGAAACAAATACTAACAGAATTAAAGGAGGAAATAGACAGCAATGCATTCATCTTAGGTGACTTCAACACACCACTCACTCCAAGGGACAGATCAACCAGACAGAAAATAAGTAAAGACACAGAGGCACTGAAAAACGCACTAGAACAGATGGACCTAACAGACATCTACAGAACTCTACAACCAAAAGCAACGGAATACACATTCTTCTCAAGTGCACATGGAACATTTTCCAGAATAGACCACATACTAGGCCACAAAAAGAACCTCAGTAAAATCGAAAATATTGAAGTTATACCAACCAACTTCTCGGACCATAAAGGTATTAAACTAGAATTAAACTTTAGAAAGAAAACAAAAAGGCTCACAAATACATGGAGACTTAACAACATTCTCCTAATTAATCAATGGGTCAATGACCAAATCAAAACAGAAATCAAAGAGATATATGGAGACAAATGACAACAACAACACAAAGCCACAGCTTCTGTGGGACGCAGCAAAGGCATTTCTAAGAGGAATGTATATTACAATCCAGGCCTATCTAAAGAAAGAAAAACATTCACAAATGAATAGTCTAAAGACACAATTACTGAAATTGGAAAAAGAACAACAAATGAGACCCAAAGTCACCAGAAGGAGGGACATAATAAAGATCAGAGAAGAAATAAATAAAATTCAGAAGAATAAAACAATAGAAAAAATCAATGAAACCAAGAGCTGGTTCTTTGAAAAAATAAACAAAATAGATAAATCCCTAGCCAGACTCATTAAGAGAAAAAGAGAATCTACACACCTAAACAGAATCAGAAATGAGAATGGAAAAATCACGATGGATCCCACAGAAATACAAAGAATTATAAGAGAATATTATGAGAATCTATATGCTAACAAGCTGGAAAACCTACAAGAAATGGACAACTTTTTAGAAAAATACAACCTTCCAAGACTGACCAAACAAGAAACAGAAAAACTAAACAGACCAATCACCAGCACGAAATCGAATTGGTAATCAAAAAACTACCCAAGAACAAAACCCCCAGGCCTGATGTATTCACCTCTGAGTTATACCAGACATACAGAGAAGAAATAACACCCATTCTCCTTAAAGTTTTCCAAAAAATAGAAGAGGAGGGAATACTTCCAAACTCATTCTATAAAGCCAGCATCACTCTAATACCAAAACCAGGCAAAGACCTCACCAAAAAAGAAAACTATAGACCAATATCCCTGATGAACGTAGATGCAAAAATACTCAACAAAATATTAGCAAACCGAATTCAAAAATACATCAAGAGGATCATACACCATGATCAAGTGGGATTCATCCCAGGGATGCAAGGATGGTACAACATTCGAAAATCCATCAACATCATCCACCACATCAAAAAAAGAAGAACAAAAACCACATGATCATCTCCATAGATGCTGAGAAAGCATTTCAGAAAATTCAGCATCCATTCATGATTAAAACTCTCAAGAAAATGGGTATAGAGGGCAAGTACCTCAACATCATAAAGGCCATATATGACAAAACCACAGCTAACATCATACTTATTGGCAAGAAGCTGAAAGCTTTTCATCTAAGATCGGGAACAAGACGGATGCCCACTCTCTCCACTGTTATTCAACATAGTACTGGAGGTCCTAGCCACAGCAATCAGACAAAACAAAGACATACAAGGCATCCAGATTGGTAAAGAAGAAGTCAAATTGTCACTATTTGCAGATGACATGATATTGTACATAAAAAACCCTAAAGACTCCACTCCAAAACTACTAGAACTAATATCTGAATTCAGCAAAGTTGCAGGATACAAAATTAACACACAGAAATCTGTTGCTTTCCTATACACTAACGATAAACTAACAGAAAGAGAAATCAGGAAAACAATTCCATTCACAATTGCATCAAAAAGAATAAAATACCTAGGAATAAACTTAACAAAGGAAGTGAAAGACCTGTACCCTGAAAACTACACGACATTCCTAAGAGAAATTAAAGAGGACACTGACAAATGGAAATGCATCCCATGCTCTTGGCTAGGAAGAATAAATATTGTCAAAATGGCTATAGTACCCAAAGCAATCTACAGATTCAACGCAATCCCTATCAAACTACCAACAGCTTTCTTCAATGAACTGGAACAAATAATTCTAAAATTCATATGGAACCACAAAAGACCCCGAATAGCCAAAGCAATCCTGAGAAGGAGGAATAAAACAGGGGGAATTACACTCCCTGACTTCAAGCTCTACTACAAAGCCACAGTAATCAAGACAATTTGGTATTGGCACAAAAACAGACCCAAAGACCAGTGGAACAGAATAGAAAATCGAAACTTCAACCCAAACACATACAGTCAATTAATATTTGATAAGGGAGCCTTGGATATACACTGGGGAGATGACAGCCTCTTCAGCAGCTGGTGTTGGAAAAACTGGACAGCTACATGTAAGAGAATGAAATTGGACTACTGTCTGACCCCATACACAAAGGTAAACTCGAGGTGGATCAAGGACCTGAATGTAAGTCATAAAACTATAAAACTTTTAGAAAAAAATATAGGCAAAAAGCTCTTGGACATAAATATGAGCAACTTCTTCATGAACATATCTCCCCGAGCAAGGGAAACAAAAGGAAAAATGAACAAGTGGGACTATATGAAGCTGAAAAGCTTCTGTACAGCAAAGGACACCATCAGTAGAACAAAAAGACTTCCTACAGTATGGGAGAATATATTCATAAATGACATATCCGATAAGGGGCTGACATCCAAAATATATAAAGAACTCACGCACCTCAACAAACAAAAAGCAAATAATCCATTTAAGAAATGGGCAGAGGACATGAATAGACACTTCTCTAAAGAAGAAATTCAGATGGCCAACAGGCACATGAAAAGATGCTCCACATCACTAATCATCAGAGAAATGCAAATTAAAACCACAATGAGATATCACCTCACACCACTGAGGATGGCCAACATCCAAAACACAAACAACAAATGTTGGCGAGGATGTGGAGAAAAGGGAACCCTCCTCCACTGCTGGTGGGACTGCAAATTAGTTCAACCATTGTGAAAAGTAGTATGGAGGTTCCTCAAAAAACTCAAAACAGAAATACCATTTGACCCAGGAACTCCACTCCTAGGAATTTACCCTAAGAATGCAGCAGCCCAGTTTGAAAAAGACAGATGCACCTCTATGTTTATTGCAGCACTATTTACAATAGCCAAGAAATGGAAGCAACCTAAGTGTCCATCAGTAGATGAATGGATAAAGAAGATGTGGTACATATATACAATGGAATATTATTCAGCCATAAGAAGAAAACAAATCCTACCATTTGCAACAACATGGATGGAGCTAGAGGGTATTATGCTCAGTGAAATAACTCAAGCTGAAAAAGACAAATACCAAATGATTTCTCTCATATGTGGAGTATAAGAACTAAGGAAAAAAAAACTGAAGTAACTAAACAGCAGGAGACTCACAGAACCCGAGAATGGACAAATAGTTACCAACGGGAAAGGGACTGGGGAGGATGGGTGGGAAGGGAGGGGTAAAAGGGAAGAAGGGACATTACGATTAGCAGATGTAATGTTCGGGGGTCACGGGGAGGGCGGTACAACCCAGATAGGACATGTAGTGACTCTATGGCATCCCTCTAAGCTGATGGATAGTGACTGCAATGGGGTTGGGGGGGGTACCTGATGAAGGGGGTAGTGTAATCACCATAATATTACTCATTTAATTGTAGATTAATGATATCAAAATAAACTAAAAAAAAAGTAAGTTTATAAGCAAAGTGGGTTTCCTTATAGAAAACAACTTAGAAAGAGTTAGGTTAACCATGCCACATATGACAGACATCTAATTGTAACAAAGCTTTTAATTATTACTAAAAGTGACATAGAAAATAAAGAAATTATTATGAAGAAAAAAAAGCAGCTAGAAAAAGGAAAAAGATCACATACAAAAGAAAACCCATCAGGTTATCATCAGATTTCTCAACAGAAACCTTACAGGCCAGAAAAGAGTGGCATGATATATTTAATGCAATGAAGCAGAAGGGCCTAGAACCAACAATACAATACTCTATTCAGCAAGGTTATCATTTAAATTTGACAGAGGGATTAAACAATTTTGAGATAAGCAAAAGCTGAGAAAATTTACCTACCACAAACCACCTCTAAAGTGCATTTAGGAGGGACTCCTATAGATGGAAGTATTCCTAAGACTAAATAGATGTCACCCAAAGGATAGAAAGAGTACAGAATATGATTCCCAACATACAAAGAATGGAGAAGGAAGAAAAAGGAGGAAAAAAGAAAGAATCTTTAGGTGGTATTTGTAGTAGCATACGAAGTGAGTTAAAGTAGACTGTTAGATAGTAAGGGAATTACCCTTGAACGTTTGGTAACCATGAATCTAAAGCCTGAAATGGAAAAAATACATACCTATCGAAAATGACCCTAAATGCAAATGGTCAGAATGCACCAATCAAAAGACGGAGAGTCACTGAATGGATAAAAAAACAAGACCCATCTATATGCTGCAGACAAGAGACTCACTTCAAACCCAAAGACATACACAGACTGAAAGTAAAGGGATGGAAAAAGATATTTCATGGAACTAATAGAAGAAAGCAGCAGTTGCAGTACTTGTGTCAGACAAAATAGACTTCAAAACAAAGAATGTAACAAGAGACAAAGAAGTGCATCACATAATGATAAAGGGGTCAGTCCAACAGGAGGATATAACTATTATAACTATCTATGCACCCAACACAGGATCACCTACATATGTGAAAAAAATAGTAACAGAATTAAAGGGGGAAATAGAATGCAATGCATTAATTTTGGACAACTTCAACATAATACTCACTCCAAAGGACAGACCAACCAGACAGAAAATAAATAAGGAGACAGATGCATGGAACAATGTGTTAGAACAGATGGACCTAACAGACATCTACAGAACAATCCATCCAAAAGCAACAGATTACACATTCTTCTCAATTGCACAGGGAACATTTTCAAGAATAGATCATATACTAGGCCACAAAAAGAGCCTCAGTAAATTCAAAAAGATTGAAATTGTACCAACCAGCTCTCAGATGACAGAGGTATGAAACTAGAAATAAATTACTCAAAGAAAATGAAAAAGCCCATAAATACATGGAGGCTTAATTACATCCTCCTACATAATCAATGGATCAATGACCAAATAAAAACAGAGATCAAGCAATGTATGGAGACAAATGACAACAAAAATTCAACACTGCAAAATCTGTGGGATGCAGCAAAAGCCATGCTAAGAGGGAAATATATTGCAATACAGGCCTCCCTCAGGAAAGAACAATCCCAATAAACAGTCTAAACTCACAATTAATGAAACTAGAAGAGGAAGAACAAATGAGGCCCAAAGTCATTAGAAGGAGAGACATAATAAAGATTTAAGCATAAATAAATAAATTTGAGAAGAGTAAAACAATAGAAAGAATCAATGAAAGCAGAAGCTGGTTTTTCGAGAAAATAAAATAGATAAACCCGTAGCCAGACTTTTCAAGAAAAAAAGACAGTCTACTCACATAAACAGAATCAAAAATGAGAGAGAAAAAATCACTTTGGACACCATAGAAATACAAATAATTATGAGAGAATATTATGAAATATTATATGCTAACAAACTGGATAACCTGGAAGAAATGGACAACTTTCCAGAAAAACATAACCTTCCAAGGCTGACCCAGGAAAAACAGAAAATCTGAACAGACCAATTAGCAGCAAAGAAATTGAACTAGTAATCAAAAATCTACCTAAGAACAAAACCCTGTACCAGATGGCTTCACTGCTGAATTTTATCAAACATTTAGTGAAGACCTGATACCCATCCTTCTTAAAGTTTTCCAAAAAGTGGAACAGGAGTGAATACTCCCAAACTCATTCTACAAGGGCAGCATCACTCTAACACCAAAACCAGGCAAAGACACCAAAAAAAAAAAATGAAATTACAGACCAATATCCCTTATGAACATAGATGCAAAAATACTCAACAAAATATTAGCAAACCAAATTAAAAAATACATCAAAAAAATCATCCATTATGATCAAGTAGGATTCATTCCAGGAACACAAGGATGGTACAACATCCGAAAATCCACCATCATCATCCACCACATCAACAAAAACCACAATATCATCTCCATAGATGTTGAAAAAGCATTCAACAAAATTCAACATCCATTCATGATAAAAACTCTCAACAAAATGGGTATAATGGGCAAGTACCTCAACATAATAAAGGCCATATATGACAAACCCACAGCCAACATTAGAGCAAGAAGCTGAAATCTTTTCACCTATGATCAGGAACAATACAGTGAGGCCCAGTTTCCCCACTTTTATTCAACATAGTACTGGAGGTCCTAGCCACGGCAATCAGACAACACAAAGAAATAAAAGGCATCTAGATTGGCAAAGAAGAAGTCAAACTGTCCCTGTTTGCAGATGACATGATATTGTATATCAAAAACCCTAAAGAATCCACTCCAAAACTACTAGATCTAATATCTGTCTTCAGTAAAGTTGCGGGATACAGAATTAATACACAGAAATCTGTTGCATTCCTATACACTAATGATGAACTAATAGAAAGAGAAATCAGGAAAATTATTCAATTCACAATTGCATCAAAAAAGAATAAAATACCTAGAAATAAACCTAACCAAGGAAGTAAAATACTTATACTCTAAAAACTACAAGACACTCTTGAGATAAATTAAAGAAGACATCAATAAATGGAAACACATGCCGTGCTCATGGATAGGAAGAATTAATATTGTCAAAATGGCCATCCTACCTAAAGCAATCTACAGATTCAATGCAGTCCCTATCAAAACACCAACAGCATTCTTCAATGAACTACAGAAAAGAATTCTAAAATTCATATGGAACCAGAAAAGACCCCGAATAACCAAAGCAATCCTGAGAAGGAAGAATAAAATGGGGGGAATTATGCTCCCTTCAAGCTCTACTACAAAGCCACAGTAATCAGGGCAATTTGGTACTGGCACAAGAACAGACCCATAGTCCAATGGAACGGACTAGAGAGCCCAGATTAAAGCCAAGCATATATGGTCAATTAATATATGATAAAGGATCCATGGACATACAAGGGGGAAATGACAGCCTCTTCAACAGCTGGTGTTGGCACACTGGACAGCTACATGTAAGAGAATGAAACTGGATTATTGTCTAACTCCATACACAAAAGTAAACTCAAAATGGATCAAAGACCTGAATGTAATTCATGAAACCATAAACTTAGAAAAAACAGGCAAAAATATCTTGGACTTAACATGAGCAACTTCTTCATGAACATGTCTCCTTGGGCAAGGGAAACAAAAGCAAAAATGAACAAGTGGGACTATATCAAGCTAAAAACTTCTGTACAGCAAAGGACACCATCAGTAGAACAAAAAGGCAACCTACAGTATGGGAGAATATATTCATAAATGACATATCCGATAAGGGGTTGACATCCAAATTATATGAAGGGCTTACGCACCTCAACAAACAAAGAGCAAATAAGCCAATTAAAAAATGGGCAGAAGAGCTGAACACTTCCCCAAAGAAGACATTCAGATGGCCAACAGGCACATGAAAAGATGCTCTACATCGCTAATCATCAGAGAAATGCAAATTAAAACCACAATGAGATATCACCTCACATCAGTTAGGATGGCTGCCATCCAAAAGACAAGCCACAACAAATGTTGGTGAGGATGTGGACAAAGGGGAACGAACCCTCCTACACTGCTGGTGGGAATGTAAATTAGTTCAACCATTGTGGAAGGCAGTATGGAGGTTCCTCAAAAAGCTCAAAATAGAAATACCATTTGACCCAGGAATTCCACTCCTTGGAATTTATACTAAGAATGCAGCAGCCCAGTTTGAAAAAGATATATGCACCCCTATGTTTGTTGCAGCACTATTTACAATAGCCAAGAAATGGAAGGAACATAGTGTCCATCAGTAGATGAATGGATAAAAAGATGTGGTATATATACACAACGAAATATTATTTAGCCATAAGGAGAAAACAAATCCTACCATTTGTAGCTACATGGATGGAGCTAGAGGGTATTATGCTCAGTGAAATAAGCCAGGCAGAGAAAGACAAGTTTCAGATGATTTCACTCATCTGTGGAGTATAAGAACAATGAAAAGATGGAGGGATCCAAACAGCAGCAGACTCACAGAACCCAAGAATGGACTAACAGTTACTAAGGGAAAGGGACTGGGGAAGATGGGTGGGAAGGGAGGGATAAAGGGTATTACAATTAGCACACATAATGTAGTGGGGTTGGGGATAAGAAGAAGGCAGTATAACACAGAGAAGACAAGTAGTGATTCTATAGCATCTTACTATGCTGATGGACTGTGACTGTAATGGAGTATATGGTGGGGATTTGGAAATAGGGGGAGTCTAGTAATAATAATGTTGTTCATGTAATTGTACATTAATAATACCAAAAGAAAAAAAATAGTTAAGATCTACTTAAATGATATGTACTGTAGTTGGCTTTTGGGTACAGAGATAAATATCCTAACTTTCAATAACTCATTGTCTAAAATTGTAGAGAAACAAGTATATAGAAAAAGAAGTGAGTGATGTAATTATAGAAGGTCACATAAGGATTTTGGGGGACAAATATTAATATTATAGAAGTTTCACATAACAATGTGTAGAGTGACAGAAACAGAACATATGTGATTAAGTAAAGTATGAGAACTGCAATACACAGGAATTGTTCATAGTAGAGCATGATTGTGTGGATTACAAGGAGAAAACTGGAGACAGAGGCAAGACCAAATCAGGAAGGTCAGTAAAACAATTATTAAGAAATTTGTATTTTTTCTTAGGTCATTTACTTTTCTTTATATAATTAATTCTGAAACTTTAATTTACATTAAGAGGAAAATATTTTGATTCTTAGCATTCAACTTAATAAATACCTTTCAGAAAAAATTTTGTAAGTGATGGGAAGAACTGAAATTAGATTATTATGGAAGCCAAGGTGATAAATGATAGAAACCTGAGCCAGGATAGTGGGTAGAAGGATAAAAAACATGGAATCATTTGAAATAAGTAATATTTAAAAATTTTAGTGTCTGATGAGCTGGTGAAGGAGAGAGGAAATAAAAATGAAAAATTTATTTTTAATCAATTGTCCACCATACTCTTGTGCACTACATATGGTTGTTTTGCTTATCCTACTGGTCTATATACATAGTTAGCCTAAGTGTGGATCATAACTTTGCTCTATTGTGTGACCCATTTTAGAGACTATTTTATGTGAAAAGATATGGTTGCTACATCTGTTGTTTCATTATACTTTTGTCTTACATAGAAGGAGCAAAGATACCCCATATTCTTGGCTTTGAGATTGGACAAAAGCTTTGAAACATATGTGTAATATTGTTACCACATATTAACCATACATAACTCTATGTCTGACTGCTCAATTCAGAATGTATCTTCAAATATTTATGAAGCACTAGGTTAGGATCACACTCGAATAATATTATTACAACACCACTAATATTGATTACACATTCAACTGAATTCAGTGTCCATCAAGAATGTCCTGATATTTGGCTCTCCTTACATCTCTTCTTGTGTTTATACTCCTTCCCATTTATCTTTAGATAATCAGAAAATACATCAGCTAGTCAAAGAAGATGGCCAATATCAAGCTATGGGATGGATATAAATGAATATAGAAATCTACATTAATTGTTTCACTCAATTCATTTAGTATGTGTGTCAAGTTGCTTATTCTTTAACAAAATCAAGAATTTAAATGTTCTCCAATTGGGTCATTGTAGCTATAGGAATTGGATGTGAATTTTACAGTTAATATTTTCCCTTCCTGCTTGTTTCTGAGCATGTTACAGTCATCCATAGATTAAACAAGGAGAAAAAGTCTAAGTCTTCATGATTAAAAAAGAAAAGTTAAACTTGGGCCTTGGGGAAAAAAGTTTAACTGAAGGTCTACAATTGAACTTTTCAATTAAATTGGTTCCTGTTTTCCTTGCTTCCATATGTCTGGTTTACATTAAAATCTGACATTATAATCATACTCTGAGTGAACTCCAAATGAAATCTTTACCCAATATATCTAAGTGATACAAGCTGTAAAATATGTCACATTTTTTCCTTCTAAAGTTTCAAAAATTCATTAGGCACTATTTCCTGAATTTATAACTATTTGAATGTGAGTCAACATATGTTTGTCAGCCAGGAATTTAAGCGTTCGTTATAACAACCCTAATAAATGCCTGACCTTTTTCCTCCTACTACTTCATAATGCGTAGTCTACACTCTAGCTAAGTTTGACTTATTAATTCTTTCCTGTGTGTGCCTGGAACTTGCCTCCATGTCTTCATTCATACTGTTTTACTGTCATTTCATCCTCTAATGCAATTTCATCTTACTACCATGTTTCAGTGTCTCACCCAGATTTTTAAATGATTAATAGTTCCCTCAACCAAAATGATCCTCTTCTTTCTTGAACTAACATGATATATATGGAAATTACATAGTCTTATAATGGAAAAGTTATTTAATACACACCTGTTTTGCAGTTGTCTCATTTTCATTTTCTTCTAAGGACTGTATGCTATGCAATGATGGTGATAATATGTTACTCTTCTTTTAACCTAATTTAGCAATTAACACAGGGGTGAGAGGGGTGGGGATTCCATAAGTAAATATTGGAAGTGAATTATTCTTCCCTGAAAATTTAATTTTGTTCTTTATTTTGGTTGAGTCTCTTTTACACTCCTTGAATATATTATTTACAACTTATTTAACTACTTTATATACTGTTATTTGTGAGCTTTCGGAAATCTGAAAATATATCTTACATATTTGGAAGCACTCAGATGCATAGCACATTAGTGAGCATATTATAGGTGATCAATAAAATGCATGGTAGCTGGGTTTAATTCTCTTGATAATAATGATTTTATTTAGAACATAAAAAAACCATTTGATGCAAAATCAAAGTTCCATGTGGTATTTTTATAAGAATGCAACACTGTGGAGTTCCAGGAAGATGGCGGCATGAGCAGGGTGGCGAAAATTTCCTCCCAAAACTATATAAATCTACGAAAATACAGCAAATACAACCATTCCTAAAAGAGAGACCAGAATACACAGGAAAGCTCACAGTGTGCAGCTACACCCGAGAGGACACAGCACCCCACGAGGCGGGTAAGATACGGAGCCACGACCGGCGGGACCCGAGCACTCACCACCCCAGCGCGCCAGCAGGAGGAGAGGATTCAGAGTCAGGAGGGAGTGGAAGAACAGGCCCGCGAAATAACCAGCCTGGGTGATCTGCGCTGGGAGCACTGACACACATCACGTGGTGCATCAGAAATTGGAGAGGCAGAAGGTGCAGGTTTTGAACTGGGAACGTGCCCAGGTCTGTGCAGCCAGTGCCAAGGACAAGAAAAAACCATGTGCTTTTTATAGCGGGGGGCCCAGCAAGGGAAAACCATCATCCCAGCATGCTCAGCCCACCAGGCTGGGAGCCCTGAGGAATTTTGAACCCCTTGGCTGGTGACTGAGAAAAGGTAGCAGCCACACTAAAACTTTATACAGAGAACAACATTCTTCCAATTCGTTCCCGCCCCGGCCAGAGCTACAAAGAGCAGTGCGGTCAGGCTGTGGAATACTGGAGCAACAGCGACACCTACAGAATCCTTACAGATTCCACTCCAATATTCAGGATTCCACTCAGATCCTGCCTTCTTCATAAGAAAGTTTCAGGACTTCCGGCAAGATGGCAGCGTGAGCGGGGCGGCAGAAATCTCCTCCCAACACTCTATTTATCTACGAATATACAAATAATACAACTATTCCTAAAAGAGAGACCAGAATACACAGGAAAGCGAACAGTGTGCAGCTACACCCGAGAGGACTCGGCACCCCAAGAGGCGGTCTTAAAGAGCCCAGCTGACATACGTGGCAACTACCAGCGACCACTTCTATAGCCATGAAAAGACAGAGGAATATGGTCCAGTCTAAAATCAACCAGACAACCCCAGAAAGGGAGCCTGAAGGGATGGAAATGCAGTCTTCCTGAAAAAGAATTGAGAATAAAAGTCATAACTATGCTGATGGATCTACAGAGAAATGTGCAAGAGCTGAGGGAGGAAGTGAGGGAAGTGAGGAAAGACAATGCAGAAATCAGACAAACGATTGACATGCTTAACAGGAGACAGGATGAGATGCAAGAGACTGTTAATAGAATAGAAATCAGAGAACAGGAATAGAGAGAAGCTGAGGCAGAGAGAGATAGAAGGATCTCTAGGAATGAAAGAATATTAAGAGAACTGTGTGACCAATCCAAATGGAACAATATTCGCATTATAGGAGTACCAGAGGAAGAAGAGAGAGAAAAAGGGATAGAAAGTGTCTTTGAAAAAGTAATTGCTGAAAACGTTCCCTCGCTGGGGAAGGAAATAGTCTTGCAGCCCACGGAAGACCACAGATCTCCCAACACAAAGGACCCAAGGAAGACAACACCAAGACACATAATAATTAAGACGGCAAAGATCAAAGATAAAGACAGAGTATTAAAGGCAGCTAGAGAGAGAAAAAAGATCACCTACAAAGGAAAACCCATCAGACTATCATCAGACTTCTCAACAGAAACCTTACAGGCCAGAAGAGAATGGCATGATATATTTAACATTATGAAACAGAAGGGCCTCGAACCAAGAATACTGTATCCAGTACGATTATCATTTAAATATGACGGAGGGATTAAACAATTTCCAGACAAACGAAAGTTAAGAGAGTTTGCCTCTCATAAACCACCACTACAGGATGTCTTAAACGGACTGCTCTAGAGGGAAACAAACCCACAGCTAACATCATACTTAACGGCAAGAAGCTGAAAGATTTTCATCTAAGATCGGGAACAACACAGGGATGCCCACTCTCTCCAATGTTATTCAACATAGTACCGAAGGTCCTAGTCACAGCAATCAGAAAAAACAAAGACATACAAGGCATCCAGATTGGTAAAGAAGAAATCAAATTGTCACTATTTACAGATGACATGATATTGTACATAAAGACTGCACTCCAAAACTACTAGAATTAATATCTGAATTCAGCAAAGTTGCAGGATACAAATTTAACACACAGAAATCTGTTGCTTTCCTATACACTAATGATGAACAGAAAGAGAAATCAGAAAAACAATTCCATTCACAATTGCATCAAAAAAAATAAAATACCTAGGAATAAACCTAACAAAGGAAGTGAAAGACCTATACCCTGAAAAATACAAGACACTCCTAAGAGAAATTAAAGAGGACACTAACAAATGGAAATGCATCCTATGCTCTTGGCTAGGAAGAATAAATACTGTCAAAATGGCTACACTACCTAAAGCAATCTACTGATTCAATGCAATCCCTATCAAAACACCAACAGCATTCTTAAATGAACTGGAACAAATAGTTCTAAAATTCATATGGAACCACAAAAGACCTCGAATAGCCAAAGCAATCCTGAGAAGGAAGAATAAAATGGGGAATTATGCTCCCAGACTTCAAGCTCTACTACAAAGCCACAGTAATCAAGATCATTTGGTACTGGCACAAGAACAGACCCACAGACCAGTGGAACAGAATAGAGGTCCAGACATTAACCCAAACATATACGGTCACTTAATATACAAAAAGGACATCCTCTTCAACAGCTGGTGTTGGCCAAACTGGACAGCTACATGTAAGAGAATGAAACTGTATTACTGTCTAACCCCATACACAAAAGTAAACTCAAAATGGATCAAAGACCTGAATGTAAGTCATGAAACTATAAAACTCTTAGAAAAAAATATAGGCAAAAATCTCTTGGACATAAACATGAGCAACTTCTTCATGAACATATCTCCCCAGGCAAGGGAAACAAAAGCAATAATGAACAAGTGGGATTATATTAAGCTGAAAAGCTTCTGTATAGCAAAGGCACCATCAGTAGAACAAAAAGACATCCTACAGTATGGGAGAATATATTCATAAATGACATATCTGATAATGGGTTGACATCCAAAATATATAAAGAATTCATGCACCTCAACAAACAAAAAAGCAAATAATCCAATTAAAAAATGGGCAGAGGATCTGAATAGACACTTCTCCAAAGAAGAAATTATGATGGCCAACAGGCACATGGAAAGATGCTCCACATCTCTAATCATCAGAGAAATGCAAATTAAAACCACAGTGAGATATCACCTCACACCACAAAGGATGGCCAACATCCAAAACACAAACAACAACAAATGTTGGCAAGGAGGTGGAGGAGGGGGAACCCTTCTACACTGCTGGTGGGAATACAAATTAGTTCAACCATTGTGAAAAGCAGTATGGAGGTTCTTCTAAAAACTCAATATAGAAATACCAGTTGACTCAGGAATCCCACTCCTAGGAATTTACCCTAAGAATGCAGCAGCCCAGTTTGAAAAAGACATATGAACCCCTATGTTTATCGCAGCACTATTTACAATAGCCAAGAAATGGAAGCAACCTAAGTGTCCATCAGTAGATGAATGGATAAATAAGATGTGGATGTGGCACATATACATAATGGAATATTATTCAGCCCCAGGTAGAAAACAAATCCTACCATTTGCAGCAAACATGGATGGAGTTAGAGGGTATTATGCTTAGTGAAATAAGCCAGGCAGAAAAAGACAAGTATCAGATGATTTCACTCATCTGTGGAGTATAAGAACAATGAAAAGACTGAGGGAACAAAACAGCAGCAGACTCACAGAACCCAAGAATGGACTAACAGTTACCAAAGGGAAAGGGACTGGGGAGGATGGGTGGGAAGGGAGGGGCAAGGGGGAAAAAGGGGCATTAAGATTTGCAGACATAATGTAGGCGGGGCCTCGGGGAGGGCTGTACAACTCAGAAAAGACAAGTAGTGATTCTATAGTATCTCACTATGCTGATGGACAGTGAATGTAATGGGGTAGGTAGGGGGGACCTGATGAAGGGGTAGTTTAGTAACCATAATGTTGCACATGTAATTGTATATTAATGATACCAAAATAAAAATAAATAAATAAGAATTCAATTTTTTTTAATGAATGTGGGAAAAAGTGCTAAACATTGCATGACACAATGTAAGTTGAAAAAATTTAAAGTAATTTTAAATATTAATTTATATTACTCAGAAAAAATTCAGTTCCTAAGAATATATAATATGTTTTTAGTATATTGTTTAACATCAGGCTACTGTAATCCCTGAAAATATTCCTGAAGGGCAATTTACTAATTTGTGTAGTCTAGTTTAAGAAATTCATGGGAGTTGACTTTTGAGGGTCAAGTTAGAATATTATTGGTGTTACACCACGTGGAGAAATATCTTTTTTTCCTCACACTGGCATTTGGCTATTATTTACAGTTATAAGGATACTTCAAGGATTGCAGAGAGTCATCTCTAAGACATCCCCACTCATTTCCTTTTTAAAAATTTTTTCAAGAAAGAGGTAGAAAAAAATAAAGATGCAAAAATACGTAACTTAAAAGATATGCACATACACAAAAGATATTCCTACCCAAATTCTGTAGAGTGATGAGACATTCATGCCAACTTCCAATAATAAATGCCATCATCGTCCTACATTTTCAAACAATTAAATATTATACAAATTAAAGAAGCCTGCTCTCACTTATTTTTTAAATGAAATATTTGTTTGTTCTGAAGGTCTTATTAATGAGAATACTTTAGATTCTAACCAGTGAAATCATTCTGTGTACTAGTTTAAAGGCCTTTGAACTGACAATCCTTTGTGCAGTCAAATTCTCAATACTGAAACCAGTGGTAATACCCATGCTTAACTACACAGACAACAAAGAGCAGATTATAACAAGGTTTCCTTTGTACAATAATTGAAAAGTAGAGGAAAAAATATGTATTGACAAGAGATTTAGGGCATGTTTTATACTTTTATCTGTTGTAAAGCAAATCTATTAAGGAATGTTATATTTGTGTAAACAAAATGGCTTTATAATTATATATGGGTGTTTTATTTGAAGATAACAATAAATTAAGGATGGAAAATATACTTTCTTATTTGTAGCAGAAGAGGTGTTAATGAATTAAGTATCTTATTTACGTACAAGTAATAAAAAGTGGTGTTTACTTAGAAACTTAGAATTTCTAGTGACTTTGTGTCTATAAGCTGCCTTTATTTTTTTGTAAAGACATGATATCACATTTATGTTTTCAAATTGAATCATTGCTGCATGTTGCATTATAATTTAAATTGTCATGAAAAACAACCATTTTTTGAGATAACTGAAATAGATCTTCTATACTGCAATCTATACTTTTCACACAACAGAAATATAAATATATTTATATTCACACAGGGTGTCAACATGTTTAATAATTTTTGTCATACTATGCTCTTTAGTCTCAAAAAGATGGCCCATTACTGTGCTCCATATGTTGCCATATATATTTAAAATCTTACTAATGGTAAATTTAACAGATAAGGGGAAATTCAACGCCTAGGTACTGTCAGAACCAGGAAAAATGTGTTCCTGAACAGTGGCCATCTGTCAAACAAAACTGTACTATAGTTGTGTGTGGTACCCACATGATAGGATCTCATTTACTGAAATTGCACTGAGAACACTGTATGCATTTCACATAAGGAAGGCTTTCAATTCGACCATGGAGAGACATATAAAAGAAAAGAATTCACTCTTCTTGCAGATACATTGCTTGTATTGTCCTCATTATCCTACCAAGATGTTTAAAAAAAAAAAAGTAGAGGGATGCAGGGAATCATAAATACGAGTCTTCAGGCACATGAACATGTTTGTTTAATTTACATCAAGATCTTACTGAAATATTTTATATGGATAATCTGGAAGAAACACAATGACTACAGTGACTATTAAGTGTTAGGTTCACTACAACACACACATTAAACTCAGGAATGTAAGAAATTCTTTGAAACTGATAGGGCCACACTGAGTTTCCTCCCATTTTAATGGTACAATATATAGGCTGATTTTTACTTCAGTTTTATCTTCAGACTTTATCAGCTGAATGATTTAGATATATTTTGTGCCCTCTATATGCCAAATCTATTTTGGTTCCTCTGCTACTTAACATGGGCATCCTGCAGAGAAAATATTTGAAGCCTTGATGCTTTTTCCATGTGCACACATAAAAAAGAACGTTTTATTACTCTTTTATCCAAATATAGAGATGGTTAAATAATTTTCTTCTTCCTAAATTAATTTTACATAAATGCAGTTATCAATTTTGGTCATAGGCCAGGCCAATCAGAAGTAAATTAAAAACAAATTACTTGCTATGGCAACTATCTTACACTAATTTTCAGTGCATGCTGTATCTATTTAATGGAGCAACCCCAATGCTTTGCCTTATGTGTCGGTTTTTATTTACAATGCATGACTGTTGTTGTATTGGCAGAGGTTTTATGCAAAAGGATGAAATACTTTTTGATTTCATTCCTTTGACATTATGTTTTCACACCTGCATATACAAAGCCCACATATTCTTTGGGACTTCTGCTTGGATCACTAACATTTTCTTCAATTCCATGTTTCTAAGGCTTTGGTAGTGTCTCCAGTTCATTCAGAGTATTCATTTTACTGCCATTCTTGATACCCATCCTAAAAGGTACACATTCTCCATAAGAAAATGTGTTGCTTCTTCTTCCCCTACAGTTCAACCCCAGTTATGAGTGATGTGTTACAACACTCGAAAACAGTTCCTCCCTCAGGTAAAATTTAAAAGTCCTTGATATGCCTCACATCAACATGTCTACCTCGAAGGTGTCCAGTATCATGTTTGACACAATGTGAATGGCTAATGGATCTGTTGACTTAATAAAGTCACAAATAAATGAATGTTAGTTCATCTCAGCCCCCTGATTCAGCTCGTATGGAGGACTGACTGATCTTGCCTGCACTCCTGGTGACGTTACAGTTGTGGCCTGCACGTTGGGTGCTGCATCACTGATGCTGTCCACAGTGCTCTGTATTCTTACATACACAAAGGTGGCCTACAAGTATGTAGCCCAAACATATACAACAGCAAGGAATTTATAATCCCAGGAGCTGAACTTTGTCCAGTGTGATAGAGGAGCCAGTGGATAAATTCTTTCCCTCTCAATCCCTTACAGACAGTTGTAACATACAACTTATAAGGCTCCTCAGGAGCCAAGTCCCTAGATCAGACAATCAGTTGCCTTTGTGGCAAAGGACAGCTTGCTAATGTATCTTTTCATGGACTGTAACTCTTTTGTTTTGTTTTTCTTACCCTTCAATCATGGGGCCATATTTTTTAATAAAACAATGCACATAAACTCCATGTCAATGGCTCTTCTTTTAGAGGAATCAGACTACATGAACCCATCTCAAACCAACCAACAATTTCTTTGTGCTCCTTGTCTTTTTAGGGCTTCATTCTTATTAGGGACCTGTTTATATTTCACACATACTACTCATTATATCAAAACAGTAATTAATTAATTTATTAAGTAAAAATTTTATATGCTTTTCACTTTAGTAAGACACAGAAAGTCTAAGATGAGAAGACCCATTGCAGTCTTAAAGTTTACAGTTTAGGGAGAAAGAAAAAATATACAGAAAAAAAGCATAATACCTTACAGAACAATATATAATGAGACAGAGGCTGAGCTACCCAAAGTCCTGCACCTATCAACAAGAGATACTTTAAAATTCAAATATAAGAACACCTATGTTAAATTTATCGGATTAATGTTCTTGGTCTCTCTACCTTTAGGCTCGGTGACTATGTTAATAAAGGTTTCTGCCCACAGCATAGTGGGAGCAGAAACTGGGCATTCTGTCTTATTCTTTCCTTAAACTATTTACTGTCAGACAAGAGTATTTATGTGGTAAGCAGAGAGGGGCAAAATGATTTCTGGATAGGAGAGGCCATAGTTTCCACTTAGGCCTGTGAATGTTGTATATACTACATTAATGGGCCAATTCTTCATTTCTCCCTTCAACTGCATCCTCTGTCATGCGACTATGTAGTTTTTTCACCAGTGAGGAAAAGTATATTTCCTAGTCCTTTGAGTCTGAGTTCAGCCAAGTGATATGCTTTTACAAAAGGGATGCTAGCAGATGTGATCTATGTACAGGCTTGATAAAGCATATGTTTCCACTGCCTCATCCTCCATCATCATTATGATCACAGGAATGAGTTAGTATGCTCTAGGATAAGACACAGGTGGCCCAGAAGCCCATTATCCCAGTTGACAAGTCTACAAAAATGCAGAAATGTTGATTCCAGTTAAAGCCAGGAGAGCCACCAAGCCTGAATGCTGAACCATAGTCTCATGAGGTAAATAAGTGCTCATTGGTTTATGTTACTAATTCTTGGGGTGATTTGATGTGCAGCATTATTGTGGCTTTAGATAACTGATGCAGAAATTGGTTCCAGTAATGGAGTATTGCCATAACAGAAACCTAAAATATGTGGCACTGGCCTGGGGCCAGATGACAGCAGAAAATAGGTATTAATAGACACTGGAAAACATAGTGAGGAAATTGTTACAGGACTCTGGAAAGAAACAACAAGGAAATTTCCAAGGGTGTCTGAGAAAACGGCCACCTGTACTATGTCTTTGTAATCATCTGGCAAAAATATTGCCTCAGATGACTTGCTATTGGTTTAATATTGCTAAAGAGATTTTGGATTTGGGAAGAACTGTCAAAGCAAAATATTGAAAGCATATATTTATTTATTTTAGCTGTTTATGAAGAAATGCATGGAATAAAAAAATAACTAGACATTTTGGAATTAAAGTAAGAGAATATGGAGGTATCAGGACTTGCAAGGTTAGAAAAAAAGCTATTTCTCATACATAGTGAGCTAAAGATTCTATAAGTAAGACACAGTGTCAGGATAGAGATCAAATCAATAGTGTGGTTATGAGATCCTTTATTAGGACTTCACAAAGAATTAAGGTGGTGCCCAGTAGATATTTTCAGCTTAACAAAAGTGGTTTTAAGGAACTCAATCATGAGCACTAAAAAGTCTGAGCAATGGGCTAACCTGCTAGTAAGAAGCATTTACCAAAAACTACTATTTGTATGACTTTTGGAGCATGGGAAAATATGGTCAGATACATAGAAAGCCCACAAAAAGCTTAGGGGAATTGTATTTATAAAATCAGTACCAGCATGGGACTGACAGCATTCAAACTGTGAAATTACCTCTGAGCCCTGAACTTTCTATGGGAAACCAGAATTAGAAAGTTGCCTTAGGTAGATATTTTACTTATTAATTTACTGTTCCACTTATATCTACCAGAATGGAAGAGAACTTATCTAGTTTTGTTTCTTCAAAATCCAGATATGTGGCTTCTTCTTGGACTCCGATCATTTGTTTAAAGTTTGTACCCTGGATTCAGTGACTGTGTAAGGTTCATTAGCAATTTCAACAAAGGTTAAAACAGTTAAGGCTAACATTCTCATATCCAAGGAACAGATAAGTGCAATGACTTATACCAGGATCAGGAAATGGTTCTGTTAAGAGTCACATATTAGATATTCTAGGCTTTATGGGGCATAAAGTCTCCAACAACACCACCTAATTCTAGCAGTGTCACTAAACTTGTCATCAATGATATGTAAATTACTGAACATGGCTATTTTTGCATAAAACTTTATTGGCTTATGAACTGTAATTTGCTGAGTTGTGATTTACTCAAAATGCAGAAATTAAAATAAAAGTACATTTGGCACATAAGAACATTCTTTTTGTAATGAAATGCTCAAATAACTTGAATACAGGTATATATGGAATTTTGAGGCACATTATATTTAATATTTATAGAATTCCTTTGTAAATTTTTAAGCTGATAGATTGACAGTTCCAACTCATGACTCATGTTATGAGACCTATGAGGATTCATCTAGTGTGGCTATTGAATACCAAGAAAAATACAGTGAACCTAAATGCACTCTTATCAATATTCTTTCTACAACATTTTACTTTGGAGATTTCTATCTCCCTAAATGGAATGTGTCCTGAAGTGTACATCTATACACCACTAAGTTAAATTATGGGAATTGAAATCTCAAAATGTATGTTATTGAATATGCTGAGACAGAAATCCTTTGTTCATCTTAAGAAGCAAAACATGTATTAGAGAAAGCTAACCAGTTTTCAAGTGGGTAGTAATTCTAATTTTTCCAAGCATAATTTATTATTAAGGTAGGAAAACAAGCCATCTATCAAATGTTTCTCATTGTAATATCATTAATATTGTTATTAAAGGAGACTTCATTTAGATACTGCGTGAATAATGATGACTGGCTTATTTTTTGGTATATGAACGTGAATTTCATTTTTCTGGGTTTTCATTAAGGAAGTTATGAAAAGATGAAAAATCAGACTAAAATTATCTTTGTGTTTTGGTTATAAGAATATTTTATAAAAATTTGTTTTATATTTTGTTATCCATGTATTTTAAAAATCTATTTAAAATCCTACTCTTCATTTGGGCAAAAAAAGGAAAAAATCCAAGATTTCTCAACAACCATTAATTCTTTAATTTGATAGCAGTGAGGATTAGAAGAGAGATATTTGGAAACATATATATCCTATGATCAACTGACAATTTCCCTTTCATTTAGTTTTCTCTATCCAAATTGGTTAGACATTCAATCATATAACTGAATATTACTTGGGAATTTACTATGTGCTATATATTGTACTTTTGACAAGACAGATAGATTACTTAAACTCAGAGATGAGAATCTACCAGTTGAGATGAATTTTAAATAAATGTAAATGTACATGCCATGAAGGAAAACATGTTTAACACAAACATCAGAATGGGAAACAGATTTTCTATGGCCAGCAAAGGAAAGCCCTACTAAGTTTTCTTCCTGTATTTGAAGAATGAGCAGGATTTAGGCCACTGAAAGTTTGTGTGAATAGCATTTCCAGCAGAGAAAGAACACAATGCAAAGGACCTTTGGAAAATAAAATTTGGTGTACTTCAGGTACTGAAAGAAGGCCAATATGGCCAGAGCATGATAACTTAGGGCAAGAATATTAGAAAGTTAAGGCCACAAAGTAAAACAGCAGTTAACTCCTCTGGGCCTTAGCAAGTTTTAAGAACTTTAGTTTTCAACCAACGAACATGACTATCCATCAAAGCGTTTTAATCAGTAAAGGGATATATCAGCTTCTTTTTAGTGCTGAGTAATATTACCTTATCTGTATGTATCATAGTTTATTCAGTTACAATAAGCTTATATTTAGTTAGGCAAGAAATCTACAGACTGTCTTCCAAAGGAGCTATATTTTGAATATATAGAATATATATTGAATATCAAAAGACTGTTATTTCCCAGGGGAAATAAAGTTATGTCATATATTCTATTAGTGCTAATGCAAATGAGAGAATTACATGTATCTGAGAAATACGTAAGTAATACAATTGACCAGAATTTGTGGTATGAGTGAAACACTGATGGTGAGGGATAGGAAGATTGTTGATTTGAGCCATAGCCTAATGCTATTTGCTGGAAAAGGAAACATTTAAATTCATGAGAGTAAGGCAGGAGTCATTTCATTTCTCTGATAGTATAAAACTAAATGTCTTCACTCTCTGGATTTTTCCTTCCACACACACATGTTAACAGAGAATATGGTACTTTTTCTGTGGGTCTGTAGTACAGTGTCACTATAGTTTGGAGGATAATCCCCATCCCACCAAACTGATGCTTCACAAAGAATGTTGTCATCAGTTGGAATTGGGTCCTCTAAGCCATGGCAGGGACAGATGGTGACATAGGCATTTTCTTGTTTCTTCTCTTCAGGTATTTTTTAATAACACAATCGCTAAAGTTGTGCATAATTTTTTTCTTTGCTAATGCATACAGTGGAGACCATAAATGACACTATGTGTGTGAGATGGAGGGAAGAAAGACATCCAGCACTTTACAAATGCAGATTTATCTTTTCGTCATATAAATGGACTTTTAAAGAAAGTATTTTGTAAATATGGAATACTCAGTGATTCACATTGGTGAATACAGGGATAAAGGCGCTGCTATAACGTTTACAACAAATTCTCAATGCTTTTAAAATCGTTAAAAATAAATCTTCACAGATGCAAAATAAAATGACAGAAGTAATGTTTAGAAAGAAAATACTCATTTTATATGTTTGAATAACAAGAGTGAACATTTCTGTATAAGATTTTTTTAGACCAAAACAATAATTAACTTTTTTGCAATGCTTTTTGAGACTTTAAAAATCATTTATTGAACTTTTACTAGGCTCTGGTTAAGCATCTTACATGTATTAACTTACATAATGCTCATAAATTATGAAGTTGGCATGATTGGTATCACCATTGTACATGTTGGAAGCTGACATACTGAGACAGTGAGTCTATTTTGCCAATGGATACAGAGACAGTAATTGGAGAAGCTTGAATCAGAGCCCAGGCAACCTGAGTTAAGATCCCATTTATCCATTAAGCCATACACAGTGAGAAGCTCAGGTCTCATATTCATGATCAGAACAGATTTGATTTTTTTTTTAAAGAATCTTAAATTTAATTACATCAGTTCCTCTCAACCCATAGGGCAGGATTCAGGCACACTATAAATATTATCTCTAGAAATTGCTCCAGGATGAGTATTCTGTTGTACTGGTTCTGACAACTGTCTTGCTTTGCTCAGTTGTCTGAATGATTTCCCATTGCTCTTAACAAAGTTTTACCCTTCTGTGTCGTCCCTTTGAATGATGCTCATCTCAGATTATGTTGCTAGTCCTAATACTACTGTCAGATTCAGTGCTTCAGCAGAATGCATAGGATTCAGAACAGCTGCTATACTCATGGTTATGGCTTATTACAACAAAATAATACAGATTCAAATTAGCAAAGGAAAAAGATGTAGAATGCTGAATCAATGACAAACCATACACAAGCTTCTGTTTATCTTTTCTCACTGGAGCTTCATGGACAGCATTTAATTCTCACAGAAGTGGAATGTGGCAGTATGTATGGAGTCACCTGTGTGACTGTCCTTAGTTCTTCAGTATTGAGCACCTCTAGAGATCAAGCCGATAGTGCATGGCTAAAGATCCCAGCCACAAATCACATATTTAGGCTAATGTATCTGGTGTGGCCAACAGCCCCAGGTGTAGAAAATACTTTCTTCAGATAAGATATTAAAAGGATTTAGAGATTATCTCCCAGAAGCCAAACAAAGATCAGTTTATTTGGAATGTGCAGAGTTTGAACACCAAAAATGTGCAAAATCAACCTGTTACTGAACAGAATACCTGCTTCATTTTTGTCGATAAGCTTGATTCCTGGATACCTACAGAATTCCATGTCTCCTCTGATTCTATATATTGTAATTTTATAAGATGGCCTCATCCTCACTCTTGCAGTTCTTGCTCAAAGAACCCCAGGCTTTGTAGAAGGGGAGTTGGTATTATACCAATTATTTGTAGAAGGAGAGTTGGTATATACAGAATAATTATACTGGCATAATTATTACTTTTTCACTTTTATGGCTGTAAAATAGAGAAAAATTAAGGTAAAGGCAATTAATAAAAATAATTTAGTAATTTATCAATAATTTAAAAAATTAAATTATAAAATGTTTAATAAAAATAATTAAAATTAATTTCTTAGCTATTCAAGGGAAACAAAATTTGTTCAATAAGGGAAATGTGAAATAGAACATTACATAATTGAGACTACATACATTGAGTCTGTATTGTGATGAGGATGGTGACAGGGGATATGCTTTTGGTTGTGGAAAGTTATAACAAAGTTAAAGACTCAGCTTCTATTATAGAAACTATATTTATAAATGCTATTCAATTTAAAAAGCTTATCTTTTTATAGTGTTTCAACATTTTTACAAAGTGACATATTAACAAATAATATATAAGACTAAAGAAAAGATAATAACAGTTGTAATTAACATTGAGAATGAGTAATTAAGTGCCAGAAGGAAAGAAAATACAGCTAAACGTAAAATTTTTTGAAGAATAGGAGTAAATAGTGGGGAATTGGGAACAGACTGTTTTTAAGTAAGCATTGTAGAATTATTTGACATTTTAAAATATGTGCATGCATTGCTTTGATAAAAGCAACAATTTAATTTGGCATTAATATTCCATCATATTTTTCTGACTTACAAATCTGAAAAGGAGGTTTGTTATTTTCCTCTAGTGAGCGTGCCCACAAAAACAGGTCTGGTATTTGCCCTTACTATTTAAATATGCTTTTAAACACTAAATTAAAATCACTGATGGTGGTTACATCTGAGTTTCAGTTAAATAAAATCAGTAATATTATTTCAGCATTTGTACCTACATGTACAACTATTGGATTTACACACTTTCCTGTGTATAGCAGTTTTTAAAAAATATTCTTAAATTGTATCCAAATATTATAAATAATATTGTAGCTTTCAATAGCCAAAATATGGTCATGTTGCCTCATTTAATATTATTTTAATATTTCAAATTTAGGTCATTCCTTCTTCATTTTTTAGAAGAAAAGAAAATGCTACAATAGCAAGGATTGATCCCAGAAGAAATCTGCAATCCCAGAAGAAAGCTACTGAATTGTCCAGAGAGACATTACTTAATGGGGTTACTTTTTATTTTATAGTAAGTACTATAGTAAATTTTATGGAGTCCCCCATATTTGTAGTATTAATTTTTTTCAGTCAAGTTGTAACTCTTTTATACAAGCAGATTCTATGGTTCTTTTTTTTTTCCTGATGAAGGATTTTAAACAAAGTAAATAACACAGAAATTCCAGATATATTCATTTCATTTTCTAAAATTTTAGTATTTAATTACTATGGAGTTATTTGTAATATTTGCTGTACAAAGTGACATTAAAACCGATCCAAGTATTTGGTAGGATGCCTGAATTAATACATGCAATTGAAGACAGAAACATATACTATTGGTTAATTTTTGCAAAAAACTAGAAATTATTGTGGAAATGTTGGAAACAGAGCTATTCTTGATCTTCTTATTTAATGATTAACATGTCTTATTTTGATTAGCTTGACCCAGTAATTAAGGAAAGAGGATGATAATAAATTTGTTCTCAAAGTCTTCAAAGTAAAAACCATTTTTATATTCTTATTGAACTGACCAAAGAAAATTTAGTTTATATATTTATTAAATTTTTTCTTAAAAGCAAAGTAAATCATTGACATAATCATAAGGAAATGCTCATTTCTAAGAGTTAATTCATCAATGAAACATAGTCCCTATTTCTGTTATAACAATCTTTAAAAATGAATCTGAAATACAAGGTTTCTTTCTTATTAGCAGTTGGGGAGGAACAAATGAGTGTTGGTTAATGGGGTGTGGTTGTTATCATATATATTCTACAGCTAAGGAGTTGTTTTTAAGTTAATGCTGTTGATTCTTCCATAAGAAAACTCTCTGGTAGGGATCCAACATAACCAAGTTATGTCTATAGGTAGCTTTACAAAATAGCATCTATGACAGTAGGATGTATCTTAAGGGAGAAGAGTGAAAGGTAAGAGCTTCCTTCCCTTGAGATACCTGAAAGGGATGGACACTACTACTATTACTACAACTATTGCTACTATTACTACTACTACTTCCTATCTGCTTGAAAGAATTAGCCGGTCAATACAAGCTTTAACGGGTGGTTTGAGAATGGAAGTACATTTTTGTCCTTCCCTCCTTAATTTTTCTACCTAGTCAGAGACTCACTGCAGATTTCTACACCTTGTAACACTTGAACAGCCCAATCTTTGAAAATTTTGAATATTTCTAATGCACTGCATTTCTTGAGTATGAGAGAATTGGAAAAGGAGTGAACTTTGATCATAATTGATTTATCTATTTGTAACAGAGTACAGTATAAAAATTCTGGAATGCAGAATAATTCAGTGTGACAACATTTGAATTGTGTATTAGCAAACAGTTATTTAGCTTTACTAAAGATCATTAATACTCTCAGGTATCTCAAACTGTAAGGGTGAACCAAGGACAAAAATAAAATTTGGGGGCCGATGATCATAAAATTAAGGTGCTAGCCTTTCCAAAATAAATTGCAGCACCTGTGTGTGTCAGTGGCCAAGAAATCAATACTTGTTAGCATTCTCAGTGAGGAAAAACGCTTTGCTGTTATTCATGTGTGAACACATATTGTATAATCATCAGTCATGGGACTGCATTCTAATATATGCATGCTGGAGGTTTAGCTCTGAATCTGCACTACTGAGTTAGTCACAGCATGACAGAAAGCAATCCCTGCAATTGGGGAGTAAGAAGCAAATAAATACAGGTAGGATGAAGATTACTGGAGGAAAATAATATGTATCTTTTCTCTCTACTGATGGAGAAAAACAACATCCAGCATTTTAAATACCTATGCACTTGCCTACTGTAGTCATTTTTCCCTTTAAGATCCATTGGGTGGTGTGGATGAGCAGCAGTACTTGCAACTACAGAGACATTCCAATCCCCACAGCTGTCAGTAAGGCCTACACGAAATGTGTCCTGAAAGAGTGATTAATAGGTTTTGACAATATCATTGCATTGCATATTTACTCAGATTATACATCTGTTAGAAATGGTTTGCTTCTAACATCTGCAGTCAAAATCCACTATTGGTATTCAGATCATCACTTTAGAAGAAGCATGAAACTACTATGTCAGTCTTAACTGTTGACAAGTTAAAGCTGCATGCCAGAAACAGATGAATTGTGACATTTTCTTGATTCATGCAATGATTTTTTTCAAAATTTCTTAGAAATTTATGTGCCTTAATATATGTTCATTATGAAAGAAGGAGATAAATATATATAATTGTAAGTTATACTCTCAAGAAACAGATGTATAGTGCTTTAATGCCATCCTAAAGTTTGGGCTACTTGGTTACAATTTCAAAAACATATTTCAAATGATAGTGCTAGGCAAAGAAAATAGATATTGTGAGACAAATTTTCAGATTACAAAATTCAATATGACAACTTGTATTTTCATGTGATTAGGTATTATATAAAATGTTGAAGAAAGAATTGTATTCAAAATTGCAAAAGTAAGATTTAAAATTACACCTTATTTTCTTAGTATTTAGATTTCCCATATGTAGTCAGAAACATTCCTTTTAAACAAGACACCCTTTCAACACTCGTCCTTTTTCATTTTAATCCCAAGAGTAATCTTCCATAAAAAAGTGTATTCTTGTACCTTCCACAACCTTGTCTCCAGCATCTGACTGACCCCAAGGTACATACCCTTTCTTTACACAGTTATTAACATTTACTCTTCAAAACCTCTAATCTGCTTTGAATGGACCAGTGTGATAAGACTTTCCATGCTCAGTTTATCAATGACATCTAGCTACAAACCCAAATGATTATTCTTAACTTGATTTCACTGTACTATTCAGCAATGATACTCTATTCTTAAAACGCTTTCCATTGTTCAATCTGTGATCTATGCATGTCCATTTTCTTTCAAATTCTCTGGGTATTCCTTCTTTGTTTGCTCTGTATCATCCTCTTTCTTTGACATTTTAAATTATGGTATTCCAAGTACTTTCACTGATCATCTTTTCTGTTTTGATTAAAGCTGTTATAAATATTTCTATACAGTTTTATGAGAACATCTTTACTTTTGTTGAATAAATAAGATTTGAATTGTTGGTTCATGGTAATCATATATATATAAACACACATATACATAAATATAACACAAATATTATATATAATTACACACATAAATATAAATATATATTATAAGAAACTATTGAGCTGTTTTAAATAATAATCATAATTTTACCTTCCCACTAGCCATGCATTAGATGTCCTATACCTCCACAATCTCACCAAAATTAGTGTTCTCAGGTTTTAAATTTGTAATCTTTCTAGTTGGTGTGTACGTAGATGGTGACAGACTTTTTCTTTTCTAATATAGATATTTTAGGCTATCATTTTCCCTATGAGCACTGCTTTAACAGTGACCCCAATACTTGGATGTGTTATTTTCTTATTTTTATTCAATGCAAAATATTTCTAATATCTCCTCAGAATACTTAAACCATGTTTTATTCAAAAGTTTTTTTAATTTCCTTGAATTTACGGATTTTATAATTTAATTCCATTTGTTCAGAGAAGATATTCTGCACTATTCAGTCATTTTAAATATATTGAGACTTATTAACTGGTGCACAACATTATTTCCCTTGTTGAGTGCTCCATTTGAGCCTGAAAATATTGTGTCATTTTTTTGGTAGTTCTATAAATTTTATTTTCAATTTAAATCTATACCTAAGTAGTTTTTTGTGTACTTTTCTTGATTAGTAGAGAGGAGTATTAAAATTGCCAATATAATTGTAGATTTGTCTATTTTAATGTTCAGTTATCTCAGTTTTGGCTGTTATTAGGTGCATAGATTAGTACTGTTATTGTTCTAGACAATTCTTCTAAATTGTCCCCTTTATCAATATGAAATACTTTTCTTAATGCTTGAAAACATTACTTACCCTGAAATAAGTATTTTGATACTATTATAGTCATTTCAACCTATTAAAAAATTTTTTTTCAGAGTATATCTTTTTCCATTGTTTTCTCTGTACTTCCCTCTTTTTCATATTTAAAGTAGCCTTCCTATAGACAGCATCTAATTGTATCTCACTATTAATCCAATATGTTAAGGTTTCTCTTTTATTTGGACTGCTTAGATAATTTCTAGTTAATATAATCATTTGATTGAGAATAAATCTTCAGCTCTTTTGTCACATCTGTTCTTTGTTCTTATAAGATTTTCCTTTCTGCCTGCCTTCTTTTAATTAAGTGCTTTTAGCATTCCAACTTCTCTACCTTATGCTCTGTGGTTTAAAAGATTCATCTTTCAGTTATCATTGTCTATCTACAAATAATTTTTACAACTTCAAATGTAATTTAATATATTTAGCAGAGTATACACAGTCAGCCAGAATCAATTTTCCTCTCCCATCTTATTTTTGTCATATCTTCTCTTTCACATATAAACAACGCAAAAAAGAAATTTTTAAAATGTGAAAATATCTTTTATTTATTCACATATTTTCCATTCTACTGCTCTTTACCTGTCTATGTAGATCAAGTTTCCATCTGGAAATTTCTTCCTGCATGAAAAATTGCCTTTAATATGATTTGTACTGAAAGTTTGATGGCAATAAATGATCTCATATTCTACTTGCTGAAAAATACTTAGGCTCCCATTCATTTTTAAAAACGTATTTTTGCTGAATTTAGATTTCTAGTTCGACAGTTTTTATCTTAACATTTTAAAGTTGACTTTGCCCTCTTTCTTGAGCTCTGTGTGACCAGAAGCACAAAGTTATTTCCTTTTGTCTGTTTCTTTGTGCATATTCCCCTGGCCCACCTCTCACCCTGGCAACTCTGATGACTTTCTCTTTCAGCATAGTTTACTGACTTCCCTTGACATGGTTTTCTTTGTGCTTATCCTACTTGAGATTGGTTTAGTAAATTTATAATATTCATAAAATTTAATGCATCTTGAACATTATTTATTCAATGTTCTTTAATTTTCTCCCCTTAATGTCTCTCCAATTTTTCTCTTGACTATAATTACATAATGCTAGAATTTATATCTCAAGGTCAATGGAGTTCCTTACATTGGTTTCATTTTCTTTTTTCTGTTCCTTTCATTTTAAATAGTTTTTATTGCTGTTTTTAAATTTAGTAATCCTTTCTCTTCCAGGGTTTACTGCTAATTCCATCAAGGGAAATTTTCAAATTTTACATTGTATTTTTTAGAGCACTTTTATATTCACAGTTATATATTCACTAAATATATTTAGTACTCTGCTCCACAAAATAAATCTATGACTTCCTTACCAAATCCTATCTTTAAATCTCAACTCACCAGCATTAATTTGCTCTGCTTGAGATAACCTACCTTGCACCAGAATTTAGAATATAAATCAGAAATTAACATAAGTCAGAAAGCTAGAAAATTGAACAGTTCATATAATTTGTTTCTCTTGTCTTGGTTATTTTATACCTGAAGACAACTAACTTACATATTTTGTATAGTTTTCTATTTTTTTCCCAAATGAAGGTTAAATCAATTCTCATTTTATCCACTGTGGCTGGAGGGAGAAGTTCATCTCATTATATTTTTATTTATATTTCCCTAAATTAGTTACATAATTGAGCCCTATTTAATGTATTTCTTGCAGTTGAGCCCTATTTACTGTATTTCTTGGTTGCCTGGACAGGCTTTATATGGAAGTTCCTATTCCTATTGTATATTGTCAGGGATTGTCCATCTTTCTAAGAGATATTTATTTAGATAGCTAGATATATGGATATAAATAAATATTCTTATCTTTTGATATGTGTAAGAGCACTTTGCTATATTCTTGTGTTGACACTTTTTTATTTTGCTTTCATATGATGTCTGATGCAAGGAGATTCTCAGTTTCAGTATAGTATAATTTATCATGAGTTTTATTTAAGATTTAGTGCCTCTGCTTTTACGAAATTATTTCCTGTATCAGTACAATCTGGTATAATCCTCTGTGATCTTCTTAAACTATTAATTACTATTTTTGCAACTTGCATTCATTCATATCAGTAGTCCACCTAGAACTCATCTTTGTGAATATTGTAGGTTCATGATTAATTCTATGTCCCTTGACCCATCACCATTAATTAAGGTCAGTGATATGAAGTGCCATCTTTGGTAGGCACTGCATGTCCACAAAGTTCAGACCTGTTTCTGGGCTTTTTATTCTGTTCCAGTGATTCATTTGTCTATTCTTCTTTCAAAACAATGCAGTCTTATTACTATGTTTTGGTAAGTGGTAATGTAAGACCTCCTACTTTGTCTTTTTTTTCCAACATTATGTTATCAAGCTATATTTGTCTCTCTCTTTCTATATGAAGTTTTATAATTAGTTTTTATTTATATGTAGAAAATATTATACTGTTTTGGATTGGGATTATATTGAATATATAGATTAATATATTTTAGGACATTATACTTTTTAATTACTGAGTTTTCCAATTCATGTACACATTGTACTGCTCCAGTTATCTGCATACTCTTTATACTCTCCCAATACTTATTTGGAAGATATACTTCCAAACACTTTACATTTCTGGATTGTTCCTGGAAAAAACATGAGATGAGCTATAAAACCTACAGGAAACAGTTGTCATCAATATTTCCTAGTTAATGCTTGAGAGGCAGTGTTAAGTAGCTCATAGGTCTTCAAACTGTGCTCCTAGGTGCTTTTTCTAAAGGGAGAGGGAAATAATTTGAAAAGTCATTGTGAGTTTTCCTTCCTTTCCTGTAATTAGAGCCTCCTGATTTTATTAGAGCAGCCTCTCACACATCAGCTTCCATATGGATTTTTGAAATGAAACTATTTTTAAAAATCCTCTATAGCATAAAGTTTATTAATTCTGCAGGCTAGTAAGCCTGAATTTGAATACCAATTATTTTATGTCCTAGTATTGTGTTGCTGAGCCATGCTCTTTATCCTTTCAAACTTAAGTTTGCTTATATATAAAATAGAGACAATAAAAATTCCTTGCAAGTTTATTATAAGTATTAATTATGAAAGTATATAGCATGTGGTAACATGAATGGTTGTTACTTTATTTTTATGATAGGTATGAATAGTAGGAACTCTAGAAATCACCTGTTATAGCATATTCACTCTATAGCTGAAAAAATAAAACCCATTCATACACTTACTCAACAAGTATTTATGGTTACTTACTTCATGCTAATGGGGATAAAGAGTGACAGGGAGTGAAGGTGTTATTATAGAATGGTGTTTATGGAAGAATTTTAGAAAAAAAATATTAACAGAGACTTCAATGAAATGATAAAGTGAGTCATGCAAATGGCTGAAGAAAGATTGGAAACAGAAGGAACCATGAGTGAAAGTACCTTGAGGAAGAAATAAGCTTGACAAGTTTAAGAACAGGCAAGAAGGCAAGAGATGATAATGGAGTAAGCTATGCAATATGCACAGTAGTAAGAAATGAGTTTAGAGACACATGTTGAGGCCCTATAGTGAAGTGG